>CM058233.1:100214993-101414993 GCA_030180135.1 Orychophragmus violaceus | reverse complement strand
ATAAATGGATTTATGAAGCTTGCATACCTTCCCAGCGTTTTTAGGATCGACAAAACCTTCAGGCTGTGTCATGTACACATCCTCTTCCAGAATACCATTCAGGAATGCGGTTTTGACATCCATCTGCCAAATCTCATAATCATATTGAGCAGCAATCGCTAGAAGAATCCGAATAGATTTAAGCATAGCTACTGGGGAATAGGTTTCATCATAGTCAATACCATGAATTTGTTTGAAACCTTTAGCCACCAATCTCGCTTTGTAAATCTGTACATTGCCATCCACGTCAATCTTCTTCTTGAAGTTCCATTTACACTCAATGGCTTTTACACCACTAGGTAAATCGACCAAGGACCATACTTGGTTTTCTGACATGGATGTCATTTCGGATTTAGAGGCTTCAAGCCACTTTTCGGAGTCCGGGCCCATCATTGCTTCCGCAAAGGTCGCTGGTTCGTCACCTTCAATGACCATCAGATCATTTGAATTGGTTACGAGAAATCCATAGTATATCTCGGGTTCGTGACGGATCCTTCCGGATCTGCGAACTTCAGGCTCCACAGGCGCCGGTTCCACAGAACTTTGTGGATCCAACTGCTGCTCTTCCTCAATAGGTTGGGCAGTCTCCTGTGCATCTTGAATTTCTTCGAGATGTACTTTACTCCCACTGTTTTTCTTAGAGAGAAACTCCCTCTCAAGAAAAGAACAGTCCCGAGCAACAAATACTTTGTTCTCAGATTGGTTGTAAAAGTAGTATGCCTTGGTTTCCCTAGGATAACCAACGAAATAGCATTTATCTGATTTGGGTGCAAGCTTGTCGGAGATTAAACGTTTGACATAAGCCTCGCAACCCCAAATCCTTAGGAAAGACAGACTAGGAATGTTCCCAGTCCACAATTCATGTGGTGTCTTTTCTAATGATTTAGATGGCACTCTATTCAGTGTAAACGCAGACGTTTCTAGAGCATATCCCCAAAAGGATAGTGGAAGATTAGAATGACTCATCATAGACCGAACCATATCCAATAAAGTTCGATTTCTCCTCTCCGACACTCCATTCCATTGGGGTGTACCAGGAGGAGTGAGTTGTGAAACGATTCCACACTCGCTCAGATAGTCGCTGAATTCTTGGCTCAAGTATTCTCCTCCGCGATCCGATCGCAGAATCTTAATACTCTTGCCAAGTTGATTCTGTACTTTATTCTTGAATTCCTTGAATCTATCAAAGGATTCTGACTTGTGTCTCATCAAATAGACATAGCCATACCTACTGAAATCATCAGTAAAGGTAATGAAGTACTTAAAGTTTCCTCTGGCAGCAGTACTCATTGGCCCACATACATCAGTATGAACAAGGCCCAATAAATCACTGGCCCTTTCATTTGGTTTGTTGAAAGGGGCTCTAGCCATTTTGCCCACCAAACAAGACTCGCATTTCTCACATGATTCAAAATCAAATGAGCCCAGAAGCCCATTTCGATGGAGCCTCTGGATGCGTTTCTCATTGATATGGCCCAAACGACAATGCCATAAGAAAGTCGGGTTTTCGTCATTGGACTTAAACCTCTTTGTATTTATGTTAAAGACAGGCATTTCTTGGTTTAATATATATAACCCATTATCTAATGGGGCGCTACCATAATAATTACCATCACGATTAAAAGAACAAACTTTATTCTTAACAGCAAAATCAAAACCTTCCAAATCCAAAACGGAAACTGAAATTATGTTTCTGCTAATCGCAGGTACATAGTAGCAATTATTCAAAATTAAAACCATGCCCGAAGGTAAAGACAACTCGTAGGTGCCTACGGCCAGTGCAGCAACCTTAGCTCCATTCCCGACTCGTAGCTCTACTTGTCTTTTCTTCAGCGTCCTACTGTTTCTTAGTGCCTGCACATCAGTACAAATATGAGCACCGCAGCCGGTATCCAATACCCACGAAGTAGAACGAGAAGATATAATACCAAGTTCGATAACATAAATACCTGAATCAGACGCGTCATACGTCTTCTTCAGCTTCTTGTAATCTTCCATGAACTTCTTGCAGTCTTTCTTCCAATGCCCCAACTGCTTGCAGTAGTTGCACTTATCCTCAGGAGAAGGCCCGGATTTGGGTTTCGGCTTGGGCTTGTCCTGACTTTCAGCCTGGACAACCTGGGCCTTACCCTTACCCTTCTTAGGTTTCTTAAACCTCTTATTCCCTTGTACCATCAGGACACTGGGAGTACCCTTCTTGAGATTTGGTTCTGCTGTCTTCAGCATACCGTGCAACTCAGTCAATGTCTTAGTCATGTTTTGCATGTTGTAGTTCATAATGAACTGATCAAAACACGACGGCAATGACTGCAGAATCATGTCAGTGGCCAGCTCCTGGCTAATGGCACAGTCCAGTTTCCCCAGGTTATCAATGTAACCCATCATTTTAAGGACATGAGGACTTACTGGACTGTCCTTAGCCAGCTTGCAATCCATGAGAAATTTAACCGTCTGGTATCTCTCTGTGCGAGCTTGTCCTGAAACAAAGCTTTCAGGCTATTAATCATCTCAATGGGTGACAACACGTTCTCATATTGCTTCTGCAGCTCAGAGTTCATAGTCACCAGCATTAGACAATTAACATCTTTGACATCCGCTGAATGCTTATCCCAAGCATTCTTTTCTGTCTGCGGAGCATTGGAACGTGGCCTCTCGGTGAGAACTCTTTCAAGGACATATTCCTTGTTCTCTTGCCTGAGAACTATTCTCAGGTTCTGATACCATTCCAAGAAATTAGATCCATTTAGCTTGTCCTTCTCAAGGACGGATCTTAGTGAGAAAGTGTTGATGTGATTTGAGACAGACATAGCTGTAATTCAAACAAAAGGTAGATTTTAGTTATAAAGCACAAGGAATGAGAATTCTTATCTAATAAGAAAACTCGCATTGTATTCAAACTATGTTTCCTCATATGAATACAATGATCCAAGATCCTCAGATTACTAAAATTCGAGTGGGCGACTCGCCGTTACTCAAGCTTTAGTTATCTAGGTAAGCAAATCATTGCTAATTGTACTCAGTACAACTCTTGGTCATGAATAAGACAAACTATGTCCAATCCACTCTGATGTCTCTGGGCCCAGAACTTCTGACAGCCCAGTCAAGTGTAACCAATCTTTTATCTGTCTTGTGATCACTGACAGTTGCACTGCAAGTCTGTCACTGACCACCTGCCTTACTCATTTTGTTGTGGATACCAAGGACTCCAAGGATACCCAACAACATCACGAGTTTTTGACAGTAGACAAGATCGGACAAGACATCAAGATCACTTGATATTTAGTTGAGGAAAAGAACTAATCTTATCTTGATTTATATTCACTATAAATATATCAAAATAATAACTTTTAATTAAAAACATTTAGTTTTATTAAGTTTAGATTCATCTAATACTTCTGGGATTAAATTATTCTGGTTCATGCAAATTTGCGGTCAAACCAACAAGTCTGCGAACGTTGTGTCGATCGACGCCAACCATTGGTATCGATCGATGCAACTGGTTTTAAACCGATCTTCGATAACCGGTCAAACCGGATCGAATTTACTCAACCGATTCAATTCAATTGAACCAGTTCGGTTTAATGGTCCATGTCGATCGTCACACACTGTGTGTCGATCGATATGACCAAACCAGAATCAATTTGGTTAATAAAATTAACCGAGCTAGATAACCAGTTCAATCCAATTGAACCGATCTATCTAATCGTATTGCTTGTGTCGACCGACACACCCAGTGTATCGATCGACGCAGCACGATTACGGGTACTCGATCTCAGATCGAAACCCTTAAGATTATTTGCGGATTTTCGCTTTGTATCGACCGACACACGCTTTGTGTCGATCGATACTGTGCGACAAACCCTAAATTTTATTCGCGAGTTTTCGCTCTGTGTCGACCGACACACGCTTTGTGTCGATCGACACCCTGCGACAAACCCTAAAATTTTTTATATTTACGCCGCGGCGTGTCGACCGACACACGCTTTGTGTCGATCGACACAGTTCGTTTTCATCAATTCTTCGTCTTTTCAACAGGAACAAAACCGAGAATATAATATGAAAACACGATTTGAACATGCAAAAATCAATTCAACAACATCAGGATTCGAATTATTTTGCAACAAATTCAATAGCTAAACCCTAAGCATGCTCTGATACCACTGTTGGATCCCGATGGATCTAGGGTTTGTTATATTGAAATTTAGAACCAACCTCGTTCTTACCTTTGGCAGCGGAAGAAGATGGTGAACGAGATCAGTGGAGCAACGCAACGCTTTGCCTCTACCAGATACACACGCACGCTCGCTGGAAACGGGATGCTAGTGCCAGATCAATGGGGATCGATGGTGTCTGGTGTGTCAAGTGTTTCTGTCAAGAAAACTGGACGGCTCTCTTGTTTAGGTCGAACTAATATGATTTTATTCGACCTAAACGTGCTTAACGGGCCAGACTCAATTAAGCCATAACCCGAAAAGCATGTTCGGAAAATCCAAACTGTGTCGACCGACACACAAGCTGTGTCGATCGACACAACACCATTATATCGATTCTTATGTGTATTTCAATACACATAATATGATCATTGCCACAATGATCATTCCCATGTCGTACCTTCCAGTTCGCTTAGGTGTGTGACCCTATAGGATCATATAATACTGGCAGTAAGTCCACTACCTACAGAATGCAAGAGGCTTCTAGCAAAGCATTGCAAACGCCCAGTATTATACGAATGTCTGATCTCGACACACAACTATCACATGAGTGAGTACAAGTGTGATTTCAGGACACTATCCCAACAGTAACTTCCTGGACAGTCAGAGTATCTTTTCATGACCCATATTTAAGAGTATGAACCAGTGGTTCATATGCTGGTGGTAAACTGGTCAGTAATTGAATAGCCTGGTCTTCGTTTGGGACGTTTACATTTAGACTTGCCAAGTCTGTAATCAATTTCAAGAAGTTGTCCAAGTTTTCCTCTATGGACTTATCCTCATCCATCTTGTATCCTGAAAATTGTTGCTTGAGAAAGATTCTATTGGGAAGAGTCTTGGTTTGGTAATCACATTCGAGAGCCTTCCACATTCCATAGGATGTTGGCTCGTGCATGACCTTCCTTATAATCATGTCGCTCATACATGTATCCAACAGGTTCTTGACTCTCGTATCCCGATCTTTCTTTTTCTGATCAATGACTGGTTCTGCACCCTCTTCTAATTTCTCTGTGTCTTGGAACAGGGTAGCACCTTCCTTGACTACATTTGCGAAGGCCATGAATCACCAGTTGGCTTAGTAGCTTGTACTTCCATAAGCTGAAGTCACCTTTGCCATCAAACTTGTCCGTCTCGAATTTCGCTCGAGTCGGATACATGGCTTTGACTTGACTCCGCCTTCAAGATTACCCAGATGATCACCACAAGATAAGATCTCTTACTCCTCCTGCTCTCTCTGTGATCTCTTAGTCTTGTGCTCTTAACCAAAGAGCTCTGATACCACTTGTTAGGATCTTGAGCAAAATCCGAGACTAACTGTTCATGTATCTTTTGCAGGTAAGAAACGAATCGCGATCAAATGGAAAAACAAGCGAAGAACAAACAAGAATTGTTCACCCTGACTTCACCACTAACGGCTACGTCTCAGGGTAGGAATCAGTGTTCCTCAACTGCATCCACTAGACAGAGAGAGTACAATGGTGATTTGATCGATGATGAATTGATCAACTATCACTAAGAATCGCAATTTACACAAGAGCAGAAAGACGAATCCTTAAGAGAATCAGACTACACAAGACTTGGTGAAGGTGTTGATCTCTCTGTCTCTTTCTCTTGTTCTTCTATTGCGATCGATCTTCTCCAGCTCTTTGATGATATGTGTTCTAATCCGCTTGCTCTGTTTTTCGCAGGTTGAAGACGAAGTCGTTATAACGTCTTATAACGACCGTGTGAGCTGAGCTGGATCGAAGATGGGCCCAAAATTACGCACGCATTTGTCTTGGCCCAACTTGCTGGAGATTCGGCGAACTGAAGTGTGCTGGGCCGTAAGGCCTGGTTCGAGTTTGACTGAAACTGGATCAACAAATTAGTTTTCAACAAACTGGATCAACAAATTCCCCAAAATTAAAGAGTTTATGAAATATATTAGTTTTCTTTTTCATCAGAAACCTTTTCTTTTATATACAGTCACTTTAGCATAGGCCAGTGGTTTTGGTGACAATGCATTGGTTATCTCTCCCTCACCGAATTCGATCAGGTTCCTTTTATTGGATTAAAATACATGTACATTTTCAAGTGGTTTATATAAAATAAAATTTTAGAAAAATGAATAAAAATTGCAAAAAATTAAGGTGTGATTGGTATAAGAACATGCTCAATCACGTGATCCTTTTATCATTTTTCTGTAAATTGTCAAACTGACTAAATTTTTACAGGTTAATTTTTGAGTTTGTGGGTTTAGACTTACTAAATAAGATTTGTATTTCTGCGTATATAGTGTTATATTTTTGTCCTTCTGGACATCAGAATATGAGTGTTTGATGGGAAGAGTTAGAATAAAGACTTGGTCAATCTCGAAAAAAAAAAAACTTTTGGTTGGTCTTCAAACACCAAAAATTTAGTAAGCCTATCTCAATTAACAACTTTTTGTTTCTTTTCTTCTACTCTAATATTATATGGTTCCCAATATGTTTTGCTAGTGATGCTTTGAGTCGACGGTCTGTATTTTAATTATAACATATATTTTTTCATACGTGATCATATTTCACAGGCTATCGTTATCAGCTATTATAGATCAAATATTTGATTAACTACGTAAAGAATCTGTGACGACGAACACATCACATGTGTTCATATTTGTTGATTTGCTAGCTGTGTGTAGATCTTATTGAAATATTACAGTATAGTATTACTGAGTTTTTTCTATTAGTTAGACTAATTCCAAATGGAGTAATTGACCATTTCATATAGAATGCCCCTAGTGGCACGGCATCGGTTTTGTTTGTGTGATTTTTTATTTTATTTTTATATGTATTAAAACGATTGGTCTCTGATGATCTTTCTTAGATAATGATTGAAAATTGGATAATGTGACAAATTGTCTTAATATCATTTTCAGACGCATATATAAGAGAGAAAACTTTAAAGTCATGATAAAGCTTTTGACTGATTAATGATGATGTTACGTTTGATTCGTTTACCCTAATTCAATTATACGATGACTCATGAACAGAGACACAAGTAATACACACACACATACTAATCATACTCATATGATTGGTATTAATAATTGATTAACTCTATTTTTTACCCTTAACCTCTTAAACTTAAAACTTCTCATTTGAACTAATGAACCTGTCAAGGTTTTTGTATTGATAAGTAAAAGATACTTCTTACACTTTGTTCCATGGTAAAACAAAACAAATTTGAATAAATAATAATACCCCACAAGGGACGTTACCCCAAAGCACACTCCACTACGTGTCTAATTAATCAAAGCATAGTCTTGCTCGCCTATATATACTCTTGTCTCTCCTTCATTGAATATACAGACTTGAAATCCTACAAAGACAAGAAGATAACACAAACAAAAATCCGGAGATAGCCTCTAAATGATGGATTCTTTAGCTAAATGCTTCAACGGACTTCAACAAAGATACGAGAGCGTTCTAGAAGCTAAATCAATTTACAGAGACAACGACTTAGACATAACGTTGCCTATGAATGGATCAGAGGAACCCACCAAAAAGTCTCGTTGCTTGCAGAGAGCCAAGAGGATTGACAAATCCCTCAGGTTCGAAGAGGAAGAGATGGTGAAACCACTGGCTAAGAAAGAAGGTCAAAAGCTTAAGCCACGTAAGGTTGTGAGGTTTCAGTTAGAGAATAATAAAATCTTCGAGCCGAAGAAGCAGGTGAGGTTCGATCTTTATCAAGAACTTGAACCGGAGGAGAAGCCGCTGGAGGTGAAAGAGGGTTTGAGTATAGTTAAAGGGAAGGAGGAGGTTATGAGGGTTAAGATCAAGATGACGAAGCAGGAAGCTCAAAGGCTATTAGGGAAATGCAAAAACGACAGCGTTTTGGATTTCGAGCATGTGGTGGACCATATCGCACACGTCCCGGTTCACCGGCTTCAAGTCGCTTTGGTTGTGGACCGTGTGGTTGCTTGTAATAATGAGTGACAAGGAAATGGATGCTCGTTATCCAAGATGGAATCATTTG
The DNA here is from genome assembly GCA_030180135.1 of Orychophragmus violaceus. Classification (NCBI taxonomy): domain Eukaryota; kingdom Viridiplantae; phylum Streptophyta; class Magnoliopsida; order Brassicales; family Brassicaceae; genus Orychophragmus; species Orychophragmus violaceus. Next base: position 101,406,747 of record CM058233.1, on the reverse strand, counting down.
TAGTAATTAATTACGGGTTTTTAACCAAGTTTTGTAGTTTTAGGGTAATATCTATTTATCTACCAAGTCAACGTGTCATGTGTATATATATATTTTTTGCCACAGATTGGTAGAATTAACAAGGTTTGAGGAATAATAATAGGGTATGTAAAAAGCCGAGTCGGCGATTTTTCTCTCTATCTCTCTCCAGGCTCGCCTCTTCGTTCTCCTCGTTTCCGGTCGTCGGTTCACCGGCGACCGGGTTACTTTTGGTCCCCTGGTTTCGGCGTTTCTCTTCTTTGTTTCCTTTTGTAGATTTTCGGAGAGATTTCGTCGAGGTGTGCTATAGGTTTGTTCGAATAATTCCGATTTCAATCGGATTTTCAGTGTTTTTAGTTTGCTTGGGTTCGCTTGCATGCGTCTCCGGAATAGTTCAAGGGCGGGCCTATCGTTGCCGCATCAGTCGGCTTTCCCCGGTTTCTTCCGGGTTTCCTCGCCTCGGCGTATCGGATCTAGCTTCCCCTCGATTCTAGCGCTGTCAAACTCTGATCTTTCCCCGTTTTGCTTTGATTCCCTAGTTTCCTTGGATTAATATCGCTGTCGTATCGCTAGCTTTAGAGGACAAGCAATTAGCGAATTCAGATTAGCTTCTTAGTCTAATCGGCGTCGGCGCCTCCTTGGCATTGGTGGTCTCCGGTGAAATGGTGGTTACTGTTTTCTCTTTATGCAGGTGTTTTGATGGCGGGTTTGGAAGCTTCGATCCCCAAATGGTGTTGAGCAGATCCAGAACGGTGGTCCGGCGTGTTTTTGGCTTCGCTCTCCTCCGCGGTGCCAGCAGATGTCCGGCGGTTTCTGTGACTGACGCGCGTCATCATGCAGCTCTCGAGATGCAGCCGCGTGGCAGCCTCACTGGCCAATTTCAATTTGTTTAAATTGGGTTTTGGCCCATTTGCGCTCATGTTTCTGTATTAGCCCCTTTGCTTTAACGGCCTCAGGCCCATGAATATATCCCGTTGACAAAAAAAAAAAAAACAAGGTTTGAGGAATATTTTATTGTTACCATAAATGATACTGCTCTAATTAGTAAGTAAGAATTAACTGGGGAAGAATTGAATATTCAATCTTTTGCAAAAAAAAAAAAAGAATTGAATATTCAAATATGGAATATATCATCTGAATCTATAGGCCTGGGCGTTCGGGTACCCGTTCGGGTTCAGTTCGGGTCTTTCGGGTCTTTCGGGTGTTCGGGTCTGAGATATAAAACCCATTCGGGTATTTTAGAATTTCGGTTCGGGTTCGGTTCGGTTCCATTCGGGTTCGGTTCGGGTACCCGAAAAACATAAAACAAAAATAAAAATTAGTTATATTTAAATAAAAATTCGTTAAATTTTGATAAATATAACAAAACCCTTCATATATTTTGTTTATTTTTGATAATTTAGTTATTTTAGACTAAAAACAACTAATATATTTAAGTTTATAATTATAATTTTGGATAATTTTGTTATATTAGGTCTAAATATAATTAATATTTTAGGTATATAATTGTAATTCGGATATTTCGGGTACCCATTCGGTTCTCGGTTCGGGTCGGGTTCGGTTCTTCGGATATAGGAGTTTAGGACCCGTTCGGGTATTTTATCGTTTCGGGTTCGGGTTCGGTTCGGGTTCGGTTCGGTATTTCGGGTCCGGATATTATGCCCAGCCCTATGAATCTAGTATATATTTGTGTGGATATCAGTAGAGTTTTGAGTACTTATCACGAAGTTACGATGAAAATATATCCAAATTATTTCTTAATATATATAAATTTATGTAGAAAACATGGGAAACTAAATATCTCGTTTTCATGCAAAACAATTATTAGAGTATATAATGGTTTAGAATCTTTAGATGGTTTAGCTATTGGTTAAGCTTCCTTTTACTTAACCATTTGTGTATATATTTGATTTACTGTACACTCTATGCTAATTAATGAGAATCATAATTTTTATACGTTTCTCTCTCTCTCTAAATATATGATATGGTATCAGAGCGGTATCTTTTTCCTTCCGTATACACAAACTTTGTCTTTTTCTACTTTTTCTTCTCCATCTTTGAATCATGATTTCTTGATTCAGCTCATACCTTTTTCGATTCTCATGTTTCTCTTCTGATTCATCTCTTTCTCCTCTTTATTTTGAGCTCCCTTAAGCTCAATTTCATCTTCTCTACCGAGTTTTCTTCGTAGCTTTGTCGTTCCCTCCATGGCGGACCCAGCTTCGAACACTCGCGATTCTTATGATAATCCCTATTATTTTAGTACCCATGACCACTCTAGTCTTGTTCTGGTCTCCGACCGACTTTCCGGTGCAGGCGATTTCAGTTCCTGGTATGAATCGATGACGATGTCGCTTAATGGTCGCAACAAGCTCTGTTTTGTTGATGGCTCTCTTCCAAAACCCAAGGATGGTACCCCTGAAGCTTCTACCTGGTCCAGAGTTAATGACGTGGTACGATCGTGGCTGATGAACTCTGTCTCCAAATCCATTGGTCAGAGCATCCTCTATGTCAAAACTGCTCATGAGATCTAGCAAAAGCTATTGAAGCGCTTCAAACAGAACAACGTTCCTCGCCTTTACCAAATCGAACAACAACTTCATGGTCTCAGGCAAGGTTCGTTGGATGTTAATACTTACCATACCAAGATGATAACAATCTGGGAATCTTTTAAGAGTGCTCAAACTTTTCCTATCTGTCATTGCGCTGGCTGTACTTGTGATGCAAATACCAAATGGATGGAACTATATGAGAGAAATTTTGTCATTAAGTTCCTTTTTGGTCTGAATGACTCATACGAACGTGTTCGTGAACAAATCATCATGCTCGACCCTTTACCGGATTTAAAGAAGACACTGAACATGGTCATACAACATGAGCATCAGCAGTCAATCAAGCAGAATCCTCAGTCTGATTCAGTTGTTTTTCAGATGAGCACTGCTCCTGCTTCATCTATTGACGTAAATGTTCATCATAATGCTATTTCTGATGATACTATTGGGGCAATATCTGGTGGATACATGCCTAAACAAAGACCTGTTTGTACTTATTGTGGTCTCCAGGGACACACCGTTAACAAGTGCTATAAGTTACACGGTTATCCTCCTGGTTACCGGACTGCTCCTTCTCCATCTCCACAAGCCTTTGCCCCTAGACCAGCTCCGCCTCGTCCGTCTATTCCTTTTCAGCAGCAGTATCAACATGGCTCTTCCTTCAACAACAGTTCTGCAAAAACAAACAATCCAAAGGGATACAAAGACAATGTTGTTGGCAGTGTAACGGTTACAAACAATCCGGCTGTTCAGGATCACTTCCATCAAGTCTCACATGCTTTGGCTCAGCTCACCGGAGAGCAACTTCAACAGTTAGCGCATCAGCTGACTATTCCATCTCCTGACACCATGCCAAGTATCAATGTTGTGCCCAACGTCACTTACAGATCCATTTCAGCAGGTAATCTCCTTTGCACTACACTCCCGGAACCATGCCTTAACTTTGCTGCCTGGATTATTGACTCTGGTGCGACCACTCATGTTTGTTGCAACTTAAGTCTGTTTGCTAGCATTAATATCATCTCAGAAACTTCTGTGAAATTGCCTAATGGTGCTCAGATTGCCATCACACAATCTGGCACTGTCAAGTTAACAGATGATCTTAGCCTTCATGATGTCCTCTTTATTCCTTCTTTTCATTTAAATCTTATAAGTGTCAGCTCTTTACTCCACAATTCCCCCTATTCAGTCACTTTCTTTCCTTCTTTTTGCTTTATTCAGGAGTCTACTTGGGGCTTGATGATTGGGAGGGGTAGCTTACACCACAAACTTTATTTCCTGGATCTAGAGTCTCCTTTGCCTCTTCTCTGCACTCTGTCTTCAAGCTCTCTCTGGCACTCCAGATTAGGACATCTTTCTTTTCAAAAGCTTCGAGTTCTTTCTGAAGCTCTATCTCTTCCAAAAGCTCAGCTAAAGGAGGTGTCACACTGCGGTGATATACCATGGATTTTAGGATTTTTAACCATGGTATATGTGTTATTTATCGAGTCTTTTACTACGTTTTAGAGTCTTTTCAGGTGTTTATTAGGTACAAGCACATTTGGAGCATATTTGGTGATTTTGGCACTTTCTGGAGCTAATTGGAGTAATTGGCCGAGAGATAGAGTTCACTGTTGATATTTCCGAGATGCAACGATCGTCACACTTATGGCATCGATCGATGCACCAGCGAGATGGGCCAAACGACGGTTTAATGAAGAATGATGAAATTGCAATTTTGCCCAGAAGTTCTTGATATTTACAAAGAAGCCCCAATTCGTGTTTTAGGTTATAAATAGAGTTTTTGAGCCATTGTTTAGGCTATGCTTCATAACTAAGTTTTATTCTCTTAGGAGATTTTAGGGGCTGGTTTTGTTCTCGAAAGAGACTTGATTTTGAACCCCAGTTCTTATTTAATTATATGATCTGTCTCGATGAATATGTCTGAGTAGATCACCTGTTAGGTTGAAGGATTCTCATTAAGGATTTCAGAGAATTATAGTTTAATTAATCTGTAGAGATTTATATCTGCTAGTTCTTTATCTAAGTTGTTCTTAATGCTTAATCTGAAGTAGCTAATCAGAGTTATGATGTTAGGTTGATTAATTCAGCGGAAGTTGGTTAATTTAACTAGAAAGAACTTAGATAAGCAATTAAACTGTTCGCAAACGGAAGTTTGGTTCAGGTTAATTGTGAACATATCAAACTTGGAATTAATGCAAGTATAATCTGTTAGTTCTCGCAAACGAAAGTTTGGTTTGCTGCACTTAGGCTTAGAGAATTATCGCAAAGGAATTTGGTTAATTCTATATTAGTGTTTGAGTTCTAGAACAGTTATTGATTAGATCTAGATAGATTGATTGCTTGCGTTCCTGATTTCCTGAGAACTCCTGAAACCTAACGCTTCGCTTTCTTGCTTACAAACTCACTTGATTTACTTTGCTATTTCGTTTACTGTTTTCACATCTGCTTCGCTTAATTTAATCTGAATTACTAATAATCTATTGTGTGACTGAGAGTCCTCGTGGGATTCGATGCCTTATATAATACGATTGCATTAACTGTGCACTTGCAGTAGAATAGGGATAAAACTATAACACCCTATCAAGTTTTTGGCGCCGTTGCCGGGGACTCTTTGAGTTCACCAATAGATTTAGTATTAGGATTTAGACTAGGCATTCTTTTTAATTTTCCTGTTTACTCACGCTTTTGATTTTTGGGATTGCAGGGATTCGCACTGCATCGATCGTTGCCACCTTGCATCGATCGACACAAGGCGAGAACAGCGATGCTGAGATCTGAGACGTTCAATGGGTTCCGCGCCATGGAACCTGTGATTTTGATTCGCGGTGAAAACGGCGTTTTACGAGACCAAGAGGGTCACATATGCAACGCAAAAGGTCAGAAAATAGATGGGGAAGGAAACCCCATCTTACCAGATTACCATGTATTGGTTGGGCAAGTAGCTGAGATGCAGAATAAGATAGATGACATCCACGACATCTTACTTAGGGAGAGACAGTTCCGAGCAGAGGCAAAAACTGATAAATTTGCAGAGGTACATTATATGGCTGAAACCGACTCTTATGGACATACATTGGGACATCAGCAGAGACAAGGTTCTAGGCATGCTCAAGGATCAAGAGACCATAATTATACTTCCTATATGGCACCTCCTACACAAAGGAGCAAACTAGAGATGATGATAGAACAATCAATTGAAAAGCAACAGCAGAACACAGCTTCTTTCAGCTCGAAGCTAGAGAACCTGTACACTAATTTGAATGAGAAATTTGAATCCTTGAACACTCGTATGAAGCAACTGGACACACAGATGGATCAAGTTTCAAGTTCTACCCCAAGGAAGGATTCTCAAGAAGCTCATGCCAGCAACATTCCCATTCAGGATGACACACAGATGGATCATGGATCATGTCTAGCAGTTAAGGCTGTGGAATTTGTGGAAGACAGAGGTGGATTTGATGTTGAATTACCTGAGTTTGAAAGCTTCGATGCACCTGACTCAACAGAGATTGACATGGATCTCTTGACTTGGATAGTTCAGATTGAAGCGGGACCATGCCAAGGAGAGAAATTTGAGTCTGAGATGGCTGGAATGGACCGAGAAGCGGATAAACCCGAGACTGTAGTTGAAACACGAGCTGAGACGTCAGCATCGATCGTTGCATCACAAGCAACGATCGTTGCACCCCGAAAGGAATCAGTTTCGCTCATACCTCAAGGGCCTGCTAAGGAAAGAACCTACAAACCTCCATTACCATTCCCGAAAGCTCTCGTTAAGTCTAAAGATGTGGTTCAGTGCACAGTGGTGGTTGACAAGAAGATGGTGGTTCCACAAGAGCCTATTCTAACATCTTCAAGGCCTAAAACCACTCATAAACAGAAGGCCCCAAACATCAAATCTTTGCCAAAGGTAAAACATAAATCCTCTAAGTTTAAACCTCCTGACTCCACTGTTTTGAATGCAGGAAAGAGCGTTAAAACACCCAAGTGTCAATCTCACCCTACATTCCTCCCGACGTTCCTTGGACGACATCATGCTGCTACTGCTTACACACCACCGTGGATGATAAGGCATTCACAGAGACACTCAAAGTCTCTGTTGAAACCTCCATGAGTCTGACCTCTTTCCAAAAGTCAAGCTAATGACTTAAAACAAGCGCTGAGTGGGAGGCAACCCACTGATAGGTTTAATTATTTTTCCTTTTTTTATTTTTGGTGTTTTTCTTAGGATTTCACGTTTTTATTTGTTTTTGTTAGTTTTTAGATACAGAACACAAGTCTGGAGATGTGTGACGATCGTTGCCCACATGTGCAACGGTCGTTGCAATTGGTTCAAATCGAAAATTAAGGTACGTTGAGCTAAACCGGAATCAATCTGGTTCAACCAGCATCGATCGTTGCTTCTAAGCAACGATCGTTGCACCCACGACCAAAGTAAGTTCCCTTAAACCCTCTTTTCTCTCCTTCTTCTCCACTTCTTTTGGTCGACACACCGAGAACCCAAACCGAAAATCACCATTTCTTCATCAATTTCTTTGATTCTAAGCACTATTTCACTTATTTTTACATCCCCAATCTGTTTCTCCTACCCATTTCTCACGAAATCAAGGTAATGTACTTCTATTTTCGATTTTTCGGATTTCACTTTTAGGGTTTTAGAAATTGGAGATTTTAGATGGAATTGATGAATGCATGTTGACATGATTATGCTTTAGGTTGTTTAGTGATGGATTGTTGTTGATTTTGTGGTTGATAACACAATTTTGAACTGATTTTTGATGATTTGTTTGCGGCAAAATCGCCTTGCAACGGTCGTTGCTTTGCGATTTTGAGAAATGTTCGATACAACGAAATCGCCTTGCAACGTTCGATGCCTTAGATGCAACGGTCGATGCTTCGCGATTTCACAGTGAAATTTTGCCGAGACTTATAAGTGTTTGAACTTTGTTCTTGCAGATGGCGTCTCAAAGGCAACCCCGCAAGAAGCGAGCCACAGCTTCCACAGCAACACGACACTACACCCCACCGCCTCAATGGTTTAGCAGAGAGTCAGAGCCACCGCACCATACGCCAGATACGGGCCACCGATTGCTTTACCTTGGCCCAGAGAGGACGCCACACTGATTCAGACGACCAGACAGTGGCCGGAGGACCTTATACGCTTCTTCAAGTCCGCTGAGTTCACAGAGCGGCCATTGCTCAGTCGATGGGACGAGTATGACTCGCTTCTCTACAGTGGTTGGTGTGGGATGATCATCAAGCCGACCAAGTTCGCTGACTACTCCACCTGCAAGATTCTGGGGATTGATGAGCAGGTACTCGCTGTATGCAGAGGCATTGGTCTAGGGACAATGCCGATGCGAAACTATGATCTCTATCCTGAGCTGGTCAGGCAGTTATTGGCCACTTGCAGAGTGGTTTACTCGGATCCCGATCACAGGAGCGCTACAGTGGGTGCATTCACCTTCATGAGTTGGGGAGTCAGGTATCGGATTCCTCTACTTGATCTCTGCAGGATCTACGGGTTCAGTACTGAGCCGAGGCGCATCGCCATGCCACTCGAGTGGGATCCGGTTGAGGCTCGCACGTTCTGGGAGAGTATTGGCAGCGGTCGATACAAATCCAGGACCACACCAGTAGTGCAGATGAGACATCCGGTGCTGCGTTATGTCTCGCGTATCTTGTGCTGGAGCTTGCTTTGCAAGTTTGAGGCCAACAAGATGCGCAAACTTGAGATGGAGCTGCTGTTTATGGGGCTGAGAGATCAGTTTAGAGGTTCTGGCGTGAGAGATCCTACTGCGGGTCTCAACTTGGGAGCTATTTTCGCACAGCATTTAGTTGATCTGCAGCTGAAGCCGTTTGATGGAGCTGGTACTGAGACGGTAGGGAGTTTACTTACTCCCATTTTTGAGTATTGTGGGATTCCTCTTCATGGCACAGAGCGTGATACAGCTCGGGAGTTCCTGGATCTCAGCCATTTGCAGAGCGCTACCTGGCTCAAGGAGGGGCGCATTTGGGTTTACACTGATCCAACCACTGGGAGGACTGGTATCGAGCTTCCTGCTGCCAGATGGACACAGATTGACACATTAGAGGCACTGAGATTTCAGCCTCCTGAGTCTGCGCAGCGTGGGATTCCGACTATGGCTCATCCGCTGGGAGAGCCTTCCTCACGAGCTTCGACTTCTTCTGCCCCTACTCTTGCACCCGCGCCTGCCCCAATCGACATTGTGGGTCCCTTTCCAGAGCCTGCAATGGCTTACGGTGCATACTCTGAGGCAGAGTGGAGAGAGAGATCAGATGGTATGTTTCGAGTTCTTTGGAACTTCGTGCGTACTTGCAGCTGCAGGAGGCCACCACAGATCCATCAGCCCGTACCTGACCGACGTCGTCGACATCGATCTCCGACTGACACTGATCCCGCAACTGAGGCAGCCGATGACGATGCACAGTATGGTGGGATAGATGATGAGAGCGAGTGAGCGTAGTCTCAATATTCAGACTTTCAGTTCTGTATTCTGACTTTTATCTTTTCTTGCACTTTTGTTTTTGCATTTTCTTATTTTCCTTTGGATTCTACTATGTTTGGATGATTTGTACTTTATTTGGTACATCTTTTGCTTCGGTTTTACTCTGGTTCTAGTGTTTTCAGCTTGCAGGGATCAAAATTGACAAAAACAGACGGACTAACCTGCTAACTTGCTGACTGTTCGTGAAAACGCAGTGCGTCGATCGACACACCATTGTGTCGATCGTCACAATACGAAAAATCGCCAAGTAACGGTCGATGCACTTAGTGCAACGATCGATGCTTGAGCGACAGAGGTAAACCCGACAGAACTAAAACATCCATTAACAATTTGTTTTTCTTTCTTTCAACCGATCCCTTGCTTGACACTACTGGGGACAGTGTGTCTTAAGTGTGGGGGAGGTGCTACTGACTTATATCTTTCTGTTTTCTTAAGAGTCAGTCCGTTTTTCAAATTTTTTTGTTTTTGTTTTATTGAGTCAAAATTGTTTAAGTAAGAAACTATGATTTTCTGAGAAGATTTACAAGACTTGCAGGAACTTAAGTAACCATTGGGATGCAATCGCAGGATCTATCTCTGACTATTAGAAAATTCCATCACAGATCAACTTACTGGGAACACCCACATCACTTCAGGTATCAGAGGATCCTTTACTGACTTCAACTTAATACTGACTTAGATTGCTCACCTAAGGGCTTGGTATACTTTGTGTCGGGTTTCCTTGTTAGTTCTGACACAGTCTGTCAACCTATCCTATTTAGTTCCCTTCTCCCCTTCTATAAAGTAAAAAAAAAAAAAAAAAAAGAGATAATAAACTGAGGATGAGTTAGTAACTCCGAAGTGGTCATGTGAATGGTAGCAAATACTATTTTCTCTCATGTGATCCATGGAATGTGTCCAAAGTACACCCATAACGGGAAGAACACTGATAAAAAAATAAAATGATACCCAGTGGGGAAAAATCAGTTGTTAAAGAAGGGAAAGAGAAGAAAGGGACTGGAGAAAGATAGTATGGTGGTCTAGAGCTGACAAGGTAAGAATCCACGTGCCCTTTGATCGATACTCCTTAGGCAAGACCGCACTTAAATACTTGCAGAAGTCAGTAGGAAGAATTTGAATGCTTGAATGTGATTGTGGAGTTTACCTAGGACAGTTGCTAAGTGTGGGGGAAGTACATTGTGGTCTTGATATCCTGTGATTGATTCTTGCAGTGGTTTACTAAGGGGAATCTGAGTATTGTAGCTTCTAGGATGAAATGAGTTTCTGAAGAGTTTTCAAACCTCTTGACTACATTTAGTTCTTTGTCTTGCTTGAGGACAAGCAAGAGCTAAGTGTGGGGGAGTTGATATACCATGGATTTTAGGATTTTTAACCATGGTATATGTGTTATTTATCGAGTCTTTTACTACGTTTTAGAGTCTTTTCAGGTGTTTATTAGGTACAAGCACATTTGGAGCATATTTGGTGATTTTGGCACTTTCTGGAGCTAATTGGAGTAATTGGCCGAGAGATAGAGTTCACTGTTGATATTTCCGAGATGCAACGATCGTCACACTTATGGCATCGATCGATGCACCAGCGAGATGGGCCAAACGACGGTTTAATGAAGAATGATGAAATTGCAATTTTGCCCAGAAGTTCTTGATATTTACAAAGAAGCCCCAATTCGTGTTTTAGGTTATAAATAGAGTTTTTGAGCCATTGTTTAGGCTATGCTTCATAACTAAGTTTTATTCTCTTAGGAGATTTTAGGGGCTGGTTTTGTTCTCGAAAGAGACTTGATTTTGAACCCCAGTTCTTATTTAATTATATGATATTTGGTTTTCTACTTATGATATCTTCTGTCTCGATGAATATGTCTGAGTAGATCACCTGTTAGGTTGAAGGATTCTCATTAAGGATTTCAGAGAATTATAGTTTAATTAATCTGTAGAGATTTATATCTGCTAGTTCTTTATCTAAGTTGTTCTTAATGCTTAATCTGAAGTAGCTAATCAGAGTTATGATGTTAGGTTGATTAATTCAGCGGAAGTTGGTTAATTTAACTAGAAAGAACTTAGATAAGCAATTAAACTGTTCGCAAACGGAAGTTTGGTTCAGGTTAATTGTGAACATATCAAACTTGGAATTAATGCTAGTTTAATCTGTTAGTTCTCGCAAACGAAAGTTTGGTTTGCTGCACTTAGGCTTAGAGAATTATCGCAAAGGAATTTGGTTAATTCTATATTAGTGTTTGAGTTCTAGAACAGTTATTGATTAGATCTAGATAGATTGATTGCTTGCGTTCCTGATTTCCTGAGAACTCCTGAAACCTAACGCTTCGCTTTCTTGCTTACAAACTCACTTGATTTACTTTGCTATTTCGTTTACTGTTTTCACATCTGCTTCGCTTAATTTAATCTGAATTACTAATAATCTATTGTGTGACTGAGAGTCCTCGTGGGATTCGATACCTTATATACTACCATTGCATTAACTGTGCACTTGCAGTAGAATAGGGATAAAACTATAACACCCTATCATGCGGCACTTGTCATTTAGCAAAGCAACGAAGGCTTCCTTTTATTTCTCATAATAATCTTTCCCAAAAACCTTATGATCTTGTTCATATGGATGTATGGGGTCCTTTTTCAGTTGTATCTACAGAAGGTTTTAAATACTTTCTTACTCTTATAGATGATTGTACCCGAGTTACATGGGTTTACTTTTTGAAATCTAAAAATGATGTTCTGCATATCTTTCCAAACTTCCTTACTCTTATTGAAAATCAATATTCTACTAAAGTGAAAGCTATTCGTTCAGACAATGCCCCTGAACTATCCTTCACCTCTCTTCTTGATTCCAAAGGGATTGTTCATTTCTTTTCTTGTGTGGGTACTCCCCAACAAAATTCAGTTGTTGAACGCAAACATCAACACATTCTTAATGTGGCAAGGGCACTTCTTTTTCAATCTAATGTCCCTATTCAATATTGGACATATTGCATTAGAACTTCCATCTTTCTCATCAATCGAACTCCATCACCCTTGCTTCAAAACAAAATACCCTATGAGCTCCTTCGAAACAAACCACCAGATTACTCACTTCTTAAGTCCTTTGGCTGCCTCTGTTATGTCTCCACCTTTCCTAAAGACATAAACAAATTCTCTCCTCGGGCAGCAGCATCTGTTTTCTTGGGTTATCCCACAGGATACAAAGGCTACAAAGTCTTGAACTTGGAAACTCATTCCATATCAATTTCCAGGAATGTTGTTTTTCAAGAAACTGTTTTCCCTTTTCAATCATCTGAATTCAAGTCCTCTAATCTGGATATTTTTTCAGAAACCATTCTTCCTCTTCCGATTCCTATTCCTGATCCAAATCCCATTCTTTCTCCCATAGTTTCTCCCGAGACTTCCCCATTCAATTCAACTTCCACTTCGAATTCCAGTCCTTCTTCTGATTCATCTGATAACACTGATTTCACAGAAGTGTCTAGTGATCCTATTGATGAGAATGCAAACAGACCTAAGAGAACAACTAAACAACCCTCGTATTTGAAAGATTATCATTGCAATCTTGTCAAACAATCATTTGTTCCTACGAGTGGTACAACACATCCTCTATCAAATGTCCTCGATTATTCAAGACTGACCACCACTTATCAGTCCTTCATCTTGAATATATCTCTGGAATCAGAACCTAAGAATTTTCAAGAGGCTATCACAGATAAACGCTGGCATGAGCCAATGAATGAAGAGCTCAGATTGGTGTGGACTACATTGACACCTTCTCTCCGGTAGCTAAACTGGTCACCGTCAAATTGGTACTTGATTTAGCAGCCAAACAGGATTGGTCCCTTACTCAAATGGATGTCACCAACGCTTTTCTTCATGGTGAGCTTGATGAAGAAATTTATATGGATTTGCCTCCTGGTTATACTCCACCTCCAGGTGTTACCTTACCTCCTAATGCGGTTTGGAAGCTTCACAAATCTCTATATGGACTGAAGCAGGCTTTTCGGCAGTGGAACAAGAAATTCTCAGAAGTTCTTCTTCATGCATGTTTCCAACAATCAGAAGCTGACCATACCTTATTTATCAAGCTGGTCGATTGTTCTTTCATCGCTCTCCTCGTCTATGTTGATGATATACTCATAGCAAGCAACAATGATCAAGCCCTTTCAGATTTGAAGTCTCTTCTTCATTCTGCTTTTCAAATTAAAGAGCTTGGTCCTGCCAGATACTTTCTAGGTCTCGAAATTGCCCAGAGCAGTCAAGGCATATCGGTTTGTCAAAGAAAATATGCACTTGACCTCTTGAACAGTGTTGGATTTCTTGGTTGTAAACCTGTTGCTACGCCAATGGATCCGACTGTTCAGTTAACTGAAGAGAGTGGTGAATTGCTTAAGGATCCTACAACCTATAGAGCTCTCATTGGTAAGCTTTTATACCTCACCATCACCCGAGCTGACATCACTTACGCGGTTCACAAGCTCAACAAATATTTATCTTCACCACGAACAACCCATCTAGCTGCAGCTCACAGGATTGTAAGGTACTTAAAAGGGGATCCTGGTCGTGGCTTGTTATACTCTGCCACGTCTGACACAGAAACTCGCCTTCAAGCTTTCTCTGATGCAGACTGGGCAGCATGCCCGGATTCCCGACGTTCCACGACTGGTTATTGTGTCTTCCATGGCGACTCCCTCATCTCCTGGAAGTCAAAAAAGCAACAAACAGTCTCCCGAAGTAGCGCTGAGGCCGAGTACAGAGCCTTGGCAGACACTACATGCGAATTGATATGGCTCAGCCGTCTACTCAGAGATTTACACATTCAAGTAACAGGTCCTGCTAATCTGTTCTGTGACAACACTGTGATAGGTCAAGAATTATCCATATTCTAACTGCAAGTGCACAGTAATGCAGATGTAGTACTTAGGGTATCGAATCCACAAGGACTCCGGTCACACGATATATTATAAGTAGTTCAGATTAAACTAAGCGAAGCAGATTTTGTAAAGCAGTAAATAGCAAGTAAATAAATAAGATCAAGCGAGGTGGTTGTAAGCAATCAAACGAAAGCGTCAGGTTTTGGGAGTTCTCAGGATATCAGGAAATCAAATAAGCAATTAGATTCAGTCTATAGCGTTCTAGAACTGGAATCACGAAGGTAAAACTAACCAGCTCTCGCTGCGATAATTATCTATGTCTAACAACCTAGCAAACCAAATCTCTTTGCGAATTCTAGAGTTCTAAACATGCATTAATTCCAAGTTCGTTCGTTCACAATTTCTCTAAACCAAATCTCTTTGCGAATAGATAAATTGCTCATCTAAATCAGATCTAGTTAAATAAACCAACTGTCGTTGCGAGAATCAACCTAAAATCAGTAATCTAAATGGCCAGTTTAGATTAAGCTTTAAGAACATATTAGATGAAGAACTAGATGATGAATCTTAATCAATTAATCTAACATTCCTTCAAATCCCTAATGAGAATCCCTAACCTAACAAGAGATCTACTCCGACATAGCAATCATAACAGAAAACATAATCAAAGTAGATATCATAAAATAATCAAAGGAATAAGAACAGGGGTTCGAAATCAAGTCTCTCTCGAGAACAAAACCAGCCCCTAAAATCTCCTAAGAAAATAAAACTTAGTTATGAAAGTGTAGCCTAACAAGTGGCTGAAAAACCTATTTATAATCTAAAACACGAATTGGGTCACTTTGTAATTAAGATAAACTTCTGGGCCAAGTTGCAAATCTTCATTAACCGGTCAAATTCTCTGGTCCGTGAACTGTGTCGACCGACACCAATGTGTGTGTCGATCGACACCAACATCATATGACGGCAGTGACTTCTTCTTCTCGGGCAATTGCTCAAAAAGTCTCCAGAAACTATCATAATGTCCAAATAAACTCCAAATGTGGTAAAACCTGTAAATTACCTGAAAAGACTCTAAAATAACACAAAAGACACTAAAAACACAACTATATCATGGCATAAAACCGGTAAAAACCATGATATATCACACTGCAGCAATACACATTGCCTTAAACTCTGTTTTTCACGAACGCACCAAACACATAGAAAATGATTGTCATCTTGTTCTTGATCGCTTACGAGTTGGCTTCCTTCATCTCCTCCATGTCTCCACTACCAACCAGCTCGCTGATTTATTCACCAAGGCATTACAACCAAAGACTTTCAAGCTTTTGTTGTCTAGATACTCTTTTTCAAGTCTCTTTCTTCCACCATAGAAGAATTCGACTTGAGGGAGGGGTATTAGAGTATATAATGGTTTAGATGGTTTAGCTATTGGTTAAGCTTCCTTTTACTTAACCATTTGTGTATATATTTGATTTACTGTACACTCTATGCTAATTAATGAGAATCATAATATTTATACGTTTCTCTCTCTAAATATCTGATAACAATTAAACTTTTGATTTCAAAGAAACTATTATGAAAAACGGATAAAACACCGTCTAAACCAAAATTCTTCTGGCCGACGTCGGCCATACTCTTTTCTGTTTTAATTGTTCATAATCTTTAAGTTAATCTAAATAAAATACATTGATTGATGATTCTCATATTGAATTCTTTGATGAACTAATTTCAATGGATTCTTTTATCTCTCTTTTTCAAAGTGTTTCTCCGGCCAAATTTTGGTATTTATCTATAAAATTCAGTGTCAGTTTCATTCTGTTGGAATTTTCTTCATACGGCTTAGGTCGATTCATGTTTGAATCGTTTATTCTATCCCAACACCATGTTCATATTAGATGTAATTCAAGTTCTTCAAAATTTGGAGAGCAATCTCATGATTTGATATGGGATCCATGAATTGTTATTCTCAACATAATCTATGGAGCGGTTGATCTATTAACATTTCTCAAAGACTGTTCGGAGAATTACAAACACAGTAATGGTGATTCTTCGAACAACAACAAGTTGGTAATTTCTCATTAACCATATACACAATTCTTCTCCAACACATATGGATAAGACCATTTCCAAAATCATTACATATTTTCATTTGTTGGTTTTGTGTAACTCATTATGTGAGATGTCAACCACCAAAAACATTATGTAATTTTTTTTTGTGGGTGCCTTTAAAACGTCAACGACTATGGAGCATAAGGCACACCAAATAATTATGGATAAAGATCTGCGGAATTGCTAGAAGAAAAGAGGATACAATATCTACTAATGGTAAACTATGTCAAATAGCAAATTAATAAAGTCAAAATCAAATTCTGATAGAAGCGCATGGATACAGAAAGTCAGTATCTTATTAAAAATATAGAACTTCAACAAACGAAAGCATTGAGTTTTATCATGTTGTGTGTAACTATGAGTTTTAGCCAAAAGTCGCTAACCAAACACACACATTAAAGAAAGATCAAATAGGAAAAAAAAAATAGTGGATTAAATTTTTCGTTAGCGAATAAAACTTTATTTTGTAAAACATTGTCAAATTCAGTTTTCATGTTGTATCCTTCTCAATATATGACATATATATCTATTTATATAATAATTTGTTTTCCATAAAATATGTATATTGATCTCTTATTATATTATATTAAAATCGTTTGTCAGAAAAATAAAAGATAAAAATATGACTTTTACTTCGAACTAAATATATAATCTACTCAACTTTTCCTGTTACGACTTAGACATACACGTACTTGGACAATTATTCATTCTTTCATAGTTTAACCTTCAATATTTTAGGTAATGTATACATTTTTGTAATCAAGCGAGAAAGACAATTAAATCGACCTGGATATCTTAGATAATTTAATTAAGTTTCACAAGTAAAAAAGCGATAAATTATCGAACATAAAATAGTTAATAATAAAAAAAAAAAATTTGGTCCACAATTAATAAACATTCTCTTTACAAATAGATAACGATTAAAATTAATTTCATCTAGTTTTCTTTCCACATGTCCAGCGAGACACGACAGATATGTCTCATTAATTGTAGTTTGCTGTTTACAGGTAGATAACATTGTGTTGATATTGATAGTAGTAGTTTTAATCACTTTTTATAACAGTTATGCGTTGTTCGTTGTGTGGTAGGTCTCAAAACAATATGCAGCATTGAATGTACAAGAGAATTAAGTACCAACTACACTCACTATGTACTTCTTCATAACATTCACAAAAAGTCTTAACCACATATATTGGTCAATGGTGTAAGCTTAATGAAAATCGATTAATTGCGATTATATAACGACACTTTTAAAGCAACACAGCTGATGTATATAGTAAACTACTAGTAATTTATTTATGTTTTACACTTGACACATTGAAACTTACACACGAGAGACGTAAATAAAATACATAATTTCGTGCTTTTTTGGGATTTTCTCTGAGGGTAAATAAGCATTTGCCAGTTTCAAAAACCGAAGATCTCTCACTTTGAGAACAAAACATTTCTCATGGTGAAAAAAAATCCATCGGGAAAAAAGGGAAATAAAAACAGGCAAAAGCAAACTCATCCACCAAAAAAATCCCATCATAGAAAAAAAATAAAGCCTTAATTAATAATCTAAAAAGGGTTTAAAGTGATTACGAAAGTGTTTCTTCAGGCCATTCAGTGATTCTCTCCAACGACGGCCTCCACTTCCGACATCTCCGGCGAGACTCTTCCTCTTCCTCCGCTGCCTTTGCTGCGGCTTCTCCAGCAGATCTCTCAGCCTCTAGTTCCCTGAGAAAGTCGCCCAAAGAAGCCAAAATTGTTTCTCCTTTGCCTTGGACGTCCTGGCCGCCGGCGTTTAACTGGAAGAGAATGAGTTTCTCTAACTCATCTCTTCTCAGAACAATCTTCACTTTCCGATCTTTTCTGTTGTAATCTTTCTTCACTTCTTCTTCTTGAACCATTCTTTTAACGTTGTTTCCTCCATTCAAACAGTTTCCCATTTTTGTAAATTTAAAGCAAATTCGAAATAAAAAGGAAAAACAGTTTTTGTTTTTGTTTTGGGAAATGCCCACAAAAAAAAATTAGTAGAAGAAAAAAGAAAACTTGGGAAATGCCAAGAAAAAAAATCTTTCTTCTCCTCTTTTTCTTGTGTGTGGGTCAATTTGATGGAAGTTGGAGACTTGCATGGATCAATGTGTGATATGGAGTTTATATATAATGTTGAGTGTGGTATGTTTAGTGCTAGATGGATAAACCATAGTAAAGGATGCTGATCTGTTTTATATATTTAAAAATTGTAATATTATCGTTAGTTTTTATTGATTAAATTCAACCAAGGTGACCAACCAAAACTTTCTTATTCGGTTATCAAGATGCTAATTCCGTTATAGTTTAGCTGAACAAAATAAAAAAATCGGGTTAAGGAATAGAGCTCAAAGCTAACCAAACCTAAACCTAATAGTTCAATATCACTAACGACGATTGGGGATAGCTGGACAAATTTCTATTTTTGTCGTGATTGTTCATAATCTCTCATGAACTTATACTCAAACATTTAGATAATTTAAATAATGCTCATCAGTGCTAAAATGAATTTGAACTTGTAGCACACAAAAATAAATTCGGTTATGGTACCACTAGGCTAGTTCTGTACTATTTCAGCTGACATTCAACTAAATTTGCAATAAATTTGAAACAAACATGCACAATGATTAATTATGAGAGTAATTAAAATTACGTTTCAGTTCATTTGTACAATATTTTGATAGAATGTCGTTATATCTTTGTAGTGTAATTTTAAAATGGTTTGGAATATAACTCTTTTGACGAAGAATGATTTCAGCATAATCGAAAGAATTGAGTATTTATGGAAAATAACGTAGTAACTTATTTTTTAATAAGAATTTTGTAATTAATGTTTTTGGCATTGTGGAGACTTTAATTATTTCAGTACTAATTCTTATTCTATCTTTGTTTTAAATTATACGAAATTTAAGGGTTTTTACATAAATTAAAAAATATTTATTTTTTTATTTTGATACCTAAAACAGCATTTATTATTTATATAGTCATAATTTAACCAATAATAAAAATATTTATAATATAAATGGTCAAAACAATTAAAAGCTAATTAATTTTACATTAAAGGTAAAAACATCATATAATTTGAAATAAAAAAAAATTCAAATAACATTATATATTTTGAAACAAGGTAGTATTGTCTTTTATTTGTTTTTTATTATTATTTTAAAAATACTTGTCGAAGACACAAGTACGCAAGTTCATGTTCTCACCGGTTAGTTGGTGCCTTTAAACCAAACCAAAACCGTGTTAAAACCTGGCAAAGCACATTTATACCAACCACTAACATGGCTTGTTTGTTTTTTTTTTATAATCGTCGTTAGATTTAATAGTCAGTTAGTCACTAATAATATACATAAATTCGAATATAAAACCCATTTTGCTCTTATTAGTGTTACATGATGATAGCTTGCAGATACATTCATATTCGTTCCCCTTAGAGCTTAATCATTAATAGAATCCAATAATTCATAGTATGATCTGTTTCAAACAATGTCAAACCCATTAATCTTTCAAATTATTCTCTCCGGATTTTAAGAGCAAAAAAAGTTAAACTAACACAAGATCGATTTTAAAACATCACTAACATAAATCGGTTTCTTGACTAAATCACAGCAAAATTCGGTTTTTCTGTCAAAATGGCAAAATTTTATTTTTCCACCAAAACCGCAAAATTCTATTTTCCGTCAAAATCGATAAATTCTATTTTCCATAAAAACTGTAAAATTCCATTTTCACGCAAAAACCGCAAAACTCTGTTTTTCGATTAAAATCGCAAAATTCTATTTTCCCGCCAAAACTGCAAAATTCCATTTTCCCGTCAAAATCGCAAAATTTTATTTTCCCGCCAAAACCACAAAATTTGGTTTTCCAGCCAAAACCGCAAAATTTGGTTTTTCGGCCAAAACCGCAAAATTTGGTTTTCCGGTCAAAACCGCAAAATTCGGTTTTCCTATCAAAACCGCAAAATTCCATTTTCCCGCCAAAACTTCAAAAATTAGTTTTTCCGCCAAAACCGCAAAATTTGGTTTTCCGGTCAAAACCGAAAAATTTGGTTTTCCGGTCAAAACCTCAAAACTCGGTTTTACATTATAGTAAAATGGGCGTCCATGGTCATGACCATTTGGACATGGTCTTTATTGGGCATGGACATTTTTTGGACTATTGCCCATTTTGGACCGACCAATTACAGTCCAAAATCCAATGGTCATTTTGGACAAGCTCAAATGGACGCTGGACGGACCATTTGACAGTGCTACACTAAACTATAGCCATTTGAAGAATATCAAACAATATCGTAAATTATTCGGTGCGTAAATACAGTTGAAACCGTTGTCTTATAGCTATATCGTCTGAATAAGTGTGATTGTGACGTGATAACCATATAAACTTGGCATTTAATCTTATACTAATAATAATGTACATATGAACACCAAATAATTCAGCATATTTAATTACTAGTATTATACTACTCCCTCCGTTCCTAAAAGATTGATTTTCTAAATTTTATTTTTGTTTCATAAAAATTGATGTTTTATGTTTTCTATGCATTTTTTATCCATTAATGATGATGAATTGTAAACTTCAAGAGATATAATAAAATTTATTAAATTGTTATTGGTTTAAAATTATAGAAAACTGTAAATAACAAAAAACGATGCATTTATGAAGATGTTTTAATTTGTTTTCTTAATATGTGTGAAAATCCTAAAACATCAATCAATTAGGAACGGAGGGAGTATTATATATAGAATATAGTCCTTGTAAACGTAAAAATGTCAATAATAAGCGGTCTTATCAGATGATTACTATTATGAAGCGCTACGCGTTAGATAATTATTGGATCGCATCAATTCTTTATCAATGCAAGAAACTTCTTGGAAATTGATAAAGGACAACCTGAAGTACGTGGGGTGTCACGGGGCTGTAGTTATTTCTTACTTTGAAGGGCCCAAGTCGGCCATAAGCTTACAATTTCTTTTATGTGAAACCTCATTTTGTTGTTGTGTGAATGTTCAAACGAAACAAAATACGTTTTTACATTAAATATGCCGTGGATTTTAATTAAAAAAAACTATACAAATGGACAGATTTTCAAAAGTCAATACATCGGTGTAGATGCAAGCATGCAAACTTTCTACAAAACGAGCATCCCCAATCTTTTGAGTCTAGCCAAACCGATTCCTCATCTTTTTTATTATCAATTTTCTTGATCAGTTGCTTTAAGGTGGAATGAAAATTTCTCTATCTTCTTTTATTTATCTCCTCAAAAAAATAGTATGGAGGACAATCTACAATAAGTATCGGAATGTGAAAGTCATCAATCTATTATTAAGTTTGCGATTGAGCAAACCAACAATCTCCTTCCAGTCGTAGGTGAAATCCTTTTGCAACATCAGCCCATACATCATTTAGCTCTCTAAACAAATTGTCATGTCATTGATTATTTGATCAAAAAGAAAAACAGAAAGTTGACTTCTCTCTCTATCTCTAGAGAGAGATTTTCTCTCAAATTCTTGATTTCTTCCCCTCTTCTTCACTGAATCATATCTTTCAGAAGAGTTGGGCAAGATCATCAATTTGTGCGGCTCTGTTTTACTAGCTTCCGGTTTGTCCAGACTTTATTTCCAATTTTAGGTCGGACTCTTTTTCCGGCTTTCTCTGCCGGATCTCTCGCTTCGTGCGATGTTTCGGATCTCTCTTCCCTCGTTCTCATCTTGTTGAAGCATCTGTTGAGTTTTTTAGGCGTTGTCGGCGGTTGGTGTTTCGGCGGGAAGTAAATCTTTGTCGCTTCCATCGCTCTTGGAGGTCGAGCATATGATGGGCAAAGTCACGCTCAATAGTTTGGGTCGAGACGGCGGCGGAGTATCTTGGAGACAGTGGTCGATGGTGATGCATAAGGACGGTTTCCTCCTCTCTGCAGTTTCTTTCTTCAACAATCCTTCTCGGAAGTTTGGTCCTCCGATGAGTTACAGAGGCATGATGGCTTTGGTGCGGTATCATTCGGCGGTGACTTCCTCCTCACTTTGCCGGAAATTGCATGCTGAATTTTTGGAGTCCGGTGGTCGCCGGACATGCAAGTCGAAGTTGTTGTTCTGTTGACACGTGTGCCACGTGTTCTCGCTTGGAGGATCCGCTTCTGATGTTTATCTTTTGTTTTGTCTGGTTTTTGGGCTTTAAGTCCAGTTGTTTAGGTGTCCTATGGGCTTCAATAAAATGATCACACTTTAACGTTAAACAAAAAAAAAACAAATTGTCATGTCTTTAACGAAAGGAAAATTGTACAATCCCATCCTTAACTTATGTGGCCTCACATGTAAATTGAATTTGGTCCACCAGCCCAACACCTAAATTTTTGTACGTTGGATGGACCAAATTTGTAACAATTTTCTTTCCTTCTTCGACCTCCTTCGTCAAAAGACCAAGGTTGATTAATTCAAGATTTAGTCTTCTATGCCACCATCAAGACGCTGACATAAACTCTTTGTTTTATATAAATACATTTATCCCTAGTCAAACGAAGGTGACTCTTCTTTAAAATCTTGGTTGTAAAAATCATTTGACTAGATGAAAAATAAAATAAAAATAAAAAATGAAGAAAAGAACTGAACAGAAGATATTTGTAGTTTGATTATCCATATTCATATAAAATTAGCTGAAAATAAAAGTAAATAGTAGTTATAGAACTAGTATATATATATATATTATAATAGTCGATATTACACAATATCTACACCTCCATACACTAAAGTACAAAGTTGTTTGCATAACTTAGGAACTAAGGAACTAAAGACAGTCGAGAAGAATAGCAGAAGAACCTCTTTGACGGACACCTTGTGTAACTGCTAATTAAGTTTGTTCATTCTGGTTATATATAGGATGCAATGAGCATGATATACACAAACATACATTTCAACTATGGAATGTAAGTGGATTTCTTTTAGAAATTTAAAATTGTCTTTATAATAGTTTTCATAATCCGTATCAAGGTTAAAAAAACTACAATAAAATAAATTTAAAACATGTACATTCGACAGCTAAGTTGAGAAGATGATTTTGATTTTAGGGTTCTAAAAACTTAGACATTTGCTGATTTGAGGTAAAAGATAACGACACAATTTATGGATTTTTTATTTGGATTTTTTTGTTCTCGGTCTGGTCAGGATTTCATTTTGGATTGGATAATTTGGTATGTATAAGTGGTTTGATGGTTGACTTACAGTTAGGTTTGAGCATTTCCCGACCCTTTTCCATCCGAATTATCCGACCTTGTCCTTATCTGACATTAAAATTATCCGTTTGGGTAATGTTTTTTTTTTTAACGGATAAGGATAAAGGTAAGATATTACCCGACAATTCCGCAATAGCCGTAATACCCATTTGAATAGTTAAAATTTTAATATTTTTATAAAATTGTATAAATATAAATAGCATTATATAATAAATAGAAATTTATTTAGTGATAAAAATGCAATAATTATATTGTTAGATATTCATGTTTATTTTTTGGTTATTATTGTTATTTAATTAGTTTATTTGATTATGAATTTCTATAAAAAAAAACTTTGAAAGAGTTTGGATACCCGAACGATGTAAACATTATCCGTACTATTTAGAATTCGGACAATAAATCTGTAATGATTTAACTACTCGACCGACCCATACCCGATCCATATCCATTTATTACACGAACGAGTAATGATTTTGATACCAAAAAACCCTTACCTGATCCGTACCCACTACTACCCGAACCATACCCGCAAATGAACATGTCTAACTAGATTTCGAATTATTATTTCGGTGCAATTCGATTCATATAATAGTTCTTATGGATATATGGATAGATGTAAATGTAATAGTCCAGAGACATCTAATATTATATGATAGTTTTGTGAGAAAATAACTCGTTAACCCTTAAAACAATTAGGTTTGTATACGTTCATATATGCTATCATATCCTCTTCTATTTATTTATTATTTGATGTATATATACAATACACACTTGGTAAAATTGGGTTCCTTATAATTTAATTACTACCAATTCGTAATTCCAAAAATATAAAATTTAGAAATCTATATAAAATATGAAATTATAGTTTTACTTTTAAAAACTCTAAACATATTTTTAATTATTAGAATCATTATAAATTTGGAAAACATAAGTTTTAAAATTTTCAAAATAAAGATTCTTATTTCACATAAAACATACCTTGTACTTTATGTAACACGTTTACATCTTATGATAAATAAAGTGTATCATATATGATTTCACACTAATTTTTCAAATGATATTTAATAGTTGAAAATTATGGAGAAAATAGAATATCAAAATTTATATTAAAGTCCACATTCAGTTAAAAAAAAATCACAAAATTACAACTCTACGACTAAACAGACACATGTACATTTAGAGACAATTACGTTTAAAAATCATGAATTTTTATTAGTATGCCGCTTCTAAAGCATGATTTTTATAATAAAAACAGAAGTTGATGTTTTATTGTATGTTTTTTTTAAATTAGGATTTCTCTAATTTCTTCAATTTATTTCATTTAACTTTTTTGCTCTTTTAATATTTTCAGCTCTTTTCAACATAAATTTAATGAGATAATTAAAGAAAAGAGGCAATTTGATGTATCTGAAAAAACTGTATGACATTTGGTTTACTTTTTATCAGATTAGTGATTATCTTTCGGCTTAAATCTGGTTATCAAATTTGTGAAATTTGGTTTCGTTTTAGTTTCGATTAAGATATATCTGAAAAAGCAAAACCTAATCTGAAACTATCCAAATCAGAACATAATTTCCTTAACAATTAATAACTAAATTTTGACCCTATCCAAACCAGAAACATAGCTTCTCTAGGTGCATTATTTGAGTTATTATCGTTATCCGGCAAATTCAAACACATATTCTTAAATATAAACAGACTAGTTGTCGGAATTAAACAATAACACAAGATAATTCTAAAACAATTTCCAATGTAAATCTCCATTTTTAACTCTAAAATAGAGTTGAGTTTTCCTCCAACTCTATTTTCATTATATATAGAATATTTAAGTATATTCTATTTTTATTTTATTACTGATATATATATATTTTATTTATAAAAATTACAATTTATTCTTATTTATTTTATTCTTTGTAAAATTTTCATAAATTATAATATTGTTTAAATTAAATATTTATAAAATAAAACCAACATATATCATATAAAATAATAAAATATAGTAGATTTTAGTTTAAATATCATCATTATTATATTTTTCAGAAATGATCAACTAACTAAATTTAAAATTATAAATTAAAAAAATTTAGTTTAAAATAAAGTTCAAAAGTTAAATGATATTCTTACAACTATAAATGTAAACTCTGTTCATGTTGTCAGATAAACTGTAATTATAAATTATAATTATTCTAATTATTTATTTTAGATATAAATAAAAATAAAAATTAAATGATTATTTTAGAAATAAAATGTTCGACACTAAAATAAAGTAAAAAATAAGTTTATTTTGTTTATAAGGTAAAAGTATGTTTACAATGGAGAAAAAGTTACTAGAAAATAGTTTTTTTTTGTCGGCAACCTGAATATTCATAGATAGATCTAAGAAGAATGAAAATGGATACAACGATATTGGGCTAAACAAGGCCCACAAAACAGTAAGTCCGACAAAGTTATCGGGTAAGGACGAGTCAACTCGTCAGGGTTCTAATGTGCCACATGTATCATATCGAGAAGATCGACATGCAATCGTCGGCGAGGAAACCGATCATCGCTGTTGTCGTTTGCCTCTTTAACTCAGTCGTCCCGCCGATCTAACTCCACCAAAGTAACCAGGGAAATCCACATCCAAAGATCCCCGCTTCCAACTACACAGCCAACAGCGCTATCACACGCTTCATGATTGCATGCTCACAAAATCGAAGCCACCACAGAATAAAGGAGAACCGTCGGACTTGTTCAACTCGAGCGGGTAGTGAACCAACTGGCCTAAAGTGCTCGGCCAAGAAAGATTTTCGCCGGATTCCTGACAGAAGATACACCGTGGAGACAGATCGAACGATTCCAACAAGAATCAGAAAACCGAATTAAGAACCGATTAAACGAGATAATGAACAAATCGATCTCTAAATCGGTGAAAAGTCCGACACAGAACTGGAAAACTAAACCCGTATAAATAGGGAAGGCCGTGTCCGGTAAACCATCAGAAGTTTTATTAGCGGCGAACCGCATCAAAGGAGAAAAGATAAAAAAACAAAAAAAGTAACCCAATTCGTCGGAGCAGTCGAAGCCAACACCGGCGGCGGGAATGAAAGCACATTAAATCGGAATTCTAGAGAAAAGTTGAAGCTTTTGTGAGGAGAGAGAAAGTGGATGGGCGAAATTTCAATTAATTAAAAACTAATGGAAAATAGAGTTTAAAATGAGAAATAGAATGAGTTAGAGATATTGGTACTAAGTGTACTCTTTATCCGGAATTGAAAGTACAACATAATTTTAAGAGGTTAGGTGAGGTCGTTCATATGGATTGAGTGGGATCACTAAAACATATGGATATTAGTGTTTGGATTAGTAATAAAATTAATATATTAATGTCTAACTAGTAAATGTCCATTTTTGACCATAAATTTTTCAAAAATATTTTAATTATTATAATAAGGACACATGAGAACAATTTTGGTTACCGATAAAGGCATTTCGGTACCGCGCTCTCCCCAAAGCCGTGTATGTTGTCCCTATCTCACTTCGAGAGAGAGAGAGAGAGAGAGAGAGAGAGAGAGAGATCATGTCGCAGGAGAAGAGATTCATCTTCCAGGTTGAAGAAGGGAAAGAAGGTAGCGATGGAAGACCTTCTGTTGGTCCTGTGTACCGCAGTATCTTTGCCAAGGACGGATTCCCCGAGCCCATCCAAGGAATGGATAGTTGTTGGGATGTTTTCCGGTGAGATTCTCCCTCATCTTCTGAACCGACCAGAGTTTGCTTTGCATGTGTCTCTTGAATCTTGTCTTAGACTTTGATTCATCAATTTAATCTTTGACTGTTGACTGATCGTGGAAATTGTTCTGACTTCTCATTTTTTCTGAACTCTAATATACCTTACACTACATGCATGTGTTATGTGAATAGTTTACACTACATGCATTTGGTTTAGTGATATTATTTGGTTGACATCTTCCTTTTTATCTACTCTACTCTGCTTCTTGTTTTGCAGTATGGCTGTTGAGAATTATCCAAACAATCCAATGCTGGGCCGTCGTGAGATTGTGGACGGAAAGGTGTTGTTAACTTTTCTTGGGATTTTTATTATTACTTCTTACAGAACTATTCACTTGTGTTTCATTCTTCTCAGGCGGGTAAGTATGTCTGGCAAACATACCAACAAGTCTACGACATTGTCATAAACCTTGGAAATTCTCTCCGAAGTTGTGGAGTTAAGGAGGTTAATATCCATCTAAACCTTCCTTACATCTATCTTCAGTCTCATTATTTCCTGATTCTTTCTCTAAATCTGATTTATTCCGTTGCTTAATCTTGTGTGGGAGTTTAGGAAGCAAAATGTGGTATCTACGGTGCCAATTGTCCTGAGTGGATCATAAGCATGGAGGTAATCTTGCGGCCGGATCATGATAATATCATTAACCATGTATATGTTAGAGGACTGACTAACAGTGCACTTTTGATGCAGGCATGCAATGCACATGGACTATATTGTGTCCCTTTATATGATACACTAGGCGCTGGTGCTGTGGAATTCATTATTACCCATTCAGAGGTTTCAATTGTCTTTGTGGAGGAGAAGAAAATCTATGAGGTACAACAACATATATATCTTCAATGTCTGAACTTATATCAATCACTTTCTCATCATTTCCTTTTTTTACTATCAGTTATTTAAGACATGCCCAAACTCGACAGAGTACATGAAAAGTGAGTACATCTTACTTGTGTTCTTCCCTCTTGGCTTTTAACATGTGTTGCAAATGATCAGTTGTGTTTGGTTATAAGTACAGCCGTTGTGAGCCTTGGTGGTCTCACACATGAACAAAAACAAGAAGCTGAAACTTTTGGGTTGGTTATATATGCTTGGGATGAATTCTTGAAGCTGGTATGAGACTTTTCATTTGCTTTTTTTTTACTGATTCTATGCTTACTAACTTTCGCTGCGAATATTTCTTTCAGGGCGAAGGAAAGCAATATGATCTTCCCATCAAAAAGAAGAGTGACATTTGCACCATTATGTATACTAGTGGAACTACTGGTGATCCAAAGGGAGTGATGATATCTAACGAAAGCATTGTTACTCTAATTGCTGGAACGATCCGTCTCCTGAAATTCGCTAACGAAACCGTGAGTTTCCTTCTTGCTAAAGTCTTCATGTTTCCCTTGTTGTCACCTGGCTCTGGTCTTAAACCGATGTTCTTTTTGGCTGTGCAAATCAACAGTTGTCTATGACAGATGTGTATCTTTCTTATCTTCCTCTTGCTCATATCTTTGACCGAGTTATCGAGGAGTGTTTTATTCAACATGGTGCTAGAATTGGCTTCTGGCGTGGGGTTAGGCTCAGTACCTCTCAAAGATTATTTTCTTAAACCAGTTTTGAATTTGTTTCTTTAGCCGTCTCCGGGATGTCTCCTCAGGATGTCAAATTGTTGATGGAAGACCTTGCTGAGCTTAAACCAACTACTTTTTGCGCTGTACCTCGTGTCCTAGATAGAATATACTCAGGTAAGATGTACATTCTTTCTTATCTTATCAAACTTTCCTGTGCTACATTACATTGACCTATTATATCCAACAGGTCTTCAGCAGAAGCTGTCTTCTGGTGGATTCATCAAAAAAATGGTGTTTGATTCTGCATTTTCCTAGTAAGTCAGGCTTATCTGTTTCACTAATCTTTAAGCTATTAAATCTAACACACTCAAACATCCACAGTAAATATAGACAAATGAAGAAGGGGCTGCCTCATGTGGATGCCTCTCCATTATCTGACAAACTTGTGTTCAGCAAGGTAGTAATGTTCTTTCTTTAACTAACTTACTACACAAGGTAGTGAAATTTTATAACAATTTTTATCTCATTGGTTTCTCACTCAGATTAAACAAGGGCTTGGAGGCAATGTGAGGATTATTCTAACTGGAGCTGCTCCTCTCGCTAATCACGTAGAGTCATTTCTAAGAGTGGTGACTTGCTGTCATGTTCTTCAAGGATACGGTACTACCTATTCACAATCTTGACGTCTTTAGATCCAAATGAACAAGCAGCGAGATGCTACCTTGGTTGGTTGGTAAATGTTGATCCAAAGTGTGTACTGTAGTTGACTGTTTTCTTGTTCCTTTGTAGGTCTGACCGAAAGCTGTGCTGGAACTTTTGTGTCGCTGCCGGACGAACTGGACATGCTCGGCACAGTTGGACCACCAGTGCCAAACGTTGATATACGCCTTGAATCTATCCCGGAGATGGAATATGATGCTCTTGCAAGTACTCCACGCGGTGAAATCTGCATTCGAGGGAAGACCCTTTTCTCTGGATACTACAAACGTGAAGACCTCACTAAGGAGGTTCTTATTGATGGATGGCTACACACAGGTATATCCTTTCTCTGAACATGTATTCAAATAAGGAATAAGAACAAAATAATAGTTAGTTCTTTTGACACTCTGCTTCCCGTCATGACATTCAGGTGATGTTGGTGAGTGGCAACCAAATGGAAGCATGAAGATAATTGACAGGAAGAAGAATATCTTTAAACTCTCACAAGGAGAGTATGTTGCGGTCGAGAACTTAGAAAACATCTACGCTGAAGTACAAGCGGTTGATTCCGTAAGTGTAGCTAAGATATTACAAAACATCTCACATATGTTTAGGAAAGATTCTCAATTCTCATCTACTAATAATCACAATCTTTCAATCAAATTATTTAGGTGTGGGTGTATGGGAACAGCTTTGAGTCCTTCCTAGTTGCAGTCGCCAATCCAAACCAGCATATTCTTGAAAAATGGGCTGCAGAAAATGGTGTGAGCGGTGACTACAGTGCTCTCTGTCAAAACGCAAAGGCAAAGGAATTCATCCTTGGAGAGCTTGTTAAAATGGGCAAAGAGAAAAAGGTTATTCTTTCTCTCTTTATTATCTTTCATGATTCTTTGTATCTATTTATTTCATCTTAATTTTGTTGTGTTGGATTTTGCAGATAAAGGGGTTCGAGATCATTAAGGCGGTTCATTTAGACCCAGTGGCATTTGACATGGAACGCGATCTTCTTACCCCGACCTTCAAAAAGAAGAGGCCTCAATTGCTGAAACACTACCAGGTCATTTCTTGTTGAAACATATAATGCGATCGATATATTCTGGCATAAAATGTTTAACACAAGTCTCTTCCTCGTCTGACAGGATGTGATCGATGAAATGTACAAGACCACAAGATGAAAGCTTAGCTTCCAGACAGTAGATTCCTCCTCAGGACACTCTTGGTCTCTCTTGCTTGCTTCTCATTTTGCATGACCAAGACTTTGTTAATATGTTTTCTATCATGTGTAAGATATTTGGATATTTCATACTTCAGCATGGTAAAATGTTAAATGTTAATCTTCTAATAACCTTGAAAAAGTAATAAATTTAAATCGAAATGGAGTTGCACAATTTGGTTTGCTGAGTTTGTACTCAGTTAAGATATTTCAATTTCCAACATCACATTCACATGCTAAAGAATAAATTGTTATTTTCTCCGATTTCTGCCAAAATGCAAAACTGCCTTACAAATTTGAGGTAAGAGAAAACAAGACAGATGCTAAGATATTAGTTTTAGGTGATACTCAAATACTTGTTCAACCCTTTTGCTTTAAAATGAAGTGGAACGCCGAATTACCGTGCGTCACACGGAACCAGCTAGAATCTCCGGTACACTGACAAATTCTCCTTCCTGTGGAACCAATCGCGATAAGGGAGAATTTTGTAGAGCAAACAAATCTTCCCTATTATACTTCACCCTCTGATCTGTATCCACAAATAATCACACAATTAAACTTTTGAGCTATGCTAATCACATCTATTTTCCTATCAAAGAACTTATATCATTAGAGCATGTTAGTGCGAACGCATACCTATGAAACTCCTGGAAACAGCAGCAGAAGTCTCCGGGCTCTGGTTGTTCCTCCTCTTTCCTACCTTTGCGAAACACTTCAGAGGAGATGACCGAGGAAGAAGCTTATTTTGGTCGAGAGGAGAAGATTCTGGAGCAAATTCATGCTTCACTTTGATGTGAGGGTGCTTTTTGCTGAAACTAGCGACAGCATCTTTGGTTAAAAGCCAACAGCCTTTGAGGTCGAGTGTTCTCATGCTTAACGGTGGTCTAAACTTCTCGAGACCAAGGTTGGTTAATACTGCATCTTGAAAACCGAGGCTGGCTAGGTTTGGGAGAGACGAAAGATGGTGGAATGTGGAATCTGTGAGGGAAGTGCTTTTCAGGGACAAATGTGTTAATCCGGTAAGGCTACTCAGAGGGGAGAGAGCAATGTCGCTTAGGTGCGGATGTTCTAGACTCAGGGTTTTAAGGGAAGTTAAAGATTGTAGTGCTGCTAGCGACGGCTTTGCTTCTTCTTCTGGAGATTGTTGCTGGATGAATCCTGAAAGAAAGAAAGAAGGTAGTGGAGTTAGATTTTGATCTGTTATTATCCATTCGAATAGAGTATAGAAGGTCGAGTGTTCTCATGCTTAACGGTACCTCTGATGCTGGTCATGCTCAAGTCAAGGGCTTTAAGGCAAGGCACCATGGTACTGATAAACAAGATGGACAGATCGTCGATATATGTCTGGGACAGAGATAATGTCTCCAGACGCGGCACATGTCCGGAAAGAATTTCAATCCCAGTGGAAGTGATTTTTGTACCCGAGACATTGAGATTCCTAAGAGTATCACCAATACATGCGACAAACTCGACAGAATCATCCCCGAAAGCTGTGGAGCTCAGATCAAGATGCTCCAGCTTAGTCATAGATTCTAAGAAGCTGAAGTTTTGGATGGAAGTCTTTGAAACGTCTAAGTAGGTTATAGGGCTTTTGCTGGCGAAGTAAAAGTCCTCGGTTTCAGCACTGAACGTAGCTCCAGATAAAACGAGCTTTTTCAAGGAAGCTAATACGGAGCTGTGAGTACTTGATATGGAGACAACGGCACACTTGTTCATGAGTAAGCATTCAAGATGCGGAATGTTTGGAGCCTGTGTAACGCTGGTCCACGAGAGATTAAGAAAGCTCAACTTTGAAAACTTGAGAAAACTGACAGCTCCTTGGGTGGATACATTGCTTCCCCAGATGTCAAGGTACTCTAGCTTCGTCAGTGCCTGAGGAACGAAAAGTACTGACGATCAGAAATACTTAAAAGTAATGACAGAAGACATAAATGTTTAATGCTGCACACATGTATGTTACATAATACATGAGGTGGAACCTAAAAACTCTTATTGCAAGGATACTAAATTGAACATAATTGTGAAATCCGTTGCATATGGATTAATGGGTACTAGTTTTTATACATAATACTCCGTACAATCTTAGCAGAGTTCTTACACCAACTAGATCGATTTATAACTGAACTAAACACTTCAGTCACATACATCGAGCAATTCACACATAAAATTTCCAGTACAAATGCATAAGTGAAGTAACTACAAAATGAAGAACGAGAAAAACCATGTACCTGTAGAGAGCTCAAGTTGTGATCAGTTACAGGTAAGCCGCCCAAGTCTAGAAGAGACAATTTTTTGAGTGAAGCAAGAAGAGAGATTCCAGCTTCCTTAACGCCCGTCTGTGAAATCCACAACTTCTCCAGATTTACAACAGATTGGAGGTGCTTTATACCAGCATCTGTAACCTTTGAGCATCTTGAAAGATCCAACTCCTTCAAACTTGTTAATCCTGAAAAAACCAACATCATATAAATCAAATTTACATTGGTCATAAGCCCTTCGATTACAAATTGAGAAGAACATACCTGTGATAGGCCAGATGGTGGAATTGTTGATTCTCAGGCAATCTGAAAGATTTAGAGAAAACAGATTAACAAAGCCTCCAATGTACGCCATCCATTCTGCGTTGATGGAGCTTTCCCCTCTCAGATCAATATTCTCTACAGAATGTTTGAATACTCTGCAGAGAAAGAGTCGCGTTTAGATTTGATAGAGATGAATGCAAACATATATTCTTACATAAGTATCAAAGTGAAAACAACAGGAGTTCTTGAAAGAGAAGCGTTTGAGTGTCTATAAATTGAAGTCATATTGTTTACTGATAAATCCATTTAAATAATTGAAGATGAATTTAACCCTCCACAATGTACCAAGATCGACAATATTACCAGATCTAACAATTCCAGGATAATTGAACATGAAGTCTACTGAAGCAAATAAACAAAACCTACTGCAAAAACTAAATTGGAAGCGATCTTCCAACATCTCAAATCCAAGCACATAACAATCACCATCTAGAGATCAAAAACGAAAAACTGGAGCAAAGATCCTCAGATTCATCCTAATTTTCATCGTTTTACCTCAAGAAACGATCATCCTAAGCTGGAAAAAAAGTATTAACAAATTCAAAAGTTTACTCGAGTAACGAAGGGTAAATAAGTCGCCGGTGGAGGAGCTGACGGAGAAGGGCATCGGCAAGGTGAGGAGGCAGCCGCTCAATGGTCCGCCGCTGAAGACGCCATCGTTCCACCGCATCTGCGCTCTTGCAAGCTTCCTCTAAGCATAAACGCACCAACGGACTCGCCATCTCCATCGTTGAAATTTCTGATCTTACTTGCTGGCTCGCAATTTTACAAACCGACCCAAACTTGTCAACAAATTATATTATTCGGAATACAAATCATTATCTCTATTATCTTAACCTAATTGCCTAATTTACATTTATACAATATTCCCTTAATTCTTAGCTGAAGATATACATATATCAAATATAAATATATTGTAAGACAGGGGTGATGAATGGAATACAACTTATTTATGTTTTTAAAAGTGAAAACGTGATTCTACTATGTTTTTATTATTTTTAACGTTCAGTAGTTTTCATGTTTTCACGTTTTTAAAAAATGATTCCGCTAAATACAACTAATATTTTTAAAAATATAATTAGGAAAAATAAAACGTAATTAATTTACTAAAACTAGTTTTTTGATTTTTCGTAATTTTTCTGTAAAAACTTAATTCAATTCAGTTCGTTCCGTCAATAATTATTCAATTATTCTGCTATTCTACTATTCAGCTGAGATATCAATCAAGCCAATAATATTTTAAATGTAAAAGTCGCAAACCGTTACGAAAATGAAAATCAAAAGAAGAAGAAAAAAAAGTGGTCCCCGACTATTTTCAAGGAAGATCTTATTGGGCCGATAATTTACACATCTGGCCCAAATAAAAACATTAGAGGCCGTACCAGTCCGTTGACATACGTGTGCTTTCCTTCCATTGAACGTTGTCTCCTGTGCACAAACTTTCACACACATTACTACTCCATTTTCCATATTATTTATATAATTTTAAATCAAAACATGAATATTAAAATATTTTAATTTTAAATAAATATTATTAAAATGTAATTTAACCAATTATAAAAAATATTAAAAAATTAGAAAGTCTAATTAGCTACATATTATTCAATAAATAAAGTTATATAGAATTATAAACCACTTATATTTTAAAACAAAAATAAATATCAAAAACTACTTTATTAGTATAAAACAAAGGATATTAGTTTCAACTAAAATTAAATACATTTAATTTTAGTGACTAATTGTATTTTACGTATTTTTATGATTCGTTGAACTATTTTTCATTAAAAACTAAATGATGTTTTTAGTGTAAATAAACTCCTCGCTTTTTAGTCAAAAAAAAAATATTATATAATAGGAAAGAAGAAGTATATAAAAGGAAAGAAAGAAATAAATTCTCAAAGCTGTACAACATAAAGCTCCATCTGTCCTCATCTCCTTGTCTCAACAACGAAAATGAAGCGGTTCTCTGTTTCGATTATCCTCTTCTCATGCCTCGCCGTTTCCTTCCTCGCCGTCTCTTCGTCGGCGTTCTCGGAGGCGACATGTTCGGGAATGGTCCCATTACGGTACCGGAACGATAAGATCTCGATAACCGACTTTGGAGGAGTCGGGGACGGCCGTACGGTGAACACGAAGGCGTTTAGAGCAGCGATATACCGGATTCAGCATCTGAGGAGAAGAGGAGGGACGGTTCTGTATATACCACCGGGAGTGTTTCTGACGGAGAGTTTCAATCTCACTAGCCATATGACTCTCTACTTGGCTAAAGGCGCTGTAATCAGAGCTGTTCAGGTACTAAATAATCCAATTTTTATTATCATTATGAATTTGAATTTAGAAATTCCCATTTGGTATGTTTACTTCGTTTTAATTTAAGATTATGTGAGGTCATTTGAAATGAGCGTGTTGAGTTGCAGTGGACTGAGTAACGACTGATTTGAAATTGAAATTTGTTTCAGTAGTCTTAAGTGTAATTAAAATGATTGGTGAGATGTCTCTATCTGCATTCTGGAATTGAGTTCGATAATCAAACAAACACTCACTAGTGTGAGTGATTTATCTCATCCATTAATGATCAGGAAAGATATAGTTTCATTTCAAATTTGTCATAGATAAAGAGTAAAGTATTCCAGAAATAGAAGTGGACTGCTTGCTTGCTTGGATCTGAATTATGAATATGTAAAATAAGTTGATCTTGTAATAAGTATTTTTGGAAGAAGCAAGAAGATTTGGGGAACCATGCACGTATATAAGAATTAATAATTTGGGTATGGGAGTGGTTTAGGTAGGTCCGAGCATCATGGGTCCGTCGGGTCTTAAAAACCATATTGTATGCATGTGGGTGTGTACTGCTTTTATGTCTGTTTTTCAATAGCTGACCCCATACATAGCTGGCAATTTTTGTCCTTGGCGTCATAGAAGCTTGGATATTATATGTAAAAAATTAAAAATATCTTGGTTAGAGTGTTTTTAACGTTGGGAGCGTGAACAGTTTTGGTTTTCAACGTCGTTTAGTGTGAGTCTCACATCAACTCGGAGTAGGATGATGTCATATATGTTAAATCTCTCGGATTCAGTTCTCTTTTTTATTCATTAGATTCTATGATTGGTTTGTCTTAAAGTGTGTGAATCAAAAAAAAAGAATAAAAAAAAAATATCAAAAACTCTAGTTCTTTAAGTCACGACCATATCATTTGGCCTAAGACAGAATCGGGAAAACGCTACTTCAAGCCAACTGACTCGGATATTTTACATATTTTAAAAATTTTGGTTGATCACTTATATATTTGTTAAGTATTGCAGAATGTGAATCCTGTGAAATGTTTTGTGACCTTATGGTATGTGTGTGTTAACTTCAGGATACATGGAACTGGCCAGTGATCG
Source organism: Orychophragmus violaceus (assembly GCA_030180135.1). Lineage (NCBI taxonomy): Eukaryota > Viridiplantae > Streptophyta > Magnoliopsida > Brassicales > Brassicaceae > Orychophragmus > Orychophragmus violaceus. Next base: position 101,370,213 of record CM058233.1, on the reverse strand, counting down.
ATCCGTTGCCATCTTATGGAAGAGGAAGGGAGTTACCAGGGCCACGGTATATGAGCTTTATTCATGGCGATGGCCTTCGTGATGTTGTCATCACTGGTGAGTTTGGACCCTCTTATCAACTAATACACACCTGAGTAGTTTACCCTCTATAAAACATTAGCACACATTTTCCTTTTGTGTAACAATTTTTGACGTTACATTGCAAATACTATACACACAGGACAAAACGGGACAATAGACGGTCAAGGAGAAGTTTGGTGGAACATGTGGCGCAGTAGAACACTAAGGTTCACTAGACCGAATCTAATCGAGCTCAAGAACTCTAAGGAGATCATAATCTCCAATGTTGTTTTCCAGAATTCACCCTTCTGGAACATTCATCCTGTGTATTGCAGGTACAAAAGCTATTAGATATATCTTCCTCTTCTTCTGGTATTGACTCTGTTCCTCGTTTTGATTTGTGGCAGCGACGTTGTCATCCATCACGTTACCATCTTAGCTCCACAAGATTCTCCCAACACCGATGGAATCGATCCAGGTTTTGTCTAACTCTAAACTCTGTTTCAATCATCAATAGACTACTAGATTGGTTGATGTGTTAAAAACATATCAAACATGTCTACATAGGAACTTGAAACATGTTTTGTGTGTATTTGTAATGATAAAACTCTGTCTGAATCAGAGATGTTTTCTCAACTTTGTTGGTAGATTCTAGCTACAACGTCTGCATAGAAGACTCCTACATCTCAACAGGAGACGACCTTGTTGCCATCAAAAGCGGTTGGGACCAGTACGGAATCGCTTTTAACCGTCCAAGCTCAAACATAACGATCCGCCGCATCACAGGATCTTCCCCATTCGCAGGCATCGCAATAGGAAGCGAAACATCAGGAGGAATCAAGAACATCGTAGCGGAACACATCAGTCTTACCAATATGGGAGTTGGAGTCAACATCAAGACAAACATTGGTCGAGGAGGATACATCAAAAACATCAGAATCTCCGACGTCTATGTTGAAAACGCAAAGTACGGAATCAAGATCGCTGGCGACACGGGAGATCATCCGGACGCGTATTATAACCCGAACGCTCTTCCAATCGTTAAAGGAATACACATCAAGAACGTTTGGGGAGTTAACGTTCGAAACGCTGGCTCCATTCAAGGCCTTAAGGGTTCACCTTTCACAGGTAAAAGATATATACTATGTTTTATTAGTAGTTACCATATTGGTCATATACTTTGATAAGTTGATAAGAATAAGAACACAAAGTGTTTAGGAAGAATTATGTTAGAATTTCATAAGAATGAATTACAATATACATAGACTTATATATTGTATAGTGGTAGAATTAACATAATTCTTAAACTAATATGAAATATAATATATTAGAGATAATTATGATTTTCATATTCTTAGATATTTTTCTCGATCTTTTCTAGATCTCCCAATATACTTGAGTCTTATATAACTTTGGCAAACATAAATTGACAGGGATATGTCTGAGTGAGATCAATCTACATGGAAGCTTGAATTCGTATCGGACGTGGAAGTGTTCCGATGTTATTGGAACTTCTCTCAAGGTCAGTCCTTGGCCTTGTTCAGAGCTGAGAACTACCGGCGGATCTTATTCGTGTTCTTCTACTTTCTGAAGTTTTATCCTCCTCATTCGTTTATGTAAAAGTTATGATTAATAAATGTTATAATTTGTTGTTAATCTTTATTAAGTTTACTTCCGTGAAACCTGCTTGGTCAACGATTTAAAAAATGGTATTGTGTGAGGAAAAGAAAAAACAAAGCCGATTGGGACCTTTTCGAATAATTTGAACGTATCTTATGTTCCTTGACTAGTTTATTTGATATGAATATATATTGTTTGATTGGTAGATTAAGTCAAACTAAATTTGTTTTAAGTAAGTCAAACTAATTAGGATAGTTATTATAATACTTTTTGTAGCTCCTTGTTCAAAAAAATACCATGGTACTTCACTTCCCGGTCCCTATAAATTGGTAGTGAAACTGACTAAAATCAAACACATCAAGATTTACAAACAAAAAAAAAATGTCAAGTTCGAACAAAGAACTCTATTATGTATTTTTGAAAAGAGATCCTGAGTATGAGCGTCTTAAAGAAAACCGGTAGTTATATAGCTAGATAACCCGTTATAATGTGTTTTTAATTTAATGTATAATACAATTAAATATATACAGATTAATTACGTTTATATAGAGAACTAACTTGATAAAATTTGAATGTTTATGTAGGACAAAGAAAGGAGAAGAAGAGTTGGATAGGTACCTGGAAAAGAGACATGAGGAGATTCTTGCAAGTAATCTTGAGCCTGGCTCTTACAAGAGGACTGTCTCTCTTGTCATTGTTCATGGTTTTGGTGTTGAGATCACCAAGCACCAGGTAATATATACACACACATGCACATGCCTATATACATATTGTTCATATGCATTTGTATATGTTTTAGCTGTTTATAGTTGGATGTTGTTTCTTGTATTCTAACATTTTCTGTCAGGCCAAAGTGTTAAGGTCTGCCGCTGGGGTTTATTCGGTTGAGAAGGACGAAGAGATTAAACCTTTATCCAGTTAAAAAAGAAGAAAAAAAAAAGAGAAAAGAAGGAAGACAATTTGTGGAAACAGTTGAGGTTCCGTTTTGTCGGATTGTAAAGATTTGGTTCTTTTAAGTATGTGAGTATGTTTCTTAGTCGTGTTTTGAAAAGTTGATATTATCGCTTTGTGGGCTATATGGGCAACTTCATTAATTCTCCCTCAAAATTCTTCGTAAAGGTTTAGATTCGCAAAATTGGTTTGTTATTGTTAGATTTTAGATTTCATTGATCTATATTTGTTTAGTTGTAGCTTTTAGTTCTCTTTCATAGAGTCTTCTTCTCGGAAATGTATTTTCCACCAGTTTACGTTTTTGAAGATATTCTATGAATTTGCCGGTTTAATTTTCCTATTTTGAGTTTAATTTTTAGAAAATGTTATGTCTACTGCCGGTTCTTATGTTTTAAAAACGCATCCAATCATACTTAGTAAAAATATAACTTCACAAGGAAAAAAGAAGAAAATTTATAAATTCATTATGCTTGACCAAAAAAAAATTATTTATTATAATAATGATTTTAACATCAACAGTACTTATAACGATAAAAATAATAATAGTGATATCATACATGGTAGAGTAAGGTGAGAAAAGATTCTGCATTTGTATTTGTATATGTACTAGGTTATTCATATGCGCATAGTGAGAATACATATTTATAATTTAACCATTATATTTTTACTATTTAGTTTTAAATTATTAAAATAATTTTTTTTTTTATATTATTATTTAAATTATGAAAAATTAAATTGTTGGTATTAACTTTATAAGTTTAAAAGTAACTAACCTTTTTAAAATGACAAAAATTTATTAGTTTAATATATATATATATATGATAAACTATTTTAAATTTTTTTTTTTGTAAACTTTCTTAATCCAAGAATTCTAATATTAAAAAAAATCCATAATTATCTTATTATATTATTTTCATAAGTTAATAGAAGTTTTGATAATTCTAACTTAAACAAAAAAATTAAAATTTCCTTAATTTTGAAAGATGATGTGAATTATTTTAAAATTTTAAAAATCTGGAAACTTTCTTAATTTCACAATTCTAATATAATATAATTTTCAAAATCAATTCCATAATTATTTTATTATTTTATTTTTCATAAGTTAATAGATTTTTTTGGTAGTTCTAACTTTAAAAAATTAAAATTTACAAATCTTTATATTAATCTTTATATTAATTGAGAAGTGCTTTTGGCCATATATTCATTCTTAAATTGGTTGTTTACTATTTTACCATTAATGAAATTAGGCTAATTAATATGTTAACCTTAATTATATTGATAATTTTGTTATTTTTTTTTTTAATTTTACTATGAAGATATACATAATATTGGTTTAAAATATAAGATGATAAATATGAAATATTTATGAATATTTGTTAAATTTTATTTAGGAGATATGCATAACCTGAATAAAAAAAATAAGATGAGATGATAAATATGAAAATATTTATAAAGATTTAATTTTATTTTAGAGATATACATAACCTTCTACAAAATAAAATAAAAAATAAGATGATAAATATGAAAACATTTATGAATATTTTTAAATATTAATAAATATTTTGGATTTTATATAATAAATTTATATTATTTATATATTTTTAATATATATATATATGATAAAATATTTTAAATAAGATATTTATGTGTTGGTTTTTATACATCAAAATATATAATTACAATTTATTTTATTATTAATAATTTTATTTATATTAAATTATGAAATATCTTATTAAATATAATAAATTATGTAAGATTTAATTATAAATAGTCGTATATATATTTTTTAATTATTATTATTGTTGCTAAATTAATTTGATAATTTTTTGTGAAAATTATATTTAATAATATTAGTGCTCGCACATGGTGCGAACCAATCATACTAGTTTCCTTAATTTTGAATGATAGTGTGAATTATTTGATTTATTTTTAAAATTGCAACCTTTCTTAATTTCATAATTCTAATATAATATAATTTTCCATAATTGCTAATATTTTAGTTTAATATTTTTCAGTTTTGCAATTTAAATATAACATAATTTTCCATTATTATCCTATTTTCATTAGTTAATAGAATGTTCTATAATTTAAAAAAATTATACATAAATATTAAAAATTTGTAAACTTTTTTAATTTTGATTGTTGAACGGATCAATAAAATTGATTTTTTAATATCTATGTGTACACCTTCCATAATTATTGTTGATTCAGAAAATCAAATAATAATCAATTTGTTAAATCGATTAGTAAATTAGGGACTTGGATATGAGATTAAACAAGAATAAAAAAGCAGAAACGATTTAGAACGGAAAATCTAGTTTTATTATGAAATTGAGTCAGAACCGATTCATGATCGCTAGTTCTTAGGGTTTTTTAGTACAAAGTATTAGTGTTTCCACTTAGTCTTTTCCCGCGCAGGGGAAAAATATTTATATTAGAGGATCTAGGGCTTTTCCTTAGATTCTCTGATATTCTTTACATAATATGAGTAATAATAAGGAGAATATTTCCTAAAAGAGATTTTTCCTTATCTTTTTCAAGATAATATTTAAAGTAACATTTATCTCTCTCTTTTTTATGCAGGTCAGGCGACGTCGTCGAGCTGCCCGATTGTTGTCGGGCTACCTCGTTAATATTGGGCTTCGCCACGTTGGGTTTCCATTATGCTTTCTGGGGAATCTCTCATGTACTCACTTTTTTATCGGGCCCGGCCTTAGAGGGGTGCTATTCCCACCTTTAACAGTAAGCCCCCCCCCCTCCAGTTCATCGCAATGGGCGGCACGCAAGTCGGAAAATTTACTCATATTCAATGTTCGATAACCAAGGCTCTATAGGTCGGAACTCAACCCTGATCGATTCATCTTTTTCATGTGCCCCTTTGTTACTCTGCGTATCTAGGACGTTTCTTCTTTATCCAACCGCGTGAAGACATGTGTGCTGGGAAGTCTTAGGGCCGCATCCGTTGAGGGGTAAAGTTGGGTCCCTCGTAATATTCCCACTCCCTTGCTTCTATGAATATTGCCTCTTCTCTTCACCTCTCGCTATTTCGCTATCAGAAGTATATTTCAAGTACCTCTTCTTCTAAACCTTTCCGATCTTCTCTTTTTATATGTTTCCTTTCCTTATCAATTTTCTCCCGATATGCGTATCCGTGCGAGTCTAGTGAGAATTCTGTCAGTATTGCGAATGCGGGTTCTTTTGAAGGGGAAAGCATCCCTTCCTCTTCTCCGCGTAGCTCTGGCTCTGTCAATCTCAGTCAATAATTATCTCGAAGGCATTATATATCTTTCTAGGATGATGTTGTCGATCATGCCAACAAGCACATCCCTCTTGCGTTGAGAGCGGATTCCCAAAGCCGAAGTAACGAAAAGGGCACCCAGAAGATAAAGGCGGAACAGACGTCTTCTTCTCGGTCAGTAGATGACCTCGGCGTTTTGCCAGCCTCCTCTACCGAAGAACCTCTAGCCTCGCTGAAGACCCTTCTAGGATGCGGAAGCGTCGAGGTTCTTTTACCTTCTGGTTCACAGCGTCCTTGGAATGCTCCTCCGAACTTTTCTTGTCTCTATGAGTCTTTCTTCCACGTCGGGATTCAAAATGCCTAAGGTGTTGGTCGACTTCTGCGCTAAGTTCAAGATCGCTTTCACCCAGCTTAACCTTGCTGGCATTATTAACTTAACCGGCCTCCTTGAGCTTAGCGTGTCTCTCGGAATTCCGCTCACGATCAAACTGTTTGAATGCTTTGGCCAACTGAATATTATGTCGAAGAGGTCAGAGTGGATTCAAGTTAACCTACGTCCGCAATATAAATTGCGAACTGGCGTTAAGTCCAGTAAGACTCACGATTGGCAGAGGAAGTACTTCTTTGTCAGGATTGACAAGCATTCGTTCCCTGATCCTGCGGCCTTGGTCGTTAATGAATAGAACCTATTCGTTGGTAGTTGACTGATCGGCTAGACGTCAATATTCTTTTCGTTGTTGATTCTTATCGAAGCTTTTCTCGTTTTTGCAGCTCGCCTCAATCTGAAGCTTCTCAATAAGAACTTTTTGAGCGACGTCGGCATGAGATTTTCTGAGCTCGGCTGGCAGACTTATTACGAGACCGAAGAACCCAAGAAAACTAGTGAGTTTGTCGATACTTCGCGACTCGGTTTTATTATTTCTTTTGTTCTTACGAATCACTCTTGCAGCATCTCAAGTGGTGAAGAAAATGGGAAAGGCGAGGAAAGATATTTCGAGCATGGTGATTTATCGGAAGAAAACTTCGAAATCTTATGATATTGATCGACCAGATGGTTTCAGCTGTCCTTCGGCTGCTAAATCGGTCTCTCCTAGGTCGCAGTCTAGGAAATGGGAGAGACGGACCTCCGATGATGCCGATAAGACAATGGTTGAGGAGTCCTAAAAACGTTTGTCTGAGCCGAGGTCCAAGAGGATGGCTGACTATATTGATGCCTTGAGGAAGAAGGGAGGTGGTGTCCCTTTCACCGAGGACGAATTGGAGGACCACTCCGTCTCGTTGATTCAAAATACTTAGAAGTAAATCGATCTTGTCCGGGTGCCCTCTTCATATGACAAGGGAGCTCCTCCTCCTTCTTCCGTTCTGCCGACCTCGGTCACGGGACCTCCTGGAGCATCAACCTCCCTTGCTGGGGCGAAGAAAAGGCCTTCCAAGGTCATAAGTCGTTCTGCAGGTTCGGATGCGGGTAAACGTCCGAGGGTCGGCAGTTCCTCCAAAAGTTGGAAGAACATATATTTTGCTCTTCGGGGGGACAAATTGAAGAATTTGGACGAGTATTACTGCGGGGAGATACTTTGGAACATCTCTTGCGAGGATATTCCGCCTTGCCCGATGAGCGAGATGTACATATCGGACGTGTTCCACAACATCTCAAATTTTTTTCGTCGGTGTGAGTTATTTACATCTATCTTTAAGTTTGATTTCTCGACTTTTCTTCTCTTAACGTTACTCGTTTTGCAGGGGACTTCGTTGCTGAATTCGTACATCTTCGATATGAACCATCAGCTACAATCGCGGACTGCCGAGCTTGGAAGAGAGCTTGCTCTGAAGATGAAAGAGTTGGAGAAGCTTAAACTTGGCGCCGAGCTTCTCCGAGTTGGCGAGGATAATTTGAAAAGTAAGGTCGGTAATTCTTATGAGCACGTCAAGCAGCTGGAAAATCGCAATCAAGAGCTCCGGCGTACAAAGGGAGTCTCTCTGACGAGCTGGCGCAAAAGAAGCTTCATTGCGTCAAGGAGGTATCCAAGGAGCGGTATATCTCGTCAATGGAGGTTGGTGACCTCATAAACGGTCGTAAAGTTCTAGCTCTGAAGTATGAGTTTCATCATCAGGAGTTAAAGGATGTGTTTGCTCTGAAAGACGCTGAGAGCAATGCATATATGAATCTAATCCAGAACTCTGATATTGTCGAAGAGTTCTTTGTGATCTCACACGGTTCCGATGAGGGTGCGGGATTGCAATCATCCTTCTCCTCGCCCTTTTCGGCCTCCGTCTATTGATCGACAAGTGGACGACGTGGCCTTACTCGATGATTTCAGCACCAACGTGGACGTGATGTCACTGGAGGTAGTTGGGACCCTGAAGAGTTCTGAGTGCGCATATATCGAGGTGACAGAGACTTCCTCGTCATTTTCTGCGGTAGTGCCTCCCTTTTTGTTGAATGCTCCTCTTGTCGAGCTAGCCCAAGATCTTCATCCGCCTGTTTAGGCTGTATTTTTTGTTTCTGGGGTGGTTTAGTCCCCCCATTCGTAAGACTTTTGCGGGGTATGTTCCCTTTTTGAAATACTTTTTGCAGGGTGACGATGTCCCTTTTTGAATGAAATTCATGTTTTCTCCCTCTTTATGATCGTTGACGCGGAGATTTTCTTGCCTTTGATAATCTTGTTTCATTATTATTACTTCTTTCTAGGCGAGTAGTTATTTTCGCTTTTGGTTTATGTGTGGTGAGTTCGTCTCATCCTTCGTCGATGTGGTCTGAAGAGACTCTGTTATTGTACGAGCGAGGTAGGAGAGGTGGAGCCTGTTTGGCGGGGTTGTTATTTTCTCGTCTTCAAATCCATTTTTAAGGATTTGAAGGTTTCTGATGGTTTAAGTCGGAGCTCGGCTCCATTCGAGTGTTTCTTCTCGAGGATATAATTGTAACTTGAATGAGGGTTTTAGTTTTGGTCGAGTGAATATTCGGTTTTGATTCATCGAGCAAAGCTCGATGCTGAGTTTTTGTACCTTGAACAAGGGTTTTGTTCTCATCGAGTGAAGACTCAGTTTTGATTCATCGAGCGGAGCTCGATACTGAGTTTTCGTACCTTGAACACAGGTTTTATTTTCATTGAGTAAAGACTCTGTTTTGATTCATCAAGCGGATCTCGGTACTAAGTTTTTGTCCCTAACTCGGGATCGGCTATGCGAGGCAGATCGGCTTACTTAGTCTTTGTCGTTTGGGGAAGGCGATCGATCTTGTACAATTTGTTGTGCGGATATGATTGAACCAAGCATTCTATTAGGACGTCATTGTGATTTGAGACAAGATTTTGTTTTGACAAAATTCTTTTTTATTGATTTACCATTGCACTCTTGGTATAGTTGCCTACGTACCTCGAAGACGAGGATCAAGTCGTTTGTAGTTCATATTACATAGGGTAATATCTTTTTTTTTTGCGCTATAAACCATAGAGTAACTCGGCTGTTTGAGTCTAAGATTGATTTTGCCGGGGTGTGTCTCCTTCAGGTGCCTTTCCTCCGATGGGTGGTCCTGGTATGATTCTTCTCTTTCCTTTTGGTTCAGAGGGGTGGCGAAGCTTTCGTTCACTTATGAAGCATAGCCTCACCGTTGTTTAATCTCCCCTTAGCGTGTGTATCCCGTTCGGGGTTGGAAACTTAATGCATTGGTGGTACATCAAGAAGACCGCTTTCATTGCGTTTAGCCAGGGTGTTCCCAATATGGAATTGTAAATGGATGGTTTATCGACGATGACAAACTTCGTCATCGTCGCTATTCCGGGGACGTAGATAGCGAGTTTGAGTGGGCCTATAGTCATAGGCTTGTCACCATCGAATCCGGTTTGTGGTTGCACATTTGGCTTGACACGTAGTATTTTTAACTCCGCTTTTTCCAGAGCTTCTTTGAAGATTACTTCGACCGAGATTCTTGTGTCGACCAGCATGCGGGAGATCTCGCAATCTCCGATCCGGATCTAGACCACCAGGGGATCGTTATGCGTCTACTCCAATTGTGTCGGCTTCGGTGAACGATTGTGGTATGCCTTCCTCGATCGGGAGCCGTTTACGCTTGGTTGTTGTTGCTTTTCGACCATATTCTTTTATGGATCGCACCGAATTCAAACACAGTTGTAGTCCACCCATTATCATGTTGATTCTCTGACGAGGTTGCGGGACAGCCCACCCTTCATCGTCCTGGTCCCGAGGGCGCGTGTTGGGCTTTTTTTTTAGTTTATTCTTCTGGGTCCTCACGGGAGCTTCTTCTTGGTTTTCTTGTCCGTTATTGCCTTTTTTGGTTTGTCGGTCACCACGCTGGGGTTGACTATTTTCCATTTTTGGTACTGATCCAGCAAGTACTCGACAAATTTTCGGCATGATGCAGTGTCGTGAGAGTGTTTCTTGTGATATTCACAGTATGGTCGGTCGTCGTCGGCTTCCCTCAAGCGTGGTTAGTTCCGAATGAATTTGTTCCATCCATAGGTAGTGTTTGCGATGGCGAAGGTTTTGTTGCTGCTGTCCTGGGAATCGATTTTTGACTTTTCCTTTGCCTAGAGGCTTTTTTGGTTGACCCGGATTGCTTCTTGGAAAATATCGCATCCTCTTCTTCCAGTTCGATGAACGCCACCACTATGTGTAATGCATCTTCCAGAGACGTGGGTATGTTGAGTCTTAGGTCTGTTCTGAAATCTGAACGATGAAGTAATCCCTTCTGAAGTGCTCATCTAGCTGCGATGTCATCCTTGAATCGATCGACAAAGTCTTTCAAAGACTCGTCTTGTCTCTGTTCGAGATGCCATAGTTTGGCATCCGATGATTCATGCGTTATGTAGAGCGAGTAATGCTTCAGGAACAATTCCTAGAGCTTCCGAAAGCTGTCGATTGATCCTATTTTGCGTCGCGGGAACCAGGTAAGAGCTATCCCCCTGAGGTTTTACACGAAGTGCTGACAATATCTAGGGTCCTTTTCCTCGTCGGTGAATTGGTTGCGGCTAATTGCTATCATGAAGGCAGTCATGAACAGGCAGGGATAGGTTTTTCCTTCGTAGAAAGGGAGCTTGACCTTCTCGATGTGTGGGATCGTTGCGTTCATGATCCGAGCTGTGAAAGGCTTCTGCTGTGCTTGTTCCAAAATGCGGCCGAGCTTGGGGGAACTGGCTACGCGATTTACTTTGGAGCTCAGTTCCTGAATTTGGCTCAGCATAGCCGCGAGTTGGTCACCAGGTACTTGCGTCGAGTTGGTTGGTGTTGATGCGCTCCCAGTTGGTTGACTGTCAATCCCACGGTCCTTCGAGGTGCTTCGAGAAAAAGACGCTGATTGATAGGTGGTGCTCTGTCCGGGGTTCGCTTCGATGTGGATGTGCCTTGGCGTCTTTGCAAACTTTCTCGGAGCAAGTTCTGCTGGTCAGCGATCGCGGTAATGCGTTCATTTGCAGTTTTATCCAGGTTCTCGCCTCGGCTTAGCAGTGTGCGAAGCAGCTCCGTTGTAGTTGGGTTTCCGATCCTGCTGGTATGTATCATGGTGTTCATGCGCACCGACCTCGATGGTGGTTCTATGTCGCTTGTTTTTTGCCCCGGCCTCGCCGTAGGTACGTCCGGGGCGCTTGAGTTTCCTGGTGGTGGCGCGTCATCTTGTGGCCTTGAGTTCGATGTGTTACGTGCTCCGTCGCCCTGCTGGGATGGGTTAGGTTGGATCCCTTATCCATTTATCGTCCTATTGCGGCATTGGTGATGTCGCGTGCACTATTTGTTCCTCCTGTCTCCTGTGACGAGGGTGGTGATTCATTCATTGCTAGTCTCTCCTTTGGTTAATCAAAATATCCAAAGTTCCCACAGACAGCGCCAATTATTGATTCAGAAAATAAAACAATAATTAATTTGTTAAAATCGATTAGTAAATTAGGGATTTAGATATGAGATTAAACAAGAATCAAAAAGCAAAAACGGTTTAAACTGGAAAATCTAGTCTTATTATGAAATCGAGCCGGAACCGATCGATGAGCGCTAGCTCTTATGGTTTTTGAGTACAAAGTATTAGTGTTTCTACTTAGTCTTTTCCCGCGCAGGAGAATGATATTTATATCAGAGGATCTAGGGGTTTTTCCAAGATTCACTCTGATATTCTTTGCATAATCTGAGTAATAATAAGGAGAATATTTCGTAAAAGAGATTTTTCCTTATCTTTTTCTAAATAAATGTTAATCTCTTTCTTTTATGCAGGCCAGGCGACGTCGTCGCGCTTCCCAATTGTTGTTTGGCTACCTCGTCAATGTTGGGATTCGCACGTTAGGTTTCCGACCGAATATCTCATGGACTCCCTTTGTTTTCAGGCCGGGCCTTAAAAGGGTGTTAATCCCACCACTAATAATTATATTATTACCTTATTTTCATAAATTAGTAAAAATTTCCATGATTCTGAAAAATTGTAAATAAATATTAAAATTTTAAACTTTCTTAATTTTGAATGATGAAGTGAACCAATAATATTGAGTTTTTTTAAATCTTATCTGGATTAAGAATTTTAAGAGATTTGGAAGTTTTCTTAAAATCTATTGTTATTCAATTAAATATTTTAAAGTGTATTCACAAATCTAGTGTTATTGAACATGAGATTTATGTAAAATCACTCAAAATCATTTAAAATCTCATGTTATTCAAACAACAATTTGTTAAAATCATATCAAATCCACTGTTATTGAAAATATTTTAAATGTTGAGATTTTAATGACTGCAGGAGATTTTAGAAGATTTTCTTAGTTAAAAACATAAAGATCCAAATCTCATGGTTTTAGGTGGTATTGCTGGGGATTTTCATACAAAATCACAATAACTTTCTTAAAATCACTCAAAACCATCAAAATCATATAAACTCTTAATTAAAATCAAATCACTATTTTTTTTTTTGGTCAACAACTTTTTATATAAAAGTTAAGCTCCATAAAAGGAGTAAGAGTTCCACAACATCATGGCAAAATAAGCAGAAAATACAACAAGATAAACTTGAAAACATGAAAAGATAGTGACTTCAAAGCACTTACACAAATAAAAGTCTTAGAGAAGTCCTCGGATCTCATCGACGATTGAGTTGTTAAGTAAGATGAAGCCTTGAGTACTAGAATAAGCACTACAAGAAAAATCTCTATTCTTAGCACACGAAAAACGATATGGTATGTATATGATGGCGTTTGTGATAATGCTATGTCTGCCCCAGCTATAATAGCTCGGCGATATGTGATAGCACTTTCGTCCGTGCTATAATATATTGCATCTATAATAGCGATAGTTTCCTTTGCTATAGTTAGATCCGAGCCGAGCCGAGCCAAGCCGTATTATTATTATTATTATTATTATTATTATTATTATTATTATTATTATTATTATTATTATTATTATTATTATTATTATTATTATTATTATTATTTTATGAATTGGATTTTTATTTAAAAAAATATTTGAAACCATTTTATTAATACACCAAAATTGTTTACACAAAATATCATATATGGAATCTGCACTTGTTACAAAAATGTTTACACAAAATATCCTTCAATGTTTTCACAAATGTATAATATCGAAAAATATAAGCAACTCAGATACTATACTTTAACAATATGCTCGGCCGAAGCTTCAGGTGGCAAACCCCGGCAACAATCAAGAGCCTCTTCTGCACTAATTGCATCCCACACACCAACACTTGAGATGATAAGTCGACCACCAGCTGAAGACAACTACATAACCAACAACAACAAAAAATAGATACATTTTTCAGAATAAACTCGATACTTGTAGAATTTCAACTAACGCCCTAACCACAACAGAAGAGAGTTAAATATTTTTGAACCTTGACTTGCTTCACATAAGGAACTGGAACAATCTATTCACCAACATCCAGATCTCCAATAGATCTTGAGAGACAGAGACCACCCGGCCAGCATCTCAGAGGACCAATCTAAAACAAGTTAGATTGAGTTATTAGAATCGTTTATTTTGACAGCACAAAGAAGATTCATGTATTACATTCTACAATAAAATTATTTTGACTTATGTTAATCTTCTTTGTGCTGTCAAAATAAACATGATCCACACCACACCAGTTCAAAAAAACATTGACTTATGTTCTTGGAGAGAAACTCAACTACACAATCAAACATACCCAGAAATGAAAAGAGGCTTACATTGAGAATACTGAAGTGAAGACCAAAATCAGCCGGTGAAGGCGGAGCTCCTGAGCCTGATTCCAGTTTAGTACTCTTACTCTCCTCCTTGGAATCATTTTCTCATCTGCATAAAACATGAAATGATTTTGTCTGTAAGTCGAAAGAACAACGAAACAACTACCAAATCTGACTAAAAACGTATGAAATAATCAAGTCCCTTCTTGGATAACCAAAGTCGGATCTCATCTCATAAACTAAAGCTTCGGTGTAATAAACTTTACCTCAACATCAGGAGGCTTATATTGACCAATGGCTTTCGCATCACCAAGAACAGCAGTTGAACCACCCATATTGAATTTCATGAGCTCACTTGAGCAGCCAGGTCCAGTCTTAGTGTTGTAGCCACCGCTATGGACAAAAACGCATATGGTCAATAACCAATATTTACAAAAAGAAAGAGATTGATGCGGCAAACCTAAATAAAAACAGAATACAATTGTTGCTCCAGTGATTACCTGTCTAATGTCAATCCTTTTACAACACGAGCAAGTTTTGTTTAAGAGCGTCATAAGAAACATCTTCAGAATACTTAAGCGTCTTCTCTAATTCAGGTCCAGTTTCGAAAGCCAATGATATCCACAGATCTGAGAGATGGTTTTTTGACTCAGACTTATACATCCTGTCCTAAGCAGACCAAACATTGTGCCTATCACAAGTAAACAACAACAATTGAGTCAAACGTTTTACCGTAAGTCATTCTCTTCTTCTTGTCTACAATTCGAGCTCTCTTCCTCTAAAGAGTCGATGGAGTCACAAGTCTCTGGATTTTCTGGCTTTCTCTCTCACCTTTTTTGTTTGTGAACTTGGGTAAGTTTCACTTTTTTCCTAGATTTTACAAGCAACAAGCACTTCCTACCAAGTTAAAGCATATCACACTAAGAGAAGTTACTAAGTAGGCAACAGTTAAATATTTTTGAGAAAGAAGGCTGTGAAAGCTGTGAAAAAATGTGTCACCTCTGCAGTAGCATATTTCTTGCTGCAAATATTCTCCAACCAACGAAATATAAGCCTGGAAATCTCAGTGATAAGCTCGCTACCATTTCAAGCTTGAACACATTAAACAATAAGAGAAGGCTCACCCTTCACCATTCTCATAGGTTTAGCAAATTGGAAAATGTAATTAGAGAAAAAAGATTCATAGATTTTAGAGTGGAGAAGAAGAACTCACTATGATTGGATCTCTGTGAGGATAAAACCCTAAAACGGCGGATCTTGGAGAGCACCGAATACCCATATCCCATTTGAGCTTTGGCTGCAAAAAAACAACCATATTTCTCGATTCACCTGAGCATCATTCTCCTGCTGGCGCTACAAGAATCCTGCACAAACGAAATGGGGAAATAAATAGTAAACTCGAAATTCCTTACAAAACCCCAAAATCAAGCTAAAGAGACAACTACGAGATTAACGAGATTAAGAACCAAACCCCAAATCTTGTTTCTTAGACGGAAGCAGCCTAAGGCGGATGGTCGGAGAGAGTCATCAAAGGAACGAAATCAAACGAGCTTGTAATAAGGATGGTTAAACACTATCAGAACGAATCAAAAGACACCTTTTGAAATTGATTTACTAAAAACATAGGACCATCGATATGAAACGATGGAAGAAGAGTAGTCAAAATCTTTGATTTGGGTTCACACCGATTGTGAAATTAGGCCGACGAGAGTTAGGGTTCTAAAGAAAAAGTTGATTTTGGTGGCTGGGAGAATGGGGGAAAAATTAGAGCTGCAGATTTTGTTTGTGCTGAAGAGGGAAAATGAAAATTTGTTTTTTGGTCAAAGAGGGAAAAATGAAATTGGAGTAAAAAAATAAAGAGGGAAAATGAAATGGGTTTTCACGTTCTAAATTTTCACAAAGTGTTTGGCGGTTCAACTAAATTTTTGTTCCCGCTTAAGGAAAACTCTATTATAGCATTAATCCAATGTTATTTTATAGTTTGGAATTTTTATAAACATCTACGACAGCACTTTAGTAAACCGAGCTATGCTAATATGCTATGAATGAGGACTTTTTTTGTAGTGAAGCACCCGAGATTGGAACAGCAACGAGCGCACAATTTCCCATCTCTAGAACGGCTAAATAGATAACTCAAATCACTATTACTCTCTTAAAATCAATAGTTCAATACACCCCCCCCCCCCCCCATAGTTTCAACTTTGATTAATAATAAAATTTGTATTTGTGGATGCAAATGGAAAATCAGTTCCAATATTTTTTGTATATTTTATTGTGATCCAACAATATACATAGGCCTCTCATGTTATCTTAGTCACCAAATTTCATGCGGATATCGCAACAATCTGCCTGGTGTGTGATCAAATTTACATTTTCTTACTTTCAAGATTTCGGGTACATGATTTAACCAACGTAAAGCCAGTGGCTATGACACTGGGAAATCTTGTCATGTTTTCAGCAAGAGAACAAAAACCCAATTCATCCCGACTTATGGAAATTAGTCGGACCTAGATCCACATCACCTCCTGATTAAGATTTAGTTTTACCAAAAAAGTACATGATTTAGGTCATACATTTGGGCCACGTAAAATTATATATGGGCTTCGAACATGGGCACATGTTGATCCTCACTAGAGCTCACAGGCAAATTGTACACACGTTCGCATCAACGTGGATGATACGCGTGTTACGTTCACTTAATCAGTAGCTTGATTAAAATACCCGACAATAAGATGGACTGATGGAGTGTCTAAATGTACTTTAACAATACTTCAAAAATTATGTTTAAAAGAGAGTATGTATTGTACGGATGGTAAATTTAATACTTCACTTTTCTTCCCTTTATAAATCTTTTTAAAAAGAAAAAGATGGAAGGTTAATATATCCAAAAAGGAGAAAAGGTTTTGCATTGTTAAATCTGTAATTATCTTCAAATTAAACTGTGAATTTGCGATGGCAACGCAATAATATAATACTGTTAATTTCAAGTGTGAAAGTGTCAAATTCGCATTTGACTATCTCAAAACGAATCGAAAGCCGTGTCTTTTCCGTACATGATTTTTTATTTATTTTCTGTTTGGCATTTTCCTACTTTATTAATTTATTGCTCTTTTTAACGAGTCCAATTCACAAGTTGGCTACTCTTTTTTTTGGCATAACTAGTAAATTTATTTATTCCGTTCTTATAGAAATACGAATTAATAATATTGCTGCGTAGCGTTGAGAGAGAGACATACAGACACAACGATATTGCTACGTTGATTTGAATAAATGCGATAATTAATTCCGTAAAGTTTTAACGAATCAGGTTTCTCAGTTGACAAAAAAAAGAAAAGACTATTTCTAGTTACCTTTAAAATTCACTAGATATGTATCCGCGCTACGCCGTGAGTTGTATTCAAAATATTGTTTTTGAAGGTTCTTAAAAAAAAACCGGTCAGTTTCTGTATTTTCTAGCTCATTTGACGCCAAACGCTTCCTACAAGTTGCATTCGACTCGTCCATGGCCAAGATTCTGAGTCCCGGAGACGCTATTGTTTTCTGCCACCAATCTTAATCTTTATTTATTGAACATGTATACAAGAATTGTTTGAGAAAATATAATTACAGCTGTTTTGACGAGCTCGTCCGCGTAACAGAGACAGTACGGACAATGAGAGAAGAAGGTTTCACGTGGCTCCGGATAACCGCGATGGATAAAGGTTGATGGAGGAGAAGGCTCTGTCCCTTAACCCAATCAGATTTCACCGGTGAGACTTTGAGAAGAGTCGCGGAGCTTGACGCCATCGTTGCTATCTTCTTCTGGTTCGACTACTTGAGACTGTAAAACGCTTAAAACACGCTCCTACCACCACAACAATAAATCATGCGTTTCAGTGATAAATATATAGAGGAGAGAGAGAACACAAAGATGGGGAAATTGAGGTTCTTGTCAGCCGGATGGCTGCAATTACCGAATGACTTTTAAAACATACGATAAAAAGTCACAGAAATTATAAACATACGATGATATATTTTATGATAAACATACAATACCACTATCTCATCTCATTTCAACAAAGTGAATGTAAAAAGAATTCAGCTTTTCCGAACATATAATCATGTTCATAAGAGAAGCTTTCAGACAAATTATGAAACATCAAAATTGTACCTTCGATAGCATCTCTTGGGATCTTGAGATTAAGGCCAATGTTCTTAAATAAACAAATGCCTATTTTCCCATGCCTATCTCCCTTCCCAGATTTCTTCGAGCTGAAAAAAATGTAATCATAAATACAAGAGACCATAAGGTTCATGGGCGTAGCTGCAAATATACCATGACAATTATCAGTTTTTGTATCCTCCCAAAAGTCATAAATTAAACGACAAAGATGTAGTTTAGAACATTACCGGTTATCATGATAGCGGATTTGATTGCCGACGGAAACCAGTCTGGGTGAAAAGGCCTGACATAAGCTGCTAAACCTGCCACATGAGGGCAAGCCATAGATGTGCCACTCTTTACATTAAACCTCACACTTCTCTTGTCCCCAAGGTTACCTGAAGGAGAAACTACTGGAGAAAATGCAGCCAGAATCTCTAATCCAGGTGCACTTACGTCAGGTTGCATATCAAATGTCGGTTAGAGAATCAACACAAGTTTACTAATGATCTTTGTTCAGGTTGCATTACCTTCAATATGTTCTGAATAATGAAACTTGGCCAGGGAGACGAGAATGACGGTACATAAGGAGCTTCTCTATCAACTATCTCTTCACTTCAGTATCTCTGCTTGTGGATTCCTGAAAATTTACTCGTTTAACATTTCAAGACCGAACAACAAAATTGTTCCGATGATTTAACTCTACCTTCACTTTACTTACTCTGCAGACTTGATATATGATTTGACAGATTCATAGTCCTCTAAATTCAGAGAAGAGGCAGGAAATGGGAGCACAAAGGAGACGTCTCGAGTCATTGTGTCTTGAACAATGGCTACAGTGGCTCCGGCTAAGTAAGCCCCTCCGTTTCCTTGGAAGTCGTCGCAGAGCACGATCTTCCCTTTGATAAGGTCTCTGTCCACACATTCATCTGAACAAAAGCTGCCCATAGCAGTGATCATTATAAGCATCAATCACTTTGTTTTTATTATTCAAGATTCTGATTGGAATGTGGAACTGTTGAGAAGAAGAGCTTTCTCTCACTCACCCGGCTTGCAACTCCGAACAATTGGACTTATCAACGATGGATTAAAGGGATTTGAAAAAAAAAATCAAAAGCGAGAGTGTTGTGTACCTGAATCCATTCAGCCATGGAGAACTGTCCATTGAAGCATGTAATAACCTCCTAAACGAAATACCGATCGAGTCGAAGTAAAATGGCGTCTTCTCTTAGAAACATCGAAGATTGGAGTCGCCTATTTTAGAATCGATCTGATTAAGCACCGTTTGACAGCAAGATGACGAAGCATCAATCACTTTTTTAGATAAATCAGCGACGTAGGGGGAGGAAGAGGAGGCAATTTAGGTTAATAACTTTTTTTTTGGGGACAGAGATGAGATGAATATGTTAATATATTCAATAAAAAAAAATCTGAGGTGGATTGATTTTATCAAACGTGGAGAATAGTTGTATTTTCATTGGTTTTTTAGTGATTTCATTAATTGAGGTGTCGCCTCCAGAATCTCTCCTGATGCTGATGTGTCATGCTCCTGGAGAGACATTTTGCTATTATATATATAATTTGACGAATGAACTGGTAAATTATCTCAACTGGGTTTGTGAATTATTTGCGTCAGATGTGAGCAGTTTTAGAAACTTAAAACAAAACATATTAAAAACCGAACCAATCCAAGAGCCGCTTCTCTCTTTAGCGAGAGAAATCTCTCTTGTTTTCCTTGCTCACCATCTTCATCTTTCACGAGAATGAAAGAGTTGCGGTTCTACTCTTCTCTTTCTGACTTGTAAATATCTCTATTCTGAGGGTTTTTATGATCTCACCTCGTTCTTCATTTTTCTTCGTCTCGGTCGAGATCTTTTTCCCCAGATCTGATATCTTTTTCTGTTTTTGTTCCCAATAATTGCAGGAGTCGCTTTCTATGGCTGCTTTACTGTTCCGATTCATCGTATTTGGACGGGTTCTTCCGGTTTCTCTCGTTTTCGATCGGGCTTCTCCTCTCTCTTCTGCCATTTGTTCCCTAGTCTCTCTCTGCTCTGCTCCGGCTCCTCCGTTTGTCAGGATTAATATCGCTTTCGTGCCACTGCATTAGAGGTCACACTTCTGCTGGATCCTGTTCGATCTTTGCCCCAACGGCGACGGCGTCTACATGGCTTCGGTGGTGTTTGTGGTTTTGCAGTGATTGGATTTCTCTTGATGCATGTGACTTCAGATGGTGGTTTCGGGATGTTTCGATCAACAGGTGGTCCTTGGCCGTTACAATGAATTGGTCCGGCGAGGTTGACGCGTGTGTTGCATGCTATCTTCTTGCTGGAGTTGCCACGTGGTGGTCTGATCTTCAGTCCGATTTTTGTAAACCGAGTCACTCGGATATTTTCATTGTTTGGGCTTCGGCCCATTTGTAATTTTACGCGGCCCATGAATGATACTTTTGTTGACAAAAAAACATATTATTATCATTATAACAAAAAAATGATATTGTTTTAAACAAAAAAAATGAGCTTATAGATATATGTAGATATATATAATAAAATGAAAATAAAAACATCTATTCTTTGTCTCTAACGTTTTTTGGTTCAACCGATTCGTTGTCTCTGTAGATTAAAAGTTCCAAATAATATCTTAAAATTACTTATTCATATATTATACTCTTATAAAATATGTAAATATAATATTGAATATCAGGTGAAAACCCTAGCCACCAAGGGTGTTTCATGTACCTTCTTCTTCCTCCGCCATGGATTCCGGCTAGCTGCCGGAGCCTGACCCTCCAGAACCACTCGACCCTCTCTCCCTCTCTGTCAAAGTCTCCTCCTTTGACGGATCCTTCTCAAAGTCTCCCACCAAAGCCTTCATCCACCCGCCACCGTTCGCTTTTCCACCGTCCCGGCTCCTTTCCCCGCCGTCCGCTCTCTCCCCAGCCCCACCTCTGCCGTATGTGCCTTCTTCTTCTTTGCTGCAGCCTCTTCTCGCAGATCTACTCTCAGATCTAACCCCGTCGATTGAGCTCTTAAACCCTCCTCTCGTCTTGTCCGTCCAGATCTCCTCGTCGCCGTTCATTCCGGCTCTGCCTCTGTCAATGACCCCACCTCCACCTCCTCTCTTTTCTCTGCCGGGCTTGAGCGTTTTTGCTTCTTCGGCTCCGCCTCCATCATTGACCTCCCCTTCACATGTGCTATCGTTCCAACTGTTCTGGTGCGAGATTGATGCTCCGTATTATAGCATCGTTTATCTGCTCATGACCTCCCCGCATCTCTCATCTTCTCGGTGATTTGGCAGGTTTCGAATCCTCTTTTAAGTTGGAATTTTGTTCTTAATACCATAATCCCAAGTTGTATGTTAGTTTCTTTGGATTGTTTTACTATAGGTGGTAGATCTAGTCTTTTGCTTGTCGAGATTATTGTTTTCCTGGTAATACCTCTTAGTGCACTTTTAGTACCTGTTATTGGCATCGTTATCGTGTTTATGCGATCCCTTACTGCAGTATGCAGACTTTGTTCCATTCTCTTTTTGGAACATTATGTATTATGTTTGGCTTTTTCTTCTTGGTGGTTGTTCGAAGGATTATTGCTAACTAATACATTTGTTCTAAAGAATTTGGTTCTTTTGGACAATTATTGTCTTTTCTTCTCAAATGTTCCACTTATTCCAAGTGGTTTGAATGTTCAAGACTCTCCGGTATTGCAAGGTTTTTCCTCCTAGTTTATTATTTCTCCTACTTTTGTTGCAGGCTTTTTCTCTGCCTTTGTAGTAGACATCTTTTCTGTCTTCTGTACATAACCTAATGTACTTGTGAGTGTGTCGGATGTAACTGATCAAAATGTTCATGAGAGCTTAGTCTTCTTTGTTTCCTCATGTTTTCTTTTGATAAAGTGTGTCTATCTCTATCTCATGTACTTAGCCAATTGTTTTGGCAAAACTTTGGACATTAACTGCTTTTTATCTTGTAATCTCTCTAGAATTTGAGTTATATTAATCTAAAAATGAATGGTTTGACCAAAAAAAATATTAAACATTACAGCACAGTTAAGCTTAATTAAACTTAGAAAATACATTTCAATTTAATTCCGATCAAAGATAATATTTGGATTTAAAAAGAATATTTAACTCTTTTCAACGAATTACCTAATTTGTAAGTAAAAGATATTACGGTGGCAATAATTTTTATAGAGTTTGACTAAAGAAGAAAAAAGTATTGTTGTGTATATTGTCTAGAGATGAGGACGAATGGCAACGATGAATGACGCAGAGAAAGTGACGCCATTAACAATCATTTTTAAGTGTTAAAATTTAAAAGTGTAGGAAAACTAAAAATAATACTCCCTTATATTATTTACTTATTTTATAGTAAGAAAAGAATAAAATGGAAAGGGAAATTCCACGCGGAGAGAGGTTTGAAATGTCGTTGGTCCAATCTCTTGACTCATCATGTCCCTTCACATTCTTTTTATTTTATTTTAGAATCAACAAATACGATATATTGATCCCCGTTACGTTTTCCCTACGTTGACAACATTTCTTCTTACAGTAAAACGATATAAATATTAGTATTATTTAACAGTCAACAAGTGTATGTATCAAGTTAACAAATACTCTATAGTATTTTGCATAGATCAATAGGAACGAAACTATTTAATTCTACATTGGTGTTTCCATTGGTTAATAGTAATCGGAAAACAAATTTGTATTAGGTCATGACTGTATCGTCATGCAAGATCGGTAGAATGTATGTTCCCGAAAATAATATTTACAGTATATATGTATAAGAGATAGTAGTATTACATTAATACATCCAACATATAAGTGGTCCAGATACATTGAAACTTTTTGAATTGAAAATAAAGTTAGAAAGTAATCAATCAAAGAATCTTTACAAAAAAAAAGAAGTAATCAATCAAAGAAATGAATGAATGTTCGAATAGAAAATCAACCTGACTATTTTGAGATAGCTTTATGGTGGAGGACTTGGTCAGCTAAGACCCTATCACACTCTTGAATTATTCACAACTAGCCCTGGGATATAAAACCGAACCGAAATGATCGAACCGAACCGAACCGAAGTTTTAATAAACCGAACCGAAACCGAACCGAAGAAAAAAACCGATCGGTGGTTTTTTAAAAAAACAAAAAAATTGAAAAACCGAGTAACCGAACCGAAGTTGTCGATCGATTTTGATTTTCATAAAAATTTCAATCTTCTACTATATATATATATATATACTTTTGTCAGTTTTTGTTGTGGGTTTGATATATATATATATACGTAGCCCTGAGATATAAAATCAAACCGAAATTATCGAATCGAACCGAACCGAAAAAAACCGATTGGTGGTTTTTTAAAAACAAAAAAAAAACCGAAAAATCGAGTAACCGAACCGTAACCGAACCGAAAAACCGAAATCTCAGGCCTATTCATAACAATTAAATGGCTGTTTTTTTAGTGGGCAATAATATAAATTTTAACATATAATCTAGACCTTAGAGCATGCCCAGCGAGGGTTTTTAAACCCCAGGTCCTTAAAAAAAATTAATAAAATAATGTGGGTCCCACGTGTAGCCCACATGAATAGTATATATACCGGTTTTTAAAATCCCTATATAAGGATCGGGTCTTAACTGTTCTGGCTACGTAGCGCTTTGCCATTGGTCAATTTTTTTTTTTTTTTGTGGCATCTGAGAGAAAAAAATTAAGAACCCCTAGTGGGTTTTATGGATGGGTATGCTCTTATATCACACACTAGATAAATAAAATTTTCCCAAAAATCTGCATTTTGTCAAAACCGCTTATAAATGTTTTCTCCTTCTCGAATTTAACATTTCTTAACTACTTGCCATAGCACACAAATATAGGTAAAATGGAGGTGGGAGAGTTAACACTTGATTACTCAATCTCGTTTTAAATCAGTTGTCATGCTATACTAATATTTTGTTTTTTAGAAAATGGAGTTGGGGAGTTAACACTTGATTACTCGTTTCGTTTAAAAACAATTGTAATTTTATACTTATATTTTGTGTTTAGAAAATGTCTTTTTATGTTTCCAGTATAATCTATCATTTATTCATAATTGAAATGCTGCAAATATAAAATATATTAGATGGAGAAAAATAATACTTATAAAATGTGTTCAAGTGTTAATTTATGATTATTCCGTCCAAACCGCATAATTATATACATGGAGAAAAATATTATAAAATGTGTTCATCACTAATAATGGAAATATACAAGTACAGACAAAATGTTTTCAATTTTGTTTAATCAAATTAATCCACAACGTATTTATTTTATTTTATTACTTATTCAAATGTCTGAATCTGATTTAAATTGGAAAATAATTTATTATTTTATAAAATGTTAGTAAATCTAGATGGAGTTTCTTTTAAAATATTTTGTTTATATTTCGTTTAATATAGATTTTAAAGTTATAGCTAACATATTTGTATGTTAATAATAAATACAAAAGGCTAACATTTGCTATGATACATATCTTTTTTTTTACAAGCATATGATACTTATATCTAGTAGTATAATAACATGGATGTGCATATTTTCTTCCATTGTTGACAATATTCACATCACATATGATATAGTTAACAACTGAAAAAAAAATCAACTAAAGAACGGTTGTTTGTTGTATAGTGTATACTAATAAAGAATCATACAAAACAGATATTGGAAAATTAATAATAGGAGAATCTCAATCACATGTACAAAGTCGTAGTTTTGAAAGGGTACACTGAAAGCGACAGTTGTTTAAACTCTTGTTGTCCAATTATTTAGTTACCCACTATACATATAAATTAATGACTTACTTAATTATAAGTTTTTTTTTAAACACTGGATCGTCTATTAAAAAGGTCCAAAAGGCCAGCACACACCAACAAAGAAAAGGAAAAATACAAACGGCCCAAGAGGCCCACCAGCCTGCCATCAAGACGATCGGATGAGGATGGCGGGAACACGTGTCAGCTCCAGGGCAACACCGGCATGCAACCGCCGAAACCTGGTCAGCGCCGAGAAAGATGCCGGAAATCCCACCGTGGCCGCGACGCGGATCAAGGGTGAGGACGAGAGCCACCGATCAAACTTTTTCAAAAGGTACCGTTAAAGAAGAACCGCCATGAAAGAAGAGATGCTTCGAGCTTCACGCCGGAAAACGTCACACCAACGAAACTCCGCCGCCGGTCGAAACACAGTAGTGAACGGCCAATTAAGCTCCCAACCTTAGTGGGATAAGCTGCAGAGAATTACGCGATGAACATGAAGCCACCGAAAGAGAAGACGAAGAAATTGACCGGTACAACGGTGTGAAAAACAGAGAAGAGCGATCGGAATCCGGACATCGCCGGAAAAGAGCCATCGCCGGAAAGAAACAGACGGATTGAAACCGCGACAAACAATCGGAGAGAGTCCGATCACGATTCCGGCGCGACAACAAGGAACCAAACCCTCTGCTTTTGAAAGATCGAATCTGAGAAGAAGAAGAGGGAGAATCTTGAGAGAAAATCTCTCTCGCTAGCTAGGAGGAGAGAGAAACCTTATAACATCAATAATGTAGGTTCTTGACTTAATTATAAGTTACAACTACATTAATAAAAATTGCAGAGTTGAATTGGTCAGCATTTGACCTTGTAACCTCATTCACTACCACCACCCCACTTAATAGATACACTCTGGCCCAATACTTCCTCATACCAAAGACTTTTCTTTACTTTGAAAGTTTTGTCTCTTTTTCGAAAACAAATTTATATTAAAAATACGTTTTTAATTATTTTATGGTTCATCACTTGGTCAAATATTCAAACACTCAAATCCAATGCCTATATATTCCAAACCAACACTCATCAGTTTTCCACAAGCTTATAACACTTTCATTCTCTCATCTTATGATTCTTCATTCTATATATATTCTTATCTATTCTGAGATAATATAACTCATAATTCTAGAACACAGTTATAACATATACACATTATATTTCTTTCTCATCATACTTTAGTATCAATTTCACACATAATACTTTCTTTAAGTGAGCTGTTTGTTAACTTTCTAATAATTTGCGAAATTAAGGTTTTCATTACAAAAAGAATACTATTTTGGGAGACGTATACTCAAAATGGAAGGTAAAAAGGATATGTTAACTTGGGAGCAGAAGACACTGCTAAGCGAGCTCATTCTTGGATTCGGGGCGGCTAAAAAGCTTCAGACACGACTTGGAGAATCACTGTCGCCGGTGTCAATATCTTCTTCTCCGGCGGCTGAGACGAATGAGATTCTGATGAAGCAGATACTTTCTTCCTACGAGAAATCTCTTCTCATGCTAAACTGGTCTTCCTCGCCGCCCGTACAACTTATTCCGGCGGCGGGTGCTATAGTTCCGGTGACAAATACCGGCGGAGTTCCTGAATCTCCGGCGTCTATAAACGGAAGTCCGAGGAGTGAAGACTTTGCTGATGGAGGAGGTTCCAGTGAGACTCATCGCCAAGATTACATTTTCAATTCAAAGAAAAGGTAAATTTGGGATTAGGAAAATTTAAAAAAACCACAATTCACCAAATTGAAGAATGTCATGACATAAATATCATATTCTATAAAATTAATTTCGAATCTTGGGGAATTTTTGCAGGAAGATGTTACCAAAGTGGACAGAAAAAGTGAGAATAAGCCCAGACAGAGGCTTAGAAGGCCCTCAAGATGATGTTTATAGCTGGAGAAAGTATGGCCAGAAAGACATTTTGGCCGCCAAATTCCCCAGGTAACATCATCATTAATCATCAATCATCACTAATTTATCAATTCTATCATCATCATCATCATGATGTTAACGCGATTGATTTGATCTGCAGGAGTTATTACAGATGCACGCACCGTAGCACACAGAACTGTTGGGCAACGAAGCAGGTTCAGAGATCGGACAGTGATCCAACGGTTTTCCAAGTAACATACAGAGGAACACACACTTGTCAGCAGGCGATCACACCTCCTCATCTTCCACCAGCCTCGCCGGAGAAGCGAGACACCAAACCTACAACCATTGTTCAAAAGCCAAACGAGCTTCTCGAGAGTCTCAAAACCAGCTTGACCGTTCGAACCGAGGGGATTGACGACAGTGACGACATTTTCTCTTTCCCTAACACGCCGCCGTTTTACGATTACTGGACTACTAACGACGACTTCGGCGGCCACATGGAGTGTTCTCCGATCTTAGATGTTGTTGATTGGTTCAATCCAACGGTCGGGATTGATACGGCTTTCCCCACGTTTTTACCAGACTCAATCTATTATTAAAAGAGAATAATACTAGTACTTGTTTAGAGAAATTACCGAGTTAAGAGATAACTTATTTTTGGTTAAAAAAGTAAACCGAGTCTAACAAAGCATAAGAAATGTTCAACAGGACTTGAACATGTTTCAATTGTAAGAGTTTTTTTTTTCTAGCTACTGGTTGTCGCTGCAGACTTCTTGTTGTAATCTTCCAGCTCCTTCTTGTAAGATTCCATCAACTTTGCAGCTTTTTTGTTGTAACTTTGCTTCTCTTTTTCACCCAATTCCTGTAGTAAGAAAATTAACAACATGAAAATCGTTGCAGCAAATGATTATTTTTTCCCTCAATACTTGTAATTATTATGCATACCTTCCATTTCACTGAGATTAGAGCAGTGATTGTCGAGTTGCTCGTCCCAGGACGTTCTTCAGTCAAGGTCTTCCTTGCGTCTTTGCTGTGTAAACAAGTTTTCTTCTAACAGTTAGGGACTTCGACATAAAAAAAGCCTAGAATTCTCTTGATTCATTAGATTTGGGGTTCGTACCTGAAGAGAAAGAATGAAGAAGCAGGCTTCTTGGGTTTATTAGGGTCAACGTTCTCGTTCTTGTTCTTCTTCTTGGTCTCTTTCTCCTTCTGCAAAAGATATTAGTATGATCCTATTAGTCTCTGAATTTGTAATGCAAGTGAGTTAAAGAGGGGAAGTGTGAGTGTGACCTTGATCAGATTATCGGTTTTCTCTTTCTTCTTAAGCAGTTGGAGAGCTTCCTGTTTATGGAGTTTCATGAGCTCCTCTTCTTCTTTCTTCTGACTCATGGCTTCTTCTTCCTTGTTCCTCTTGTATTCCTCCATTGCTTTCAAGTATATCTCCTTGTTCTTCTTTGCTACCTGTTTAATATTATATTCACTCTCAGGTCTTTAAAATGGCTGTGAATGCAAGCATATGTAATGGAAACATACCTCTTCGTAGGGTGCTTTTTGTTCATCTGACAAATTCTTCCACTCTTCTCCAGTCATCTTTGCAACCTATAACACACCATTCAGTTAAATTCCGTAAGTTAGCTTCAACATTTAACAAAATTGGATCTTGAGAGCGACTAAAGTACTTAGAGATTTACCTCCACAACGTTCTTGTTATCTTCGCGTAATGCAGCTCTCCTTTGGTTTGCATAAACCAAGAAGGCAGAAACAGGATGTTTTGGCTTCAGAGGATCCTTCTCCTTCCTGCAAACAATTAATATATAAGCTCCAGTGTGTTAACCATTGATGATCAATTGATTTATTCAAAAGGAGGCATTTTTACTTGTTCTTCTTCTTGTTATCCTGTTCAGATTCCTGCACAAACTGGAGATACTGATCAAGTAAATCCATTGCAGTTTTCTGCTTCTGATCATCATCAAGAAGCTTCATGGCCTCTCTCTCGCGTTTCTCCTTAGCAATGACCTGGAGGTAAGCTTCCTTCTCCACCTGGTACTTCTCCTCGTAAGGCTTCT
Organism: Orychophragmus violaceus; assembly: GCA_030180135.1. NCBI lineage: Eukaryota > Viridiplantae > Streptophyta > Magnoliopsida > Brassicales > Brassicaceae > Orychophragmus > Orychophragmus violaceus. The sequence goes on along the minus strand of CM058233.1, from coordinate 101,341,272 downwards.
TCTCTTCCGCACTAAGAGACTTCCATTTAGCACCGAGAATGTTCGAAGTCTCCTTGAAGTCAGCCTCAGGGTTTTGCTTCTTAACTTCACTCCATTGTTCCTTGCACCACAGAATGTATGATGACGATGGTCGCTTTGTCTCGGGACAATCCTTTTTCTTCTTCTTATTAATCTTTTCTTGTTCAGCCTGAGTGAGAGATTGACCACAAGCAAAAGTCTGATAGAGAAAAACACAAAAACCAAATCTTGAATCAATAACCAGAAACCAAACTAGTAGTATAAACATAGAAGATAATCAATTCAGCCACTGTTTGTGTCCAGATTAGTTTATAGCAATCATATCATACACACAAGTAGAACCAACCATGAATCTGACTTTGAAACACCTATGATGAATCTTCTATCAAATATCAAGCCAAAATCTCAAATAGCCAAACATATTTCAACCTAAGTAGACCGAGAGCCAAAAACTAGATCTAGAAATTCGACTATCAAGCCAGAATCACAAATGAAACGAATCATATCTGCAAAACCTAACCAAGTCCCAATCTAATCACAAAACCTAACAAAATCGGAAGCCATAAGGTAGATCTAGAAACCGTACCATGTTAGGTTTGAATTCCTTCATTTTCTGAAGTTTCTTCAACTCCGTCTTAAGCTTCTCCTGCTCAGCGTCTCTCGTCTCTAGCTCCTCCTCCTTCTTCCTCAGAATCTCGTCCTTCTCCTTAAGCAATTCCTCGGTCTTATCCTTCTCGATCTTCATCTTCTCCAACATCGCCTGCATCTCCATCAGATCTTTCTCGAAGGACTTGGCTGATTTCTCCTTGGCAGAGACAGGCGACAAGGGAGTCTCCACGATCTCATTCTTCTGCTTCAAAGCCTTTCTACTGTTCCTCGATTTCTTCGTCGGAGCTTGATCTGCGATAGTCGCCATGTCTAAGTCGAGCGCACAAGAGGTGGATCTGAGATTTTAATTTTTAGAGATTGTGATATGATATCGGTGGAGCCTCTGCTAATATTTCTGGGCTTATATGGGGGAAAACGACTAACGGTCATATACAATTTGAAATTCAAAATAAAAGTTTTGGCTCCAATGCAGATTTGTTCAATCTATTTTCTATATAATTCGAAATTCAAAATAAAAGTTTTGGTTCCAATGCAGATTTGTTCAATCTATTTTTCAATCTCGGATCATTATTAACAAATTCTAAATCTGTACGCAAACCAAACCGGTTCAAACCGCTATTTTATCAGAAGATCTCATAATTTTGGAAAATCTGGTTCAGGAATTCAATCTTTACACACAATCTCGGTTTATACAAACAGAACAAACATTAAACAATGTTTTTACAGAACCGGCAAAAAAAATTTAACTCCTTTACCAAACCGGTTTTGCTTCCGCCACCGGCTAGCTCCCAAGAACCAATATCATACAATTTTTTTTTACCAATTCACACAAATTTGTTCCGTATTAGTCTCTTTATCCCTAGAGAACCAGTTTTCACTTCTTACCGGGTTTATCAATTGGAAATGAACCAACCAATCATAATTTGCTCGTCCGGTTTAGCCATTTACTATGGTCTCTAATATAACATCATTTAAGTAATCAATCGGACCAGGCAAGCACCAATGCAGACAATCATTCTGTACCTTTGCATTTTTGTCTTTATCAAACGGCCTGAACTGTCGGTACGCACCTGGATGACCATCCGGTCGGGTCAGCAACATCCCAGTGAAATCCAAAAGCTTCACATTACCACCACCATCCGGGCCCGTCTTCTCTCTAACCGCTCTCTCGAACTGACCAATCTCCACATCTCTTAGTATCTTATGTACGTTTTTCATCTCAGTCTCATCATCACTCACCGGCTCTGTTTGCTTACACGTCCCACCGTTATGCCATTCCCCGTTTTGAAAATGATCCGGAGTCGAAGTCCTGAAAAACACCGTACCTTGGTGAGTTTCCGATGCTATAAAGTCCATGACATTCCGCAAGGATGCGTTATAAGCATAGTCGAATCCTAGCTCTTCCATGCGAGATTTTCCCGGACAGATATGGCAACCGACCGGTTTAGCATTTTCATGGTAAACCGCGGCTTTAAGATACCATTTACCCGTTGAGATAATCGCATAGTCTAGGCTCGGCATTAGATTGGTCCATGTCTCATCGAGTTTGTCAAGATGAAGCTGGACCGCAGCGGTTGAAACACCGTTTGAATCTTCGAAAATAGCGGCTTGGACTAGAAATGGCGACCAAATGTTTGATATAGTTAAGTTATGTAATGGAAAATGCCATCTTTTCGATTTGTACTCCTTGTCATGGTATACTTCAACCGGTTCTTCAACCTGGACAGACCGTAGAATATTCAGATTTAAAGAACTTTGAAAGTTAAGATCGAAACAAAGAGCTGTTTAAAACAAACATTTTATACCATATAGAGCATGCAAAGCAGAGATTCGACGTGGTTACGAGATATGGAGTCACCAATGAATGCCCAAGATTTGTTCCTCATAAGTTGAAGAAACCTTCGAGGATCAAAACGTGGTAACAAACAGTCATGAGGCTTCCATTTCCAGTAAAGAAAGTCTAAGTCAGGTCTGCCATTGGTGATGCAGTTTTGGTGACCGTCGATGAGCATACCGCATGAGTTGTTTGTGTAGATTGGTCCTGTTGAATCTGGGATCCATTTACCGGCAAAGAGATTGCACTTCTCTAACTCAATATCTGATTCAAGAACCAAAAATAGCTTGTTATTAGCTCCAATGTGATCAAAAAGTTGCAGCAGTAGTCAAGATCAATTTATCAAAAAAAACTCAGTCTTTGACTAATTAAGATTACCCTTATCAGCAAATTTTGAATCAGACATTTGGATAAACTGTCAGAAACATGACCAAACAAGAAACTGTGAACCTGTTGAGTATGAAGTAGCCAAATAAGACAAATCATCTCAAGAAGCTATGTTAAGAACCAAACCGACAGAATAACTTTCAAATGAGAAGAGCAACATCCATTAATTATCAGAATCCCAAAAGACAGTAAACAATTCTTTAGATCTTGCAGATCGAGAAACAGAGTTACAAAACCCCTATAGATCTAAGAATTGTTGCTCTGTTTAGACAAAAACACTATGGATAATTGATTTACATAGACTAACTTATCTTACCCTGAGGAATGAGATCTTCATTTTCCGGCACGATAATCTTGGGAGGCAGAAAGCGTGCTTCGAATTTTCCGGTGACCGACGCAAAGACTGGAGAAAAGTCGCTGTAGTGGAAAGTGAAGAGACTGAAAGCGAGACCCGTTATCAGAATAGCAGAGAAGAGCTTGATGAGAAACACATTCTTATGGACCATTGAAACTGAGAACAACTTCAGCTTCATCTGAAGAAGACGATAGGCACAGTGTTTTTGTTTTGTTTTTTGTTATTCGACCGACCAAACCTCTGGAACTTTTTTTATTTATTCTTTGATTATTACAAATCAATCATTCGACCATTTCTAAAAAAGAACCATATAGTAAACGAATGAATAAAGACGTATTAAATTAACGTTCTGCTTATATCACAATTCAAAAGACTGTAGTCATGAAATAATGCTTCTCACTTTGTTATACATTATTTTAAAATTATTCTTATTATTCAAAAACTATTTCACCAATTGAGAGAGGTCATTTCACATAATTTTGGAATTTTTTTCAGCAAAGTTAATTCAAAAGCAACTTGGAATGCTCTTCGTGAGCACAAAGAGAAATGTGACTGGTATAAAGCTGTATGGTTTAGTGCAGCAGTACCTCGGCATGCTTTCAACTTCTGGGTGGTCAACTTGGATAGGCTTCCGGTTAAATCACGTGTCGCTAGTTGGGGCTATGTCATGGACACAAATTGTTGTCTCTGTAATCAACATGAAGAGACACGGGACCACCTATTTCTTCATTGTGATTACTCGAGACTGGTGTGGGAGAAGGTTCTATCACGTATTCAAAGGATACCTCCGAACTTCGCGTCCTGGAACTTCATTGATCCTTAAGAGACTTGCTACTCAAGCGACTGTCTCTCTACTGTGGAAAGAGAGAAACGAAAGGACTCATAAAGGTGTATTGACCTCTCAAGAAGGAGTATTTGCTCAAATAGATCGATCGCTCCGGGACACTTTTCTGGCCCGTGGTCACAGGAAAGGATGCTCCAAACTCTTCTTGAACTGGATTAAACTCGTTTAGATCCTTAGTCTAATACCGATCCTATTAATACTAGCTCCTTTACCTTTTTATCTTTTTTTTTTGGGGTCACTTTTCCTTTTGGTAATATATTCACATTTTATCAAAAAAAAAAAAAAAATCGACAGACCTGAGGGATATATCTTTTAGCAAGCTTCCCGCCAGCCAAACAAAATTTCGCCATGGTCAACCAAGACTGACTATAGAGAGGGGGAGCTTTTTGCTTCAAGCAAACATTCCCTTGTGGAAATTGGGTTTTCAGCTTTGAATCAGAAGTGACGACAGTATGTAACAACGGCACAATTTTGGTTGTGTCAGCTGAAGGGTGTAAGATCCAATGGTATACACTGCTGTGACTGCTTTTGATAACTTCTTGGCAGAATCCAGTCTCTTGCTTCTTCTACTTCCAAGAATGGTTATTATTGGAGACCCCCACGATGTACTTCTTAGATGCCTTGGATAAAACTTGTGCTACCCACTTCTGGACAAGTATATCAGACTCCTCACGCCTTCTTTTTGCACAAAGTTTTTAATGCTTTAACCTGTCATTATAACATTTACTAAGATCACCAAGACATATGAACCAGATATGAATTTAATGCTAAATTTTCCCATTCCCAAACCAGTGAATCATCATCTGCTCAATTCAGGCGTTCAACATATCTGTAGGAATACTGTCCTCTAAGACAAATGCCAGTAACTTGCTATGCCTTTGAAACACGAGCATTTGATGTTATATTCACTTCCTGTGGAGGCTCAAAGACATATTCTACGTCGTTTGAAGCCAAAGATACATCCTTATTATTGTTAGCTAGAGGCAAAGTTTGATCCTTCTTGTTATTTCCACTTTTTGATAGACTTTTAACCCTGTTTTCAATTTAAGTATATTACAACGGATATGAAATCGAGACTTGGTTAAGTAAATGTTTATTAGCTCATGAAAACATACCGATCGGCTTATCTTAATGTATTGAGGGTGTGTTCACATGATCATGATCCTTCGTTTGGAGATATGCATGAAAGCATCACAGTTCTTGAGTTTCCAACAAATGAGCGCACGGAGTACTTCTGTTAGTTTGCTTCCCCGGAATGGAATATGTAACTGGTCATTGTCCAGCGCACGGATACATTCTTTCAGAGCTAAAAGACTCTTATTGATTTCTGCACCTTCAATCCTACAAAAAAAGAAACCATCGTCAAAATGGCAAACGGTTTTTGATCAACAGCAATAGTTCTCAAGGAAGAACGTAGGATATTCAAGGTCAATACTTCTACCAGAGGACAAACATGATCTTACCTTGTTTGACGGTCATTGTCTGTGGTGTCTGCACCTCTTTCACTGCCAGCTAGATCGATGAAAGATATCTTCCCCACAACTTTCCCTCTGTGTCGTGATTCATTACCATCATTATTATTTCGTCTTGTGTCTTTTACCTCGACATGCTTCTTGACAACAAGCTGCAAAATAGCATGTTATCTAGAAGATTCTTCATTAGCGCCAGTTGATCCTGTGCTCCTTGAAGCGTTCCCTTTATCGATAAAATCCTTTACAATTTGAATATCTGAGACTTCATACTCTTGCAGGCCAAAAATGCAAACTTGTTGTCTATCATCTTCACGCATACAAAGTTTCCTACACAGCAACAATTGAAATAGTCAGCTAACTGAACAGGTGCATTAGTAATACAAACAAACAGTAATGAAGGGATGGAGACTGAAAAACGTGTCCAAAAGAAACAGAAATGATGCATAACACCAAATGAGACATTTAAAAGAATGAGAAGAGAAAAAGAAAGACTAACTTTCTCTCGGAGAGAAGATCGTACAGCTTTCCACCATATATCTTGAAATAACTGAGCCACAACTTAAGCCTCTGATCGCGATATACTGGTTGATTCAACATCCTCATAAGATCTTGAACAATGGTTTCATCGTGTATGTCTTACCGCTACCTAATTAAAGCAAAACATTATCAGGGACACATAAGCATGAAGATAATATTAGCGAGTAAGAAGTAGAATGCATATGAAGAATACAACGATTACAATTGGTTTGGCCATAAATACATTGCCAATGAACAAAGTACCAATATATACCTGTTTGACCATACGCAAAACAGGTGGCTTTGGTTCTCTGGAAAATGGTGGGAATAATTGGCTCTATGGTGCACCTGATCAAAAGAACAGCAAACAATACAGCTACTGTAAAACCACATAATTTATATTGTTTTACCGCATGAAGATGAGACGTTTTGGAATAAAACCATTGAAACAAGGATAAAGTGGATGATAAGGGTTATTGCACTCTAAATTTAAATTCCTTAAGGTTGGTTTATTTTAAAATTAATCTATGTTATCTTAAATCTTGAACTACAATGGGGGATGCCCGCAAGGATTATCAGTAGACTTAAATTACTTAGTGTTATTGAATTACCTCGTCATTTGAAACATGTTCACCCAGAACAGCATCAAAGCAAAACTCGTGCTTTTCCTCATAAGCAGTCAAATCCACCTGTACAGACAAAGATTAAGTTTCATCCAATACCAGAAAATGAAATACAAAATGAAGAGGGTCTATGACCTTTAATCTCGTTGAACTGAATCATGGATGTCATCGTTTTCCGTAATGAAGCACACACACGAACCTTCAACTTGGTCTCATGAACAGTTAAATAATTATTAGATATACAGTCACATATCGTCCTCCTTTTTAGCAGTTTCCTTTCTATTCAGGGGTCTCTTCCTTACCTGAACAAAAAAAAAAGACGTATAGTTCTCCAATGATATTGAAATCGTCTTCAACTAAGCAGTAGTGCAGTACATAAAACCAGGTAAGAGATCAAAGGAATTATAATATACCACTACTTTAATTTTGGCTACATTGCTCTCTCTTCCACTACTTATTCTTTTTCACTCCTGGGAAATGAACTCGAAGGTTCAGCATCCTGCTGCCGGTTATCTGACACGTTAAATTTTTCTTCAAACGCTTGATTGACACTAGGCATAGAAGGTGATGGCTCAAAGGGTTCAGAAATCACATGCTGCAAAACGATAAAATTAGTTTACACAAGCAATAAGTTGAGAACTATGACAGTGAAATCTTATCATTAAGCAGCAAACAATGCAACATTCCACCCAAAGAAATCTTTCAGCAGACCACATCCCAAAGTGTACATTTTCAACTTCTTTTAGTGGCTAGTTACATAAATGGCTGGCTTGCCCATATAATTTGTAAGGTCTGTATGGAACTTTTGCATCAGGAATATTTACGTTGACAAACAGCAGAATTCAGGTGTCAAAATCAAAAGTCTTCTAAGTCAAGATGTCTGAGAGATGACTAATGAGGACTATAGGTGGGCATCAACATGAGTTTGTAATGGGATGTTGACAGAAACAGTTATAATCAACAAAGATAGAAATCAAGAATAGCCAATATCATGATGAAAAAGATTCCTGATCCTACCACAATACCATCTGCACTCTGCAGTAAATAACCAGACAAAATAGGAAATTTCTTTAATCTAATTTCCCCTTACAGTATACCTCAGATAGCAGTTCTGTGTCATCCATTGCGTGAAGATCTAATAACCCAGCTCCAAAGTCACCTCTGAACTCTGGTGAATAAAATCCATCCGAAGAGGACACGGCTGCTGGTGGGATCTTAGCCTTGGTGGCATTCTGTTTAAGCTGATCAAACGCACCAGCCCTGAAAGTATCCGCACAGACTAGAGCTGGTTTGTAACCTTTCTTCTGATGATAATAAGCATACTTTGTACAAGTAGTGGTTTTCCCAGCACCTAAACGTAGTCAAATAAAACGTTGGGACGATTTTAGGCCTGTAAGTGCGATGTATCTACACAAATAGAAACAAACTCAATTTTAAGCCTGACCTTGTAATCCGACGAACATAATTGTACGAGATTTGGCCTTTTTGGAGCAAACACAGGATTTCCTGAAGATCCATCATTTTACAGAGTTCAATGAAGGTCGTCTGAGAGTTACGAGACGAAATTCATGAGCAGATAATTCAACAAAAAAAAAAAAAGAAGGAATTAGACATTGCAGAATCTGGGGTAAAATTAAAACGATCTTCTTAATATTGGTCTGCATCTCCTTCACAAGGGGAAAGAAACATCGGATTGGAGCATAGCGCGAGTGATCTCGTTCAAGCATTCGTTTAGAGCTTTTTCATCGATGATTGTCACATTGCTCATCTGCTGTATGGCGCGGGTAATCCGCCCGCTCAGCTCTGCCAATACTATTTTTGCTGTTGTTTATTATCCCGCGATTCAATAAGAAGATGAAGCAATCAAAAGCTTTTTGAAGAAAAGAATCAGATTTGAGGGATTAGGGTTTTGATCAGAGATCTTCGATCGGAGATAGGAAAATTGAGAGAGGAGAAGGAAGGACGCGAGGATAATTTCTAATTCGTAAATCCCAAAACCGGTTAGGAGTCTGACAAGATTGATGGACTTAAAGAAGCTTTACAGGGCCACATCTAATTAATATAAATCAGAAGTCATGTGAGAGAAAAATTTCACCTCCTCCAATCAGAACATTTCATTATGCTGATGTGTCAATATTTTGAATGACTATTCTGAAATCAATTCTGATGACTATTCCCATTTTTTTCTTTCATTTTTCTCATTTTCTCTGGAAACCGTCTCTCTCCCTTTCTCTAGAAAAAATGGTGGCCATCAACGTCGGATCTCCTTCTCTCACGGTTTCAATCTAAGAAATTCATCTCCGTTCACCGATTTGCAGTTTAACTTCAGGAAATTTCATAACCCTAACGTTCTATTTCGTGATTGTAGTTCTACCTTTACAAGTTTCTATCGGATTGATTCTCTTATGTTATATATATATATCTGTTCATGTTTTCTAATCGGTGAATTCTGGGTTTTGTTTCGATTTCAGGTTTATGGGTTATGTTCGTATATAGTTTCTGGAAAAGAATGAATTCAGAAGATCTAGATATACAATCATATACATGTAAGTTATTTCTAACGAAGATTCTTCCGGATTTTTCCATGCCCACCTCCCACGATCTCCATTTCTTTCCATATCTCCAGTTATCTTTGATGAATTAATAAATATAATTAATCTCTAGCTTTGAAGCCTAAATTGAACTTGAAGAAATCCTAATATTGTTCTCCCATTCCATCTTCATCTTCCTCTTTTTTTTTGGATCTAACATCTTCCACTCTCGAAGAATCTTCACAGCTCGGCCTCACCCAAGTAGTGGAAGCAGTCAATGATTTCATCCAATCACTTGAGAAGGTTCAGTTACGAGAGATTCCTCCAGCGGTGGAGCCATTCCAGGAGCGGTGGTGGTAGAAACTCATTTACAGTACAATCAGTGTATTGGGCTCTAAACGAATCAAGTTGGGTCTTCGAGATTTCGTTTCTCTTGGAGATCTTCTTCAACAGATCAACATTTCTCAGGTAAACATCGGGTTTTAGACATCTTTCAAGCTTCTTGGTGATGACAATCTGATTTTTTTTTTTTTAATTAATGAACGAAGGGCAAACAGTCCCTGTGTTGAAATTCGTTGTCCGGGCACTGAATCTACTCGACGGGGAGTTTAGAATCGTCGCCTCATTCCAGATCATATCCAAATCGGTAGGATACAATAATATTTTGGCAGTTTTGGTTTCAGATCGCGTTTTGACGGATTTGCGTTTGTTTGTAGATCACACATTAACCCGTTACACCATGAACTACCTCAATACGCCTGCGAGTACAAAGACACTCTAGACCAAGTGTTTGTGTTCGATGCGATTCACAAGACGCACATCACGTTGATTGTGAGTGATGAGCAGATGCAATCGGAGCTAATGGTTTCCATCTCGGCGTTATTGATTCCGGCTTATATGTATTTCTTTGGGAGGTATAAGCAACATCTTGATTCATGGAAGAAGACGGACAAGTATGTCAAATTATCAGCCTGAAGATATCAAGTCTTTCATCTGCTTCATCGAGGTTAGACAAGTTTCCAATGTATTCATATCTTGGCCTGCCTTATGGAACATGTTCACAGCCATCACTTTCACATAGACCTCTTACTATTCTGTTCAAAGAAATTGCACTTTACTTATACAGGTATGGGCTTTATCTGGTGGAAAGAAAACAGAAATGGTTGCAACTGGTGGAGGCGATGCAGTTATTATTTATGGCATGAATTAACCGCTTCTGATAAAGAAGACGAATTCCGGAAAGAGGTGTGTTGGCATTATCAGATTAATTACTGGATTATAATTCTCAAAAGTCATTTCTTTTGATCAGACTTTGACTTCCTGCTTTCATCCTTAGACAGGGTTGTGATGTATCAATATAAGAGGATGATAATCTCCTGACACTTCTTGCGGAAAGGAAGAGAAAAATGGAACATGAAGAATCTGAGAGGAACATGCAGATACATGGACTTTTTGCATTGTCTGAGGAAGCAGAAAGTTGATGAATTTAATGAGGTTGGTTGGATTCTGGAATAGCATCGGATTACCTATTAATAATTATTCGTTTTTCTCTTCAAACTTGATTAAACATCGTGCATAGACAACCCCAATATGTCATTTGGATGCAGGAAGAATATCATATTTCAACTGGAAGGCAAGGAGATCCTCAATAGTTCACGGTTCTTCCTTAGTCTTGCAGGTAACATATTCTGCATTTTTGGTGGACACCGAATTTAGGCTACTACTCTTTGTTATCTAACAATTTCATTCATTTCTTCTTAATCAAGAGCTTAAACCCAATTACTAGCAGCAGCAAGCCGAGCTCATGAATTCAATGGAAGGCATCCTCCAAGGTAAATCCTGATTTTGTTAGCCGTATTATACAAATAACATATTAGCCACAAAAATATGTTTTGAAAAGGAATAAATCAGTAGTCAATGAAAAGCAAATAAAGGTCATTGACTAATCTGATTTGTTTTTTTTTACGTATGACTACACAAATTTCACAATATTTTTCCAAAATAAATACATATGATTTACAAATTTATTAATAAGATCCTCATTATCTAACAGCTCCTTTTCTTGAGGGACATCTCACGATCTCCCATCTTTATAAAAAAAAATTCTTTTGTAAAAACATTCCTTAGACCATTCTTCTCCGTTATCTCAGAGAGAAGAACAAGCTATTTCCTCCATATCAGTTGCTGCATTTATAGCTTCTATTCCCAAAAGGTAAATTGAGTTATATTAAGTTTCTGTGTTTTATCAAATTTTGTTCTCATGATGATGGTTTCTCTGTTTTCAAATGCCTCTAGATTTCACAGCGATTTTCAGCTTCTTTCCAACCGACGAACCGTGTAAGATAAAAGTGAGAATTGCTCGGATTTGGTGATTTGAGAAACCGGAAAGACCCGGAGTTCTAACTGGTCTTGATATGATTCCGGTGGATGATAAGGTAAACAAGTTTGTTGTACAATATCATTCTCTCTTTTATATTATTATGAGCTTCGGATCATAAAAAAGAAGATAGTATAATCAAACTTGTGTAAGTGAAATGTTGTGTATCCTGTGTAATTGGACGGCATTTGCTTATAGTGGACGGTAAAAAGTGAAGGAATTTCTAGCAGATCCTAATCCAATTAGGCAATCCTGGTCTGAATTCCGAGCCTAGGATCTAGGGTTCATGTAATTGAATCTATCGGATCTCAGAATTACCTGGTGATTTAGCAGCGGAAGATTTACAGATAATCGAGATCTAGAGCGCCTCAAATGCTGCGCCTCTACTAGTATCCACACGCACACAAACTGAACAGGATGGATGCTAGTGCCTATAGAGATCAGATCTCTCAAGAGGTTTCTCTCTAGTTTCTGGTGGCTGTGTATTAGGTTAGATGCGAGTTTAGGTCGACCATATATCTTATATATGTCGACTTAAACCACAACAGAATTAACCAACAATTAAACCGATTTAATTTGGTAATCCGCGAGTCGTGTCGACCGACACACTCTATGTGTCGATCGACACGGTCGATCTGTGTCGACCGACATACTTATTATGTCGATCGACACTGTTCCAGAAACTTAGTATTGAATGCATATCTAATATGCATTCACCCGACCATTACATTAATGATCAACCTCATGTTCAACGTCCAGTTTGCTTAGGTGTGTGACCCTGTAGGATCATATAACACTAGCAATAAGTTCTCAACTCATTGATCATAAGTGGATTCTAGCAAAGCATTATGAGTACCCAGTGTCATATGATTGTCTCATCTCGACAGTACGACTTTCACTTAGAGCAAGTACAATAGATTTCAGGACATTCCCAACAATCTCCCACTTGTACTGGAATCATCTATTCCTATAATCCCTTCGTCACTATATCTCGATCCGGCATAAGGCAAGATCCGTGTCATCCTTATTAAGCCAAAATCATGTTCATCGAATTCCGATTTATACTGACAAGACAAACGACTGACAATCACCTCGTTTGAGTGTGGCCACATATTTCTCAGTATCAAATCTTCGATGGGCCCTGAGATATTTATCTCCTGTTATATAGGAGGGACAATTCCCATCTTGTTCCATCCCTGTTCCTTTACACGCTTCATGATACGTCCAATCAATGTCTTTATGATCACCAGTTACGGCTGACGTTTGACAAAGTCAAAGCGGACCAATTCACATGTAAGAAAACATGATGAACTCAGGTCTAAGGACTATACTCTATAGTCGTAATGAAAACTCTCATGACACTTATATAACTATCCCGTAGAGTTCTCATCAGTGGGTCATGTCCGATCATGTGTTCTCCAACACATATCTATGTGATTGACTTTAATACTCTTATTAATGACTCCATGAAACTTAGTCATCAGTCACCTCACATACTAGTCTCACGCGGTTGTTAATGTCCCACTTTAACAACCTCGACCAGGGACCAACATAATTTATGTCATTTATTATCTATAGGGTTTCATGATCAAGTCACATACTTGATGACCTATAAAATGTCATAAATTACTTTGGGACTATTATTTAATAACCATTATTAAATAATACAGATGTCAGATTTCAATAACATAATCAAATTATGTTTATACGAACATCATATCATAACTAAAATTAATAACAATCACTCCCACTAAAATTAAGATCACATCTTAAGACATCTAATGCCTTTAGCAGTAGTCTGACCCTTATTCGCTCTTGCTCAGTGTGTGTCGAAAGACACTGCGTCTTGCTAAGAGTAATACCAAGAGTCATTTGCACGAAGCCCTTCTTGGAATCCTGCATATTGAACATGTGCAAGGCCTTATCACTATAAGTATCTTGACACAATCCAATTAGCTTATCCAATCTATCTCTATAGATTCTTATTCCAAGAATGCATACGGTTTCTCCCATAATTTTATCGAAAAACAACTTTCGAATCAAGTCTTAACAGACTGAAACAATGGAACTTCATTTCCGAGAAGTAGTATGTTATCAACATACAATACCAGAAATGCAACTGCGCTCCCACTAGTCATCTTGTAAACATTCGGTTCCTCTTCATTTCTGATAAAATCAAACTTTTTGATTTCTTTATCAAAACGAAGATTCCAACTCCGAGATGCTTGCTTCAATCCATAAATGGATCGATGGAGCTTGCATATCTTCCTAGCTTCATTGGGATCAATGAAAACTTCAGATTATGTCATGTACATATTCTTTTCTAGAATTCCATTAAGGAAAACTGTTTTCACATCCATCTGCCAAATCTCATAACTATTATGAGTGGCGGTTGCTAGGAGAATCCGAATGGACATAAGCATGATGTCTGGGATTATGTTTCTTCACAGTTAATACCATGAATTTACTTGAAACCTTTTCCACCAATCCAGCTTCGGACATCGCCATTCCGGATTCAGCGGCCTTCAGCCACTTTCAGAGTCAAGGCCCATCATTGCTACTTCAAAATTCGTAGGCCCGTCACTTTCAATGATCAGTAGATCACGGCAATTGGTTACGAGAAATCCCCATTTCTCGGGTTCGTGACGGATCCTTTTGGATCTGCGAGCTTCAATATTGTGTTAAAAGTCACGCACATATCTCATATGTAGACTATTACCACGATCTAATTAACCAAGATTTAAACCGTAGTTAATTAAATCATAAACCTAAGTATTTTGGTTCGCGATCTGTGTCGATCGATACAACCTTTGTGTCGATCGACACTTCTACAGAAACTCGCCTTTTCAATGTATATCGAATATACATTCACCAAATCCTTTATAAACTTTAGGCACCACAGGTGCAGGTTCAACAACTCTTTGTAGATCCAGCTGCTGCTCTTCCTCATCAGGTTGAGCAGTCTCCTGTGTTTTTCGAATTTCTTCGAGTTGTACTTTACTCCCACTGTTCTTCTTGGAAAGAAAATCTTTCTCAAGAAAACATAGTTCCGAGCAACAAACAATTTGTTCTCGGACTGGTTGTAAAAGTAACATGCCTTGGTTTTGTTAAGACAACAAATGAAGCAGTACTTACCGGATTTGGGTGTGAGCTTATCAGAGATTAAACGTTTTATATAAGCCTCACAACTCCAAATTTCCATGATGGATAAATCAGAAACATTTACATTTCACATCTCATGTGGTATCTCTGTAACTGATTTTTGATGGAACTCTATTTAAAGTAAACTCAGACATTTTAGAGCGTATTCTTAGAAAGATAATGGAAGATCTAAGTGACTCATCATTGATCGAACCATATCTAATAAAGTCTGATACAGGAGGAGTGAATTGTGAAACACTTTCATATTCTCTCAGATGATCACTAAATTCTTGACCTAAGTATTCACCTCCATGATCTCATCGTAGAGGTTTAATACCTTTGTCAAATTGATTATGTACTTCATTTTGGAACTCTTTGAACTTTTAAAGATTCTGACTTATGCCTTATAAATAAGGCATAACCGTACCTTCTGAAAATATCAGTAAAGGTAATGAAGCACTGAAAATTTCCTCTAGCATTTGCGCTTATCGGGCCATGTACATCCGTATGTATAAAGCCCAATAATCCTCTAGCCCATTCATTTTATCCGTTCGTTCGCAACCTGTATCGATCGTTGCATACATGCATCGATCGACACTACCTTTGTTGAAAGGGGCCTCTGTCGTTTTCAAATAAACAAGATTCACTTTACTCATTATGATTCATAATCAAATGAGCCCAAAAGCCCATCACTATGGAGCTTCTGAATCTGTTTCTCATTTATTTGGCCCAAAACGACAATGCTAGAAAGAAGTTTGATTCGTATCATTTGACTTGAATCTCTTGGTATTAATGTTATAGTTAGGCACATTCTGGTTTAGAACATAAATTCCATTCTCTAATGGATTGCTACTATAAAATATATCATTGTAATCAATTGAATAACACTTATTCTTGATTTGAGAACTGATATCCTTCCATATCCAAACAAGGATCAGAAATAATCTTTCTGCTCATAGCAGTTACATAGTAGCAGTTTCAAGTTCAAAACATGCCATAAAAGGAAAAACAAATGAAATATTCCTACGGTTAATGCAACAACTCTTGCTCCATTCACACTCATAGGTCCACTTGTCCTTTCTCCATAGTCCTACTTTTGCTCAGGCCCTGCACATTTTCACAAAATATGAGTACCACAGCTGGTATCCAATACCTAACAAGTAGGATTATAAGAAGTAACATTTACTTCTATAACATAATACCTGAAGAAGAAGTCTCGTACGTCTTCTTCAGCTTCTCATAATCTTCCAAGAATTTATTGCAGTTTCTTTTCAAATGCCCATAACCATTACAATAACGGCACTTAACATCTTCAGAAGGACTGGTTTTAACCTTAGGAACATGGCCATACTCGCTTGGATTCACAATCGAGCTCGTCTTGCCATCACCTTTGTTCTTACCAAGTTTCTTAAACTTTTTACCCTTTTGTACCATAAGGACATCTGGGGTGTCCTTCTTGATGTTAGGTTCAGCAGTCTTAAGCATCCCATGCAATTCAGTCAACGTCTTTGTCAAGTTGTTCATGTTATAGTTCATAACAAATTGATCATAGCTTGACGGCAGTGACTGTAGAATGATGTCAGTAGCCAACTCTTGGCTAATGGGACAATCCAGTTTCCCCAGGTTATCAATATAACCCATCATCTTAATGACATGAGGACTAACTGGTTCGTCCATTGGTAGCTTGCACTCAATCAGAGATCTCACCGTCTGGTATCTCTGAGTTCGTGCCTGCTCCTGAAACATACTTTTCAGGCCAGTGATCATCTCTTTTGGCGACTCCACGTACTCATATTGCTTCTGCAATTCCGAGTTCATGGTAGCCAACATGAGACAACTCACATCCACCGCATCATTAGAATGCTTATCCCAAGCATCCATATCTGACTGCCAGGCATTGGCTCGGTACTTCTTAGGGAGAACTTTCTCAAGGACATAGTCCTTTTTCTCCTGTTTGAGAACAATTCTCAAGTTCCGATACCATTCAAGAAAGTTGGATCCATTTAACTTATCCTTCTCAAGGACGGATCGCAGGGAGAAATTGTTACGATGGTTTGTGCTAGACATAGCTGAAAAACAAGGGAGGTTTTAGTTATGATGTTCAAGAAGTGAGAAATCTTAACTTTTAAGAAAACTCGCATTATATTCAAACAATGTTTCCTCAGATAAATATAATGATCCAAGACCCATACTTCACTAAACTTGAGTGAGCCACTGGCTGTCACCCAAATTCAGCTATCTAGGTAAGCAACAACCTTGCTAGTTATATCCAATATAACTCTTGGTTGTGGATCGACATCTTATGTCCAATCCACCTGATGTCTCTGAGCCCAAAACGATTTTGATGGCCCAGTCAAGTAAACCAATCTCTTCAGTCATGTAATTGTTGACGCCTTGCACTGCAAGCCCATCAACACGATTACTTCCTGTCTTACTCATGAAATCGTGGACATCTTGCACTGCAAGTCTATCACACAACTAAATGAGTCTTGACAGTTGACAAGATTGGAAAGACATCAAGTATCACTTGATATTTGGTTGAGGAACGGAACCTTTAAAACGTTCAGTTTTATTATGTTTTAATTCTAATAATTAATTGATTTATCTTGCTTTGGTTCTGTGATTGCAGGTTCCATAACCCAATCATCGAATCTGATGTCGACCGACACTACTATAGTGTCGATCGATACAGAATAACCAAAAGCAATCCGCGATAACCGATCAATCCAATTGATCCGGTTTTGAATACCGGTCAGTGTCGATCGATGCTACACTAGCATCGGTCGATACCAACCTAATCAAACCAATCGCAGTTAAACCATCATTAACCAAGCTCGATAACCGGTCCAATCCAATTGAACCGATTCATCAATCTAGCGAGGTCTGTGTCGACCGACACAACTCTTGTGTCGATCGACACCAGGCGAAATAAGTTTTATTCGGGTTATCCTTCTGTGTCGACCGATACCCGTTTGGTGTCGATCGACACAGTGCGATAAGCCCTAATCGTTTTTCAATCAAAAAACCTAAAAACTAGATTTTCATGAAAACGAATTTCAGCATGCTTGTATCAACTATACAGAGATTCAGATTCAACTAATCTAATCAACATGCTACAGATTCAATGGAACCCTAAAGCTCTGATACCACTGAAGGAATTTCTAGCAGATCATAATCCAATTAAGCAATCCTGGTCTGAATTCCGAGCCTAGGATCTAGGGTTCATGTAATTGAATCTATCGGATCTCAGAATTACCTGGTGATTTAGCAGCGGAAGATTTACAGATAATCGAGATCTAGAGCGCCTCAAATGCTGCGCCTCTACTGGTATCCACACGCACACAAACTGAACAGGAGGGATGCTAGTGCCTATAGAGATCAGATCTCTCAAGAGGTTTCTCTCTAGTTTCTGGTGGCTGTGTATTAGGTTAGATGCGAGTTTAGGTCGACCATATATCTTATATATGTCGACTTAAACCACAACAGAATTAACCAACAATTAAACCGGTTTAATTTGGTAATCCGCGAGTCGTGTCGACTGACACACTCTATGTGTCGATCGACACGGTCGATCTGTGTCGACCGACATACTTATTATGTCGATCGACACTGTTCCAGAAACTTAGTATTGAATGCATATCTAATATGCATTCACCCGACCATTACATTAATGATCAACCTCATGTTCAACGTCCAGTTTGCTTAGGTGTGTGACCCTGTAGGATCATATAACACTAGCAATAAGTTCTCAACTCATTGATCATAAGTGGCTTCTAGCAAAGCATTATGAGTACCCAATGTCATATGATTGTCTCATCTCGACAGTACGACTTTCACTTAGAGCAAGTACAATAGATTTCAGGACATTTTCAACAAAAAGATAGATCTATATATGTGTTGTTTAGACAATTGTTCAGATCTCTATATTTGTTGTTTAGACAATTGTTCTTTTCATTTCATATCTCTTTATTCTTTACAGGCAATACATGTTTAACATATGATTTTCAAAATTTAAACGACGAACTTGACTGCATATTCAGTATGTGAACTCGCTTTGAATGATGATGAACATGTTCTGAATAATCTGTTCTTTTATACATATTTTAAAGAAATATGATTTCAACTATATGACGATTTCATTGGTAGAGTATACTACTATCATCTAGAAGCAAAAACATAACACTTCAAAAGTTAAGGATACAACTAAAAAAGCATCGATTGGACAAGTTCTTCCACAAGTTGTTTTCTTGCCCATGTTATTGGCTTTTCTCTGTAACTTCATCTGTCCTGTTTCCTGAGCTACTGGCTGCACTTATTAGAGCTGCAAAACCTGAAACACATCAAGTTTCCTTCTGAGAAAAGCATACATCAAATTTGTAGTTTTTTAGATAATCATCACATTCGAATATAAGTAAAGAGATGACGAATAAGACCTTTGTCTTATGTGAAAAAATGTGCTTCTCACAGTAAGTCTTATGAGGAAGTTTCCCACCAGCAGTCATATGAAAGCCAGCACTTCTAGCACATGTGAGGTGAAATGTCGTCCGACAGTTGCCATAACTATACTGTACAATGAAAAATAAGCTTTTGATCAATTTTTGTCCCAATACTTGAAGCTAAATGTCTTCGGATTAAAAACGTAAGGGTAAACATGGTTATTTTAGTGTTCCTTAATGTTAGTGTTCCTTAATGCATGCACCATATATCCCTTGGCATACACAACAAGTGTTAGTGTTTTTGGCCAGAGATTCCTAATAAAATCATATATTAAGCCATGACGACCAGATATGTTGTTTAGTAAGGTAAACATGATTATCTTACACAATTAAAAAGGTTTTCTCTAATTTGGGGATTAGATCAAAATCTGAATAGGGACGGGAAACATAGTAATCTTTTTATTGTAGATTTTTTGAGTTTGCTTTGTTGTAAGATAGTCAAAACGAGATATATGAACACAAGTCAATTTTTCTAATACAACAACAACTTAATTTAAACTTTTTGTTGATGTCAACTCTAACATATATTTCGTTATCAAGTAATAGCCGACGTCAAATACATAAACATTAGCCCGTGCAACGCACGGGCCAGAATACTAGTGTTTCATAATTCATATATGTAAATTTATTTATTTTTGGAATTATTTTTTTTGTTTATTTTTCTTTTGTTAAAAAGTTTTCTTTATATATAATATATTTATAATTCTTACAGGCAATATATCCTCCTAGTGGAAACACTTCATACAAAGCATAAACGGAAAAAAATGAAAGACCATTACAATTTACAACTCATTGCAAACAGAGGAATGCCAAGGATTCCACCACAATAATGTAATTTGATTTTCTTTTTCTTTTTTAGTGTAGCCAAGCTGTAAGAGGAGGTTAGAAAATAATACTTGCATAAAATAACTCGGGCTTTGCATTATGTAAATTGATCACTGAACTAAATATGAAATCATGTGAAGTAAATTTGAAAGCACGGAAGATTTCACGATACTTTTATTCTATAAAAAGTTAGATGAATATATAACTAAAAAATGCATTGGTAAAATCATGTCATTAATGACATGTTTCGTGTCAAATTTGATTTTATAGACAAAAAGGAAATGTTTACTCTTGAAAATTATAGTCATCACAAGCTTCTGACGATTGAAACCAGCTTGGCCGTTACTTTTTGTTGATTATGGATTCCATTTAACATAAAAGTGATATGTTCTTAACCCTTTTTTACAACTTGTAGAGGAATAATTATTTTATGTCCCTTTTAAAATTTTTAACTATTATTTTATGTCAAAAGATTGATTGTGACATTAGAACTGTTTTTTATGATGTTTCATCTTATTATCGTGTCTTTTTTCACAACGATCAGAAGAAAATCTTTTTTTTTGTTGGTCGAAAATTCAGAAGAGAATCATATATTACATTACATTACATTAACAGTTTTATATATATATATATATATATGTTTTGTCTGTGTGTTACATATAAACAAATAAAACTGAAACACTAACTAATTACGTGACTAGACAATGGTTAAAGAGAGAGTGGAAGGTGCCAAGGTGGGGGTTGCCACTTTTGGTCAAAGGTTTTTCCATTTTGGGATGTTCCAAAAATAGATAAAGAAATATTATATTCAAGGAAACAATATTAAGTAGTCGTGTGATAGTGAATCAAGTACAAATGTAGATACGGAAGTACACAGATTCCAATATCTGAGTGCTTCTTGATCGGTAAGGAAACAAGATTTTCCATCTTCTTTTTCTCTATTTCATATTTTTCTTTTCGTAAAGGGACAACCTTTTTTTCCAGCAAATTATGTAAAGGAAAACGTTTACACACTAAAGAACCAAAACTCAATCAACCCAAATCAATTACTTTTAAAAAAGAAAACAAATTAATTACTACCCTGAAAGAAAGTTATGCTAAACAAATTACTGGCTTGACAGAAGTTATTTTTTTTTTAATAAGAATGTTAATATCATTAATCAAAATAAATTCTTAAGTGTTACAATTTTAAAATACAAATTGTTAAATCTAATCAGAGCATTCACGCCAAAGAAGAGAAAAAACATGAGAATTATTTCAATCGACAATTTGTTGTATTATTAGCTCAAGACCATTTTAGGCAAACTATCGATACACATCTTGGAGGTATGAAATGGAGCAGTCAGTCTCGGAAGGAGTAGCACCCGAAGAAGACTGAAGAACCAATAGAAAAGCCACAAAAGTTGTTTCATTTGATAACCGGTGAAAAATAGGTCCATTCAACATCAAAATCTAGAGAAAGCCGATCCAAACTGCCCTTCACGTTTAACGACCGGTCTTAAAAACTCCTGGATCCGGCTCTATATCACTGGATTATACAAGCTAACGAGGCTTAATAACCGAAGCATCACCACAACTGGCACCTTACTACCTCCTTTTGAGCTAAATAACCGGCACTCAAAACAAACGTGAAGCATCAACCAACTAAACCAACCTTCACAAAACATCATAACCAAGTCTAACCTCCCTCACAATTGCTAATAAAAAATCACAAGCTCAAAACTTAGTCTAAACGGTAGCCCTTCACAAGCAAAAATCACAGAATTAAACCAACCATCATAACCAGAGATAACCAAGTCGCCATGAGGGAGATACAAACCGAACAATCTCGTGCTCAGAAGAACAAATAGCTGCCAGAGGAGGATAAATGAACCGATGGAACTTTACTGAAATCAAGTCGAACAACCGTCGCCGTCGAGCTCGACTTGCCGCCGTCCCTTTGAACCGCATAGCAGAGCCACCACGAGACGGAGAATTGCTGGTCCGTGACACGAAACACGCAAACCCTAGGCACCAAAGCTCCGCCTTTGCCACCACCGTCCTCTGGCGGTAGATCCGGATGAGCACAGTGCCGGGCCGCGCCACGAAACCGCCTAGAACCCACTGCTCGTCGCCGGAGCAAGAAGCACGCCACAAGTACAAACCCGATCTAGAAACTATGTGCCTTCGAAATCGACTGAAACCTAACACAGACACCGCACAACGAAGAAGAAGCAAAAAAAGGGAATCCCTCCCCGAACGCCGGCAAAATCCCGACGGAAAAATCCAAGTTTTATGTGCGATCGACACCTTAAATACTAAAATTGCACATATGTGCATTTGTAGTTAGTTTATGGTGAAAACTTTACCGCATCGGAAAGAGAGGCATCAACTTGTGGAATTTCGATATCAGCCGAAATAGTACGTAGTAGCAGACTCAGCTAGGGAAACAAGTATCAAGGATAGATGTTGGCTCTGATGAAAGGGCAGTAAACACGAAGCTGTTGGTAGCACGAGATAATGGAGAAGAGGAGAGAGAAAAAGAAAAAGATAATAGTGAAAAAGCAGCTGGTTGGTCAAGTGGTGGGATAGGAGGTATTAGAGGAGGACGGTCAGGGCTACAGAGGTCAGAAGCAGGAGAGCATTGCCAGTGTAAGAGCTAGGGAACCAAGCATTCTTCATTGGAAACCGAGTCAAACATAGTTTGATCTTTTTGGGCTAACATGAGAACCTATTATTATTATTATTATTATTATTATTATTATTATTATTATTATTATTATTATTATTATTATTATTATTATTATTATTATTAGAACAAATTATAATTACTACTATAATTTTTTGATAAAAGATTTTCAAATATCATTTTATTGTTCTTTCAAATATCATTTTTGTGAGCACAAATTATTACTCTAGCTATGTTTTAACTTATTCTCTTAACAAACATTAGTTGTTTTCTTAAGATCACAGGATCAAACACTGTTTCCCCAAATATGTCCAATTCAAAGAAGTTAATGATCAATTATTGATGTGTTGTAGATTCTTTTTTTATGAATAAAAGTATCTTAATTATAAATAATTTTTTTAAAGTATGAATTATATACGGACGTGGTTTTTGTCACTAAAAATAAAGAGTGTTGAAGTTGAGTTTTCCTTTGGAAATTTCCCTTTTTGGGACGTTCCAAACAAATTGATTTAAGATAATGTCGCTGTCTTGGAGGGCTCTGAAAAAAGAAAACGAAGATAGAGTTTTCGGAAAACATTCTTGTAACGTTCTTCACTACAAGCCACTAATAAATTAAACTAAAACTTAGACCGCTCATGAAATTATTGATTGCCTAAAATAAATATATTACTATAAATTATAGTAGTAGTTTACAATCAACTCTGCATTTCTTTTTGGAATAATTGTAGTAGCTATTCAATGCATTAATTCATTAAGGAATTTAACACCTTTTAACATATCTTGCTTTTTAAACCCTCGTTTGTTCTTCACTCTCCTTTCGCTATCTGATCCCACCCCCACTAGTATTAATTTAAATAAGTTTTTAAATTAAAAATATTAATTTTACAAAATTATTTATTTTGAAATTAAATATATGTCTACGTATAACACATGTGTTTTTTGGTCATCTGAAAAATTTATTAAATCATACCGCTTTTAGGCTAGCTGTTACATAATGCTTACTTAATTATTCTGAATTTACATATATGTCTACGTATAATATATGTGTTATATATGTATTATGAAAACATCTAAATGCCATACAAATTTAATAAAACTAATAAGATTTTTTTAAGAGAAATTCTAAAAAATATCACATTTTAAGCCCCCCCCCCCCCCCCCCCCCCCCCCCCCCCCCCCCCAAAAAAATACAACCATTTGTTTCTTCTTTTCAATAATATCACATATTTACTTATTAAATGACTTAAAATATCTTCCTAATGGGGGAAATCTAAACCTAATTTGGAAATAGTGAATCCAAATATGATATTTTAATTTTGTATATAATTTATTTTAGGTAAAATAAGTGATTTTAAAGTGTGGTATTTTACAGTATTTCTTTTTATTTTAACATGTATTTATGTATTTGTTTGTGTATATCATACAAATGTACATGGTAAAAATATTTTTTTGAGGTAAAATTTTATTGTTTAACTATTTAAATATGTTTATACCATAAATAATTAATTATATAGATGAATCATAAACTTATAGTTAAAACCTAATACTAAATTATAACCATGTTTCCTTTTAGTGTAGAGTTTCACTGAAAATACATTTTTCTAACATGATAGATACACTTTGGAATAATCTTTTCATCCTCTTAGAGATCTTAACATGAAAAAAATCTAACATTCTTTTTGCGCAGAGATTTTGGTTAGCAACTCTGCAAAGCTTGATCCTCAATATGGTCTATGCAAGTTTACTACTAAAATAATGTGTTTTTCCACAACATTTAATAAGTAATTTTTAGCAAAAAAAACATTTAATAAGTAATATTTTAATCAAAATTCTTTTATAAATTGTAATCTTAAAAGAGAAGAAACCAAAGGAAACTAAAAGATACTCTCTCTTTTTTTTTAAAAAATATAAAATGTACCTAAAGGGAAACGTAGAAAAAGACTGCATGCGTTTGGTAAAATGGAAGTCATAATCGATCTTATGAATTATACCTTTGTAAAAATAATACATGGACTGCACACGTCTCACTTTTATGTTAACCCCAACATACTTAATCTCCTATATATAGAGCTAAAATAGAGCAACTTTGACCATCACAACTGCACACATTTTCCATCGGTATGAAAGTATTAACTTTGAAACATAATCAGATTTCTTAAAATGTTGTGTGCCCTTCAATATTCTTACTTCTGTGTTTGCTTACAGAGACCGCCGGATTTGATCTCAAGCTGGTAGAGAAGTTGCTGACTATCTTGGGACACACCACCATAAATTTCAGTTTACAGTTCAGGTACAAAACTTCCTTAAACCAGATTCATTATCTTTTATATTTCTTTCAAAAGAGACCTAATACCAGGTCATACGCGATAGATGAAGTCATTTACCATATTGAGACGTGACTACTATATATAAGAGCGCTAGCATGCTAATGTTTCTTATGTCAAATTTTGTTTTAAAAAGAAATTCTGTAAAGTTGGTTATTTATGGGGAAAGTTTTGATGAAATTCTTGGAAGATACTTGTACAGTTGTACTTCCATAAGGCACCCAACATAAAGAATTTCACGAAGAAACATGCCAAACTGTCTTTCTGTTTTTCTCCATCACTGAATGTTGTTTATGTTTTGCTGTACATAGAGATTAAAGCTTTCCACCAATTTAACTGTTTGAGAGCTAGCTAACAAATCAACTTCTGCTTGGGGGTGTGAAAGCTCGTGTGCCTTTCCTAGATAAATTATTTATAAATTTTCTGATGAGCATCAATCCAGAGTCGAAGATGGTCAGGCCTAATATCAGGAGGATAGACAAATGGGTGCTACGCAGTGCCTACAATGATGAAGAAAAGCCTTATCTACCAAAGGTTTGTTCACAAAAACTGTTTATAACAATTTATATTGAGATGAAATTTCTTTTGTTATTCTATTTTGCTAATTAATATGCAAAAATATAATTTATTTTATATTAAGAATAAGAAGATAACAAGTATCATTGAAACAAAACTGCATTTTCATCTCATTTTATGTTCAAATTAGTTCAAAGAGAGGATATATTTTTTCTTTGTTATGACGATGATGCAAATTAGGTTTATTAGTTTTCTATTAGCAAAAACGATTACACAAAAAGAGAAAAAGTGAGAACAATTATACTATAAATAAAGAGAAAAAGAGTCTTTAAACACAGATAAAACAAGACTTTATATGTTGCATCGATAGAATCATAGAAAATGGTAATGTATTTTATTTTCTAGGCTGAAAAGATACTCTCTGAAACAGTCTTTCAGAATAATAAGAACTGAAAATGCAAATAAAATATATATTAAACATACTTTAATGAAAAAATTAATGTTATATATATATATATAGTAACAGTTTAAAGCGTAAGAAAATACAGATTTGGATTAGCAAATCGTAAATCATACAATTTATGGTAAATATGTTAATTAAAGAACTTATACAAATTTTTGTAAAAACAGAACTTATTCAACACTTTATTTTATTAAATGATAATTGATTTTGAGCCAGTTTCTTAGGTGTCCTCACAAAAACAATTGGTAGAGTTCGAGGAAGTTTTGGATTTAGTTTATATTTATAGTAACAAATTTATTAACGTATAATGACATTACTTTAACAAAATTATTTAAAATTTAACAAATTTATTTCCTAATTTAAGCTTGGCTTCAATTCTGATTAAAATAATATTTTTAATAACTTACACCTATTTAATAGTTGTAGATTCATATCCCTATAATTACGAATTGATTTTTGAGAATTTTCAAAAATAACATCTTCATTTTATTTAGCATTAATCCAAAAAAACATAAAAATATATACCATATAAACATCATACTTTTGAATAATTATGGAATATTTTTTAATCTAAAAGTAAAAACTATAGACATGTAACAAAAGTCAATAAAAATATTAACAAAACTAAAAAAAAAATTAAAGAGAATATATTTGGAATTTATTAAAACCCAAAACTAATGTAGATTGCTAACTCCCTATATTTAGTCAGATTGTTTTCCATATTATAATATTTTTTTTCTTTAAAAAAAAAATTTAGCCACCCATATAAATCTTGTATTACTGACCTAATTCACACTAAGCTATTTAAATACTATTAATTTAGAATTATATTTGAAAGAGAAAATTTAATTTGTAGAAACTTATATGCAATACCATTGAGTGTTATAATCAATTAATTAAATTATCAAAATATCTTAATATTAAAAATTAAAACAATTCTGTGATTTTTTATTAAAAAAATCTTTCAACACAGACCCATTTTTTATCCGGCTTAACACACATATTCTAATAATTTTAATATTTTTGTTCATTCTACAGAAATTAATATCCAATAGTTAAAATATTTATAATAATTTTATTTTAAAAAGCTCTGATCCCGATGATGATTTTTTTCATAAATCATATAAAATCACTGTAAAATTATTTCTTCATTACAAGATTATTTTATTTTTCAACATTGCTAATCTCTTCAACATTTAAATATTTATCAGTTCTAGAATATTTTAAACAGCATGTTAAAAATGAGTTTTTTTTTTTTGAAAATGTGAAAAATTCAGAAACATATGACTAAGAAATACTTCCAAAACAAGTTAAAATTTTCTTTCTCAGAAAATATACCTAACCCAAGTTTTTTAATTACCATAATTTTTATGGTACAAAATAAATAAATAATATTAAAACACACTTCTAAAATTAGTTGATTTGATAATTTATGATAGAATGTAAATATAAAAGGTTTAATCTTACATACTAAGAGAAAAATTAACACAACATATAATATGAACTACTATATTGCTAGACTAATAAAAAACATTACAATAAAAGATGAAAACAATGCTGAAAGGTGATTATGATGGTGATTATAATTTATAGTTTTGCTTCTTCTAATCTATATATATATATATTTTTTTTTTTTTTTGAAATAGGAAATGATGATAATGGTTCTGCTTTTGCTTCAAATGTTCTTTAACGTTGGAGTTTCTACCCCAATTCCACTGTTAATTATCAACAGTCCCGATGGCGATGTGATCCATTGTATCCGTACAATGGATCAGATTGCATTCCAACATCCTTTACTGAAGGATCATATCTTTCAGGTATTTGATTTTTTGGATTTTTTTCTTTTAATCACATTTTGAAATTATTTGCTATCTAACAATAATTTTTTTTTTTTAAAAACAAATAAACAAAATGTAGGAATTTCCTACTGGGTTTTCAAGAGAAAATCAAGTAGATACAACTCGGCAAGTCTGGCATGAGACGGGTGTAAAATGTCCCCCGGAAACAATTTCCGTGCGCCACGATTTCAACCTTAATACAACGGCTTCTCACGGAAAATTCCATCCGGACACCTATAATGTTGCTGCTCAGGCTACTCGCGGACATCGAGTACGTATCTAGCAATATTATCATTCTCAATCTATATAAATTTATTTCTTAAAGGTTAGAATATAAAAGTAATTTACAATAAATTCAGCTAGTTGACAAAAAATCTAACTAACATATTGTGAATTGGGAAATGTAGTATGCGATTGCATTCATACAAAACCAACAAAAAATCTACGGAACAAGGACAACGCTAAATCTGTCGAACCCGAGAGTCGAGGCACTCGGAGATTTTAGCCTAGCTCAAATATGGATTGCATCCGGATCCTATGAAACTACAGATTTGAACACAATTGAAGTCGGTTGGCAGGTACGTTTACTATTACCATTTAATACTATTATTATTATTTAAAATTATATATAATAACAAAAAAAATTATGTATTTATTTCTGTTTAGGTCTATCCGGCGAGATATCTTGACAGCCAACCCAGATTGTTTACATTTTGGACGGTACTTTTTTAATAATCCATTTAATCGTTTATAGTATGAAATTTTATTAATTCATATAATTATTAATTTATTATTATTATACATTCTTATTGTGAACTTAAAAATTTCTTAAGTCTAGATTAACTATAGCTTGGCGTAAAATATTATAATACTATTTAGGTTAAAAATTTAAAATTTTATTATCTAGGAAAATTAACCAAAAAATTATCAGGAAACAGTATATAATTTTGTGTTTTCTGGCTCAATAATACCTTTTCGTTAAAACCAAAACCTGACAACTGTACAAGCAAAACCTGATTACTAAACATTTTAAAAACAGAGCAAACGACCTAGAATTAAAACTAAAGTTATGTACGAAAGCGTGAGTCAACTTCCGAGTTTTAACAGAGATAAATGACATAATATGGTATATGATAATGACTAAGCATTTTACGGGAGGACATATATTATTACAGGATTATTGTACTAGGTACTAGCTAGAGTAGTTATATGACTATTTTCATGACTTACGTTTTTTTAAAAGAAAGAGCAATGAAAACTTATGTTTTTGAATGCCCTTTTTTCAAAAAAAATAAATAAAAAACTTATGTTTTATCATGAAATATTAAAACTGGTTTAAACAACAAACAATAATTTTGTTAACTTTATAAAATTGGAAATATAGTATCTGATTATATGGAGAAATTATAAGAAATTATATAAAGAATTTGACAACATTTTTCTAATTACATATCACAGTGAAAATTATAAAACTAGAAAAACATCTTGTAATTAATGAGAAATTAACTTTTTTTAACAATTTGTGTAGATGGATGCCTATAGGACAGGATGTTATAGCATCCATTGTCCTGGGTTTGTGCAAACTAGCAGCACAATAGCGCTTGAAGCTGCATTTAGCCGACGCGACCAATCTGCCATCACAATCCAGATCTGGAAGGTTAGGCCATAAATTGTAAATCTTATATTTGTTGTGTTTTTTTGAACGTATACATCTTAATTATTATTTGCTAACAAATCAAAACAAAATACAGGATCAGATTTCGGGTAACTGGTGGTTGGGTCTCGGCCATAACACCGTACCGGTAGGGTATTGGCCGGCCGCAATATTCACAATCCTATCTGATCACGCAGAGATGGTACATTGGGGCGGTGAAGTTCTATACCGAAACATTTCAGGAATGAACACAGAAGCTCAAATGGGTTCGGGGGAGTTTGCTGAAAAAGGATACGGAAAAGCAGCCTACTTCTGCAATCTTACAGTCGCCTCGGACAACTACACGCTTTTACCGGTGAAAGATTTTACGAGAACTCGGGAAACTGACCGAAAGCATTACACGGTCAAGAAGCAGCATACTATGGAATGCGGAGTACACTTTTACTTCGGCGGACCAGGACCATTGCGTTCGACTGCGGTTCGCGAAACATCTTCTGTCTTTTTTGTATTTTTGTTTTTAGTTTCTTTTTTACTATGATTGTATTTACTTTATTCAGTGGGGTAAGAGATTGCGTTTGTGACAAAGTTAATGATTGATATTTATAATTCTACTTGGGTGATGTTCTTTTGTGCGTTGAACCGCAAAATCACGTTTTCCTAACAAAACCGCAAAATCATATTTTTCCGCCAAATCCTTAAAATCGCGTTTTCTCGCCAAAACCGAAAAATTGCGTTTTCCCGCCAAAATTACAAAATCGCGTTTTCCCGTCTAACCGCAAAATCGCGTTTTCCCGCCAAAACCGCAAAAAATGTCTTTTTCCGCCAAAACCGCAAAAATGTGTTTTTCCGCATAAACCGTAAAATCGCGTTTTCCCGACAAAACCGCAAAATTGCGTTTTCCCGACAAAACCGCAAAATCATGTTTTCCTGCCTAAACCGCAAAATCACGTTTTCCTGCCAAAACCGCAAAATCACATTTCCCCGCCAAAACCGCAAAACCGCGTTTTCCTGCTAAAACCGCAAAATCGTGTTTTTCCGACAAAACCGAAAAAGCGTGTTTTCCCTCCAAAACCGCAAAATCGTGTTTTCCCGCCTAAACCGCAAAATCGCGTTTCCCGCCAAAACCGAAAATTGTGTGTTTCCCACCAAAACCGCAAAATTGTGTTTTCCCGCCTAAACCGTAAAATCGCGTTTTTCGCCAAAACTGCAAAATCGCATTTTCCCAATAAAACCGCAGAATCGCGTTTTCTCGCCAAAACCGCAAAATCGCATTTACCCGCCAAAACGCAAAGCCGCGTTTTCCGCCAAAACCGCAAAATTGTGTTTTTCCGCCAAAACCGCAAAATCGCGTTTTCCCGCCAAAAACGCAAAATCGTGTTTTTCCGCCAAAACCGCAAAATCACGTTTTCCCAACAAAACCGCAAAATCACGTTTTCCCGCCAAAACAGCAAAATCATATTTTCCGCAAAAAACCGCAAAATCGCGTTTTCCCGCCAAAACCGCAAAATCGCGTTTTTCCGCCTAAACCGTAAAATCACGTTTTCCCGACAAAACCGCAAAATCGCGTTTTCGTGACAAAACCGCAAAATCGTGTTTTCCCGCATAAACCGCAAAATCGCATTTTTCTGCCAAAACCGCAAAATCGCATTTCCTCGCCAAAACCGCAAAATCGCGTTTGCCGCCAAAACCGCAGAATCGTGTTTTCCGCCAAAACCACAGAATCGTGTTTTTCCGCCAAAACCGCAAAATCGCGTTTTTCCGCCAAAACGGCAAAATCGTGATTTTCCGCCAAAACCGCAAAATCACGTTTTCCCAACAAAACCGCAAAATCACGTATTCCCGCCAAAACTGCAAAATCGTGTTTTCCCGACAAAACCGCAAAATTGTGTTTTCCCGATAAAACCGCAAAATAGCGTTTTCCCGCCTAAACCTAAAAATCTTTTTCTTTTCTTTTATAAACATAAAATCGCGTTTTCCCGCTAAAACCGTAAAATCTCGTTTGCCCGACAAAACCACAAATATTGCATCCAACTACTAGACACAAACACACAAAGAAACATAACTGCATCCAAACGCAGTTTTCAAACGCAATTTCTAAATATACAAAAGAACTACATCTGGATGCAGTTTCTTGACGCAGTTTCCAACTGAGGAAAAGAACTGGGCCTTGAAATATTTCTTTGTGTTTACTTGTTTAGTGAGTACACGGTCTTTATTATTTTTTTTGTTCAACAGACTTTATCATCTCAGTAAAACATTTTCTTAGTTTTATTCCAAAAAAAAACAAACATTTTGATAGCTAATTTAAACCAATTATCATGTGTAGAATGCAAGAGACAAGGCGAATAGAAGAATAGGTGGAGACGTTCACAACCGCTCTATCGATTTGATGCATGGTGTTATAGGTGGGTTTAGCACCCCACCCACTTAGAAGACCCAGGATTTATCTTTAATACAAAAGGGCCGGTCCAACGAAAGCAAAACGGCCCAATAGAGCAACAGAAGCCCAATCGAACGCGCTCGAACCAAGCTCATCGCCATCGGCTCGGTCCGGCTCAGCTGAAACAACAAGAAGTCAGCTCGGCTCAGCCAAACAACAGCAAGTCAGCTCGGCTACGCTAGCAGACAAAGGAATATATAGTCCGGCCCATCACGTCATCAAGTACGGCCCGAGCGCGCCAAAGCTGTCAACGACGAAGTGGAAAGGCTTTCAAAGGCCGGTTCGATCACCGAGGTGAAGTACCCCGACTGGCTGGCAAACCCCGTTGTAGTGAAAAAGAAAAACGGAAAGTGGAGAGTTTGTATAGACTTCACCGACCTCAACAAGGCGTGCCCAAAGGATAGCTTCCCGCTACCACACATCGATCGGCTCGTAGAAGCAACCACCGGGCACGAGCTACTCTCGTTTATGGACGCCTTTGCAGGTTATAATCAGATCATGATGCACCCAGATGATCGGGAAAAGACTTCCTTCATCACCGACCGCGGCACATATTGCTACAAGGTCATGCCCTTCGGGCTAAAGAATGCGGGAGCAACATACCAACGCCTCGTAAATCGCATGTTTGCCGACCAGCTCGGCAACACAATGGAGGTTTATATAGACGATATGCTCGTCAAATCCGCCTTAGAAGACGACCACATTAGCCACCTCACGACGTGTTTTGCGAGACTGAACAAGTACGGAATGAAACTGAACCCGGCAAAGTGCACATTCGCGGTCACGTCGGGAGAATTCCTCGGCTACATAGTCACAAGAAGAGGAATAGAAGCAAACCCGAAGAAGATAACGGCGATCACCGAGCTTCCATCCCCGAAGACCACCAGGGAGGTCCAACGTCTAACCGGGCGCGTCGCGGCTTTGAACAGATTCATCTCACGGTCGACTGACAAATGTCTCCCGTTTTACAACCTCCTCCGAGGAAACAAGAGGTTCGAATGGGACGCCAAGTGTGAGGACGCGTTCCAACAGCTAAAAACCTACCTCTCCACCCCACCAATTCTGGCCAAACCCGAGGAGGGAGAGACGCTGTACTTGTACATCTCTGTGTCAACCTCGGCAGTCAGCAGTGTGCTCGTCCGTGACGACCGAGGCGACCAAAGACCAATCTTCTACACCAGCAAGATATTTGACGACGCAAAAACACGCTACAACACACTCGAGAAACTCGCGTTGGCAGTCGTCGTCTCAGCCCGGAAGCTCCGCCCCTATTTTCAGTCGCATTCGGTGATCGTCCTAACAAATCAACCGATCCGAACAATATTACACAGCCCGAGCCAATCGGGAAGGATCGCTAAGTGGGCAGTGGAGCTCAGCGAATACGATATTGAGTTTAAACCCAGGACCAGCGCCAAATCCCAGGTCCTCGCAGACTTCATCATCGAACTACCACCCGAGCTCACCTTAGCCGAAGGACAAGAGCCAAAGGAGAAGTGGACTCTGTTCGTAGACGGTTCATCATCAAGAAACGGTTCAGGAGTTGGAGTCAAACTGACCTCCCCGACCGGCGAACTGATCGAGCAATCCTTCCGTCTAGGATTTCCGGCCTCTAACAACGAAGCCGAATACGAAGCACTGCTCGCAGGATTGCGACTGGCCGAAGTAGTAGGGGCGAGGCAAGTAGACGCTTTCGCCGACTCTCAGCTCGTTGTGAACCAGTTCAACGGGGAATATGAAGCAAAAAATGAGCGCATGGACGCGTACTTAAAGCTCGTCCAAGAAATTACCGCGCGAATTGGCTCAGTCACGCTAACAAAGATTCCCCGAAGCGACAACTCCTCTGCCGACGCACTGGCCGCCCTAGCATCGACTTCAGACCCCGACCTTCGTCGAATCATTCCAGTCGAATGCATTGCCCGACCAAGCATTGCGTCAAACGAAGACGTACTTCTCATTACCGAGGAAGAAGAAGGATTGGACGATGCTCACAAAAGCAACGAGGAGGTAATTAAGGACCCCGATCCCGAGCATACTATTACCATCGACTGGAGAGACGAAATCAAAGACTATATATTAACGGGAAAGGTCCCCGAAGATCGTTGGGCAGCTCGCCGTTTAAAAGCTCTTTGCGCTCAGTACGTAATGATGAAGGAAGAACTATTTCGTTGGAGCGCGTCCAAGGCACTCTTACGATGCATAAACGGGCAGGAGATCAAATGGGTCACCGAGCAAACTCACGAAGGAGCAGGCGGAAATCATACGAGCGGCCGAGCATTGGCCGCAAAGATAAAGCGACACGGTCACTTCTGGCCAACCATGATCGCTGACTGCGAGAGCTATGTTGCCCGATGCGAGAAATGTCAGAGGCACGCCCCAAGCATACACCAACCACCCGAGCTTCTCACCACTGCGGCCACACCCTACCCATTCATGAGATGGGCCATGGACATCGTCGGGCCCCTGCCAGCCTCGCATCAAAAGAAATTCATCCTGATAATGACCGATTATTTCACCAAATGGGTTGAAGCCGAATCCTACTCGGAAATCAAAAACCTCGACGTTCAGAAGTTCGTCTGGAAATACATAATATGTCGCCACGGTGTCCCATACGAGATCGTAACCGATAACGGGTCCCAATTCATCTCCAATCTGTTCGAAGGTTTCTGCGCAAGATGGAAGATCCGTCTAAGCAAGTCCACCCCGAGATACCCGCAAGGGAACGGGCAGGCCGAGGCGACAAACAAGACGATCATTGACGGACTGAAGAAACGGATGGAGAGCAAGAAAGGCCTCTGGGCCGACGAGCTCGACGGCGTTCTCTGGTCTCATCGAACCACACCAAGGACATCGACCGGTCAAACCCCCTTCTCACTTTCTCACGGAATGGAGGCAATGTCTCCGGCCGAGGTGTGCGTCCCGACAATACGCTTGAGTGTCGCGCCCGAGCACGAGGAGCTTAACAACAACATGATTATTGATTGCCTCGACCACGCAGAAGAACTACGAGACCGAGCACTCCTACGCCTCCAAAACTACCAGCAACAGATCACCCGACACTACAACAAGAAGGTTAAGGGTCGACGTTTTTTAAAAGGAGACCTCGTCCTCAGGAAAGTGTTCGAAAATACGCGGGAACACCGAGCAGGAAAGCTCGGCGCAAACTGGGAAGGTAGTAAAACCCGGCGTCTATGAGCTCGTAACGATGAAGGGAGAAGCCATTCCACGATCGTGGAACGCAAATAAGCTCAAAAGGTACTACTACTAAGCCGAGCATAACTCGTTCACGAAAAAGCCGAGCATCGCGCTCAAAAAAAAAAAAAAAAAAAAAAAACGAGCACATCTTGCTCACAAAAAAGCCGAGCATCGCGCTAAAAAAAAAAAAAAAAAAAAACGAGCACATCTTGCTCACTAAAAAGCCGAGCATCGCGCTCAAAAAAAAAAAAAAAAAAAAAAAAAACGAGCATCTCTCGCTCCAAAACCGAACTCGCTATACACGAGTTCGAGTAATATGTAAAGTGAACTACGATCGGCTTGATCCCCTTTCGGGGTACGTAGGCAACCTCTCACGAGGCTCAGCTATATCAATAATAAAATTTTATCAAGTTAAATTTTGTCTCCACCGCACCGAACAGATCGACATCCTGGCCAGTTGTTCGATACATTTCTAAGCCGGGCCAAGTTCCCGCACAAGGCTGATCGACATCAAATAAGCCGAGCATAGCTCTCGCACACTGTTCCGATCAGACCTTAGGGGTAAGCCGAGCACTTACTCGCACCCGACCCGTGGTACAACGAGCATAATCTCGAAACCCACAACTAAGTAAGCCGGGCCCAGTTCCCGCACAAGGACGACAGACAGAAAAAAATAAGCCGAACACAGTTTCGCATAACTGTCCCGGTCGGTCCTACAGGATAAGCCGAGCACCTTGCTCGCTCCTCGCCGAAATCGACTATCTAACCGAAACCGAGCACTTTCCTTCTTTCATTTGTTCCGACTTAAACATAAATAAAAGAATAGGAACGAGAAGGAAAACAAGTTCATTAAAAAAAAACGCTCGAAGGCGAGAATGATTACAACAAAATACTACAAAGGAAAAGAGAGAAACAACAAAATTTAAGAAGCTTCGGGAGCTCGATCCTCATTCTCGATCGAAGCCTGTTGATCCGAAGCAGACACCAAGGAGCCTCCAGCGGCCCGACCTGGACTACCCGGTGGAGTCATAGTAAAATCTTCATCCTTCAGATCGGTGAACTCAATCGAGATGAGTTCCTCCTTAAACCGAGCAGCATCGGAATGCGCCTTAGCTATCCTATCAGGAGGAATAGCAAACCCCTCCTTGACCAGTGTCTCCAACATAGACGCAACGACAGCGGCTTGATTCATCAGTATCTGGGTCCTCCGCCCGAGCTCTTTCTCCTCATTGGCCTTCTTGATCTTAGAAAGCCGAGCTTGCGCTCTGCCCGACACGCGCTCATTCTCCTTTAAAACTTCACGCGTACGAGAAGACCTCAGCCGAGCACACTCGGATTCAAGCTTATCCTGCAGATCGGAGACCCGAACTATCAACTCGTCAGCCTCCGCCCGAGCGTTCGAGCTATCAGTCAGGCAATGCCTGTTTTCAGCATCCAACCGAGAATTCTCGGTGGAGAGATCAGCAATCTTCGCTTCTAAGGCCGACACCTTCTCCTCTTCGACCTTGAGGGAGCAACGGAGCGCCTCCGTAGCAGCCGCCGCCTCGCGGTATCCCTCAAGCTCGGTAATCGATCTCTCGGCCTTTCCGAGCTCCCTCTTCAAGCTGCTGATCGCCCTCTCAAGCTCGACCTCCCTATGTTCGTACTCGTCGCAAAGCAAGTTATAGTTGGCGAAACCCTGGAACAGGAAAGCTAGGTCAAAACCACATTTTATCAGAATCATACAATAAAAAAACAGCGATAACTCACCCGAACGAAATCCTTAGCCACTGCTTGTTTGCGATCAGAGAAGTGTGTATGCACGACTGGAGGCAGCGATCTCGGAGGACTATCTCTCATCAGCCGAAGCAAGTCCGCGCAAGCTTCCCCATCGCGAAGAAGTGGCCTCGAACCTTCATATCTCACCGAGAAGCCATAATCCGTGAACGCTCCTTCACCTGGCCCGCCCAAAAAAGTCAACCCGGCGATCTCGTCTAAGTCCGGAATGGATCGATCATCCCGAGAGTTTTCATTTTCATCCTCCTCCCGGCCATCCATTTCGCCTTGGTCAAGGACCTGATCATCACCCGAATGCTCCAAAAGGGCCGCATCCTCAATGTTCGGGCACTCAGCATTCCCAACCTGCGTACCCATAGCCTCGGGAAGAACTGCCAACTCAGTCCTGCCACCATCGGTAGGTTCGCCCCCAAGACCATCATTTTGCTCGGCAGCATCAGCCATCTGTCCCTCGGAAGCGACAGTCTTCTTCTTTTTCTTCCTCCTCACCAAGGAAGGGACGTCAGCAGTCTCCTCGGTCTCCCGACCATCGTCAGGAACGAGAGAAGCCCCTGGCTCAGCGACAGCCGTCTCCTCGGGACGCGACCTCTTCTTCTTCTTCTTTTTCTTCTGAGCATCGACCGCCTCCACCGCCTCGCATACCTGACGAAACAAATCTCGATGATACTCGTTTACGAAAACCATCCCCGAAGGAACCTCCCCAACCCAGGGCGAAAACGGTCGGTTCGGATCCAGGGCATCAGGATTTACCTGAGGACCAGTAGTGTTCTCCTGCTCCACGACAAGATTCTCCGATTGATTAGTGAGATTCTCCTCAACATAATTCACGATCTCCGGATCCATACGACCCATCTCTTTCTTCCGGCTCTTCTTCGGGACAATTGGAACGAGAGGTCTGTTGTTATACTCGGCTAAGGACTCAACCGAACGAAGATGACAGCCTGCAAAATATATATATATTAAAGGAACCCGAGCAAAAAAAAAGGGGGAGAAGGGGGGAGAAAGAAACAAAGAATACCTTCGTCTAAACACTCTATTGCCCGCTTGACCTGACTAGCGTGAACGTCCGGCCACTTTTGAATACTCCGAGCAACGAGCCTATGAAGATTCGTTAAGAAACTGGTCGGCGCTGGGAGATCAAGAGAATGACGATCTGCAAGAAGAAAAAACGAGGATGATTTAGTCTATTTAGAGGAACGAGCAAAGCAAAGTGTTTACCATGGAGTTGATTCCAAAGAACTCGGTACGGCCTCTCCGGATCAGGAACCGAGGCCGAATTGACCCGAGCATAGAAGTAGCGGTCCTGCCAATCTTCGACTTTCGACGGCTTCCCTATGACAACTTTCTCCCCGAAACGGGTCCTCATGCAAACATATCGGGTCCCGACGGTCGTAGGATTCGTCGAAATCGTTGTGATCTCCTCGAAGAACCGAAGATTCATCTCCACTCCACACTCAGAGGCCAGAATCATAGAGCCAACCATGTTCTGTACAGCAGCCGGGCACAGCTGGGACATGGCAATCCTCCTTTCTTCACAATACGCCACGAGCAGCCTTGGCAAAGGAAACCTTAGATGGATATCCTTGAACCAAAAGTCGTACAAGCATATCCATCCTTCCGGACAGTTCCAAGGCCTCTCGTGCGGCTCGGGTTTACGAAGCTCGAGCCGATCAACTCCTCCAGGATCGCAATTGTTCCTCAACCAATCCAAGTCTTCATCCGAGCATTTCGTCGGAAGAACAGGACGAGGGGGACGCGTCTTCTTTTCCGCGCCTTCCACGCCCGTTCGCTTGGTGTTCTTCCGAGCCTTTTTAGACCTGCTCGACTCCGAGACCATTCTATCACACCTCGCCTGATCCACCAAAGCCACGGCCTCTACCTTCACCGGAGCAGAACCCAAGGGTTGAACCAACGGAGGCAACCAAGGCCGAACACCGTCGTCCTCCGAATCTATCAGGTACGGAACCCGAAAACTCTGGATACTACCCGAAACCGACGGAACCCGAGCCTGAGTGTCTTCAGAACCCCGAGCTATAACTTCCGTCCGCGCCGAGCCCGACGAAGAGTCCCGTTGAGCGGTAGACGAGCTGGACTGAGCGGAATTACCCTCAGATAGCCTTACCGAGTATAGATCCCGATCCGAAGATGATTCTGAATGGGAGTCGATTCTCATGATTTGCAAAACGAGTACAACAACAAAAGCTAGAGAGAGAAAAAGAACAAAGTCTAGAGAGAAGGGAGAGCGAAATACCTGCAGAAGGAGAGAAATGAAAAACGGGAAGAGCAACGCGATGAATATATAAGCAAGACGGGAAGATCAAGAGACAAGCGCAATGATGACTCTTACGCAACTCTTCAGCTTCCGACGTTTCCCAAGAAACCCTCGAACTCCCCAAAGCGAAAACAACCAAAGCCAGCCGACCAGGCCTATATCGAATAAATCCCGGCCCAACTAAAGCATCTTCAAATTCGCCGACTCCAAATATCATGAAGATCGACGAACTGGGGGGGGCTTACTGTTATAGGTGGGTTTAGCACCCCACCCACTTAGAAGGCCCAGGATTTATCCTTAATACAAAAGGGCCGGCCCAACGAAAGCAAAACGGCCCAATAGAGCAACAGAAGCCCAATCGAACGCGCTCGAACCAAGCTCATCGCCATCGGCTCGGTCCGGCTCAGCTGAAACAACAAGAAGTCAGCTCGGCTCAGCCAAACAACAGCAAGTCAGCTCGGCTACGCTAGCAGACAAAGGAATATATAGTCCGGCCCATCACGTCATCAAGTACGGCCCAAACTCGACAAGCGGTCAACGGCCTGTAGAAAGTCTAATCGTACTTTACTATAAATAGGAGCCGTCATTGTACAGTAACGTAACTTTTGGGGATTTGTGCACTTCTTACTACTTTCTCTCTCTAGAGTCAATTTCCCGAATTGTAAGCCGAGCACGTCTTTCGACCTGCTCGGGAACCTAAATACCAGCTACGCTCGTCCCGAGCATATCACTCTCGACAAAGGACCCCGAACACAATCTTCTCTTCTTTTACCCCGAGCATTACTTTACTCTTGCTTATCTCTGAATCTAGTCGGTTCTCTCTCAAGACTAACTTAGTTCCTTCGGACCGAGCACGTCAACTCTCTAGCAAGACGCGCATCCCGACCTCGTGACCAGCTCGGTCGTAACACATGGCTAAGATTTGATTGGACCTTGGGGACCGATCAAGCACAACAGCTAGCTGTAAGAAGCATTAAGCTCTGGATGCTAGACATAAGCACAGGGGTTTATAAAAAGTCGTAAGACACATCCACGGTATTTTAATCTTTTGTTCCGATAATCTTTCAAAAGTGAATATTATAACACTTGAATTCGAATTTATGAGATCCCTTTGTTAACACTGTAATTTTCTTCTTGGCAATATCCATTGTCCTTAATGCTTCTTCCTTGGTTGCAAACCTTCAAACAATTTAATACCGGAAGAGCAAAAGAAAAAAACACCTTGACAAGAATATAAAACAGAAGCAAAATGAGAGATGCAAGTCACAAAGTTAAAAGAAGCCACAAATTTATGAAGCTCCTAAATCAAAAGTCACAAAATATAACCAACACAAAAAGTTTGCTGTAATTAAATTATAGGCTTTATTTCTGTCTAAAACCGAAGACTTGTGATGAAAATTTCATCTTGTTCGAAATATGAACACTTTCATGTAGCAAATTGTTTTATAAAGTGCTAATTTTATATCATCTACTCCTACTAAATCAACAAGGAAACTAAACCTCTAGTCAGATAAAGAGTAATCATGAAGGAAGAATTCACCTACTCCATAGCCTTTGACATACAAGTAGCCAATTCCCATTAAATGCTCATTCTTTTGCAGCCATCCAAGCGCTTTGGGAATCCTTCGAGATCAGTCGCGTGAGATATGAGTTTAGCACCCATCCATAAGCTCATTAAAAATCTTGCCAATTCAACAATTTATCTCGGCCCAAAAAGATAAGCCCGCTAAGGAGTCAAACATTCCAGCAGGAAGTCAACCTTCCCATGCTACAAATATGACCTTTCACTCTTCAATTTAGACACATTGTATTTTGCGAAGGATCCGAGCCACTCTTATAAAGCTCCGGGCTCAAGCAGCATTTAGGGAACACGTCATT
Organism: Orychophragmus violaceus; assembly: GCA_030180135.1. Classification (NCBI taxonomy): domain Eukaryota; kingdom Viridiplantae; phylum Streptophyta; class Magnoliopsida; order Brassicales; family Brassicaceae; genus Orychophragmus; species Orychophragmus violaceus. Next base: position 101,300,223 of record CM058233.1, on the reverse strand, counting down.
CGACGGATTCCCACCTCGTACCATCATGTTCATTGTTCGGCTTTGACCTTAATATTAATAGAACAGTTTCCGACCCCACTTAAAGTTTATAGTTCAGACTTCTCTGATCCTAACCCGACTCTTTTGGACAAGATACAAATTCTGTAACAACAACTGGCGCCGTTTGTGGAGAACGAGAGACTTTTTACACTCTAAGACGAAGCCGAAATGACATGAACCCTTTCAAAGAATAACAACTCAAAATCGTCCGAGCAAACTCCGAGCCCGCTCCCTCCGAGCTCGTCTTCACCAAGCCCATCGAACGAGGCACATTCACCAATCTCACCAACCAATATCCGGACTAACCAAACTAGGGTAACCAACACCCACCAAAACGGAACACGTTCAAACACTTAAGAAAAGGACGTCTCCTCCCTCATAAAGACTTGATGACGCAAATCGACGAGTTGACTCGGGACAACAACACCCGCTTCGACCTACTCGCGAGAAATCAAGACACGTGTAGGGAACAGATTAACGACCTACAAACTATCGGGCATCAAGCGTCCCAAGCAACTGACAACCCTACCCCGCGGCTCCAAAGGGTCCTATCCAGTAAAACACCACCCCTAAACACCAAATTAAGAAGGCGAACACCTATACCTCGGGACCGTCGCCAACCGGATTCATCCGAAGTCAGGGGGAAGCCAGCAGAAACAGCGAGCTCGAGTCACTCAAGATTCAGTTGGACTACATGATATCAAAAGTTTCATAAAGCGACCAGCTCAACCCCTGAAATAGATCAAGTCCTGAAGGAGACGCAGAACACCAATCACATGCAAATAACAAGAACGCCGATCAGGAACCCCGGGAAGATCAAACTGCCGACCTACGAAGGAAATTAAGATCCCCGAATGTACCTGACGACTTTCAGTATTGCAATGGGACGAGCTCAATTTTTGCCCGAAGAGCGTGACACTGGCTTTTACCAGCTATTCTTCGAAAACCTGAGCGCCGCTCTCAACTGGTTTGCGCTCTTTGAGGCGCACTCTATTTAAAATTACCACCAGTTGACAACTACTTTTCTGAAGCATTACTCCATGTTCATCCAAGAGGGAGCCTCAAACGCCAATCTCTGGGCTGTGAGCCAAGGACCAAAAGAACCTCTCAGGTCGTACATCGACATTTTCAAAGTTATCATCTCAAAAATCACGGTAACCGATAATGAGGGACTCCGGCGCTTCGAAACGGACTTTGGTACGAATCACCATTCCATGACGAGCTGTCAATAAACAAAACACAAAACCTTGAAGACGCCCTTCACCGAGCAGCCGTCTTCGTCAAAATAGAGGAGGAGAAGGACCTACTCGCCAAGAAGTTCGCCTCAGCCAAGAAGGGGAAGGATCCGACATCCGAATGCCTAGATGACAAGGGGAAGAAGACAACAACATGCGACGTCAGCTAGCAACAAACAAACCAACAGACGGCCCAGCAGCAGGGGGCAACCAGCCGAACAACCAACAAAGTCGACATGGAATAAATACGTGCGAACTGACGATCAGGAAAATGCTTTATGTACCTTCAATAAGCGCTCCAAACGTAGCACCGTAGAATGTAGACACCTCCAAAGCCTCTTGATTGGCGAATATCAAAAAGGAGTAACGACATAACAAATAAAAACGCTCCAGCAGCACCCCTTGGGAATCGAGAAACACCGCGACAACCCAAAAACGAGGGGAACAGTTCAAGCTCGTCCAGGAGGAAAAAGCGAGGCAAGCGGGCCAACAACGAGCAGAGCATGGAGACATTGACACAGAACCACCAAAGTAGACCCGCGACGACGACGAGGAGGACACGCCCATGCCCAGAAAACGGATCAATATGATCATGGGAGGACTCCCAACCTGTAACGATTCGGTAAGGTCAATAATAGCTTACAGTCAGAATGCTGACGCACGACAGCGGTGGAATAGGAACATCCCCGAAGAACTAAAACCCGGCACCGAGATCACCTTCACCTCAGAAGGCAAATAAGGCCTCGATAAGCCGCATAACAACCCGCTCGTCGTCGAACTCCATACTACGTGATGAAGCGTTCGGAAAAACCCCTCACCGGGTTTGCCGGCGATTTGACCACCACGATCGGGACAATCAAGCTACAGGTACAAGTCGGACGCATAAACAAGGTCATCAAGTCGTTGTCATAGTCCGACCCAAAATATACAACGTGAACTTGGGAACTCCCTGGATACACGCCATGACAGCAGTACCCCCAACATACCACCAATGCATAAAGTTCCCAACCCCAGGAGGAAGCTTCGCGCTACGAGGCAGTCAGAAAATCTCAAGATACTGCTTCACAGTAGAGCGCAAGGTAAGACAGACATCATGCCTCATATCCGAGAAGATGACCACCACGTCGAAATCAGAAAAAGTGGACAGACTCGTCCCTCGGTTAAGAAGTCACCCTAGCAAGCCCCACATTCATAAAGTAAACTCTAAAGTTCTGCCCAAATATATATAGATATAAGTAATCGAGTTGCGGCTCAAAAATTGTAAGAGAAAGCACTACGCTCGGCTGGATCCCTCCTCGGAGAGTACGTAGGCAACCTTAGCAGGGTGCAGTCACCTCTAAATTTTAATTCAGAAAATTCCTTGTCTTTTTCACATAACTACGCTCCCTAACACTTAACAATCGAAATTCTGACCAAACACGTGTCTCATGCACATTGACATTGCATCACATCATCGATTTTAGCGACCTCAAGCCAGGGCAATACCCGAAATAAGTCCTTAGAAAAAGTTTCGTAAGCCGAACCTTCTTCACACAACTATATTCAAGGACTTCACAGGATAAGCCGAGCCAAAACTCGCAATCACAAACATTTGTAAAAATATGGGGGAGCACTGTTTCGATCCGAAAAAATCAAAAACATGATAAGCAGGGCACGTACTCGCACCTAAAATTGATCTCGCCCAAAGCGAGAAACGCCTCGCATTCGCGTAAAGAAGCCGGACACGTACTCACACCTAAAATTAAACCGACAACTAACCGACGAATTACCGACAAAAAACGGATACCGTCGATATTCCGTCAGAATATAGCCGAAGGAGAAACATTCTGTCGGGTTTAACTGACGAAAATCCGATGGATAAATCACCGTTGAGGATCCGTCGGTTTCCCGTCGGTTTCCCGTCAGTAATTTCCGACGAAATTTTTTCCGCCGGTAATAGGCGTTAAAGTGTACATTCCACGAAATACTAGAGATATATTAAAAAAATTAAAGTGTTACAAGAGAGAGGGGGTACAATCCAAAAAATAAATAGAGATTGATTAGTAACACGAGCTGACTTCGCAAGATGGTCAGCAACAAAAATGGCACACCGAGAAATCCAGAGGAAGCTGAAGGATAGGTGTGAAATATCAAGGACATCATCAAGGTAACCAAGAATATCCCTATGACAGTGAGGATAAGGATAGGGACAAGAAAAATTCATCAAATGTTGGAAGAGGGGCGAGGCATCTCCACAAAATGTGTCTGCCCGATAGCCTAGACGCTTAACATGATACACTACTTCACGGAGAGCAAGAGCTTCAGATTCTAAAATAGAAGCGATATGATCCATTGAAGCTGATCCACTGAAAGTGAAAGTGCCATGAGATGTATGGAGGGACCAACCAATACCACTGCACGAGGAAGCAACCTGCCATGGGGCATCGGTAAAGCAGCAATATGATAATGAGAGACGGAGCACTTTAGAAAAGGATGTTGGTAAGGTCGGCTTTGTCATCTGGGATTGTAGAATTGGATGGATGGAAGCATAATGTGCTTTTTGCCACACTTTGAAGTCAACAATGGCCGAATAAATAACATCCACTATGTGCCAATGTTTGCTATGAAAGATCAGGTCATTTCTTGTCATTTAGAGGCGCAAACCAAGGTAAGGAAATAAAGGAGACTGAGACTTAGATGAATTATCAGTTGTATACACGTCTTGGAGGATGGAGGCGAAGGAGCGATTTGGATTGATTTGATCTCGTGTAATAGGAACATGAGAAAACTACCAAATCTCTTGTGCAATCCGAAAAACAAAACGAAAATGAGCAACAGATTTAAAGTGTTGACCACAAAGGATATACTCCAAAGAATTTCTTAAGCGCCTTTTAGATAAAGCCTCGACCACTAGCAAAGCCTTATGAAGATCTTTCCACAAAAATGCTTGATTTGGGTGGAACTTGTAACTTATAGATAAGATGACTAACAGTGACCGTTTCATAGTATGCAAGATCACGCCGGAGAGTAGATTTAATCAGTTTATGGTATCATGATTTTACTATGTACTCGCCAGTGGGAGTATAGATCCAAGTAGGGTGATCCTTGACGTTGGTAAGAGAGGTGCAAAGCTGTAACACTAAATGCCAATCTTCATGGTGAATGAAGGAGTGGGTATTATCAACATTCCATGAAGGATGATGTTGATGTAGGAGATGAGACTGAACTAAAATATTTATGAACTAAAATTAAAATCATTTCTTTCTATTATCATTTAAATTAGAGAATACTAAAAAACATTTTAAAAAATCTTAAAAGTATTTAGTTTTCTAAAATCTAATTGTACACATGGCATCTTATGGATTGTTGATGTGCATCTCCATGGAGAGAGTTATTCAGCTTATATATATATATATATATATATATATATATAATTTGCACTTCTTGTTATGCCTCTTCATTGTTTATCTAAAACTAGGAGAAAACCCACGCAAATACGCAGATTTTGCATAAATTTGTAGATATTTAATATATTTTGATTTTTATGTATCAATGTTTTCATATGTTTTAAATTTATAAATTGTATTTTTTCTCCTTTTATAATTATAATGATTTGTAGGAGATAATATGCATTAACATATAATTTAATTAAATTTGTTTTATAAATAAATGTTTTTATTATCAAATTTTAATGATTTTTTGCTTTTTAAATCCATTTTTTTCCTCAACCTTTATTATCATCTTTTAATTTTAATAAACTATTTAAAATATATATATATATATATATATATATATATATATATATATATATGTTTATTATTTATACATTTTCATCCATAAAACTCTTAATCTCTTTATAAGCTTAATTTAATTTATATTTCAATGAATTTTTTTTCTTATGTACTTACATTTTATTTATAATTTATTTTTTTATTGTCATTGTATCTCATTCTTAATAATTATTATCTATTATTTATTTTGCATAAAAATATAGAATATGCATTTAAAATTTATAATATATAAATATGAACTTCTAAACTAAATACAAATTTAGAATTTATTCTTTAATAATTTTAACTAATTACATTTAATTTAAATAATTTTACATTAAATAATATATTTATTATAGTTTAAATGATGATGTAATTTTTTTTTTATAAAATTGACCCGCTCGAGAGAGCCCATCTCCAAACATTATAGATAGAATTTTATTTCCTTGAACCTTTGTTATAACCTTTTAATTTTTATAAACTATTTTTAAAATATATATATATATATATATATATATATATATATATATATATATATATATATATATATATATATATATATATATATATATATATATATATCTTATTTATGCATTTCATTCATCGAACTCTTAATCTCTTTACAAACATAATTTAATTTATATTTCATTGAATTTGTTTTATTTCTTATGTACTTATATTTTTAATATTTTTTGGTTTGTATTGTCATTGTATCTTATTCTTTTTTTATTGTCATTGTATCTCATTCTTATTAATTATTATCTATTATTTATTTTGTAGAGAAATATGAAATATGTATTTAAAATTATAATATATATATATATATATATATGAAATTCTAAACTAATCTCAAATTTAGAATTTATATTTAAATAATTTTAACTAATTATATTTAATTTAAATGATCTTATATAAATAGTGTATTTATTTTAGTTTAAATGATGATGTGGAAAATTTTGTTTCAAATTGACCAATCAATGGATATATGATAAACAAATCAAAGGAACACACACGAAAATTACTTTTAAAAATGTTGAATTTATCAATTAAAATAAACATATAAAATATTTATGAACTAATTAAAATCATTTATCATGCAGCTTAAAGAATACTAAAAGACATTTAAACACAAAAGTCTTAAAATTATTTAATTTCTAAAATTAATTATACACATGGAATCTTCCAGAGTGTTGATGTGTCATCTCTATGAAGAGTGTTATTGAGCTTTTATATATACACTAGGATTTTTCATCTGCGATACTCGCGTATGCATATTTATAATTTGATTATTATAATTTTATAATTTAATTTTTAAAAATAAAATTATAAAAAATTATATATTTATAATTTTTCTATATTTAAATTATAAATAAAATTTCATAATAAAAAAATTTATTGATATTATGTTTCACTAAAACATATTAAAAACGTAATGTTATATTTAATTATATTTGTTAAAACCAAAATTTTGCTATTTTAATATTAAAAATTTCTCAATTATAATAAGTAATTTATATAAAATAAAATCATGTTACCATTTGCTTTCGTTTCATTATTTTTTACTCATTTGTAACTATATTATTTCTAACATAGTTTTAAATATGTACCATCATTTAGCCCAAAGTACATTTGTACTGTAGTTAAGATTTTTCTACTAATTTTAATCTTTTGTTGTATTTCTTTTTATACTTTGTAAATTAATGTTAATTTTTATTGTTAATGAATTTTTTTACATAATTTGTATAGATTTTATACTTTATTAACAAAATCTTAAAATTGTAAACATATAGTTACATGTTTGTATTTTTGGTAAATTTGTTATTAAATTCTAACAAAGTTTATTTTATTTGTTTAGTATGATGAAATAAATTAATTTATTTTATTACTGATATGTCACTCAATTGTTTTTTATTAAAAGGTAAATACAATAATTAGTATGTAAATTATTATTACCATATCTTTAAATTTAAAATAATCTTTTCGAAATGACATAAATTCATAAATTAATATTTATAAATATATTTTTTAATATATTATAATTATTTTAAATGCTATATTATTTAAATTTTAAAATTTTCTACAATTTCTTAATTTTACAATTGTAATATTAGCGGAATCTTCCATAATTATCGTATTACTTTATGTTTCATAAGTTAATAGAATTTTGATAATAATAAAATAAAAACTAATTTTAATTTTTTTTTGTAAATTTGCTTAATTTTGAATGATGATGTGAATTATTTAAAAAAATTGAAAAATGTAATCTTTCTTAATTTCACAATTCTAATATAATTTAATTTTCTATAATTAATATTATTTAAAAATAAATTATAATTTTTTAGTTTCTTGATTTATATATAACATAATTTTCTATAATTATCTTATTACCTTATTTTCCATAATTTAGTAGAATGTTCCATAACTGTAAAAACAAAATTTTTACTAAATTTTATTTGTAAACTTTTTTAATTTTGAATGATAAAGCTGATCAATAAATTTTAATTTCTTTAAATCTACGTGGACAACGTATATATCTTATTTTCTCATAAGTTTATAGAATTTTACGTAATTCCAAAAACATTTATACAAAATATTAAAATTTGTATTTTCTCAATTTTAAATGATAAAGTTGACCAATAAAATAAATAATTTTAAACTCTATTATGCATTTAGCTTCAAATTTTTATTAGTAATAGGATGATTAAGAACATAAATTATTTATTTGGCTGCATTCATTACAAATTGAAACTATAACAATTTTTATAGATGCAACGCTTTAATCACATATCACTAGAGAGAATATGGACTCAGTTGTAGCAACAACATTTAATAGGATCTCCAGGTTTTTGAGCAGCACAATCTCCCTGTGCAAAGTGCCTGTGTCCACAGTCAACGAAGCACATATCCGATCCATAAACGCCTTCCACACACGGCGCATAGCAATGACGATAATCTAATTTTTCGATCTCGACAGCTACACAAACATACACAATATATTAAAATAAATTTAATCGAAGCTTTTATACATGTTTATATATATAAACTAGAACATATATATATATATATATATATATGATCATTATCGATTCCACATATTTAGTCATTGCTCTTCAAAACGATAAATCTAATTAGCATATAACAAAAACATAATTTTAAATATACCTGAGGTCAAAACCATATGAGTGGACAATGAAAATGCTAATATGACAGAGAACAAGGTCATCAAAGTTTTTGTGATACCCATAATTTTTGTTTGTTTGTATAAAGCGAATTAAAAAGAAAAAAAAGATGATGTTAATGTTTTAGATCTGAAAGAAAATAGTCCACTTATATAAGTATCGTGGTCTTGGAAAATCTTAAACTTACCTATTTTATTTTATTTCACTATTAATTGCTTTTGCATCTATACTAAATGAACATTATTTTGGCAAGAAATTATTGACATTTGTCTGTGTATTTTGAACAAGTGTTTGAACACGTATTTACTCTTTAGCAACATATTCATATGATCTCAAAAAATTAATTATAAATTACCTTGCTATATCTTTATACATTTAATAAAAGTTAAAAATACTAGATCATAACTAATTTAGATATTGATTTTATTTTAAAAATTATCCAATCAAAATTTTGTGATCCTATTAAATAACTTGGTCCTGTGTTTATTTAAAATTATATATATATATATATATATATATATATATATATATATATATATAACTTTTCAATTTGACAAGATCTCACAAGTGTGAGTATAGTCAGAGATAATTTATTGCATTAAATACTTAATGATACGAGTCAATATCTTGATTTTTTTTTGATAAGTTATCTTGAATTTCTTTTACGAATATCTTTTTTTTAATACAGTTTTTCCCATCTTGCTTAAATGCAAGATTTTGTTGCATAATTTAATACTAGATTATAATATGTAGAAAAATGAAGAAGTAATTAATATACTTTCAGTTTGTTTATGTTACAATTAAGCATCTTGTAATCAAGTAAAAAAAATCCTAATTGGTTTTGATAATCAATTACTTCATTATATTAGTTTTATTATAATTTAAATCGACTTTAAACTGTACTTTTATTAACGTTTAAGGCAAGGCGTGATAGAAAAAATATACATATATTAACGTGTATAATCAAAAAATATTTTTTTTTTCCAACTGGCTTTACATTAAGCTTAAAAGGACAATTACAACATTGGTATACAGAAAATTCAGTCAAAACAGAGAAAGAAATAAGGCCCAACAGACGGCTCAAACGGAAGAGATCAGACTAAGAGGCCACGTGTCAACTCGAAGGGGACACTGGCATGCAACCGTCGCTCGAACGATTTCTAGAAAACCACCGGGGAATATGGTGACATCCGATCTCTACCGTGAAAGATACCCAAGTTGCCGATCGCGCGCAATCCATAGAAAAAACCATTGGAAATGAGCCGCGTAAGGAAGGAAACAGATCATAACTAATTTAGATATTGATTTTTAATTTAAAAAGTACCCAAACAAAATTTTGTGATCCCTAATAAATAACTTGGTCCTGTGTTTACAAAAAATTATATATATTTAACTTTTCAATTTGACAAAATCTCACAAGTGTGAGTATAGTCAAACATAATTTATTGCATTAAATACCTAATGATACAAGGAAATATCTTGATTTTTTTTATAAGTTATCTTGAATTTTTTTTTACGAATATCTTTTTCTTAATGAAAATTTACCAGTATTGCTTAAATGCAATATTTTGTTGCATAATTTAATACTAGATTATAATATGAAGACAAACTGAAGGAATGATTAATATACATAGCTATGTTCCGTATAAACAATGTTTCGTAAGAATAATGTTTCGTATGAACGACATTTCGTGTAAATAACATTTCGTTTAAACATACGAAACCGCATAGCCAAAGTTCCGAACAATCAAACTGTTCAGATGGATCACTTCGACATACGTATCACTCGACAAAATCTGTGGGCAAGCTCAGACGCTCAAAAAACCTGCTCGGACAATCCAAGTGAGACAATATGCTTGGAACGTCGTCCGAGCAGGACAGCTTGCTAGGACATTCTGAGCAGGACAACTTGCTAGGACATTCCGAGCAGGACAGTCTGCTCTTAAAATACGAGTAGAACAGACTGCTCGGGTGTTCCGAGCAGAACACACTACTCGGATATTCCGAGCAGAATATATTCCTCGGACGTTCCGAGCATAACACATTCCCCGGACGTTCCAAGCAGAACACATTCCTCAGACGTTCCGAGCATAACACATTTTTCGGACGTTCCGAGAAGAACCCACTCCTCGGACGTTCCGAGCAGGACACATTGCTTGGACCAAATGCTTGGACACTTGTCGATATCTTCCTCCGGATGTGTGATTAGCCGTAACACATCGTCAAAAAAACAACTTACTCATACTCGAAACTACTAGCCGTTGACATAATTTCCGAATAAGTTATACGAAATATGGATTTAGGCCAAACTCGCAAGGTTTGTATTCTATAGACTTTGGGCCGGACTAAGAAGACATATACTCAACGGACTCGATCGTCCTTTTTCGCCCATTCGGAAGATAAAACTATGTTGCGGAAAGATAAATACAAAAATGGGAAGATAAATTCGAGAAAGAAAGAGGAAGATAAATCCGAGTAAGAAGCAGAAAATTCGAGCAGAAAAGTTAATGTGAACGAAAATGGAAGATTCGATAACATGAACATCTCCGGAAATATTGTGGGAAAATCTCTTCTAAACCGACTCGTCGTGAATATAAAAGATGAGAGACTTCACATGATCAAGACATGATGATAACCCTAGCATAAACACTTAGAATTTTGGCTCCTACGCTTTTGTACTCTTTTTTCCGTCAAGAAATCAATAAAACTATTCTCCAAATCTCTTTTCGTGTTGTTTACTTAAAATCTTATGTTCCCTAAAAGCTTAACCTTACAATAATCGACCATGTGAGCTCCGAATCTTACAATTTAGCGTCGTATGTGGGGATTAAGAAGTTTTCTTACACCTAAAAACCGCCGATCAGAATATTCGAAGAGATGGCCACCGACGAAAATGGAGAAGAAAACAGAATAGATCACCCACTGGCAGCATACAATACCACAGCAAACTTCGCTGCAACAGACAACGCTGCAACAAATGCAGCTACGACCGATGCAACAACAGCTTGACCGAACTAAAATATTTATGAACTAAAATTAAAATCATTTCTTTCCATTATCATTTAAATTTGAGAATACTAAAAAACATTTTAAAAAATCTCAAAAGTCTTAAAAGTATTTAGGTTTCTAAAATTTAATTGTACACATGGCAGCTTATGGATTGTTGATGTGCATCTCCATGGAGAGAGTTATTCAGCTTATATATATATATATATATAATTTGCACTTCTTGTTATGCCTCTTCATTGTTTATCTAAAACTAGGAGAAAACCCATGCAAATACACGGATTTTGCATAAATTTGTAGATATTTAATATATTTTTGATTTTTATGTATCAATGTTTTCATATGTTTTAAATTTACAAATTGTATTTTTCTCCTTTTATAATTATAATGATTTGTAGGAGATAATATGCATTAACATATAATTTAATTAAATTTTTATTATAAATAAATATTTTGTTTATCAAATTTTAATGATTTTTTTTTTTTAAATCCATTTTTTTCTCAACCTTTATTATCATCTTTTAATTTTAATAAACTATTTAATATATATATATATATATATATATGTGTTTATTATTTATAGATTTTCATTCATCAAACTCTTAATATCTTTATAAGCTTAATTTAATTTATATTTCAATGAATTTTTTTTCTTATGTACTTACATTTTATTTATAATTTCTTTTTTTTTATTGTCATTGTATCTCATTTTTAATAATTATTATCTATTATTTATTTTGCATAAAAATATGGAATATGCATTTAAAATTTATAATATATAAATATGAACTTCAAAACTAAATACAAATTTAGAATTTATTCTTTAATAATTTTAACTAATTACATTTAATTTAAATAATCTTACATTAAATAATATATTTATTTTAGTTTAAATGATGATGTAAATTTTTTTTTTATAAAATTGACCAGCTCGAGAGAGCCCATCTCCAAACATTATGTATAGAATTTGATTTCCTTGAACCTTTGTTATCATCTTTTAATTTTTATAAACTATTTTTAAAATGAACATATATATATATATATATATATATATATATCTTATTTATGCATTTCATTCATCGAACTCTTAATCTCTTTACAAACATAATTTAATTTATATTTAATTGAATTTGCTTTATTTCATATGTACTTATATTTTTAATAATTTCTTTGTTTGTATTGTCATTGTATCTCATTCTTTTTTTTTTTTTTCATTGTATCTCATTCTTATTAATTATTATCTATTATTTATTTTGCAGAGAAATATGAAATATGTATTTAAAACTATAATAATATATAAATATGAAGTTCTAAACTAAACTCAAATTTATGTTTAAATAATTTTAACTAATTATATTTAATTTAAATGATTTATATAACTTGTGTATTTATTTTAGTTTAAATGATGATGTGGGAAATTTTGTTTCAAATTGACCAATCAAGGGAGGCTGATGCAGTTGGAGAGAGTCTCCCTCCAAACATTATATATAGGAATATAGGATAAACAAATCAAAGGAACACACACGAAAATTACTTTTAAAAATGTTGAATTTATCAATTAAAATAAACATATAAAATATTTATGAACTAATTAAAGGGTATGATTGGTGACACAAAAATAAAAACGTTAGAGACTTACCGCTTTGTTTGTTACCAATCACGAAAACGTTAGCAAAGCTACAGTAAAAGCGGTTATTCTCAGCTTTTTGTTACCGCTTTCTGTAACAGCTTTCGCTTACAGCTTTCACTTACAGCTTTGCACTATTCAACCGCTTACCACTTCCGCTAACCGCTAATCTTACCGTTCCGCTTTTGTTCACCAATCGGACCCAAAATCATTTATCATGTAACTTAAAGAATTCTAAAAGACATTTAATTTAAACAAAAAAGTCTTAAAATTATTTAATTTCTAAAATTAATTATACACATGGAAGCTTCTAGAGTGTTGATGTGTCATCTCTATGAAGAGTGCTATTGAGCTTTTATATATACACTGGGATTTTTCATCTGCGATACTCGCGTATGCATATTTATAATTTGATTATTATAATTTTATTCTTTAATTTTAATTTTAAAAAATAAATTTATAAAAAATTATATATTTATAATTTTTCTATATTTAAATTACAAAATAAAATTTCATAATAAAAAATAAATAAATTATTGGTATTATGTTTCACTAAAACATATTAAAAACGTAATGTTATATTTAATTATATTTTTTAAACCAAAATTTTGCTATTTTAATATTACAAATTTCTCAATTATAATAATTAATTTATATAAAATAAAATCATGTTACCATTTGCTTTCGTTTTATTATTTTTTACTCATTTGTAACTATATTATTTCTAACATGGTTTTAAATATGTACCATCATTTAGCCCAAATTACATTTTTACTGTAGTTAAGATTTTTCTACTAATTTAAATCTTTTGTTATATTTCTTTTTATATTTTGTAAATTAATGTTAATTTTTATTGTTAATGAATTGTTTACATAATTTATATATATTTTATACTTTATTAACAAAAATCTTAAAATTGTAAACATATAGTTACATGTTTGTATTTTTGGTAAATTTGTTTTTAATTCTAACAAAATGTATTTTATTTGTTTAGTATGATATGTCACTCAATTGTTTTCTATTAAAAGGTAAATACAATAATTAGTATGTAAATTATTATTACCATATCTTTAAATTTAAAATAACTTTTTGAAATGACATAAATTCATAAGTTTAATATTTATAAATATATATTTTAAATATCTTATAATTATTTTAAATTCTATATTATTTAAAACTTTAAAAATTTCTACAATTTATTAATTTTACATTTGTAATATTAGCGGAATTTTCCATAATTATCGTATTACTTTATGTGTCATAAGTTAATAGAATTTTGATAATAATAAAATAAAAACTAATTTTAATTTTTTGTAAATTTCTTAATTTTGAATGATGATGTGAATTATTTAAAAAATTTGAAAACTGTAATCTTTCTTAATTTCACCATTCTAATATAATTTAATTTTCCATAATTGATATTATTTAAAAATAAATTATAATTTTTTAGTTTCTTGATTTATATATAACATAATTTTCTATAATTATCTTATTACCTTATTTTCCATAATTTAGTAGAATGTTCCATAACTGTAAAAACAAAATTTATACTAAATTTTATTTGTAAACTTTTTTTTAATTTTGAATGATAAAGCAGACCAATAAATTTTAATTTCTTTAAATCTACGTGGACAACTTATATATCTTATTTTCTCATAAGCTTATAGAATTTTACGTAATTCCAAAAACATTTATACAAAATACTAAAATTTGTATGTTTTCTCAATTTTAAATGATAAAGTTGACCAATAAAATAAATAATTTTAAACTCTATTATGCATTTAGCTTCAAATTTTTATTAGTAATAGGATTATTAAGAACATAAATTATTTATTTGGCTGCATTCATTACAAACTGAAACTATAACAATTTTTATAGATGCAACGCTTTAATCACATATCACTAGAGAGAATATGGATTTTTCTCAGTTGTAACAACAACATTTAATAGGATCTCCAGGTTTTTGAGCAGCACAATCTCCCTGTGCAAAGTGCTTGTTTCCACAGTCAACGAAGCACATATCCGATCCATATACGCCTTCCACACACGGCGCATAGCAATGACGATAATCTAATTTCTCGATCTCGACAGCTACACAAACATACACAATATATTAAAATAAATTTAATCAAAGCTTTTATACATGTCTATATATATAAACTAGAACATATATATATATATATATATATATGATCATTATCGATTCCACATATTTAGTCATTGCTCTTCAAAACTATAAATCTAATTAGCATATAACAAAAACATAAATTTTTTTTTTAAAGGTCTTCGTATTGAAATTTTTTTGGGTTTTTCAGAAACATACAGACGGCTTAAAAGCAGGAAATAAAAAAAACAAAGGAAACAAAATAAGAGAAAAAAAAAAGACCGCAAGGCTCAAGCCCAAAAATAAAAGGAAAGCCCAACCCAAAAACCGAATCTGGTAAAACAGATCCACCCCGACACCAAAACCCTAGAGGAAACTGCACGCGCCACCCCGACACCAAAACCCTAGACAAAAACATAATTTTAAATATACCTGAGGTCAAAACCATATGAGTGGACAATGAAAATGCTAATATGACAGAGAACAAGGTCATCAAAGTTTTTGTGATACCCATAATTTTTGTTTGTTTGTATAAAGCGAATTAAAAAGAAAAAAAAAAGATTATGTTAATGTTTTAGATCTGAAAGAAAATAGTCCACTTATATAAGTATCGTGGTCTTGGAAAATCTTAAACTTATCCATTTTATTTTATTTCACTATTAATTGCTTTTGCATCTATACTAAATGAACATTATTTTGGCAAGAAATTATTGACATTTGTCTGTGTATTTTGAACAAAGTGTTTGAACACGTATTTACTCTTTAGCAACATATTCATATGATCTCAAAAAATTAATTATAAATTACCTTGCTATATCTTTATACAATTAATAAAAGTTAAAAAAAAAATACTAGATCATAACTAATTTAGATAATGATTTTATTTTAAAAATTATCCAATCAAAATTTTGTGATCCTATTAAATAACTTGGTCCTGTGTTTATTTAAAATTATATATATATATATATATAACTTTTCAATTTGACAAGATCTCACAAGTGTGAGTATAGTCAGAGATAATTTATTGCATTAAATACTTAATGATACGAGTCAATATCTTGATTTTTTTTTGGATAAGTTATCTTGAATTTCTTTTACGAATATCTTTTTTTAATACAGTTTTTCACATCTTGCTTAAATGCAAGATTTTGTTGCATAATTTAATACTAGATTATAATATGGAAAATACTTAGGTTCACCCCTAGAGGTGAACCCATTTGTTCACCCCTTCTTTTTCAACCAATAAGAATATGCCATGTAATATTATTTTTAAATAAAATTATAAAATTAAAATTAAGTAATTAAAGACATTCAACTATTTTATAAAAAATAGATAATAATATATATCAATATCTATATATTTTTATAGTTCACCAATTGGAGTTTAAGGTCTACTAATTATGGTTTATGGTTTACGGCTTAGGATTTAGGGTTAGGATTTAAGGTTTAAGACCTTTAGGGTTTAGAGTTTAGTGATTATGGTTTAAATTCTTTTGGGTTTAGGGTTTAAAGATTATGGACCCTTTGAACATGGCTTTAAGCAAAGATGTGAAGGAAGCCCTTTGGTTAAAAGAGATATTTGAAGAATTATGATTTGAAGCAAAGGCAATTCTAAGTCACTGTGATTCACAAAGTGTCTTAGCTCTAGCAAGAAATCATGTTTATCATGAAAGAACTAAGCATGTGGATACCAAAATCCCTTTCATACGAGACATTGTATCAAAAGGCAAGGTTCTCTTACCTAAGATCCATACGAGTAAAAACCCAGTAGACTTTTTTTTTTTTTTTGACAAACATTTGATGAAAACCCAGTAGACTTCCTAACTAATTCATTACATGGTCCGAAATTTGAACTCTGGTGTGGTTTGATTAATGTAATATGAAGAAGAACAGCTACGCACACAGGTTCAAGCAAGTCAACCATCTCGCAATAATTAATACAGAACGGTGTTAGTGTTCTGGAAATTTGACTAAGCTCGAAACAAACTCTGAAAGGTAGAAGAGATAAATGAGTTACATATGTGCAATTAGGAACATAGAACGTGAGTTTATAGTTCCAGTTCCAGGTGGAGTAATCGGCGATATGGTAACAAGATATGTAGACAAAGAGAAGCACTACAAAAAAGTTCACATTGATAGCACATTATTATAGCTCATTTTACTGAACTGCTATCATAGATGGGTATGAATTTATCAAAATTCTATTATAGCATTTTATAAGCGCTATGCCATTATTTCATTAAGCGGGAATCTGAAAATTCTTGTCCGCCAAACACTTAACACAATTTTAGCTTATTTTGGCTCTCACTATTCATTTTCCCCCTTTCTAAAAAACCTATACGAAAACCCTATACAATTTTACCTTATTTTTAAAACTCTCTTCCTCCTTTACAGACAAAAATAGACAAAAATCGATCTCTTCCTCTCGTCTCTCTTCTCTCTTCTCTCTTCTCTCTTCTCTCATCTTCTCCTGTTTTTCTCATAGTCGCTTCTCTTCTGAAACCCCAAACTCTCCTCCCCTCTTCCCGGCGATTTCTCTCTTTCCCGATTTGCTTATTGAGATGGCAACTCCGATGGTTGAAGCCACGACAAGCTTCGAAGAGAGGATCAGCTCGCGTCCATGTCCACCGAAGATATCATTAGAGCTACTCGTCTCCTCGACAACGAGATTCGAATTCTCAAGGTTCGACCCATAAATCTTTCGATCTTTGTTTTCATTTCTCCGTAATTACATGATTGGTCTCTAGGGCATAATTTTGGATTCAACAATTGATTAAAATTCGAATAAGATCTTGTTGGTATCTGGGTTTAGGGTTTGATTCAGTTGTAATCCGTGATGCACTAAACCCTAAACGAGGTTGTACCTTCTTCAACCTCCAGCATCGTCGTCTCCCAGTCAGGTTATCAACTTCGCGGTTACTTTCCGTCAAGCACACCACTCAGATTAGGAATCTATCTCAGGCTTAGACATGTTATACACACTGAGATTAGATTTCTATGTTCTTTTTCCTGCAACTTTGATTTGACAAGGTTCCATTTGATGCAGGCACTTGGTCTTATCCGCCCTAAACCTATTGATTTGGAGCTAAAATTGAATATATTTCTCCTTGATTAAAACTCTTTGGCTGGTGAGTATGTTGTGATTTTAATATTGTTGGGTTTTTTTCCTTTTATTTGTGTGTCATATAGGTACAATGTGGTGAAATAGAAGTGGAAAAGAAGATTGACGAGAATATTGAGCACTTCATAAGCTCAATTGAGAAAGACTCGAACAACACATCAGCATCCCCAACGTGACGATATGCTTTTAGAGCTGAAAAGGTTATTGTCGTATGCTCTGGAGTAGAAGGAATATATATCTTGAGTCTCCATTTGTAAGCATATACTATTTTACACACCTCAAACTTCTTGCTTTGGGTTTACTTTTTAAACTAATTCAAAGCAAGAAGCTTTGAATTATTTGCAGTCTTCTTAGACCATGCTGTTGTTTTCCAGAGTCGTATGTAAATGTGGCTCCTGTGGACCTCAAAAGAAAGCACTTAGTGGCTGCCACTAGAAGAATGGGTTTGTACAATTACTCTGCTGTTTTTCCCCAGAGATATTGACCTCTCTCTTCTGAGTTTTATCTGACGAACTTAAAAGTAAACTGGCATATTTATCTGTGGGAACATTTCCTTACCCCGCAGATGATGAAATTAGGAGAGTTACCCCGTCTGGGGGTTTATTGTTTAATTTTTTTCTCGAAATGCTTTAATTCAAAATTGTTTTCAGGGAATTTTCATCAGTTTTTATTTGTAGAAAAAAGTAAATAAAGTTTTGGTCTTTTGCAGGTGAATTAGGGCGTTACATCTATTTGTTGTTTCGGCGAGGTCAAGTGAATCAAAATGTTGAATTTTACTCGAGCAAGAAGCCAAGGGAGTCAAAACAGATCTCTGTCTCTTGGAGGTTAGAAATCTCTTGCTTCTTGCAATTAACTTCAGTGGGAAAAATGGTCATTTAGGATGAATGTGATCTTTCTATGTGTTTCTGAGAATTTAGTTTGATGTTTTTTGGGGTATTTGATGAACATAATTTGGATGGTTAGCTTCAAATTCTGAAGCTTCTGTGGTTTTTGTCCTGCTGGTAGCAAATATTTACAGATGTTAGTGTCCTTTTTTGGGAATGTAGGACTTGATTTTCAAGTGCCTTGTGGACATCAGAACGATGTACAGTTTGCAGATGGGTTGAAGATTGGGACTACAACAAGATTATTATCTGCAACAGGTGCTGTTAGTAATCTTTTTTGCTCATGTCTTTGTTTCAAAACATATGATTTTCCTAAATAAGCCATGTGAATGCCTAATTTTACTTGCTCTGTAGACTCTTATTTTTGTGTCCAATATTGTCACATGGAATGTGAAATGTTGATTTTCTTTATGTGGATACGATATATGAGCCAGAGTTTGCCATTGTAATTTTCATGTCAAAGATGATTGTTTTCTGTGGAATTTTAACAGCGACTTGTGAAGCATTATCCAATGCCATTGCTGCCTCTGCCCTGTAAAAGGTATGCCTTTTCACTTTGTGGCGCTAAAATATTACTTCGTAACCTATATTTGACACGGTCGTAGCTTCTTTATCTGAGTTCCAAATGTTAAAACTAGTAAAAAGCTTTCTTTTCCAAAAGTGATTGCTTCTTAGAGCTGTTCAAGGTAAAGGCCCTTTACAAAGAACCTCAATACTGAACTACCAGCAGCTTCAGCGTGGTCTATTTCGTCGGTTCCAACCTCATCATCCCAAAGCTATTCTTGACCTATCATCTTTGAGTGTATATCTCCAAAGCTATTCTTGATGTCTTTTATAATCCTGCACTTTTGTTTTCTTTTTCAGGTTGGTCAAACTCACAAGTCGAGACATTGAAGCAAGCTGATGAGGACAATGAAAAGTGAGCTGATGAAGTTGAAGGTAAAAAAGAGCAAGAAGAGATTTGAGCTTGTAAATTTGATATGTTTGTAATTAACACTTGATATGTTTGTAATTAACACTTGTTATTAATAAAATCATTTTATGAATATTTTGAATGTTTTTCTAATATAAATTACATTGATACAAAATAAATATAATAAAAATAATAATAATTTAATATGGTTCGGTTCGGCTCAGCTAATACGGCTCAAATATTGGAGCAATATTCAATTGCTATAGTAGAAAGATCAATTGTAGCACGAAATTAGAATTCTCGTATTTTTTTCCATAAAAATCGATTACGCTATTAAAATATAAAACACGGCGTTCATTTGTTGCTATCGAAACTAACATATTGTAGCATACATAAAAAACGCTATCGTATGGGTACCATCTATTATAGCTGCGGATGTAATAGTATTTGTGAAAACGCTATGGATGACATATGATAGCATAATTTTCGCGCTGACAATGAACATATTTGTTGTAGTGAAGTTTACTAACCTGATACAAAAGGCGATTTTGAAATCAGTTTCAGAACAAAGCAATGACTACAGTTATTGATGAATAAAGCCCAATTGAGTTCATGGGCCCGGATCAGAAGATTGCAGAATCGAAGCCTGCGAGTTTGATGATCGATTGCACGTTTGTTTTCAGTTGAATAAGTCCCTGATTATCAGGATGAAGACTAGCTCTTTTTCTGTTTTCCACTTTGTCAAGTACTAGCGATAGTTTAGCTAAGTTGGTTGTAAGTCTCGTCCTTAAAAGACAGACGTTGTTTTCTTCTTTAATGTCAAGCAATTTCAGTTCTCTGTTTCTGTCAAAGGTTTAATTCAAGCTAAGAACAACAAGTGGTATCAGAGCTTGATACGAACCTACTGTGAGAACGAGAGAAATCATGAGTGAAAAAGACAGGTTGATCATTCCTAAATTCGATGGAGACTACGAGCATTGGGCGATGCTCATGGAGAACTTGCTGAAAAGCAAGGAGTGGTGGGAAATCATCGAAGAAGGAATCGCACAGCCAGAGACGAACGTGGTCCTAACCGAAGCACAGAAAAAGGAGAGAGCTGAGAAGGTGGTAAAGGACTACAAGGTGAAGAACTATCTATTTGCTTCGATAGATAAATCTATACTGAAAACAATGATGAAGAAAGACACGGCGAAGGACCTATGGGATTCGATGAAGAAGAAATTCCAAGGGAATGAACGAGTGAAGAGTGCACAATTGCAGAGGCTGCGACGGAATTTCGAGATTCTCGAAATGGCAGCAGGAGAGACGATTGCTGAGTATTTTTCGAGGGTCATGGAGGTGACGAATGATATGCGGAATCTGGGAGAGGATGTACCCGATTCAAAGGTTGTTGAAAAGGTATTAAGAACTCTGTCTGAGAGATTTACCTACGTGGTGTGCGCGATAGAAGAGTCTAAGAATATAAAGGAGATGACAGTGGATGAGCTTCAGAGTTCACTGATGGTGCATGAGCAGAAGATGACCAGACATGATGATGATGAGAAGGTACTCAAGGTAGAAGATCAGTGGAGACAAAACAGTGGTCGAGGCCGCAGTAGTTACTCCAACAGAGGAAGAGGAAGAAGCAACTTCCAGGGCAGGGGAGGTAGAGGTCGGAGCTTCAACAAAGAAGGAGTTGAGTGCTTTAAGTGTCACAAGTTAGGGCATTTTAAATCGGAGTGTCCGGAGTGGGATAAAGAAGCAAATTATGTGGAGATGGAAGAAGATTTGCTGCTTATGGCTCACGTGAATGAAGAAACTAAGGAACACATGTGGTTTCTTGACTCTGGTTGCTCTAATCATATGTGTGGGACGAAAGAATGGTTTGTAGAGATGGATAGCAGCTTCAAGCAGAGCGTAAGACTTGGAGATGATCGAAGAATGTCAGTGGAAGGGAAAGGGAAGCTCAGGCTGGAGATCAGTGGAAGAATTCAAGTCATATCTGATGTATACTTTGTTCCCGGACTGAAGAACAATCTGTTCAGTGTAGGCCAGCTTCAACAAAAGGGATTGAGGATTATAATAGAGGACGATGCGTGCGAGGTCTGGCACAAACAAGAAAAGAGAATGGTGATGCATTCTACCATGTCTAGAAACCGAATGTTTGTGATCACTGCGACAATCCGGATGGCAAAGGAGAAGGAAGAGACTCACTGCCTGAAGGTCACGGATACAAATAGCTTATGGCACAGGAGGTTTGGGCACTTAAGCTACTCTGGTCTGAAGGCGTTGGTTGAAAAGAAGATGGTAAATGGACTGCCGAGTTTCAGTCTGGAGTGTGGTGAAGCTGCCTGCGATGTATGCTTAAGAGGAAAGCAAAATCGTGATGCTATTCCTAAGGCAAGTCAGTGGAAATCAACTCATGTGCTTCAGCTGATACACACTGACATCTGTGGGCCGATCTCTCCGACATCAGAAAGCGGAAAGCGCTACATCATCAACTTTATCGATGACTTTAGTCGAAAGTGTTGGTCTTTCTTTTTATCTGAGAAGTCTGAAGCCTTGAAAGTTTTTAAGGAATTCAAGGCGGGTGTTGAGCGAGAGATGGGACGAATGCTACAATGTCTAAGGTCAGATCGAGGGGGAGAGTTTAACTCAAAGGAATTTGTTGAGTACTGTAAGGAACAGGGAGTCAAGCGCCAACTCACTGCAGCGTACACACCGCAGCAGAACGGCATTGCAGAGAGAAAAAATCGGAGCATCATGAATATGACGCGCTGTATGCTAATTGGGAAGGCAGTACCAAGAAGTTTTTGGCCGGAAGCAGTACAGTATGGGGTGTATGTGCTGAACAGAAGCCCATCTAAGGCTCTAGACAATGTAACTCCTGAGGAAAGGTGGAGCGGACACAAACCTTCAGTCGATCACCTTAGAGAATTTGGAAGCATTGCTTACGCTTTGGTCCCATATCAGAGACGGATCAAGCTGGATGAAAGGAGTGTGAAGTGTGTGTTTTTCGGAGTGAGTAAAGAATCGAAAGCGTACAGACTTTATGATCCAGACACTAAGAGGATCATAATCAGTAGGGACGTACACTTCGATGAAAACAGAGAGTGGGAGTGGGAAGGAGTTAAGGAAGCAGAGGAACTCGCATGGGAAGACACAGAAGAAGAGAACACCGAGAATTTTCGTGACGAGCAAGAAATTGGACCTGGTCGAAATGAAGAGGCAGTACCTGGTAATGAAGAAGTCGACGCAGCTGGTCCACAACTTGACGCAGCGACATCACCTGTGCGAGAAACGTCTGCTAGACAAAGACAACAGCCCATATGGATGAGAGACTATGTGTCTGGGGACGGAGGATTTCTTGTAACTGAGGACGACGATGAAATCCTAGCCTTGTTTGTCTCGCCAGAAGATCCAGACAACTATGAAGATGCTGTTCAGTTGGAGGTTTGGAGAAAGGCGATGGAAGCAGAAATCAAATCGATTGAAGAAAATAACACCTGGGAGTTGATTGATTTGCCAAAGGAAGCTAAAGTGATTGGAGTTAAGTGGATTTTCAAGACCAAATTCAATGAGAAGGGAGAGATTGATAAATTCAAAGCGAGATTGGTTGCGAAAGGCTATCATCAACAACAGGGAGTTGACTTTTACGAAGTATTCGCTCCTGTAGCCAAGTGGGATACGATACGTACTATTCTGGCGATCGCAGCAGGGAGGAAGTGGACTGTTTATCAGCTCGATGTCAAGAGTGCGTTCCTGCACGGCGAGCTGCAAGAAGATGTATACCTTGAACAACCGAAAGGATTTGTGGTAACAGGAGAGGAGGAGAAGGTATACAAATTGAGGAAGGCTCTGTATGGATTGAGGCAGGCTCCGAGAGCGTGGTACAGTCGTATCGAGGCTTATTTTGTCAGAGAAGGGTTCGAAAAGTGCTACTGTGAGCATACGCTTTTCGTAAAGAAAGGAGAAAAAGGTACGTTGCTAGTAAGCTTATATGTCGACGACTTGATTTATACTGGTGATTCTGATCTGATGATGGCGGAATTCAAAAAATCGATGATGAGTGAATTCGCAATGACCGATCTGGGAAGGATGAAGTTTTTCTTAGGTGTGGAAGTCACACAGGATGATCATGGCATCTTTATCGGACAACAGAAGTATGCTGAGGAGATAGTGGACAAATATGGGATGAAGAATTGTAATTCAGTGAAGAACCCCATGGTTCCTGGTCAGAAACTGTCGAAGATGGATGCAGGGAAAGAAGTAGACTCGACAGTGTTTAAGCAGATAATCGGAAGCTTGCGATATCTAACAGCAACGAGACCTGATCTGATCTTCTGTGTGAACATGGTCAGCAGATACATGGAATGTCCTCGGGAGCAACATATGCTCGCAGCCAAACGAATCTTGCGATACGTACAGGGAACCAGTGGACTGGGCATTCGGTACAAAGCAGATGGTGATCAGAGGTTAGTTGGCTTTGTAGATAGTGATTATGCAGGCGACCAGGACGACAGACGAAGTACCTCGGGCTATGCCTTCATGCTGAGTGGAGGAGCAATCTCCTGGGCGTCTAAAAAACAGCCAATAGTCACTCTATCCACCACAGAAGCTGAATTTGTAGCTGCATCATATGGAGCGTGTCAAGCTGTCTGGTTAAGAAATGTAATGGAGGAAATAGGAGCAGGTCAGACTGAAGGTACGAGAGTCTTCTGTGACAACAGTTCTGCGATTAAGCTTGCTAGGAATCCTGTGTTGCACGGCAGAAGCAAGCACATACATGTGCGGTTTCACTTCCTGCGAGAACTGGTGAATGATGGAACCATAAAGCTTGAGTTCTGCTCCACACAAGATCAACTATCAGACGGGATGACTAAGGCTCTGAAGCTCGACACCTTTGAGAAGTTAAGAGGAAGACTGGGTATGTGTTCGAAGGAAGAGTAAACTGAAATGGAGATGTTTCAGTTTAAGGGAGGGAATGATGAATAAAGCCCAATTGAGTTCATGGGCCCGGATCAGAAGATTGCAGAATCGAAGCCTGCGAGTTTGATGATCGATTGCACGTTTGTTTTCAGTTGAATAAGTCCCTGATTATCAGGATGAAGACTAGCTCTTTTTCTGTTTTCCACTTTGTCAAGTACTAGCGATAGTTTAGCTAAGTTGGTTGTAAGTCTCGTCCTTAAAAGACAGACGTTGTTTTCTTCTTTAATGTCAAGCAATTTCAGTTCTCTGTTTCTGTCAAAGGTTTAATTCAAGCTAAGAACAACAGTTATCACAAGCTAAAAGGAAGCAAGTAAGGTTCTAAAACTAAGATGATTGTCATATCGTAGACAATATCTAAGAGTTCACGGTTTTGAGTCTCATATACAAAAGGGTACAAATAGTTTTAGCTTTAAAGTTCTCTGAAAAAGGAGTTGCAAATCGATCTAATCTTCCAAAAAAGTATATGAA
This sequence comes from Orychophragmus violaceus, assembly GCA_030180135.1. NCBI lineage: Eukaryota > Viridiplantae > Streptophyta > Magnoliopsida > Brassicales > Brassicaceae > Orychophragmus > Orychophragmus violaceus. The sequence continues at coordinate 101,274,930 of CM058233.1, read as the reverse complement.
AAGAAACATAACAAGTCGGTTAGTTGTCTTCTAAGAAACTTTGAAGATAAAAATAATTTTGTGAAGGAGGGTATTGGCGCTTATCTGAGTTCACTAAAAGCGCTTGAGTTAGATCGATATCGCGGACAAGTTCCATGGGTTCCTAAAAGACAAATAAGATGTGTTAGGGTTTTTTCATGAACATGCAAAGAAATTCACAACACAAATGATAAATCAACTTATCTTAGCTCAGTGAAGTCACGGAAGGATGGATTCGAAGGCGACCAAATGAAATATCAAGAGGAAACACGATCTACGGTCTTACAAGAAACAAGTGAGAAATGAAAGAAAAGGATCAGATCGTGTACATTCTGTGACATGCAGCTGGTAAAAAACATCTAAGGAAGCTTCGACAGTGGTTGGCAAAGCTCAAAACCTCCGGAAGATAAAGAGTTTCAAAGAAGGGTTCTTGAATATAAGCTCTGAAAAGGAGATGGTCACGGTCTAAGGTTTGTAAGCTCTTAACGGTCGTGATTTATTGTGAAAAAAGCAATGAAAATCGTTAAAGGAACCATCGGCGAAGAAATCGTCTGAGAAAAGAAAGAGAGAGAACATGCAAGCTCGAAATGAAAGAGAGAACAAAGCCTAATGGTTTGTCAGAAGAGGAGAAGATAAGTTTTTTTTTTGGACCGAGAATCATAAATTGGGCCAAAAGGTTAAAAATTCAGCCGAGATCAACATTCGATCATGTCCAAGACATCAAAAGGATTGGACTGAATTCTGTGAAAAGAGAATGATCTATTGGTTTTGTATAAAATAAGCAAATGGGTTTGGGCCGAGAAGAATGACCTTCTAAATGGATTTCAAACAAGGGTGTGTTGTGTTTTTGGGATTAATTGCACAATGTATTTTTTTACAAAGTAATAGCAGAATTGTATCTTTTAAAAAGTTTTTACATTTTTATATCTTTTAGTGATGTACAAAGATCATTTTAGCCTTAGAGACAAGAATAACTCATAGATAATTAATGTCACACGCCATTCACGTGAGTTCTATCTATTCGGTTTTACTATTATTTTTTATTCTTTTCTTTTCTTTTACACATTATTTCTTACTTAATGAGTTATTTTTCACCCCTCTTTTTTTTACGGTGGATAGGATATCGGAGCTGATGATTCCGATAATATAGACCGCCGGAATGGAGATAAAATCGGCTGATGTACCAAAATTCAAAAAAAAAAAAACGGACTTAATACGGATATTGCGAATGAACAATTTAGACTAGACTTCCACAATATCCATCCACGTGGATACTACCACAACCATATCACATGTAAGATGTTCACCATGGGTAGAAAATGACCAACACATTTTTTATGGTTCCTAGCCACACAAATAAACATCATATGTTAGATGCTTTCTATGGATATGGTGAACAATATCGACTATTCGTAGACACTACCACGATCTCCTTACATGCTAGACGAGTTTGATGGATAGAATGTGACTAAAGTTCACATGATCGTGAAATGTACCTGGTAAACATAATTTTAAAAACTCAGGTGGACGATTTCTATTATTCATGGACACTACCACAATTTATCACATGCTAAACTCTTCTGATGGACAATAGATGGTCAAGAGTTCACATTATTGTGATCCGTGGACACAAAAGTATGTTGGGTACGTTATTCGTGGACACTACCACGATTCTATCACATGTTAAAAGTTTGTGATGGACAATAGGGTGCTCAAGAGTTCCCATTATTGTGATCAGTGGACACAAAGTACGTGTAGACTACTATCCATGTGGACACTTTATCTAAAGTATTTATTCGAAATTTCCGTATTAAGTCTGTATTTTTTTTTTTTTGAATTCCGGTAGATCGACCGGTTATAATTTCATTCTGGCGGTCTATATAACCGGAAACCTCACATATTGCATCATAGGACGCAACACATATCCATCTAGAGAATGTCTTGATCATTTTCTCTCTTTTCTATTATTTATGAAGGATAAAATGGTCTTTTTAATGGCAGAACCTACAAAAAAAATATAAAATTGTACAAAATTTTGATGAGATGCAAAATTGTAAGAAAAAAAAAAGATACAATTGGTGCAAAACTCTCTTTTTGGGCCAGAATTTCAATTTTCTCATGGATTAAAGTGATTTGTAGGATTATGACTTTAGTTATTATCTCCAAATAATATTAATATAATAGATTTTGGATAATGATGCAAGATATATAAATTTAAAAAAACATAAAAATATAAGATTAGAAAACTCTTATGTATAGTTATCCTAATAGGATTAGGAGTATTAGAAATGACTACATATAGAACTCATATGTGTACTTAGTGATTTACAATAATGTAATTATGGTTGCATACATTTTTAAACTATCTAACTTAACTTAAGGTTATAAAGTTTACTTGAAATCTAAGAAGATGACTGTATTATGTTTTCATCTAGAGGAGGTTTGGACATTAAAGTTGTGTTGCTTTCTAGTTCTAAAGAAAAACATATACGATTTTATTAGATACATACCAATATATAATTTTTTATTTGGTTAGATTTAAACCAATAAAAATCGGCCCAATTTCAAAATATTTAGTAATTGGGCCCGAAATGATTAAGCCTAAGTCCATGACTAAATTAAATGAAATAATCTGCCATGCTCAGCCCTAAATTTCCATACGCAAACACGGATAGTGTGAAGGTTGTCGAAGAGGAAATCGAAGGGAAATCGAGGGTTTGTACTCCTGCCGTGGTTAGTGTGAGGTTAGTATACTTGTCTCATGGCTAGCTTTATGGGTCATGGCTAGCTTTATGGGTTTGAGACAAGGAGTACTTGTATCATGTCGTGGAATTTTGCATTAGAAGATAGGTTTTTGAAATCGTGTGTTTGAGAAAATGGTTTCGACAAGTAGATAATTTGATTTGAAATTTTGTGAAATAGACACTCAGATATATAGAAAAACCAGTGAAATCGGTTTTGAGAATTTGTTTGAACAATAGAAATTCGTTCGCAGAAGAGCGAATTTCGTGAATCTTCTGTTGAGCAGTCTGAGCTAGGATTTGGGGGTTTTAGGGTTTGTAATCTTTGAAATGTTAGCAGTTATCTGAAAATTTTGGTTTTGTTTTGTGGTATTCCAGTTTAAAGTTGAAGCGATTCAATGTCTGAGGAACTAGCAGTTCGTGAAAGTGTGCCATTTTCTGAATACGAGATTCTGAGAAAGGAGCATGAGAATTTGTCCAAGGAACATGAAACCTTAATCAACACGCTTGTGGAGTATGAGAATTTGTTGGCGAAGAAGCAGAGAGAGGCAGCTGTGTGTAAGGAAGATGTTCGAAAATGGGAGAACAAGTATGGTGAAATGGAGAAGAAGCTAGAGATGCTCGAAAAGGGCATTGAAGACTTGATGTCTTCTGATTTAAACGAGATGAACGGTGTGGATTCAGGGACTGCAACACTTGCAGAGGATCCTTGTTATGTTAACTGTAACTATGAAGGTAATGAAGTGTTTCCTTTTGTATGTTTTGACGTTTCTTACTAATGGTGTGTTAGATTTAGGCTAAGTGAACACGTTCTATGGCTTAAAATCTCTATACAGATGTGATTGAGATCAGTGATGACGATGAAGGAAACCAAAGAGAAAGCAGTGGAGGACAACAGAGTGACTCTCAAAACCAAGAAAACTTATGCTTCTATATGTGAGCAAGAATCTGAATCACATTAGTAGTTGGAGAAGCAGAGAGTAAGAAGTGGTGAGAAACTGTGAAGTTTCATATTTTGTAAGTTACTATGAATCTCCAATGCATTGTTGTTGTTTTTGGCTTGGAGTTAGGATGTTAGGCGATGAAAGTTAGTATGGTAAGTTGACTTAGCGTAACAAAAAGTTGCAAGAGAAGCAGCTTTTATTAATCTACTTTTGAGATTGTTCTGTATTACAGTTAAACAAGAGATAAGTGAGAAGCTTGTTTATGCTAATATTTGAATCTATTAAGCTGTGTGTTTTTTTAGCCCTGTACAACTTGAGGTTACTGTAAAGCAGAGTATCAGCAAATCCAGACCTGCTAACAGTGAGCAGTTATCAATGCTTGGCAACAGCCAAAGCTTCCGGTGTTAACAGGTCCTTAGCAATGTAAGAACGGAGCATTTTATCCCCGGTAACACTTTCAGCGATGGCTACAGCTGCTATGTTCCTTTCTGAGGCCACATGTTCACAGCTGAAACTATCAAAGAAGTTTAGCGAGTCAAGAATGGCAGTGTAGAGCGGTAAGAGAGAAGGAACCCACAGCGGGTCAAGGAAAACTTCTCGAGTCCGCTCAAAGGTAGATTCGAAGATAATTCTTTTGTACCAAAGATCTTTAATGCTCTCACCAGCCCATGACATTGCCTGCAGTTTATTTCCGGTTTTATCAACACATGTGCATACGACCTTCTACTGTGGCAGAGAACATAACCTAAGTGATTCCTTAAGACCCACGCAACATCGCCGTTTAGAAAGTAGTTTACAAATAATGAAACAGCCAAAAATAAGATGATGTCTTCAAATTTTATCACTTCTTATCGTTAGTGCCCTTAAATTCTCAGGCTGAACCGTTACAGGAAATCATTTATTTTAGATTACAACTCAAAAAAATATAAAACAAATTGGAACAAAGAACGTAGTTGAGCTAGCTCCCTCATTGGCATGTTCTCGACTCGGTATCACGAACTTTGGTAGCTTTCTGTGACATTCCACAGAGTAACAATAAGAACAAAAAAAACGTTAATGGAAAGTAGAAAGCTTTCGTTAGTTTAACTTTTGTGACACATTTCATAAGGTATTTATTTACTTTTATATGTGATAATTAAATTTACAAAGATAACTGCTTGAGACTGTTCTGTATAACATTTTAGGAACTAGATAAACAAACAAATTGATAAGATTATTTATGAAATATATAAAGAGAATTCCTTAAGTTTTCAACTAGTAAATTCTAAACTTGAAGTTTAGAGAATTGTTTTTATAATCCAAAAAAACATAAAAATGAGGTTTAAAAGTTATCAAACACTTGGTTTCCTATTCCACCATTCCATTTCCACATAGAGCTTATCTAAGGAGTCCGATAGGTTTGGCTGGCGGCCACCAAGTGGATGGTCCAGATTCCCTGCCACGGAACTCGAAGCCAAACATTTTCAAAGCTGAGACGGTGGTCAAAGTGAGTCCCACACATGGTCGTTGATAGTCAGTGACTCAGTGGACACCGTTAGATCATTCATGATCTGAATGGCTTGGATTGGTTCTCTATGTTGGATGTATGCAGGTTAATGGAATGTAGAAAGTTTTCGTTAGTTTAACTTTTTGTGACACATTTCTTTTTTTTTTTTCGTCTGTGAATTTCATTGATAAAACAAGAACGAGTATTACACAAGATGAGGACAACCATTAAAACACAAGGAGAAACAATGCTCAATTCCAAACCTACAAAACAGAGAGGCAAGGTTGATGATGACACATTGAGATACCAATCACAGCTTGATCCGAGCCTTTCAAAGACCACCAAAAGGACTTCCCGCACAACTTTAACAAACGAAGACGGGCTTCAACACGATTGATGATAACTCGAAAACCAAACACCGGCATTCTCCATAAAGATGAGTCCACTTCTTATATTTGTGAGATACACTATTTTCGTTGATTGCACAATCCAAAACCGATAGATGAGTGTAATTCACAAAGCACCATTCATTTCCTTAGCAACAAATTCACCAACTAAAGCTTTAAACCATGATTCCAGAAATCTAAGGGGGAACACCCCAACCAAAAGCTCGATCAAAAGTTAAAGAAAGGACATATAACTAGACCGAGAAACTTGGCCCAAAAAAGGGAGTCAACGCCCAAAAGAGGGAAACCTAAAGCTCCACAACTGCAAACCACAAAGAAGAGTCTGATCTAGAAACAAGGTAGACCAACAACAAGGGGAGAAAATGACGCCTCAACACCGGCAACACACCGCATAAACCAAAATTATCCAGAGGAAGAGCTAGATCTAAAATCACAAGGAAAACAAGATCTAGAAACAAGGGCTCCATATAAACCACCAAAACCACCACGAAGGGAGATCCTGACAGCTGATATAGAACCATCGCCATTAATACCAAAACAAGCGTTAGATCTCAGCCATGGATCTAAAAATCTTCAACCACAAAGGAGGAAGAAGACTCAAACTTTGATATAATCTGCAAAAGGGAGAGATTCATAAAGGATAAAACTACAAACACTAAAGCAAAAACAAGGGCACGGCGCCGGAGACAAGCTCCGGACACCGGCCAAACCAGAAATTTTTTAGGAAGTCGCTTTTAAAATCGTCGGAAGAGATAAAGATGAACAGGAGAGAGAAAAAGCGGTGTGAACAGTGAAAGCTACAATTTGTGACACATTTCATAAGGTATTTATTTACTTTTATAGGTGATAATTAAATTTACAAAGATATATTTAAAATATTTGTGAGATATAACATTTTAGGAACTAGATAAACAAACAAATTAATAAGATTATTAATGTTGGGCTTATTAAGCAGAAATGGGCTTCTAACAATCAGGCCCAGTTTTAGTAGAATCAACCCATGATTGATTTTGTTAAGTCAGAGCTAAATTTCTTCCCACATCGGAAGCAGCATACAATGTGATAGGTTTTGTATGGCTATAAAACGAAGAGGTGTCCTTCAGTGAGATTCATCTTTGCGCTTGGGGCAATGACGCAGCTTATGAGGTACTAACCGAGGCGCGTCTATTGCTGGTTGAAAACTATTTCCAAACCCCCTCCTGGGCCTAAGCTTGTCTTGGACCTTCGAGAATTTCTGGAAGGGCTTCCTTCGGGGTAAAGCCCTACAATTTTAAGTTCAATCTTTATGATGTTTCTCATTTGTCTGAAACTTCGACTGACGATTTCGACAAAGCCACTCAAAAGTATGTTTTACTTTGATTCCTCGGGTAACGGCTTCAAACATGACAAAACACACACAAACCAATATTATAATGTTTTGATAATATACTATAATTTGATTGATTAACTTGCTGTACTGATCATAGAGTTCGAAATTATATGTTCGTTTGTGCATTCTAATTTATATTTGAAGCGCTATAAATTATATTTGTTGGCTAAGGTCTGTATTCAAACTCAAGATGGTGCAATTTTAGCGGATAGCAGCTTCAATTGATCGAAATCTGTAATACGGTGCTAGCTAGCCCGGCCATGGATGGAAGCAGTACAAGCATTTGCTTTCAGTCCTTCGTCCTCAAAATAAAAAAAAAGTATATTTGCGGTCCCTTATATGATGAAATATTCATTAGCTTAGTCAGTTTTCATGTGTAATTGTCTCTTTATATGAAGGTAATTCATATACAATTAATTCTTTTACTACCACTAATTTCAATTACTTCTCTCCTATTTGTGGATTCATTTGATTTCTTTGCAGCTAAATTTGATGCATGTTTGTGATTACAGTGGCTTAAAGACTGTTTTATGGACAGAGAAAAAGCTGAGTAGAGACCAAAGTGGAGAAGTTTAAGTCTTTTGGCTTCATAACTGCTTGATTTTTTCCAAAAAGATTTCATAGCCTTGCTTTTATTCTAGCTAATTGTAATGGATGCTCTATATATCTTAGTACTTAAAGTCTACACAAAAAGAACAAATCATTGACACTCAAATATATTAAAATCATGAAGTTTGCCTCTGAAACCAGCTCATAGTCATTAGATGTAAAGTCAAATATAAGATCGTTGCTTTTTGATAAACATATGTCAACTGGAAATGGCATAAATGGTGTAGCATAAGTTTCGTTTGTTAGATATAAACATGCCTGATTTATAAGGACATCACAATGCTTCAATTGTACATTCTCCAAAAAGCTTTCCTATTATAGGCCATTTCCATTTGAGCTATGATAGCATCGTGGCAGCTGAGCTCACATTTATCCTTGGTATATCTAAATCTATGTCTCTCGGAAGGGAGAAAGCACATATTGTAACTTGCATCAATAATTTCAGTTATTTTGAAAGTTGATTACTACTTCGTGTTTGCATTTTAATAGGGTGTGTGGAGTGTATATTCTAGCAACTCACGCCATTGCAAATTATTTTGTGGATTCATTTATACATCAGAAGCATATAGTTGAATTAAAAAGAGTGGAGGCGTCCAAATCAAATATGCTAACTCAAAAGATCATCTTGTATTATCAATATAAAAGAAATTGAAGTGAAAATTGTCAGGATTAACCATTTATACAAAATAGTGCATACAAACTTTTTCGTTTTACTTGGTTTCAAGGGTTAAAACAATTCAAATGGAATAAACATAATATATTAGAGAATCTAATGGAGAGATAAAGTAGATTGTGAATAAAGCTAAAAATATGAAAAATATATATAAATGCAAAAATTGTAAATAAATTGTTCACAACTGATTTTGTTGTTAAATCATGTGATTTCGGTTTAGTAACCATTTTCATTGGTTATGATGTTATCTTTGTTTTTGAACTCAAAAACCATACTTGCATTGCCCTAGAGCAGCCATTGAGATCTTTTAGCTCGTTTTTATTTATTTTATTTTTGCGTTAGAGTGAATTTTTCAACAACGATTTAGTAAAGTTCCAATGTTCACCAATATCTACATGATAAAAGAAGTGTAGGCTTGAGCCAAGTAATGAATGACTGGCAGCTTGCCCATTCGGAATTCCCGCCTTATCAATTTGTGTTTGATATTCTCTAACGATGACATGAGTTGATATCCACAGTTTTTGTTTTTGTCACAACATTTCTTGGTGAATATGTAGACACCTGAGTTAGTTTTTTTCCATCATCCTTCCCTGAGAGAAATCTACAAGCACTCGGTCCAATGATAACAATTCCTTGACAAACAAAACACACGATAAAATGAGATGATTCGATTGAAACCTCTGGTGTCCTGCTTTGGTTACACTTATTTTACATGTAACAATGTAACATACTTGATTACTGTTTGTTTTTTAATATTACATTTTCCAGCCATGTTCAAGACTAGATACTTCTCAGCATGTACTATACTAGTCTATATATATAGATGTGTATCATCATCAATAATCGATGCACAGCATGCTCTGTGGGTTAGATATGTAATAATATATCACAAACTCACAATAGTGCAATTTAGTTTATCTTTAAATCAAGCAATTAACTTGTATTCTTTCTGCATACAGTCCATAAATTCTCTGGGCCGGGCTTGGTTGCTAGTTAAGTCGTCCCTTTTAGTTGTGTATTGCAGTAGGAATGATTATTTAGACCGTTAGACATTTAGATGTACGTCGAGGATATTTTAAGTATAGACGAACACTTGTACGTAAAGGATGATCACAGCCTTCGCTGGACAAATTTTGAAGACGAACCCTTGCAAGTCCGGGATATTTATGATGTTCTTTAAACTATGACTTTAGCCTAGGAAAATAGTAACGGTACGTGGTACTATTAAGGTTACAAATTGATTTTTTCAAGAAGTAACACTTAATAATTGGTCTCATGGCAATTATAAAATGAAATTAAGGTTACAAATTGATTTTTTCAAGAAGTAACACTTAATAATTGGTCTCATGGCAAAAAAAATGAAATTAAGGTTACAAATTGATTTTTTCAAGAAGTAACACTTAATAATTGCTCTCATGGCAAAAAAAAAGAAAAAAAAATATGCAAACAAAATTAATCGATATTTTTGAAACTTTTGCCTAGTAGAATTGGATCCAAAATAGCGATAAACTCTTGAAAGCTTAGAGTCTGAAGACGAAAAGCACGGCAAAAGACGAAATTGGGAAAGGGTGTAACTCGCTTAAAAGGATTTAGGAAGTTGTTTCATCCTCAACGATGGCAGAAAGGCTCGATCATTGATTTTTCTCATCACATGATCGACGTTCACTAACACACTTAAATCCGACACGAACCAGGATTACACTAACTAAAAGAGCTTAATAGCGGTTGTTCGTCCCCTAAAATATTTTCCCGATGTCAGCAAGACACACCTACATTCTTGCTTTATGGTGAGGGAATTAAAAAGAGAAATGTGTGAGATAACACAACCGGAAAAGTAGTTGGAAGGTCAGTTCAGTAAATCAAAAGGAAGAAGCACAGCAAACAAACATGTTAAGTGCATGGGAATTGCACGAGAACTGTACATGAAATATGAAATATTATACATCATTTAATTTCTTTGCTGGTCCTTCTTGTAATGTTATATTTATTAATGTGTTTCTGCTATTTTTCATGAGACACTGTCTCACTCACCTTCTTCTCAAAATTTCTTTTCTTAATTTGCATTCTCAAAAAAAAATTGTTTATCATCTAATATTTGTACCGTTTGTATGCAAATGTAGACCAGTATATATTTGCAAACATACAAATACATATATGTCAAACTTTTGATTTTTTTTTTTTTTTTTTTTTTGGCATCGTCAAACTTTTGATTATACAAACAGATGTGATTATCATTATACCTTGAATGTTAGTGGACCTAAGTTTATTATGATAGACAAATAATGGGTGACGAAAGTTATGATAGACAAATAATTGGTGACGAAAGTCAAAATTAAAAACAGAAAATACGGAAAAGACGTTCTATATACGGGAAAGTCAACTGACATTTACCGATTTAATAATAGCGTTGAAAGTTTGAGACAATATTCTTTGACCAGGACGGTCCTGGACTCGCACAGAAAAAGAATACTGGTTTGATCCGGTTCACAACTCCTCACACTTGGCGGTGGTTTGGTATCTAATTGGTTCAAATTCAACCATTTCACAGAGCTATCCAAGGACCCAAAATATTTGCCTAACCAAATGGACGGTCCAGATTCGCAGGACCACGGGATTCCGAAGCCGTACATTCTCATATCTGAGCGCGTCATCATGTGGGTTTCATACATGGTCGTTAGTTCTCAGTAAAGACCGTTCGATCATGTCATGACGTGAACGGCGAGGATTGCTTTTATTTGCATGAGGTTTTTTGCTTCTAGCTTTCGTATAACCAACATTAGAAATAAGTTTCGATTGCAACCATCACAAGATTTATCATGATATATAGCTTATAATTAGAAAATCAAAAAGAAGATCTCTCATGAAAGGTCCCCATTTGTATTTTGGAATATATCTTTCAAAAGCTCTGGAATTATGTGACAAACCAAATCTTTGCAGGAGGGGGCACCACAAACATATAAGCATGCATTTCCACTGTGCATTTCTCTGGCCCATGACCATATTCAAGCCTTACGAAATGAGGAAGGGGCACATGGCCATCTTCAAGCTTTACAAAATTATGCACTTTATTTTGAATAACGAAATATATGTAAATGCAACAGCCTCTTGTATTTGCGGCAGATCATTTGAATATATATATATTAGTTAACTATGTTATATTTGTCTTGATCATCGTTAGATTATGGTATATAACTATGAAATTATAATGTGAGTTTTTCTCTTAAAATTAATAAAATGTGAGTTAAAATTATACTAGTACAGTGGAACATTGATGGGTATGCATGAAAAATCACGCAGTTCACATGAACATTTTAGGAAATGGGGCCTAGCTATTTAATACTACTTCATATTTTCCGTATCTACAGATTCACAATAGTAGATACATTCTAAATTCTCTAATAAATCCAACCCGTACATCTTTAAATTGTGTATCTAATACTAAATATTTGAACTTATTTTCTTACCTTTTTTCCTTATAGAATATAGTAGTATATCTTACATTTGAAATTTAGCAACTTGCATGGTTATTTCAGAGATTGGCAGGAAATAGTTAATGTCTTATAAATTTGTTCACATTTTATATACAATTTAAAAAAAAAAAAAAAAAAAATAGCCTCTGGACCTCTCTTACGGGCAGAAGAAAGAAAAAAGGATATCTAGCGAAAGCGACACGACTTTGCTCTTTCTCGAGTATTTGCGGCTCTAGACAACTTGTCTTTTTCATGTCGACTATACATATGATCTAGCAATGTAACATGTCTTACTTATTTCAATAAAAAAATCCTGATAAGTTTCGATTTTATATGATTTAAATTGTTAGATTTCTTAACGAGATTTTAGAACAAAACCCTTAACGATGATATACGAACGTTCGGAATTGTTAGGTTCCAAACAACGATTTACGCAAATGATATTGAACATAATATGACATAGATTGGTTGTAGTAGTTTTAGAAAACCAATGATATATTCCGATGCAGTCAAAAAGGAACCAGCCGTGCAGACCATGACCGAACTTGTTAAAAAAAATCTCTTTTCTTTGCAATTGATGGTCAACCTGAGATAAAAATGACCAAATCAAGACGGTCAGTGACATCGGTCCAAACCCAAGAGTGGACTCAACATGGACCATGTTAAATTTCCCATCACAATATACCTATACCATTTAGTTCGCAAGTTTCCGCAAACAAGCCGAAGAAAATAATGTGATTTGAAGAACCCATCATTACCACTAACGAGGTAAAGAAATGGAAAAGCGGAAATTAATGAAACCAAGAGAGTAAATTCCAACCATATCTACCGAAATATTTGTATTTGCGTTTAAGTTTATACGAAAAATAAGTTGTATTGTTGATATTTTTGAAATATAAAATCTATAACGTTAGAATGAATATCTCACATATTTTTGAAACTCTATAAATTAATATTCAATAAACTAATAATTTTGATAAATTAATAAAAAAATCTATCCCAATTTACATTTTTAGTTCAATTAAACTTTTTACATAGATCGAGATTTCCAAGAGATTAAGAATAACATAATTGAAATCTAAAATATAGAGAGATGCTCAATCAAAGGAAAATAAAACACTACTGAACAATCAAGGAGATACACGGATTGGACTTTGGAGAGGATGAAATGGAACAAAACGGACAATGGGATCATGTGGATGAATCATAGAAAGAAGAAGATTCTTTTCCATAATAAGGGTGGTATGGTTATTACAAAGGAGGTATAAATGTGATGAAGAAAACAATGAATATTAAGACGAGCTTGACTCTTCTTCATATGGAATTCGAAGCCTTAATCTGGATAATGGAATGTATAAAATTTTATCGACAATCTCATATCACTTTTGCAACAGATGGTTTGGAATTGGTAAAGTTAGTTTCTGAACCAGATGATTGGTAAGCCTTCACAATCCATCTAGAGGAGTTCGAACAAAGAAATATGTACTTTATGACTTTCGAACTCAAGCACATCTCACATACAAGAAATCATATGGCAAATAAATTAGCATGGAACGCTCGTCTTTATGTGCTCATGTTGTAATGGAACCACTAATGCGAGATAATTTTAGATTCCTAATCAATTACCCAAATGCACATGTCATTGTAGCATTTGAGATATCAATCTAAGGAGACAAGAAGAGTAGTCAATCAAGAATACAAGATACTACTAAAGCTAAGCAAAATTTAGAAAGAATTTAAACTAACTACCTAAAGACAAATCAAAACAAGAAAGCAAACAAAGCAAGAAAGAACAAAGCAAAACACTAAACAAGAAGACAAATAAGCTAAAAGAAGGGTCCTAGGATGAGGCTTTGGAGATTAGAAGGTCTAGAGACAATCAAAGATGCTTAAATCAATCAAACATTGCTAAACAAGGCTAATGATCATAATTAAGCTAATTTCATTCTCATGTTCATAACTCCTATGCTAATCATGCAATCATTCAATTCTCATTTGCAAATTACAAGACAAGCATGCAAGAATATTCATCAAATACATTTAGAAAAGCTAATCGTTAGGCTAAGAACACCAATCACTAGACTAATCCAATCTCTTGGCACTAATCTCTTTGTTTAATCCCTAACCAAGATCAAATTCTCATTTGTGATTAAGAGACAAACAAGCAATACAAACGAGTTCTTAATTTCAATAATCACCTTAGACAACTAATCTCTTAGGCTAAGAGTGAAAATCCTCTAATTTAGTTCATTGAGACATTTCATCAAACACCTTGTGGGCAAGAAACATCCTAACATCTAGATTGACAATCTCTTGATAATCTAGCATAGACCACACCAAATTAGAGAAGGACCATGCATAAATAAGTCCTAAGCATCATTAATCATTCCATAAACCACCTAAATCAACCTCATCCACAAAACCCAAAAGTTTTACTCTCTAATCTTCATTGTTCCCACAAAATCCATAAAGATAATATGAAATAACAAGACTAAAGAGAGATTAAGAGAAGAAATTAAGAAGAAATTAAGAAGATATAAAAGAGTATTTAGATTAAACTCAAAATCAAAGATCACAAGATCCAAATCCTAAAACAAAACTATGCTTAGGTAGCTTAGGTTTTAGAAACCCAAAATTAAGTATTTATAGTAAAAAGGGTCGAATTGGGTCAACCCAAGAAGTCTAAGTCGACTCAAACAAAGCTTGGATAAAAAAAATATTGGTAAAAGGTTGGTCAACACAAAATTTTCAGAAATTTGGGTTTCCCAGCGGTTTGCATTTGTCCGCTGGACAAACCGCAAGACACTCGGTGAAATCTTCAGAAAACTCAGCGGTTTGATTCTGCCCGCTACACAAACCGCTGGCTAATTAATCGGTCATAAATTTTCCAATACAGCTCCAAACGACTTGAAACCACCTCCATTGGAAAGTTAATTCAATTTACTATGATTTCCATTTGATGCTCCAGAAGCTAAATATGCACCTAAGGGCCACATTTTACTCAATCTTTTAAGAACATCATTTTGATCATTTATCACCATTTATCTAATGACTCCTCCAAAGCTCCAAAGTCATCTAAAAGATACAAGAAAAAACCATACAATGCAAACTCCTAACTCTAGAATACTAAACATCTAAATGCAACAAAACTCATGAAAACATATATGATACAATGCTAAAAGCAACAAAACATGAACTAAAAACAAACTAAAAAGGTCTAAAATATGAAGATATCAACCACAAACATAGATGATTATGAATTAGTTTCGGTCTTTTATATGATGTTGACAAAAAGAAGTTTTTTTTTTAATAAATAACAACTCTCTAATTTAATAAAATATTAGTTTGCTAATGTTATTAATTTATAGAATTTTTAAGTAAATTAATTGAGAATATAAATTTATCATCTTGTAAGATATAAATATAAAATATTACTTTTAATAATAAATAAATTACTTTTTATAAATTTAAATAGTATATTTAAAAAAAAATACTTTATATATTAAAATCTCCAAAATTACTAAAGAAATCTTGCGGAAAAAAAATACAACTGCTTTCTCATTAAAATAGTGAAGCGTTAAAAAGAAGAAGAAAAAAAACAGTGAAGCGTTCTAGTCAATCAACTAACCCAACTGCTTTCTCATTAAACCTCATAAGATTTTGATTTTTTTTTTTGTGTGTGTGAATAAACTGCCAAAACATAGCTTCTCTTATGTGCCACATTTCAAATCAACTTAGATTCTCTCTTCCCTCGTATCTAGTCCCAGTCTATCTACCTGGCACATCACACTATTTGTATTTTGATTCTATAAATTACCTTGTAACCGTGTGTAAAAATATAACTAAAAAGCATTATTAGCATTTTTGTTTAAAATAAATGATGATTAGCTTAAATTTTGAAACAAAATTTTAACAAAGCTTTTAAATGATCACAATGCCTCATCAACAAAAAAAAAAAAATTAATAAAAAGATGCGAAATGAATAGAATTTTCGGTCGAACAGAAACAAAAGAAAGATAAAGATTTCGAATGGTAACTGCGGTCACAGTGGACAAATTAAGTGCGGACCAAACCGTTTTATTTTTGGGGTGGACAAAAGTCCGCTGCGGACCGCACTTATTTCTTCATAAAACGGGTCCGCACTTTGTCCGCAGCGGACTGCTTTTATTTTTTTCTGTCCGCACTTTGTAAACTAATAATTGTAAATGATAAACAAAAACGGTCTTGACCGCTCGCGGACTAATCCGTCTTGACTGTTGTTACCATTCAAAGCCAAAGAATGAGCTCAAAGCACGTGGAGCAAAGAAACTCGACCTCCATGCGATCTTTTTGTAACTTAAACGTTAATAATTAATTAATATTACCATAAAGGAATTAGCTACATTAATACAATTTGATTGATATTAGCAGAAAAAAACTAAAAAACGAAAATTAGGGAGATACAAAATTTCGCGGGACTCCGTTTAGACGGGAAATTATTAATTTATTAAATTAATTAAACTGCTAAAAGAGGATCCGACCCGAATAGGTCACCAATATCTTGGAAATGGTCCTCCACGTGCCAGTTGGATAATCCGGATCCGAAACTGAATCCGCAGTCCATATCCGTGAACGTATCTGCAAAGAGATCTTGTCCCAATAAGTCGCCGCCGAGATAGTCGGGAACCGCCGAGCTCCGGAAATCGAACAATTCATCGTCTGTGAACAATGGCGCCGAGAAAACGGAGAAAGTCTCTGATTCTGTCATCATCGCCGTCTTCGAAAGCTCTTCCATGACGATAACTGGCTCTTCCTTGACGATAACTGCCGTGGTTAATGAAGTACTGCCGGATAATTCGTCCACGGCGAACGGAGATCGGAGAACAGACACCGGAGAGGGGAGGCAGTCGCTGCTGTTGCTGCTGATGGAGGAAGTAGCAACTTCGTTTTTGATTTTCCTCTTCTTCTTAACCGGTGACGGTGATGAAGATTTGTTATCCGTTGACAACGGCGGAGGAATGGAGAAATTAGTGAGCGCATCAGCACCACGGAGCTCAATCGCGGCGGTGTCGTACATCAAGGCGGCTTCTTCCGCCGTGTTGAAAGTTCCTAGCCAGAGCCTTTTTCGTCTAAGCGGATCTCTTATCTCCGCCGCCCATTTTCCCCACGGACGCAGTCTTACTCCCCGGAATTTCTTTTCCGTCGTCGTCTTTGCTCTAACGGCCGGAGCTGAAGCGTATTCCGGTTTCACTGTAACAGCTCTCTTCCTTCTCTTCTTCGATTCGATTTGACGACTACACCCACTAGCACCAGAGTCAAGAAGTACTTCATTTACGAACTTCTTGATACGACGGCGTTTAGAGACGAATCGTTGGTTTTCTTCTTCATCGTCGCTGGAGGAGTCTGTTGCGTCTGGGTCGGTGACAGTGATACGGAGAATCCTTGGTTGTTGATGGTGGTGGTTGTTTAGACCCGGTACGATTCTTGTCGTGCTGGTTTTGTGCTCTGTGAATTTGATCTTCGCCATTTCCATTTCTTATATCTCTGTTACTTGGACTGTGGTGACAGTAATATGAGTGAGAGTTTATATCAGAGAGATTGGGAAAGCATTTGAAAGCAAAAAGAAGAAAAAGGAAAAAGACAAAGAATAAAGATGGATTTTTTGAACGAAAAAAAGAAAGAAACTTGAACAACAAGAGAAATAAGAGTGAGGCTCCTCTGTAAAAAAGTTTTATCAAAGGACGAGAATTTTTTGTTTTTATAGAAAGCTACAAAGATAAGGCACAGAACTGCGAGAGAGGGAGGGGGAGGGAAAGTGAAGATTTTCCCGGAAAGTTGAAGAAAAGAGCTTTTGTGTTATATTCTTATGGAATCAACAAAAACACACCGCCTGGTTATCGAGAGATAAGAAGGGAAAAAATAAAGAGGAAGATGCTCCTTTGGGACAGAAGGCTTTAAGCTTGGTCTTTCTAGGAAATATTCCTGGAAGATTTTAGTGTGCCGAGAAAAGAAAGAGTGACACGAGGAAGATGAAGAAATTAGTAGGAGGCAGAGCATATATAACTTAAGAGAGAGAATTAGCCACTATTTTATAGGATCTTGAAGACTTCCGTTATTTTTTTTTTTTGCTATTTATTTAATATCATAAAAGAAAAAACTTTTCTTTTTCAATTAATGGCATGGCACAAAGATATACTACACTATTTTATTTTTATTTATTTTTTGATCAAAATTCTACTATTTTATTTAAATTATCATATTTATCAGATAAGATTTTTTGTTATTAAGATCTTCTAAACGGGATATCTCATTGCATTATTTAAAATTTTACCATTTTTATATTTTTTGGTTTTAGATGTTTGGGTTTTAAATGTGACACAAAAGAAAGAGTCATATTCCTTATCTACATATAGAAAGTCTTAAATTTATGTATGTTAAATGGAAAATTAGACCCATTGTCAAAAAACGTTCCCTAATAAAATATGAAACATAATCGACATGTATCAACAAAAATTAACACTTTATAATGCAAACACAGTCATGAAATTTTACATAAAAAATTATTAATGTGAAGAAGGGGTAAACTAGAAATTTTGTTTAAAAAACGCCCATTTTTAATAATCTTCTTTTTAAATGGCAACCAAGAAGGAAAAAAAAATCAAAAGGGAACTAGAAAGAAAATCTTGCCAAAATTAGTTTTGTTAAATAGAAAAACTAATTTCTGATTGATTTCAAAATTAATTTGCCAAAATTATCTCTCGCGAGAAGAGTGTGATAATACCAAATCGCCGCATAAGTCAAAGGATTGAGATATTGACACGTGGTACAACAAAATTGGGCTGAATCCAACGGTTGGGACGTGCCTTTCTCTTATAACGGACAAAGAGAAAAAACATGTAACAGTAGTATCTTAATAAATGAATTAAGTATAGTAATTTTCAAAAATTGTTCTCGTAATTGGAGATTCAGGTCACGTGATACCGGAGACACGGTCAGTCCTCCTTTTGACTAGAATACTTAATTAGTACTATAATAAACGGGCAGGTGATTAAATCTTTAATCTAAAACCTCCGTACGAAGCTTTCTTCTCTTCCCATATTTAAGGTCATTATCAAAGCAAGTTGCCTGTAAAAAATCAAAAGCCGTTACCCGTAGTTCTTTACTTCTTTACTGTTTTAACCTTTACCAGTCTCTATTATTACAGCTGGTGTCTAACGTGGCAGACAACAACCTAGGATGTCGCGCCAAAAATTTAAAAATAACAGTAAGTTTTGGAATCATTGTATTAGTTTTTAATTGTGATTAGAAACACAATTTTTTTTTTCCTGCAAAATTTTAAGCGAGTAGAATAAACAAACCGACTCTCAGTTCACTGGCTTTTTTTTTAAGACAAGCATATTTGCCATTTCTTCGAGAGGCAAATTAAGTAGCGAATATGAAGTACTATATTAAATCATTCTATAATAATACTCTTAAAACTCTTGAGTATGAAACACTTTGACCAAATAACCTTTTAGCCGAGTAAAACTTGACTTGCATCAGTGGGTGAAAAAAGAAAAAACTTAGACCAGTGGTCAAGTATGTCGCAACGACTTTCATTTGTAACGTATTTTACCTAAATTAGTTTTAATGTCATACGTATATAGAGTGAGAAATCATGTCTTCAATCGTATTGTTATACTTGTTATCTAGTAATTATATAAGTGTAAACTAAACGTATATAATAATAGAATATAACGTGCAAAAAATATTGGAAGCCCATGATATATTGCCAAATAAAGCAGCAAATCTTCATTGCAGGGTATGTGAACCATGAACCCGTTTGTTGGTTCTTTCCCTTCATATTTTTGGGTACTTGCTTCTTCTCTGCTCTGCAGTTTTTGTCCAACATCATTGACATGCGTTACCATATTTGTATATGACCGTATAGACATTTAAATACTTTAATTCTTCGCTGTTTGAGCTATTATATGTTATATTTTTAGATGTATATATTTTAAACCCCATTTCATCTAAATTATAAAATTAAAGTCGTAATAAATGTGATTGAAAAATCTTAGACCTATAGATTTTAAACACTATTTTAGAATGAGTGAAGAAACATGAAATAGATGATTGTATATCACTACACCAGTCAAAGATAGGCATCATTCATATCCTTGATGATGAGCATATTAACTTCATGATGATTTAGTTTATATTGCCTACTTTATGTAATAAGAGACTTAATTTCGGTAATTTGAAAGAGTCAAGTTTATTAGCACCTTTCTAAGAGTTAGTTGTAGATGTGAGTCTTTAGTTAAAGTCGTGAGTCTATTGTTTAGCTAAGTCAGTCATTGTAGAGTCTATAAAAGGCATTGATAATGATGAATAAATGGTGAATCATTTTAATGCAAACTTCAATTCTCGGTACTATATTCACATTTGGTATTAGAACAAAACGGTAAAATTGAGTGATTCAAAAGAGAAAAGAGTGAGAAAAGATGAGTGAAAATAAAACACTTACAAAAATTCCTCGCTTTGATGGTCACTATGATCATTGGAATGAGCTAATGGAGAACCTTTTGTGCACCAAGGGACTATGGAGTTAAGTGGATGAAGGCTATATGAAATCAGCCGGAAGAATTGAGACGACTGCAGAACAACAGAAACAGTTAAAAGATCTCAAGATGAAAGATCATCAAGTGAAGCACTACTTGTTCCAAGCAATAAATCGGGTCGTGTTCGAGCAAATCTTGGATCGTAGGACATCCAAGATCATTTGGGAATCTCTAAAGAAGAAGTTTGGAGGAAATGAGAGGATGAAGAGATCACTTCTTCAAACACTCATCAGAAAATTCGAGATACTCACAATGAAGACGAATGAAAGCATTGATGAGTACTTTGTGAAGGTGATGCCAATCTTGAACAAGATGAGAAGATATGTCAGATTCAAATATTGTTGAGAAAATTCTCCGAACTTTGACAGATTTTTCATGTATGTTGTGGTATCCATTGAAGAATCCAAGGATACTACAAACATGACCATTGATGAGTTACAAAGCTTGTTATCTGTCCATGAGAAGAAGTTCAAGAGAACTACATATGAAGAAGAAGATCAAGTTATCAATGTAAAAGGCAGAGACAAAGGATCATATAGAGAACGAGGCAGGGGAAGAGGACGCTCTTTTAACGAAGCAGTGATCGAGTGTTACAAGTGCCATAAATTGGGTCATTTCTAATATGAATGTCGCAACGCTAAGGCTCATTATGCAGAGCTATAAGAAAGCAATGAGGTTCTATTAATGGCACAAATAGTACTTAACATGACAAAAATAGGAGATGCTTGGTTTGTAGACTTTGGATGCTCTAATCATATGTGTGGAGATGGAGAAATATTCTCAACTCTTGACACTACATTCACTCACAATGTGATGTAGCCCCAAGGCGGAAGCTTGAGCGATGGATTGATGGAGGACAAGCACTGGCTTAAAAGCTCTCTTACTTGACCGAGATGGGTGGAATAGATGGAAGATGATTGACTCTCTCAACCGGTGGGTGTTGATTGACTCTCTCAATCGGTGGTGAACTAGTTATGCTTGAGTCACACAAGCAATCCTAATCCAATAATCTTCGGAGACAATTGAATCACTCAAAAGAATCCTAAGACAAAAGATCTTAACAAAGAACACTCTTTGAAGAAACTGAATAATACTTTGATTGAAGGTTGAAAGGTGATTTACAAATGAACAATACAATGAGACTTTATAGGACTCATGACTAACGGTCATATTGACCTTGAACAAGAAAGAAATCGCAAACATAAAGAAAACTAGCCGTTAGGCTGATTTTTGGTAAGGATCCATGCTCTTGATGATTTCTTTGTATCTGGATGGCTTTAGGGGATAAGTGAGGATCCTTGAAACAGCTTGATTGACAAATAATTCGCAGCTTGCATTCTTGGAAAGAAGCCGTTGGTGTTTGATCTCTTTCTTCTCCAAAAATGGTAAGTATGACTTGTTGAAGTTATGGAGAATCTTGTGTGGTCTTGTGCAGCTGGGGACGTCTAGACTTGATGGAAAGGAGCTCAATACACTGTAGTTTTGATAGGTAAACGTTTGGTGCTGAATTGACCTTCCAAATGTGAATGCTTCCATATATGGCAAGTCTGCTGAGCTAGTGCCGATGCTACTTCCTGAGCTAGCTATGATGCTACATATGGTTAGCTCCTTTTCGGTATCTTCTTCTTGTGTCATCTTTTGGGGATGACTCTTCTTAGTGGCATGCTGATGATGAGCTGAGCTAGATGTCTTGACCTTGGTCTCCACTTGAGCTAAGATAAGCTCATACGCCTTGTTGGATCTTCTCGGCTCCATAATCTCTTCTCCATGTGTTATGATTCCTCCTGGGTCATATGTCTTCTTAGGATTGATGATTGGTTGTATAACCAATCCTATGCCTTGTATTGGATCAGAACTCATTGTGGCCTTGACTTCTCTTAGTCTCCTTGCGATGCTTGACGTAGTGGTTGAGTCAGTGATCGAGTCAGTGAGCGCCTGCTTTGGTTTGGATCTGATGACCGCATCATACCCTCCCTCTTCAAGAAGTTTTGACCTCAAAACTTGATAACCTGCACATAGATAAGTCAAGTTAGTCCAGTGAAGTGAATGAGGGTTTAGAAGATTACCTTGAGAATCATTTTGATTCTGATGTAGTGGTTGAGCATCCGGTGGTTCTTCTTTGAGTAGATAGGACAGCAATGCTCCTCTTCTTTGAGCTGATATGACGCTTCCTTTGCTGATCTTGCTCATGCTCTCCTTAAGACCTGCAAATATCTCATCACCTTGGCCAAGAAACAAGTGGATTATGGGTTTCTCATGATGAGATAAACTTGCTCTCAAAATACTTATGACAAAATGCCGTTGCTCTCCTCGGGGACAGAACATTGATTCCTCATTTGACAAGTCCATTGAGTTATCAAGAACAAACTGATTATAAGAATTACTTACCCGATGCACACCTTTAGTGTTTTGATTCAGCTTGGATACCATGGTAAGATGTCTGAATGTGGGATCTGGTGGTTTCTCCTTGATTTCTCCTTTGGTTCCAACACTCTTAGCTCTACCTGCTTCATCACTTGAATCTAGGGACAAGTGCATTATACCAGTAGCATGAGAGTTAGAGTTAGACACTTTAAGTTCAGAGACAACCTCATGATTGGTTGAAGCATGATATAATTCAAGCCTTTGGTTTGCGTGTGGCTCATGTGTGGAAACATGGCTCGGTTTTGGTCTCTCTTTCAAGACTCCTTCTTCCCTTGGCTTCTTGATCTTTATCAGACCTGTACCTAAGTCAACTCTTAAGGGAAAGAGCAAGTGAATTATATCTGAGTTTGAGACTTTAAAAACAGGTTGCACAAGGTTGGAGCTTACTATTATGGATGTGACAAGCTGGTTCAGAGTCGCATCTCTCCTGGTGCATGTACTACTAGAGGTTTTATGCTCTAGTCCATCATTGGTTGAAGCTCCCTGATCTTTCTCATCTTGATTCCTTTGTGTTGATGGTTCTGTCCGAAACTTGACTTCATGACCTATATCTTTCTCAAGTTCTCTTGGACAAGACAAATGCATTATCATATCCTTGGAATCATTATAAACTGTTTGAGTAAGACAATTACTCACCTTGCCTTGTTCATGTCTTGGGGCATCAGTCATGATGGTACCTTGAATGTACTCTTGTCCTTCACTAGCTTGTAGCTCATGACATTTGTGTTGCTCCACTTCTTCTTTAACACCTATACTTTTATGAACCTTTTGGTCCAGGCACAAGTGCATCATAACAGTGGTTGGACAAACAAGTTTATTCACTCTAAGTTCAGAATTCACCTTGTTTGCTTGCACCTCACGGTTGTTGTCCTTTTGACTTGTGTGCTCTTGAGCTACTTGGCTGCGACTCTCCTTTACTCTAGAGATGACCATAGCTCTCTTACGGCAGTCACCATGGGATGTAGTCTGGTGTGTGACATCTATGGATGCTGGTAGCATCACTTGATCAGGTTGTGATGTTGGTGCATCGGTCCACTTGACTTTTCCATTCTCCTTTGAACAAATCAGGTTTGGTAGTGTACTCTGACCTCCATGCTCTTCTTCTGATCTTGTTCCTGATTCAAAATCCTTGGGCAAAGACAAGTGCATGAGTCTTGAATTGGAAATTAAATTATCAGATTGCACAAAGTTATCATTTGTGTCAGTTACTTCCAATTTCAACTCTGATGTTATTTCTTTGAACAACTTCCTAGATGGACAATTTGTAGCAAAATGCCCTCTTCTATGGCACCTATAACATGTGGGCTCTTTGGAATTTACAAGGTTAGAACACTTACCTTGTGTTGGCGTGTCTCGCAACTTGAGTGAGGCATCAAAGCTAGGCCCGGTTGCATTGGGTGAAGCCTTGCGGCTGTGCTTCTGCTCTTGCTTCTTTGGGTACAAAATCTCCATGATCTCCTGCCATTGCTGATCCTGCTTTGCTTGAAGAGTCTTCTTAGGTTCTTGATAGCAATCAGACTTGGGTTTTGGAGCAGCTTGTGCTTCGGATGCAATCTTCACTCTCTTGGTTGTGGTTTGAAGCTTTTCCACAAATTCTTTTTTCATCTTGGACTTGAGATCTCTCCAATCTAGTACTGGCTTCTTAAGGATGGTTGGTGTGCTCTCCTTTAGCCACCATTCATAAGCCTTTTCTGTGAAGGCTGAGACAGCTTGTACTAGCCTCCTTTCCTTTGGAACTTTGTTAACTTGTAACCACTGCTCCATGTTGATCTCCCACTGCAAGTATACTTCAGGATCTTTGCTAGTTCCTGAGAAGATTAGGGAACCTCTTGTTCTGGTGGTTGGCTGCCTTGTGCTTGCTTGTTGGGCTGTAGCTTTCCTTGTATCAGTGAGCTGACGTTGAGCTAGTACATGGTATGTAGTAACTCCATGGTTTTTGAATGCACTCTTGTGCCTAGGTGGGTGATACTCTCCATACATGTTTGCTACTGAATCTTCACGATCCTTCATGTCACTGACTCAGTACCTGAAACAATTAGCTTAAAGTGTATCAATATGTTCTGAAGTTATTTATCTTAAGCGCTGAACAAGTAGTTGCAATTGTTCAAACTCAAGCAACTATACACAAAACTTAACACACGGTTTTAAACAGGTTTTAGGGGTTTGAAAACCGGTTTAGGAGCTGGTTGGTTTGAAAAATATCAACTTTCCCTTTTGTTGATTGTTGCACACGTTTTTGGAAGGTTTAGAAAAGGAAAACAAATTTTCTTTGAATCAAAAGGAGCCTCTTTTCAAACTTTCGAAAACTAAAAGTGACAAAAATGGAAAGAACACTTTTTGGCTTTTGGTTTAAAGGAATTCAAATCAAACAATGAAAACTTTTTTTTTTTAAAAAACTTTTTGGAAACAACTAAAAACAAAGAAATAGAAAGAAACACAAAACAAACTTTTTTTTTTTTGAACTTTTGAAACAAGCCAAGAACACTTAAATAGAAATCAAAGAAACACAAACTTGAACTCTTTTTCTTTTTGGTTTTGAAGTTTTCAAACAAAAATACGAATGCAAACAAAAATCAGAGAAATAGATGAAAAAATGAAAACAATTTTTATGGGTTTTTATTTTAAAATAAAATGAAAACAAAACTAGATGCAATAACCGAAAGGTAAAGGATAGAATACACCTGATGTAGGAACCTTTCGGCTCTGATACCAGATGATGTAGCCCCAAGGCGGAAGCTTGAGCGATGGATTGATGGAGGACAAGCACTGGCTTAAAAGCTCTCTTACTTGACCGAGATGGGTGGAAT
This sequence comes from Orychophragmus violaceus, assembly GCA_030180135.1. Classification (NCBI taxonomy): domain Eukaryota; kingdom Viridiplantae; phylum Streptophyta; class Magnoliopsida; order Brassicales; family Brassicaceae; genus Orychophragmus; species Orychophragmus violaceus. The sequence continues at coordinate 101,249,403 of CM058233.1, read as the reverse complement.
AGATGGAAGATGATTGACTCTCTCAACCGGTGGGTGTTGATTGACTCTCTCAATCGGTGGTGAACTAGTTATGCTTGAGTCACACAAGCAATCCTAATCCAATAATCTTCGGAGACAATTGAATCACTCAAAAGAATCCTAAGACAAAAGATCTTAACAAAGAACACTCTTTGAAGAAACTGAATAATACTTTGATTGAAGGTTGAAAGGTGATTTACAAATGAACAATACAATGAGACTTTATAGGACTCATGACTAACGGTCATATTGACCTTGAACAAGAAAGAAATCGCAAACATAAAGAAAACTAGCCGTTAGGCTGATTTTTGGTAAGGATCCATGCTCTTGATGATTTCTTTGTATCTGGATGGCTTTAGGGGATAAGTGAGGATCCTTGAAACAGCTTGATTGACAAATAATTCGCAGCTTGCATTCTTGGAAAGAAGCCGTTGGTGTTTGATCTCTTTCTTCTCCAAAAATGGTAAGTATGACTTGTTGAAGTTATGGAGAATCTTGTGTGGTCTTGTGCAGCTGGGGACGTCTAGACTTGATGGAAATGAGCTCAATACACTGTAGTTTTGATAGGTAAACGTTTGGTGCTGAATTGACCTTCCAAATGTGAATGCTTCCATATATGGCAAGTCTGCTGAGCTAGTGCCGATGCTACTTCCTGAGCTAGCTATGATGCTACATATGGTTAGCTCCTTTTCGGTATCTTCTTCTTGTGTCATCTTTTGGGGATGACTCTTCTTAGTGGCATGCTGATGATGAGCTGAGCTAGATGTCTTGACCTTGGTCTCCACTTGAGCTAAGATAAGCTCATACGCCTTGTTGGATCTTCTCGGCTCCATAATCTCTTCTCCATGTGTTATGATTCCTCCTGGGTCATATGTCTTCTTAGGATTGATGATTGGTTGTATAACCAATCCTATGCCTTGTATTGGATCAGAACTCATTGTGGCCTTGACTTCTCTTAGTCTCCTTGCGATGCTTGACGTAGTGGTTGAGTCAGTGATCGAGTCAGTGAGCGCCTGCTTTGGTTTGGATCTGATGACCGCATCACAATGTCAAACTTGGAAACAATCACAAACTGCTGGTTAATGGGAAATGAGTGGTGAAGATCACACTGGAAGGAATCACCTACATTTAAAGTGTACTTTGTCCCAAAGTTGAAGAACAATTTTTTGAGTGTGGGACAACTTCAGAAAAGAAGGTTGGACGTACTTTTCAAATGCGGAGATCTAAAGACTTGCAGCATTTTTCATCCAACAACAGGAAAAATGGTGGAGTCAATGATGAGCACAAACCGCATGTTTGTACTATTGGGTTAAGACAAGCAAAAAAGCAAAGGAAGAAAGGTGTATGCAAGTAGATATCTCAGACAAAGCATAATTGTGGCATCATCGTTACGGTCACTTAAATCACAAAGGACTTCTTACTTTTCATAACAAGAGCATGGTTGTTGGCCTATTAGACATTGCACAATTTGAGGATCACGTGTGAAGCATGCATGAAAGGGAAATAACACCGAGTGCCATTTCCATAGAAAATCAAGTGGAGATCGACTGAGAAGCTGCAACTCATTCATTCTGGTCCGTGTGGTCCGATATCTCCACCATCCAACAGTCAAAAGAGGTACTTGTTGAGTTTCATTGATGATTTTTCAAGAAATACTTGGATTTTCTTTGTGATTGAAAAGTTAAAATCCTTCAACCAATTCAAGCTATTAAGATGAATGTGATGAAGCAAACAAGGATGTTCATCAAGTGTTTAAGGACTGAACGGGTGGAGAGTACAACTCCAATGAAATCAAAGAGTATTGCAAGGAACACGGGATTGAACAGAAGTTGACCACCTCATATACTCTGAAACAAAACGGTGTTGCAAAGTGTAGAAATCAAACCATTATAAATATGGTGAGAGATTTACTTGCAGAGAAAGAAGTGCCAACAATGTTATGGCCATATGTTCTGCAGTGGGTAAATCATGTACTCAATATGTCTCCTACTCTGATCATGAAGGATATAACACCAGAAGAATCATGAAGCGGGAACAAACTATATGTTGAACATTTAAGGATCTTTGGATGCATTGGACAAGTTCATATCTCTAATGTCAAGAGAACCAAACTCGATGATAATAGTGTGAAGTGTGTTCTCTTTGGTTACCATAATGAATCCAAAGCATACAATATGTTTGATCCAGTGGAGAAGAAACTTCACATCAGCCGAGATATGATCTTTGAAGAATATAAGAAGTGAAAACGGGGAAATGTTGGTTACTCAGTGGAGCAGAATGAAGAAATATAGTGGGAAGATGACTATGAAAATGCAGAAAATGAAGGCGAAGAAGAAACAGAAGAAGTAAGGGAAGAAGAAAACTAATAAGGAAAAATAGAAGATGAACACCATGATGAAAATGCACAAAATCTGAATACTGATCGTGTTAGAGGATCAACCTTGATAGCAAGGAGACAAAGAAGACCACCAATTTGGGTTATCGTAAAACATCTAAGATGGAGGCAAGAAATTGAGACAGAGTTAAATCCTAAACATAATCTTTAACTACTCTACTCGAAGGAGCCAAAGAGATTAGAGTAAAATAGATCTACAAAACCAAACTCAATAAAGTTGGAGAAGTGGATAAGTGGATAAGTTCAAAGCTCGACTTGTAGTGAAAGGATGTTCTCAAGAGTATGGAGTCGATTAGTGTTTGCTCCAGTAGCTCGAATGGAAACTGTGAGAATAATCATTGCTTTGGCCACACAAATATAATGGGGAATTTATCAACTAGATGTGAAGTCAGCATTTTTTCATGGAGACCTAGAAGAAGATATGTTTGTAAAGCAGTCTCAAGGGTATGAATCATCATGAAAAAACACATGTCCTATAAATTGCATAAGGCACTTTATGGATTAAAACAAACATCAAGGGCTTGGTTTACTCGGATCGAAGCTTATTTACTCGAGGAAGGTTTTACAAGAAGTATAGTGAGCAAACATTATTTTTCAAGAGAAAGAGAGGGCATATTTTGATTGTAAGCATTTATGTTGATTGATGAGGACATCGGATCATCGAAATCCGGCACGGACGAGAGGTATGTACCAACCTCGACCATGAGGCTGATCGAGCTATTCCCGACCTTGCGGAACATACATGAGGAGATTCAGGAGGCCAAGACATGTTCTACAAGGCCAAATGATGTGGGAATGAGGATTCATCAGCAAACAACATATTTCAGGAGTAATGCTCATTCCAGAACCCAATTGGAACGATCCCATTTGGAGATAGCCGACAACCGTCCACCCGGAGCCCTAGCCGAGTCCTGGAAGATGTCCATAGGAGAATTGGTTCGAACCAATCATACCATACTTGATATCCACCAGAAAGTATGCTATTTGGAAGAGTTTCGTGAGAAGAAATCATCCTGGGTTCGTGCTAATCTTGGAGTATGTCTAGAAGCTGTCCATTTAGCCATATCCGCGGATATAGGTGCATTCAAGAGAAGATTGCGATCGGACCATGAAGATTCAAGCTGTAACTCAACATGTTATGGAAACCTGACTCACCAAGGAATCTTCACGGAGTGGAATCACATTAATACCATTTGCTATGAAGAAGTTATGCATGTTTCAATACATGTAATTTTCAAGGAATCCGCTGAAGACCGACTTGTGCATATTGGAGTGTTCCAAACGAACCATGATGAATCAGGAAGCAAAGAAACTTGGCATGAGTTCTTGATTCATCAGGGAATGCATGAGAGTTGGAATCACACCAATACCATCTCGGACGAAGAAGATATGCAAGATCAAACCCGAAAGTTTATGGACCTGCCTTATTTAGAAGCTCACGGATTTAGTGAACTCCAGAACTATGTTTGGCGACCAGGAGCGCGTGCAACATCTCCTTGGGCTGAGGTTTATACTCTTTTTCCCTTAAGTGTGGTTTTATCCCAATTGGGTTTTTCTACTAAGATTTTTAATGAGGTAAACCAAATCCCGATACAAGAGAAGGAGAATATGGCCCATCCAACCTTCCTTCTTGTCTTTTCTTTTATGATTTCGACCAGGCCCTTTTTGGCCCAATTGTAACTTATACTATTGGTTATTTAAGCCATTCTTTCTGTTGCTAATAATCTCAAGTAAGTTTTTAGTAAAAAGAACCCTAGCTTGGACGGCCGATCTCTTATCCTCGCGTGGTTTCCCCTTGGATCGAGATTTCTTGTTACTACTTGCTTGCTTACATATTGTTACTAGAGTATTCTGTCGTGTTCAAACTCCTCAACTCCATTGAATCATCCACCGACCAGGAAGAGAGCGCCTTCGGCCAGCTTCCTCGTCCCATCAATCCGCGTTCGACCATCGTCCCGTTCGTCGTTTCTCGACCACCCGCTTCCGATCTTACATCATTGATGATCTCCTCTTCGCAAGCAATGATGAAACAATGTTGGGCGAGTTCAAGCAATTGATGACACATGAGGTATTTTCTTGGAACTGAAGTAATGCAAAAGACTGATGGCATTTATATTTCTCAACAAAAATATATTGCAAAGCTGATTGATAGATTTGGAATGCAACAATACAACTCTGTTTGCAATCCAATTGTTCTCAGGCAAATGATTGGACGAGATGAAGATGGTCTTGAGGTTGATGCGAGCTTGTACAAGCAAATAGTAGGGAGTCTGATATATCTTACTGCAACACGCCCTGATTTAATGTTTGACATAAGTCTTATTAGTCATGGCTAGTTCTACTAAGCTTCATTTTGCAGCAACAAAGAGAATTATGCCATACTTGAAAGGCACAATGAAGTATGGTATTTGGTAAAAACAAAGAGAAATAAGTGAGCTTATATGATACACTGATATTGACTATGCTGGTGACATAGATGACAATAGAAGCACGTCAGGCTATGTGTTCTTAATTAGTGGAGGAGCAGTCGCATGGTCCTCAGGAAAACAGCCTATTGTGACCCTTTCAACCATTGAAGCTGAATATGTAGCGGCTGCTACTTGCACATGTCAATCCATTTGGATGAATAAGATCTTGCAGGAGATCGTACATGAACAAGAATAAGCGATGGTTTTATTGTGTGACAACACATCCACGATAAAGCTATTCAAAAACATTGTTATGCACAGAGGATCAAAGCACATAAGAGTTCATTACCACTTTCTTAGAGACTTGACGAAGGAAGGTATTGCCAAACTTGTTTACTGCACACGAATGAACAACTAGCAGACATCTTGACCAAGCCTTTGAAGATGGTCACATTCCAGAAGATAAGAGAGACTTTCAGAATGAGCATTATTAATTAAGCTCTTGAAAAAGTTTAGTTCATGAGAGGGATTGATGGTTTAGTTTATTTTGCGTAGTTTATGTAATATAAGAGACTTAGTCTTAGTAGTTTGAAAGAGGCAAATTTATTAGCACATTTTTATGAGTCAATTGTAGACGTGAATCTTTAGTTAAAGTTGTGAGTTTATTGTTTAGCTAAGTCAGTTACTGTATAGTATAAAAAGTATTAACAATGACGAATGAAAGATGAATCATTGTAATGAAACTTGTGATTTTCTATTCTTACATTCACACTTCGCGTCATGCATAAATTTGCGTAATTCAAAAACCCCATAAATTTTAGTATGTCATTTCATTTTTTTTTTTTACTGATAAGGTGCTTTTGAACTAGTTTGACTTGTTGAGTGATAAAAATTGGTAATCTTTTGATCTTGTAAAATATGTTGGGGTCGATTTTTCAGAAGTTAACTAACGGAGCTGATGGTGAACCGTCAAATTATTATTTTTGTAACCGTCCATCGGTGAGTTCGACAATGATGCGACGACCGAAATCTTCATCTGATTTCTTTAATTTTTTCTGTGGCAGATTACCTTCATTAGATTTAGATGGACTGATTGAATGTTGTTTTAGTTAACTGTTCCTAAACCAGCTTTTTTTGTTTGGGACGAAAGTTAGAAAAAAAAAGCTTTGCATAGGTGATTAGGAAAAAGGTAACGACAATAAGTCCTCGTCTCACTACAAATCAATTACGTTTCAGGAAAGTCAGTATAATACTCCACTAAATATTAAGATGATAAAATGATAAAAATGCTTTGGTCCACGAAATAATAATCATTACACAATCATAAGTTCTTGTGACAACAATAAGTTCATAGAAATTCGATATCACAATGGACAATGTGCACATTTTTATGTAGCTTTTTAAGTATTATTATTTTTAATTAACAATGTAAAAGAATAATTTTTTCTTAATATATGTGCATTTATACAAACATCAATTAAATTGATACAGAGGAAGTATTATTTTTACTGAGCGATTAAAAAAAGGGTAGACCACTTTGGAGTTTATCATTTTCATTTTTAAAAGCTTTATATATTCTCTTTTTTTTTTTCACAAAGCTTTATATATTCTCTATAGAGCAGATTTTATGATGTTGTCGCATGGCGGGTCTTGAACGTATTCAAAATAAAACATTAGTTTTGATGTCAAATTTTATACAGCTACTATATATAGATTTTATGTTTTTATATTATAAGAAGTTTATTTAAATTTATTCTGAAATGTTTATAATTTTCTAAATCTTAGAGGTGGCCATCTAAATCTTACGAATTTGGAGAAAATTTCTATTTTGAAGCCAAGAAGACGACTGTACGGATATATGTCCAATAAATACAAGAACGGTCGTTGGACCGCCGACGGTACACCTCAGACTCCATCGTGGGACCCAAATTTCATCTACTCTCTCCGTTAATCCGCTAACGGCGCCGTTCTCTCTTTTCGAGGCCTTTTCTTCTAATCGGTCCACTTGGCCACCTCCTCCCGTCATCTGACCGGCTGACGTCCTCTTCTCAGTTCGCTTTTTTCTTTTCTGTTTAGTTTTTGTCTTTTTAAAGGACCATAAAATAAAAACCCATAAAGTTTGAGCCAGAGCACATAAATAGAAAAACTAAAATAAATAAATAAAAAACACTTAGTTCTTCAAAAAACAAACTATATAAAAAGAATAAAATTATATTTTGGGGGAAGATGTAATATTAATAGCCGGGTGGTTTGTGAGCTGTGATAGCTATGCGATTGTCTCTACCCAATAATCCTGATTGAAGGTATGTAATGTAACTCTGGAAAGAGTGTCAACAACGCTGGTCAGGAGCACATTAAGGTTAGATTAACTTAATTGTAATAACTAATAACTGGAGAAATGAGTACATCAGAATTCAAAAGAGTTTGGTTATGGCAAAATATATATACAAAAATGGTTTAAGTTTATATAATTTTGTATATCAAATGAAAAATATACGACTTTCCAATAATTTAAGTGGGCTATCAATATATTTTCTTTAAAAGTCTGTCGACCAATAACGAAAAATATACACTTATTTGCTCATTTTTCTATATAAAATCATCATTTTAAAATAATAGTAACGATTAATCTCAAAATAAACGCTCGAATGACATGTTAATTAATTAGACTGGTATATTATTTTCACTTTTTTCAAGTCTAAACATCATAACTAAACCTTAAAAATCTTGGATAATTAAATTCAATATTCCATTCTACTCCACACATGATATAGCTATCATAAATAAAACCTCAGTGCTTGCCTCAGTAATTAATTGGTTTTGTGAAAATATAACCAGGCAATACTAGCTTCTAATGATGGACTAATCAAAATGAGCTTACACGAGATTAGAAACAAGTGATGTACAGTAATATAGTTTATGATTATGGAATCATTTCAGTTAAGTTAGTAGGTTATTAACTTATTGGTCCTTCAAAATAATATTAAAGCACTTACGTGTGTCAGTGTGTGACAACGCAAAAATGTTTACATTATTACGAACTTTATTTTATTATGATCAGTTTATTTTCTTATTATTCAGTAATATCAAATCATTGAGATCATAAATTCAAAATTTTCACATGGAATATGAAATAAAATTTACGGGTAGACCAACATCGGTAGCTCTAAGATTATGCTGAATGTAGGTTTATATGAGTTTACAACTCAAAACTAATAGATAAATAAATGGATTGGTCTAAAACCTTTATATATTAACTCATTATTTTTTCAACTGGACTTATTACTTTCATTAACACACTCGTACAAGCTTATTAAATACGAATTTGGCAAAGCCTTTGTTATAACCGAGATGGTCACGAGGTCGGGATGCGCGTCTTGCTAGAGAATTGACGTGCTCGGTCCGAAGGAACTAAGTTGTTCTTGAGAAAGAACTGACTAGATTCAGAGATAAGCAAGGGTAAAGTAGTGCTCGGGGTGAAAGAAGAGAAGATTGTGTTCGGGGTTCTTTGTTGAGAGTGATATGCTCGGCGACGAGCGTAGTTGGTATTCAGATTCCCGAGCAGGTCGAAAGACGTGCTCGGTATACAATTCGGGAAATTGACTCTAGAGAGAGAAAGTAGTAAGAAGTGCACAAATCCCAAAAAAGTTACATTAATGTACAGTGACGACTCCTATTTATAGTAAAATACGGTCGTACTTTCTACAGGCCGTTGACCGCTTGTCGAGTTCGTGCGAGTTGGGCCGTACTTGGTGACGTGATGGGCCGAGCCGTACATTCCTTTGGCTGTTAGCGTAGCCGAGCTGACTTGCTGCTGTTCGGCTTAGCCGAGCTGACTTGCTGTCGTTCAGCTAAGCCGAATCGAGCCGATGACGATGGGCTTGGTTTAGCTCGTTTGATTGGGCTTTATTGCTTTATTGGGCCGGCCTTTATATCCCAAATAAATCCTGGGCCTTCTAAGTGGGTGGGGTGCTAAACCCATCTATAACAGTAAGCCCCCCCCCCCAGTTCGTCGATCTTCATGATATTTGGAGTCGGCGGATTTGATGATATCTTAGTTGGGCCGGTATTTATTCGGTATAGGTCTGGTCGGCTGGCTTTGTTTGTTTTCTTTTTGGGGAGTTCAAGGGTTTCTTGGGAAACGGCGAGATACTGAAGAGTCGTGTTGGTGTAATGATGATACCTATAACCGCCGGAAGCCGAAGGGTTGCGTAGGGGTCATCATTGCGCTTGTCTCGAGATTTTCCCCGCTCGCTTATATATATCCTGCTCCGCTCTTCTCCAGTTTCATTTCTCTCCTTTCGCAGGTATTTCGCTCTCCCTTCTCTCTAGATTTTTCTCTCTCTAGGTTTGTTGCTTTGTTGTATTGTAAGTTATGAGAATCGATTCTAGTTCAGCGTCTTCCTCGGGTCGGGACTTGTATTCGGTTAGATTGTCCGAAGATGATTCCGTTCAGTCCAGTTCGTCGGTAGGTCAGCTAGTCTCCTCGCCTGGCTCGGGACGAACGGAGGTCATTTCCCAGAATCCTGACGATAACCGAACTCATGATCCGACGGCCTCGGGCAGTGTACAGAGTTTCCGTGTGCCTTATCTGATCGATTCCGAAGACGACGGTGCTCGGCCCTGGATCCCGTTGAACCAGAACTTGGGCTCTCTTCCCGTGAAGGCAGAAGTGGTGGCTACGGTTGACCAGGCTCGGTGCGACAGGATGGTGGTGGAACCGAGGAGACCGAGTAAGGCTCGGAAGACGGGGCGAAAGGCCGCGGACGGCCCGAAGAAGACGCGTCCGGTTCGTGAAGTTCTTCCGACGAAATGCTCGGAGGATGACTTGGCGTGGCTGAGGGACAACTGTGATCCTGGGGGTATTGACCGGATCGAGCTTCGCAAACCTGAGTCGCACGAGAGGCCCTGGGATTGTCCCGAGGGGTGGATATGCTTGTACGATTTTTGGTTCAGGGGTATCCACCTTCGGTTCCCTCTACCGAGGTTGCTGGTGGCTTATTGCGAAGAGAGAAGGATTGCTATGTCCCAGCTGTGCCCGGCTGCTGTTCAAAACTTAGTTGGATCCATGATTCTGGCCTCCGAGTGTGGAGTGAAGATGACTCTTTGGTTTTTTGAAGAGATAACGACAATTTCCACAAACCCTACTACCGTCGGGACCCGGTATGTCTGTATGCGTACTCGTTATGGGGAGAAGGTCGTCATCGGGAAACCGTCTAAAATTGACGACTGGCAGGATCGCTATTTTTATGTTCGGGTTAATTCCGCCTCGGTTCCCGATCCTGAGAGGCCGTATAGGACGCTCTGGAATCATCTTCATGGTAATCTCTACTTCTTGCTCGTTCCTCTAAATAGACTAACTCATCCTCGTTCTCTCTTCTTGCAGATCGTCATTCTATCGATCTCCCAGTTCCAGACCAGTTTTTGTCGAAGCTGCATAGGCTCGTAGCTCGGAGTATCCAGAGGTGGCCAGACGTTCACGTTAGTCGGGTCAGGCGAGCCATAGAGTGTTCAGACGAAGGTATTCTTGTCGTTTTTTGTCTTTTCTATGTTTTGCTCTTTTTTTTTTTACTTCTTCGATACGCATCGTATGTTCTGCAGGCTGTTATCTGCGTTCGGTCGAGTCTTTGATTGAGCATAACAGTAGACCTCTCGTTCCGATCGTGCCGAAGAAAAGTCGGAAGTTAGAGATGGGCCGTATGGATCTGGAAGTTGTAAACTACGTCGAGGAGAATCTCGTCGATCAGCAGGAAAATCCTGTTGCGGAGCCAACAAATCCCTCCGAGCCACATGTAAATCCTGTTGCCTTGGACCCAAATCGACCTTTTTCGCCATCGGTCGGGGAGGTCCCGCCCGGGATGGTTTTTGTAAACGAGTATCATCGGGATTTGTTTCGTCAGGTTTGCGAGGCGGTGGAGGCGGCCGAGGCTCAAAAGAAGAAAAGGAAAAAGAAGAAAAGGTCGCGGACCGAGGATGCGGCCGCAACTGAACCGGGAACTCCCCTTGTCCCTGAAGATGGTCGAGAGACCGAAGAAAACGTTGACGTCTTCTCCTTAATCAGGAAGAAGAAAAAGAGGGCTGTTGATCCTGTGGGTCAAGCACTCGAGCCTTCCAAGCGGTCGGCTCTGGTGGTTCTTCCGGGTGCTACGGGTACCCAGGTCGGGGACGTCGAGGGTCCAAATGTTGATGATGCGGCCCCTCTGGAGCGTTCGACCGATGACCCGGGCGCTGGCCATGCTGAGGTTGAAGGCCGGGAAGAAGACGGGGATGCTGATCCTCGGGAGAACCAGTCTATTCCGGATCTGGATGAGATTGCCGGACTCACTTTCTTGGGTGGACCGGGTGAAGGGGCGTTCACGGACTATGGCTTCTCCGTTCGGTATGAAGGTGAGATGCCGATGGTTCGTGATGGTGGAGCTTGCGCGGACTTGTTCCGGATGTTGCGGGAAAGTCCTCCGCATCCGTTGCCTCCGGTTGAGAATACGCGCTTCCCTGATCGGAAGAAAGCGGCAGCCAAAGATATGGCTCGGGTAAGATTGAACTTTTCCTATGATTTTTATCTTTGTTGATCGTCCTCTTTCTAATCTGTCTTTCATTTCAGGGCCTTGCTAACTATAACCTTCTGTTCGATGCGTACGAGCAGAGGGAGGTCGACCTTGAGAGGGCGATCAGTGGGTTGAAGCGGGACCTTACCAAGGCCGGTAAGGTCATTGCCGAGCTAGAGGGGTAGCCAAGGCCCATGCCGATGCTGCTCGTTTTAAGGAGGCGCTCATCTCGATTGAGTTTACCGACCTGAAGGACGAAGATTTTACCATGACTCCACCGGATAGTCCTGGTCGGGCCGCCGGAGGCTCTTCGGTATCTGCGGCGGATCAGCAAGCTTCGGTCGAGGATGAGGATCGAGCTCCCGAGGCTGCTTCTTAAACTTTGCTGTTTCTCCTTTTCTTTTGTAATATGTTATTGTAATCGGATCTTCGCCTTCGTGCGTTCTTAATGAACTTGTTTTCTTCTCGTTCCCACTCTTTTATTTATGCTTAAGTTGAAATAAACGATGAAAGAAGGAAGTGTTCGGTTTAGGTTAGATAGTTGATTTTGGCGAGGAGCGAGCGCGATGCTCGGCTTATCCCATAGGACTGACCGGGACAGTTATGCGAACTGTGTTCGGCTTATTTTTCTGTCAGTCGTCCTTGTGCGGGAACTGGGATTTGGCGCTGGTCCTGGGCTTGTACTCAATATCGTACTCGCTGAGCTCAACTGCCCACTTAGCGATCCTTCCTGATTGGCTCGGGCTGTGCAATATTGTTCGGATCGGTTGATTTGTTAGGACGACCACCGAATGCGACTGGAAATAGGGGCGGAGCTTCCGGGCTGAGACGACGACTGCCAATGCGAGTTTCTCAAGTGTGTTGTAGCGTGTTTCTGCGTCGTCAAATATCTTGCTGGTGTAGAAGATTGGTCGTTGATCGCCTCGATCGTCGCGGACGAGCACACTGCTGACTGCCGAGGTTGACACAGAGATGTACAAGTACAGCGTCTCTCCCTCCTCGGGTTTGGCCAGAATTGGTGGGGTGGAGAGGTAGGTCTTTAGCTGTTGAAACGCGTCCTCGCACTTAGCGTCCCACTCGAATTTCTTGTTCCCACGAAGAAGATTGTAGAAAGGGAGACACTTGTCCGTTGATCGAGAGATGAATCTATTCAGGGATGCGACACGTCCGGTTAGTCGTTGGACTTCTCTGGTGTTCCTTGGAGATGGAGCTCGGTGATCGCCGTTATTTTCTTCGGATTTGCTTCGATGCCCCTCTTTGTGACGATGTAACCAAGGAATTCTCCCGATGTGACCGCGAATGTACATTTTGCTGGATTCAACTTCATTCCGTACTTGTTCAGGCTCGCGAAACATGTTGCGAGGTGACTGATGTGGTCGTCGGCTAAAGCGGATTTGACGAGCATATCGTCAATATAAACTTCCATTGTGTTGCCGAGCTGGTCGGCGAACATTCGGTTCACGAGGCGCTGGTAAGTTGCTCCTGCATTCTTGAGCCCGAAGGGCATCACTTTGTAACAATATGTCCCGCGGTCAGTGATGAAGGAAGTCTTTTCTCGGTCGTCTGGGTGCATCATAATCTGATTATACCCGGCGAAGGCGTCCATGAACGATAGTAGCTCGTGGCCGGTGGTCGCTTCTACGAGTCGATCAATGTGCGGAAGCGGGAAGCTATCCTTTGGGCATGCCTTGTTGAGGTCGGTGAAATCTACGCATACTCTCCATTTACCGTTCTTCTTTTTCACTACGACGGGATTTGCCAACCAGTCCGGATATTTCACCTCGGTGATCGAACCTGCCTTTGAAAGTCTTTCTACCTCATCATTGACAGCTTTGGCGCGTTCGGGGCCGAGCTTTCGTCTTTTCTGTTTGACTGGCTTAAAGATCGGATCGACGTGCAGTTCGTGACATGTGATGGTCGGGTCGACTCCAGTCATGTCAGTCGTCGTCCAAGCGAAGGTCGCGGCGTTTTCCTTCAGGAATTCTATCAGCTTGTCTCGTAGATCAGCTCGGAGGTCGGCTCCTATTCCGACGCAGCGTTCGGGATCGCGAATATCGATGTTGATTTGTACTATCGCGTCCTTCTGCGGGCGGTCGGGAGGTGGCAGTTCGATTCGAGGCTCTGCGACTAGGTACGCTTGTGATTTGTGGCGCATTTTATGTTCGATACGGAAGCATGTGCGGGATATCCTCTGATCTCCTCGTAGTGTATACACGCCGAATGGGGTTGGGAACTTGACACATTGATGAAACGTGGATGGGACTGCCCTCATTTCGTGAATCCAAGGCGTGCCGAGGATGACGTTGTAGATAGCTGGTCGGTCGACGACTACGAACTTGATCAGCTTGGTGATTCTGCCGACGTAGACTAGAAGTTTGATTGTTCCGATTGTGTTGATCGAGTCTCCCGAGAAGCCGGTTAGTGGTCTCGTCGACGGTTTGATACGGTAGTCGCTGAGCTCCATACGTTGCAGTGTTTCTCTAAAAATTAGGTCGACCGAGCTGCCGGTGTCGATCAGAATTTTTTCAACCTCGCAGTCGCCAATTCGCATGGCGACGACGAGTGGATCGTTATGCGGTCGGTCCACTCCTTCGGCGTCCTGTTCGGTGAAACTCACTTCCTCGCCGATTCTGAGCTCGTCGGTGGCGTTTCGTCGGTAGTGCTGGGCTGCCGTGGCCCTCCGTTCGTATTCTTTTATCGATCGAACTGAGTCGTTAACCATAGGCAGTCCTCCCATAATCATGTTTATTCGTCTCCTTGGACGTGCTCCGTCTTCCTCTTCTTCGTCGCGAGCCCTTTTATCTGTGGCTGCTGCTGCGTTGATTTTTTCGATCTCCTCGTCGAAAGCAACCTGTTTCCTTCGTTCTTCATGGACGATCCTGAAGCGCTCGACCTCGTTCTTTGGTTGCATGACCTGGTTGATTTGCTTCGGGTGAGGTTTGTTGCGATCCAGCACTAATTTCTTCCCGTCTTTTTGGTAATCGGCGAAGAGGAGGGCTTGAAGGTTTCTGCATTCCTCGGTGCTATGACCCGCTCGCTGGTAATATTCGCAGAATAACTTGCTCTTTTCGGCTCCTCGGACGAACTTGTTCCATGGCTTGCCTTGATTTTGACCTTGGTATCCTTGGGTGGGTCGTTCCTGCTGATGATTTTGAGAGCGGTCGGGATGACTTTGTCGTTGATCCTGATGGGAACGTTCCTCGTCCTGTCGGTGTCCTTGCAACTGATCGCTGACATAATACGACGATTTCCCTTTTCTCGCGGTTTCTTCTTCCTTGGATTTTTTGTAATCCTGATCGTAGTGCTGCCGAGGTTCGTATTGTTCGGTACTCTTTTCGGTTTTGTCTTTCGTGGTCGAACTCTTGGGCCCAAACTTCTTGGCTAGGGTTTCTTTTTCTTCCTCGAGTTCGACAAAGATCGATGCGCGGTGGAGGGCGTCCTCTAGCGAGCTTGGTCTATTTTTCTTCAGTTCTTCTCGGAAGCTTGACTCGTACCAGAGGCCGTTTCGTAATGCGGGTAGACCTTCGCTGTCGGTGATCGTGATTTTGGCCAAAACGTTTTTGAAGCGGGTGACGTACGATCGGAGGCTTTCCCTCGGTCCCTGGGAGATAGCCCATAGGTCGGCGTTTGATACCTCCTCCTGAATATACATCGAGTAATGTTTGAGAAAGGCGTGTGTTAAGTCGCTGTATCCGTCGATCGAGTTTGGTTCCAAGCGGGAAAACCAATCCAGGGCCGAGCCGGTCAAATGCTCGACGAACAGTTGGCAGTAACCTGCGTCTCGTTCCCCGACACTGAACTTTGTCCTCCCCATTGCAATGCGGAATGCCGTCAGAAACTGCCTTGGGTCGGATTTACCGTCATAGGTCGTCATCTTGATTTTGACCGCAGAGATAGGATGCTCAAACTGGATATCCATGAGGCGCCGAGTGAACGGAGTGTTCTGAGTTTCTTCCAGTACACGGTCAATTTCGGGGGCCGAGCTGATCGCTTGATGGACTTTGGACGTCATATTTTTCAACATTAGCTTTATATCTTCAATTTCGTTGTCTCTGTGCGCGTCGGGCGCTGAGCCGCCCGGGACGTCCGTGTTGGGAGGTTGTTCGTCCTCGGTCTGCTGCTGCGCTACCGTCCGGTTTCTCGGATTTGGAGGTGGCGTTTCTTCAAATAACGCTCGGTGAAGATGAGTTCGAGGAACGGATCCTTGTTGACTTGTCATTCGCAGATCGTTGATTTGTCCCTGGCATACCGCATGTGCCGTGGCGAGCTGATCGAAGCGTGCGTTACTTCCCTGAGGGAGTTCGGCTATTTGAGTCATGAGAGTTTTGAGCAAGGTGGACATGTCCTGCTCGTTTGTCTGAGTTTCCACTGCTTGTTGTGGTTGTTCGGTGTTTAGAGGTTGCTGCTCGGCGCCGGCCGGCTGAATGATTGGATCTGCAACCTGAGAAACGTGCTGGGGTTGCCCTCTTGCTCGGGAGGCTGTTTCCGAGCTTGTTATGTCTTCGATGTGGACGTAATCCTTGTTCGATGGAGCTCCTGCCATCGCTGATCTGTCCGTTAGTGAAGAAAAACTTAAAGTCCCCACAGACGGCGCCAATTGTTATAACCGAGATGGTCACGAGGTCGGGATGCGCGTCTTGCTAGAGAGTTGACGTGCTCGGTCCGAAGGAACTAAGTTGTTCTTGAGAAAGAACTGACTAGATTCAGAGATAAGCAAGGGTAAAGTAGTGCTCGGGGTGAAAGAAGAGAAGATTGTGTTCGGGGTTCTTTGTTGAGAGTGATATGCTCGGCGACGAGCGTAGTTGGTATTCAGATTCCCGAGCAGGTCGAAAGACGTGCTCGGTATACAATTCGGGAAATTGACTCTAGAGAGAGAAAGTAGTAAGAAGTGCACAAATCCCAAAAAAGTTACATTAATGTACAGTGACGACTCCTATTTATAGTAAAATACGGTCGTACTTTCTACAGGCCGTTGACCGCTTGTCGAGTTCGTGCGAGTTGGGCCGTACTTGGTGACGTGATGGGCCGAGCCGTACATTCCTTTGGCTGTTAGCGTAGCCGAGCTGACTTGCTGCTGTTCGGCTTAGCCGAGCTGACTTGCTGTCGTTCAGCTAAGCCGAATCGAGCCGATGACGATGGACTTGGTTTAGCCCGTTTGATTGGGCTTTATTGCTTTATTGGGCCGGCCTTTATATCCCGAATAAATCCTGGACCTTCTAAGTGGGTGGGGTGCTAAACCCATCTATAACAGCCTTGACAGTATTTAACGCAATGTACGAATGGAACTTGTTCACCATCAACAACGAATTCGACTATAACACGCTTTCTCTGAATATATACAACGCAATGTATCACTGAATTCTTCTAAGTGACTTTCAAAATTGATTCCACAAATCGTTAGATCTTCGAAGTGTATATCTTGAGATTATATCGAAACAGAAAGCGTAAGAAAATTAAGTATGGTTGTGTCATAAAATATGGACGTTATTACTTGTTCACTTACAATGATATATTAATTGGAAAACGAGAGACATAAGCTATTTCAATTGCAAATATTTTAAGTGAAGTGGAGGTGGGGTGGGCGGTGAGCTAGCAAGTGATTGTCACACTTTGTCATGTAGTGAAGACAAATCTAAAAAAAAAATATTACAATGTTTAGTTAATAAGTTACTATATTAAATCCAATTAGGGAACCCTTAAATTATGGCCGAGACACGAACTCCTTTCCAACACTTCCTCACGACCCTATTGCCGGCCATTTATATATTCACAATAGAAATATCTTAGAACCAGTTCATTGCTATGACTAAAGAATTGTAGACATGCGTCGTAATGGTTCATATTAATAATTGTAAACTTTATATAAATGATTTAATAGTTATTGTTTTATTTGTGGAAATACTTAGACAAACTACACAGATTCCCATGAAATAATAATGTATCCTTACATTCGGTGTCATGAATGCGGAGTTGAAAGCTTCGGTTCCATATAAAATACTTTATTTAGTTTTCTTTAACACTAATATTCTAATACTTCATGAAAAATATAAGGTTGCTCATTTGGCTGCTGACGACAACAACGGCAAGTTATTACTTGTTTAGCTGTTTACCGTCGCGGCAACGGCCAACGTTTAATCGTAATGCAAGTTTCTAATCGCTATTGTTTTCAGCATCAGATGCAAGATTAGCAGTTGATGCTGGCAGTATAATAATCTGGCGCCATCCGTTATCACCAACTGTAGAAAATGAACATATATTATTAATCAATACTATTAAAAATTTAGAGTCAAAAGAAAACTAACCTTTAGTTTATGTATTAATTACAACTTATGTCATTGCATATTAATGATTTAATTAAATTTCATTAAGGGTAATTAGGGAATATAACATTATCTCTACAATCCATGTTTCCAAACAAGACAATTATTATTAAACATGTAGTCAAACAACCAAAATAAAATGGGTCTCACTTTCCTAATTAATTAAAATTAAAACAAATTAATTGATAAATATAATTAATAATTTATACATCAACTATTATATATATAAATTAATATTTTCTAATTTATGATTTAATTCAAAATATATTTATTAATATCTTTTAATATCTTTTTATTTTGTTTCAAATATATATATATATATATATATATATATATATATATACATATTACGATTGATGTTTTTACGATTGTACTTTTTAGCAGATTTTTCCATCAAACTGAAAAATATTTAAATAATTAAACGGGTTGAAAAATTAATTAGCCAATTTCGATTATAAATTTTCTATAAAAAAATTCGCATGAGTTTAAAATATATATATACATATATATGTATACATATAGTAAATAATTTCGGTTGATATATTTTAAACTTAATAAAAATATTAAAATAATTTTATATTTATATTATTCAAATATTTGAAGCGTCAAATTATGTTTTATGTAAATGAAGTTTTTAACGGGTTGTTCCATCAAATTTGCAAATTATATATACGACTACAACATGTGTTTTATAAAATAATATTTTAGATAAATATAATAACAATTAAATTTATACCACATAACTTTTACAATAGTTGTTTTCATATATATATATATATATATATATATATTTTTTTTTTTCTAAACCATGATCCTACGATACAACACATATTAAAACATATAATGCTAAATCGTTATTTTAATATCTTAATCCTTACGATATATCTCCTCCAAATAACACATAATTCATTTTACAAAAAAAAAAACTAAATTGCTAACTTATTGTTTATAATGCTGGTTATACAATTATAATCAAATTAGATTACATAATTAAAAATCTAAACTACTATTAACAAAATGAATAAAAAGTAAAATTTGCAAAGAAAATTAAACCCGCACTTTCTAAGTGCGGATCAAAATCTAGTCTATAGTCTATACTATTAAAACAGGATATTGACCATGGTACATAAATGTTGTTTCCAAAATTTGCCCTTAATTTTATTAGGAATTGTTGATATTCATGCATTTTCATGCATTTAGTCATATGTTAAATTCTTGTTTTAGTCTCATTTTCCTTTCATTCTTCATTCTTTTCTTGTTCTTTGTTGCATATAGAGTCTAAGTGCATTTAGAGTTAGAATTTGCATAATTTGTTGTTCTTGGGAGTGTTTTCTTATGCTTTGTAGGTTCTTGGAGTTGCTAAGGAGGTTTGGAAGAGTTTGGAGTCCAAATGAGTGATTGCAAGTGAAATGGTGATGAAGGACCAAACTGGTGAGCTTGAAAGATGGAGCAAAATGAAGCCTTTCCGTGCATATTTAGCTTCTGGAGCATCTAATAGAAGTTGTAGGCAATTGAGTTAGGTTTCCAATGGAGTTGGTTTCAAGACGTTTGGAGCTGTATTCGAGAAGTTGTGGCCGATTTACTAGCTCGCGGTTCAGCTAGCGGGCATAAACAAACCGCGAGCATGGGCATGTTCCGGGCCGTAAAGCCTTGCGGTTGGTGTTGCGGTCATGAACCTTACCATTTTGCCATTTTCGACCCTTTTTGTATAAATACTCTTTTATGGGTTTTTGGAACCCTAAGCTACCTAAGCATAGTTTTGTTTTAGGATTTGGATCTTGTAATCTTTGATCTTGAGTTTAATTTAAGTACTTCTTTATATCTTCTTAATTTCTTCTCTTAATCTCTCTTTAATCTTGTTATCTCATACTATCTTTATGGGTTTTGTGGGAACAATAAAGATTATAGAGTAGAGCTTTTGGGTTTTGTGGATGAGGTTGATTTAGATGGTTTATGTGATGATTAGTGATGTTTAGGACTTATTTATGAATGATCCTTCTCTAATTAGTTGATCTCTATGCTAGGTTGCAAGGAATTGTTGAATCTAGATGCTAGGCTTTTTCATGCCCGAAAGGTGTTCGATGAAATGCTTGAATGGACTTTTTAGAGGATTTTCATATCTTAGCCTAAGAGATTAGTTGTCTAAGGTGATTATTGGTTATGAGAACTTGAAATTAATGCTTGCTTGATTCTTAATCACAAATGATAATTTGATCTTGATTAGGGATTAGTCAAAGGGATTAGTGCCAAGAGATTGGATTAGTCTAATGATTAATGTTCTTAGCCTAAGGATTAGCTTTGCTAAAAGGTGTTTGATGGATATTATTGCATGCTTGACTTGTAATTTGCAAATGAGAATTGAATGATTGCTTGATTAGCATAGGAGTTATGAACATGAGAATGTGATTAGCTTAATTATGATCATTAGCCTTGTTTAGCAATGTTTGATTGATTGAAACATCATTGATTGTCTCTAAACCATCTAGTCTCCATAGCCTCATCCTAGGACCCTCTTTTATCTTATTTGCTTCTTGTTTAGTGTTTTGCTTTGTTTCTTTCTTGCTTTATTTCCTTTTTAGATTGTTTAGGTTGTTAGATAAACCCCTTTTATTTGATTTGCTTAGCTTGAGTAGTTTCTTGCATTCTTGATTGGTTGTTCTTCTTGCCTCCCTGGATTGATACCTTAAGTACTATAATGACATGAGTAGACTTGAGGAATTGAGCTAGAATCTATAAAAAAGTCTATCATCAATTTGGCGCCGTTGCCGGGGAGGTGTAGCAATAGCCATTAGGATTTAGATTCTACTTTAGACTAAGCTTTTATTTTGTTTTTGTTTGTGTGGTTACTAACTCTCTTTCAAGTGTTTGTTCTTTTTGCAAGGTGCAAATCACAAGGAAGAGAGCATGGCTTCGGAGATAGCTTCAATGTTGAGGGCTATGCTAGAAGCTCAAGAAAGAGAGATGGCTTGGGACCCTACAAGTCATCATGGTTTTGAAAGCACATCCACCTATCAAGGTGATCTTCCAAATGAGTACTCTTCTCATGAGTACCAATATGGATATGGTGATGGATACCAATCTTGGAACATGGAGCATGAGCATGAATCAACTCACTCTTCTCAAATCTCTTATGATGAAGAACTTATCAACATGACAAAATTGGCATTGGAAGGACAAGAGAGGTACAATGAGAGCTTAAGGATGATAAACAATGATTTTGCTCATTTGCCTCAAGATGCAAGCATTGTTGAGCCAACACATGAGGAGAATGCTCAAGTCCAAGATGAATTCTTGAAAGAAGCTTACTCTTTCCAATCATGTGATCAAGAGCTTCTCAACTTGGCAAGGATGGCATTAGAAGGACAAGAGAGGTATAATGAGAGCTTAAGGATGATCAACACTGATTTTGCTCATTTGCCTCAAGATGCAAGCATTGTTGAGCCAACACATGAGGAGAATGCTCAAGTCCAAGATGAGTTCTTGAAAGAAGCTGAAGAGACTATCAAGGAATTTGAAATGCTTCTTGGTTGCACTCTTGGTGATGACCTTGTGATAAGGTATGAAGATGAAGATGATGAAGAGACATTTATGGGTCATTCAACCAATAGCAATAATGAAGGAGTAAGAGATGTTGTGAGAGATGAGGAAGAGCCTTATGAAGATGGATTGGTTGTTGAGTGCAAGGAGATAAAGGAAGAGAGCACACAAGATGAGCTCTCAATCATGGAAGAGCAACCAAAGCAACCAAATCCCAATCAAGAGCTAATTGGAGGAAATCTTATGGAGAAACAAGATGGTCCCAATGAAGAATCCTTCAAGGAGGATGAAGAAGATGGATCTCCAATGGCTCAACCCTTTTACAACTACCTTGATATAGTCTCCACCATATCACCAAGCTTTCATGATCCAAGGAAGATCCCTTTTGAGGAGATAAGGATGAAAGAGTTTAGGGGGTGGTTCTACGATGAGTATGATCCCGGTGATACAAACTTATGCCACTTCCCTAACCAAAAAGAGTGAAGGGATAGTCAAGCTTAGTGACTCAAAACAAGCTCACTTGGGAGGAATTCCCATGTCTATCCTTTTGGGGAGCTTTGGGGTAAATGCAAAGAAGAAGGGAAAGAGTTTTGGGTGCAAAGGGACTTCAATGCTAAATCAAAGGATTATGAAGCCTATGCAATGGTCTAAGTTTGGGGGAGTCTTGTGCCACATTCGAAGATGCCTCCACCTCCCATTCCTCCTCTCCATTCCTCCTCTCCATTCCTCCTCTCCATTCCACTCTCCAAGTAACACTCCAACTTTTGTCTTTTTGATTTTGCATTTTTGATTTTTTTTCTTTGGTCTCTTTTCCTTGCTTCTTTCACACAAGGGACTGTGTGATTTAAGTTTGGGGGAGGAGACTAGTTGCTAATAATGTGTTTTGTGATCTTATTTTATCTTTTGCATCCCTTGAGTCTCATGCATTCATCTAAGGCATAGAAAAAACCAAAAAATTGAAATTTTTCAAAAAATTTCACAAAAAGAAAGCATATAGTTGAGTCTAGAAGTCATTTAGGATTGTTTTCATTAAAGTTTGAGAGTTAAAGCTTATGTTCTTTATAGAAAATTGTTTGAGCATGTGGTTATTGGATGCATCTTGTGAACTTGAAATTAAGGAAGAACCCTTCTTGGATCTCATGCATTATTGTTCACTTCTTGGTTGAAACATGTTGTGATTTGAATCATTCCCTATCTATTTGAACTCTTAATATTGACTTGAATTATCATGTTGTGCAATGAAAGGTGAACTCATGGATACTTGATACATACTTGGACTATCTTATCCCTTTCTACCACTCTCTTGTTAGTCCAAGTAGATTTTCCCACCTTGAACCAAACTTTCCTTCAAGCCTAAACACTCTAGTGAGAGATGAGAGGCATTTTTCTTGAATCAACTAGGCAAAAAGTGTTGAGTTTGGAACGACAAGGATAGGTTTTCATTGTAAAGCTAGCCTTACATCATTGGGCTATGCATAGGATAGGAAAGAAGTTTGGGGGAATTGGGAAGAAAAGAAAAAAAGGGAATGAGGAAAAGATTGAGAAAAGAAAGAGGGTTGGAAAAGAAAAAGAAAAGTTGATAGCTCTAAATATTTGTGAAAGATAAGTCTCAAGTTTTAATGAGAGAAAAGAAGTCAAAGTTGGCTCAAACATCAAAAGAAAAAGAAAGAAAAGAGACTAGTGAAAAGATAAGAAAGAGCTAAGCAAAGAAAAGAAATCCTCTAAGTGTATAAAGAAGAAAGAAGTGATCAAAGTTGGGATAAGAAGGCAAAAATGCCTTAAGGAAAGGGTAGCTTAGGAAGGGAATCTTGGGTTTAGAAGAAGAGTTAAGATCATTATAGGGGTTTGGGTAGAATGAGAATCTATCCTTGTATGCATGAGTTGTTTCTTACTCTTAGCATTTTGCTATAGTTCATTCCTTTCTTGAGAGATCCTTTGTTTTTGAAACCCACACTTCATTTGAGATCACTTTTATCTCAAGACCTTAAACCCTTAGCCAAATGTTTTCATTTGATTTGCACAATCATGATCCACCATTGCTTAATGAATGTTAAAGGGAATGAGGATAGGAATTCATGTGTAGGTTGGGGCTTGAACTTGATGCATGTGTTGATGGGAATGGCTAACTCTTTTGAAGTAGAGTAAACTTGATTGTAGCTCTTAATTGCTTGTATTGACTTTGTTTCCACTTATGCTTAACAATTGATTTTGAAAGCTTTGAACTCTCTCTTTCAAACCTTTCTCCCAATTTGCTTTGATGGTCTTATGCTTGCTTGTGGACAAGCAAGGTTTAAGTTTGGGAGAATTGATATTCATGCATTTTCATGCATTTAGTCATATGTTAAATTCTTGTTTTAGTCTCATTTTCCTTTCATTCTTCATTCTTTTCTTGTTCTTTGTTGCATTTAGAGTCTAAGTGCATTTAGAGTTAGGATTTGTATAATTTGTTGTTCTTGGGAGTGTTTTCTTATGCTTTGTAGGTTCTTGGAGTTGCTAAGGAGGTTTGGAAGAGTTTGAAGTCCAAATGAGTGATTGCAAGTGAAATGGTGATGAAGGACCAAACTGGTGAGCTTGAAAGATGGAGCAAAATGAAGACTTTCCGTGCATATTTAGCTTCTGGAGCATCTAATAGAAGTTGTAGGCAATTGAGTTAGCTTTCCAATGGAGTTGGTTTCAAGACGTTTGGAGCTGTATTCGAGAAGTTGTGGCCGATTTACTAGCTCGCGGTTCAGCTAGCGGGCATAAACAAACCGCGAGCATGGGCATGTTCCGGGCCGTAAAGCCTTGCGGTTGGTGTTGCGGTTATGAACCCAACCGCAAGCAAGATAGGAAACTTGACCAAAATTACCATTTTGCCATTTTCGACCCTTTTTGTATAAATACTCTTTTATGGGTTTTTGGAACCCTAAGCTACCTAAGCATAGTTTTGTTTTAGGATTTGGATCTTGTAATCTTTGATCTTGAGTTTAATTTAAGTACTTCTTTATATCTTCTTAATTTCTTCTCTTAATCTCTCTTTAATCTTGTTATCTCATACTATCTTTATGGGTTTTGTGGGAACAATGAAGATTAGAGAGTAGAGCTTTTGGGTTTTGTGGATGAGGTTGATTTAGATGGTTTATGTGATGATTAGTGATGTTTAGGACTTATTTATGAATGATCCTTCTCTAATTAGTTGATCTCTATGTAGGAATGTTTAGTCAATCCTGATTCAATTCTCTGATTCAGATTATCCTAAACATGCGGATCTAAGTTCTCTTTAATAGAAACAATTGATGATCTCACCTTATACCTGTTTATGCAGCGGAAAGGGATGGTATGTTAGAGATCAGAGAGCCACCGAGAGATAACTCCTCCAGAGGTTCACACACGCACACCGAGCAGGAAGAGGCTGCTAGACCAGGAGGAAATCGGCGCAGAGAGAGAGAGGAGGCTCGCGGCTAGGGCTTATTTCGACCTGAACTCGTCTTAAGTTTATATAAAACTCGTTCAGTTCGTTTTGGGCCATTTGGCCCAAATGCCAATTTACTCCGAGGCGTTCGCGCACTGTGTCGATCGACACGCCTTGTGCATCGATCGATACACAGTGCCTAAACCGTTTTATTCTCTCTAAGTACAGTAAATGCCTAGCACTTTTACCGTACTTCTGCTAAACCATTCCTACACGTTTTCCTGTTAGCTTAGGCGTGTGACCCATATGGGATCATATAATAAAGGCAATAAGTCCAAGACTTATAGATCATGAGCGGACTCTAGCAAGCCATCATGACCCCCAGTATTATATGACTTATGTCTGATCATTGACATACTCTTACTTTCTAGAGACAGTACCGAGATTACTGGACACAATTCCAACAATCTCCCACTTGTACTGGAATCTCTGTATTCATAATCCTTTTGTCTCAATATCTCGATTAGTCATAAGGCAAGATTAGTGTCATCCTTATAAAGCCTAATCTTGTTCATCGGACTCTGATTTGATACTGACAATCCAAACGACTCGGGACAGTCCGTTTGAGCATGGCCATGCATTTTCCAGTATTCAAATCTCCGATTGGCCTAGAGATATTCACTCCATTTATATTGGAGGGACAAATCCCGTCTTGTTCCATCACTGTAAACTACTCATTTCATAATGTACCCAAACAAGGTCCTTATAACTATCGCAGAACGACAGCGTTAGACAATGATCAAAGTGCATCAGTCCATGTGCAGTCACATGCATGCGAACTCAGGTCTAAGGACTATACTCTATAGTCGTAGTGAGAATCTTTTATGACACTGATATAAATATCCTGAAGAGTTCTCTTAAGCGGGTCTTGTCCGGTCGTATGTTCCCAAACATACACCTATGTACTGACTTTGATGCCGCGCATCTATGACACACTGAGACTTTGTCATAAGTCACGTACCAATCCAGTCTCACACGGTTGTTGGTGTTCCAATTTCAACAACCTTCGACTAGGGACATGATGATATAAGCCATCTATCAAATATAGGGTCTCATGATCAAGCTAAATGACTTCGATGACTCAAGATCAAGTCATTTACTTCGATGACCTATAAAATGGTTCATATCATTTTGGAACGATTATTTCATCACAGTTAAAATAATCTTGAAATAATAATTTCATTATTAAACATCTCAAATGTTTTACAAGAACATATCAATAACTAAATAAAGCCCTTTACTAACTCCCACTGAAATTAAGACTATATCTTAACTTCACTTATCCTACAACTACAGTCCGTGACTCGTGCTTAGGGCTAAGGAGTGGCTTCGTTAATAGATTAGCAACGTTCTCATTTGTTGAAACTTGCTGATCTACTTAACATCTCTGTCATTTATCTCAAGGTGTTTGGACCTCTGATGTGCAGCTAGTCTCATCTATGCTGGGAATCACATCAAGTTCAGTGATGAACTCTTCTTTCCAAACAACCTCTTTCGCCGCTTCCCAAGCTGCGAAAGATTCAGCTTAAGTCATGGAGTCAGCAACAGTGCCGTGCACTGCCAGACAAACGCAAGATATAACCGGACTGTGACCGGAAATCATCTTTGTCTGTTGGAAACTTGCCTTTCAGACTCTATCGACTTATAGCACCTCACTTTCTCCGTAAATCAAGAACTTATCCTTAGTATTCCTCAAATACTTTAGGACATACTTTAGGAAACTTGATTCTTTGCTGGATTTGACTGGTCTTTATTTGTCTTGCTTAACATTAAAGCAACATCAAACAAGTATGTTTCATGGCATACATGATAGATCCAATTGCCGACGCATATGGAATCTCATCCATGCATTTAAGCTCAGCAGTTATCGTAGGATACTGTATCTTGCTTAACTTAATGCCATGTGACATTGGCATAAAACCCTTCTTGGATTGCTCAAAACGTGTAGGACTTTGTCAATTTAAGAATCCTGACTTTGTCCTACCAGCTCTTTTGGATCTCTATCTTTAGATCCAAAATCCAAGAACTACGTGGCTTTACCCATGTCATTCATTAAACCAACTCCCAAGCTAGTCCTTTACCGACTACAGCGTTGGGACGTTATATCCGAGAATCAGTATGTCATCGACCTACACTTTGAGAAATGCAATATTGCTCCCACTTATCTATTAGTAAACGCACAGTTCCATTTCGTTCCTGCTTAAGTCAAAACCTTGACTACTTCAACAGAACGAAGATTCCAACTCCGATATGTTTGCTTCCATCCATGAATGGATCGATGAAGCCAACTTACACAAAATGTAATTCTTCGGAGTCTGGGCTCACTTTCGCTTCCTTGAATTTCGCAGATTCGTCGCTTTCAATGATCATCAGATCATGCGAACATTCAATGATCATCAGGCTGAACTAATGACGAGAATTCACTCTCGGATTAGTGACTGATTCTTTCATATCTGCGAACATCAGGCTCCACAGGTGTAGATTCTACAGAAATCTGTAAATCCTTCCGCTGCTCTCCCTCAATAGGTTAAGCAGCCTCCTGTATTTCTCGAATTTCTTCGAGTTGTACTTTCACTCCCACTGTTCTTCTTGGAAAGTAACTTCCTTTCTTAGAAAACAGAATAATCGTAAAAGTACCGAGCCTTGGTTTCCCTAAGAAAACTTCGAGTTATACTTTTACTCCCACTGTTCTTCTTGGAAAATAACTTCCCTTCTTAGAAAACAGAATGGACGTAAAAGTAATAAGCCTTGGTTTCCCTGGGACAACCAGCGAAGTAGCTCAACTACTAATACTCAGTAAAGACGAATTTGGATCGATTCCAATCCACATTTACGTGGTGTCTTTCAACTGATGTTGGTGGAACTATTTCAGCGTAAACTTAGATATTTTAGAGCGTTATTCTTCAATAATATCATGGAAGATTCGTGTGACTCATCTTTAATCATTTCTAATAAGATCTGATTCTTTCTCACAGAAAACACCTACAGGTTTTTCAGGAGAAATGAGCTGTGAAACGATTTCACACTCATTCAGATGACCACACAATCAATGACTTAAGTATTCTCACTCGTGATTTTAATCCAGAGTCTTAATACTTTTGTCATTCAGATCCTATACTTCATTCTGGAACTCTTTCGACCATGTCAAAGAATTCCGACTTGTGTCTCATCAAATGAACACAGTCACACTCATTGAAGTAATCAGTAGAGACAATGAAGTACATGAGTTTTTCTCTGGCATTACTGCTCATTGGGCCACATACATGAGTATGTTCCAGGTCCAATAAGCCTTTGGGCTTTTCTCTAGCTCGGCTAGGATAGGCCCTTTACCTTTTGGTCTAGTAAACAGAATTCAAGTCTCATAAGATATTTTATCAAATGAGCCCAACAGTCCATGACTATGGGATTTCTGAATCCGACTTACTCTATGTGACCAAGACTTTATGCCAAGAAAAATCAGGTTTAATTCATCAGATTTAAACCAATTCGGTATTTATGTTACATTTAGGCACTCTATGGTTTAAGATATAAAACCCATTCCATGAATAGGGTGCTACAATTAATATTTCATTAAGATCAAAAGAACAAAACTTGTCTTTTATCAAAATGAAAAACATTCAAATTCTCACAAGAAAATGAAAGACAACTCTGCTTAAAGCAGGTACATTGTAGCAATTACTTAATACAAAACCAAGCCTCAAAGGGATCTATAAGTGAAAAACCCTACGGCTGAGGCAGCATCCCAAGCTCCTTCCAGTCATGTAGTTTCACTTGCCCTTCCTTCAACGTTCTACTGTTGCTTAGGCTCTGCATATTATCACAAATATCAGTGCCACAACCAGTATCCAATACCTTTAAGGTAGAACTTGAAGTAATAACATGAATACCTGAGGAAGTAGTCGCATACATCGACTTTAACTCCTCATCATCTTCCATGAATTTAATGCAATCTCTCTTCCAATGCCCTTTCTCCTTACAATAGCAGCACTTACCAACGTAAGAGGTATCTGACTCGGGCTCAGAAGACACACGCTTGCCATGATTCAAAATCTGGACAACTTTGCCTTCACCCTTGTCAGCATTAGGTTTATCAAACCTACCCTTCTCATTCATGAGATTATTCAGGGTACTCTTCACGTTTGGCTCAACTGTCTTGAGCATATCATGCAGTTCAGTCAGCGTCTTCGTTAAGCCTTTCTTGATATAGTTCCTTCTGAACTTATCATAGCTTGACGGCAGTGACTGTAGTATGATCTCAGTTGCCAATTCTTGGCTAACTGGATAATCCAGTTTCCTCAGGTTATCAATGTAACCCATCATTTTACTGACATGAGGACTCACTGGATGATCATTTGGTAGCTTGCAGCTAGTGAGAGACTTAACCAACCGGTATCTCTCCACTCTTATCTGCTCCTGAAATTTCAATTTCAGGCTGCTGGTCATCTCTATTGGCGACTCCATGTTCTCATATTGCTTCCGCAAGTCTGATTTCATGGTAGCCAATATCAGACCACGCACATCTACCGCATCATTATAATGCTTATTCCAAGCATCATATACTGCATGAGAAGCATTGGACCCGATCCTCACGGGGAGAGCTCTCTCAAGGACATAGTCCTTTCTCTCCTGTCTGAGAACTAGCCTCAGGTTCCGCGACCAAGTCAAGAAATTTGATCCGTTCAGCTTGTCCATCTCAAGGACAGACCGGATCGAGAAAGTGTTTTGATTGTTTGTGCTAGTCATAACTGAAAATTAAGATAAAAGGATTTTAGTTAATATGTTCAATATGATTAATCTTGTATTATACTTAACATGATTAATCACGCATTATATTCAATAACATAAGTTACCCTCAATAGAATATAATGATTCCAAGATCCACATATAACTAAGATCAAAGTGGGCCACTGGCCATCACCCAACCTTAGCTTATATCGGTAAGCCCTATATCGGCTAATTATATCCGTGATATAACTCTTGGTTGTGAATCTGGGCCCGAGGCCCAATCCACTCTGATGTCTCAAGGCCCGGGACTCCCGATGGCCTAGTCAAGAAAACCAGACTATACAGTCATGTAATCATTAATGTCTGGGACTCCCAATGACATTTATGAATCACAAACCGTCTTATCCACGCAAAAGCAGACACCCTCACACTGTAAGGCCATGAATACAATTGAATGGGCTTCGACAGCTGACATAGAATGGACAAGACATCCAACGCTTGATATTCTTTGAGGTTCGTAGGTTTATTTAAAAATTCATTCCCAAAATAGAAGATTACTATTTCGGGAAACTTTCCATTTTTGGAAACCTACTATTTTTGGAAACTTTCTAACTTTAGAAATTTCTTAAAATCCGAATCATGCAAATCTAGAAACTTCTATAAATTAAGAAACTTTCTAATTTCAAAATATCGGAAACTTTAATTTAAAATCGATTTATATTCTTTATAAAATAAATTTTAAATTAAATCTAAAGAAAGACTCAAATAATTGGCCCAATCGTTTTAACTTCTTGGCCCGAGGCCGAAGAATTGGTCTATGTCCGAGACATAACCCGATCGTCCAATTAGATGACATAACCGGTCTGGTTCATTAAAATTGGTCTAACCAAAATTAATTACTACGACGACCACAATTGTCAACCGGTTATTTACTAAACCGGATTTTCTCAATTTATTTGGTCCAACCAAATCAAATTAGAAAATCCTGGTTTAGGCACTAAATCCAATAATTCTTTCGACATTGGATTTCTTTTCCCGGTTTAACCAGGCTTAATAAAATTACTAAATCTGTTTATTAAACCAGGACGAATTAATTTTAATCAAAATATTAAACCGAGCCTTAAACCAACCATGTCGATCGATGAACCAACCGTGTCGATCGATCCATCAACCGCATCGGTCGATGCTCTTAGCATCGATCCTGCATCGATCGTGCATCGATCCTGTATCGATCGATGCTCTCACGCATGCACGGAAACGAGCCAAAACCCTAACCGTGTCGATCGATGCACCAACCGCATCGGTCGATGCACCAACATCGAACCTGCATCGATCCTGTATCGATCGATGCTTTCACGCGTTAACAGGTTTTGCCGAGAGTCTGTATCGACCGATCCATGCGATCGTATCGATCGATCCATGCGATCGCAGCCGATACTCATTCTCTCGGATCAGATCGCATACCAAATCATATAGCTTGATCATGCGATTTTTCATATGTTTAGGTTTCAATTCTTGTTACTTAAGTGATTTCTCTTATCAGTAGTTGATTCAAAACACTTTTAAACAAGAAAAACAATCCTAAACTTGAATCTAAACAAGAAAAACCAGAACCAACAGCTCTGATACCACTGTAGGAATGTTTAGTCAATCCTGATTCAATTCTCTGATTCAGATTATCCTAAACATGCGGATCTAGGTTCTCTTTAATAGAAACAATTGATGATCTCACCTTATACCTGTTTATGCAGCGGAAAGGGATGGTATGTTAGAGATCAGAGAGCCACCGAGAGATAACTCCTCCAGAGGTTCACACACGCACACCGAGCAGGAAGAGGCTGCTAGACCAGGAGGAAATCGGCGCAGAGAGAGAGAGGAGGCTCGCGGCTAGGGCTTATTTCTACCTGAACTCGTCTTAAGTTTATATAAAACTCGTTCAGTTCGTTTTGGGCCATTTGGCCCAAATGCCAATTTACTCCGAGGCGTTCGCGCACTGTGTCGATCGACACGCCTTGTGCATCGATCGACACACAGTGCCTAAACCGTTTTATTCTCTCTAAGTACAGTAAATGCCTAGCACTTTTACCGTACTTCTGCTAAACCATTCCTACACGTTTTCCTGTTAGCTTAGGCGTGTGACCCATATGGGATCATATAATAAAGGCAATAAGTCCAAGACTTATAGATCATGAGCGGACTCTAGCAAGCCATCATGACCCCCAGTATTATATGACTTATGTCTGATCATTGACATACTCTTACTTTCTAGAGACAGTACCGAGATTACTGGACACAATTCCAACACTCTATGCTAGGTTGCAAGGAATTGTTGAATCTAGATGCTAGGCTTTTTCATGCCCGAAAGGTGTTCGATGAAATGCTTGAATGGACTTTTTAGAGGATTTTCATATCTTAGCCTAAGAGATTAGTTGTCTAAGGTGATTATTGGTTATGAGAACTTGAAATTAATGCTTGCTTGATTCTTAATCACAAATTATAATTTGATCTTGATTAGGGATTAGTCAAAGGGATTAGTGTCAAGAGATTGGATTAGTCTAATGATTAATGTTCTTAGCCTAAGGATTAGCTTTGCTAAAAGGTGTTTGATGGATATTATTGCATGCTTGACTTGTAATTTGCAAATGAGAATTGAATGATTGCTTGATTAGCATAGGAGTTATGAACATGAGAATGTGATTAGCTTAATTATGATCATTAGCCTTGTTTAGCAATGTTTGATTGATTGAAACATCATTTATTGTCTCTAAACCATCTAGTCTCCATAGCCTCATCCTAGGACCCTCTTTTATCTTATTTGCTTCTTGTTTAGTGTTTTGCTTTGTTTCTTTCTTGCTTTATTTCCTTTTTAGATTGCTTAGGTTGTTAGATAAACCCCTTTTATTTGATTTGCTTAGCTTGAGTAGTTTCTTGCATTCTTGATTTGTTGTTCTTCTTGCCTCCCTAGATTGATACCTTAAGTACTATAATGACATGAGTAGACTTGAGGAATTGAGCTAGAATCTATAAAAAAAGTCTATCATCAATTGTATCCTTCATTAAAGGTAAAACGGTAAAACAATTTATATTTGATTTATTCATAATATCTTCTAATATCTTTTGTTTTCCTTTTTCTATCCTAATCATATCTAACGAATTTTTTTTCAAAAATCTAATAAAATAATAATTAATTTCAAAATTAATATTATAATATATATTATAAATTATTCTTAACTAAAATTTAACTTAAAAAAATAAAATCATGCATAACTAAAAGTTACTAAATCAATTGGTACATATAATTATATAATTTAATACATAATTATTTTATAAATTATATAATCATTAAAATTAATAAATTATTATTAAAATAAGAAAGTAGTATATAATATTGTACTAGCGTGTGGGTATAAATTCAATAACTAAAATACAACACTAAAAACTGACAAAACGATATAAAGTGTTAAAAACCATAAAAACCAAAACAAAAACTAATCATAACATGACAATAAAAAAAAAATTAAACCCAGCCAACAGAAATTGTAATACAATAAAAAATGATAAATATTCTAACATTATTATCCCATTAAATCTAAAAATTTAAATAAAAAGAAAAATTAATCCACGTTAAACGCGGATCAGACACTAGTATATCATTAATCTGGTACATGAGAAATAAAAAATCGTAAAATGGTTGTATGGATATTTGTTTCGACACATAGCATCTCCTATGATTATTTCTTTTCAATTTATTGCTTTTTTTTGTAAGTATACTTCATAACAATCCTAAGTATGGGATATATTTTTTTATATATAAAAACACTATTTTTTTCGTTTTCAATCTTATTTTTTGTGTTAATTGGTAAGAGTGGTTTTGCTCCTAGTTTTTTATATAAATTTAGTCAAGTTTCTATTTATGTGTTTAATGGTATGGTCGCATCCAATATCTCCATATCCGAAAGATTATTTGGTTGTTCGTTTATTTGTTATTGACGACTGCAACTGACAACTACGGGTGACAATAGCAGCAAGTTCTTATTCATTTACTTATTGCAGTTTTTTACGAATTACTTGATTAAAAAGCGTTAGACGTAGGAGGCTGTCGTTAACAACTGTGATCGATAAACGAACAATAACTTGCCAATACCGCCATCTATAGACATTTGCGACTAACAAATGAACATGGTATATGGTTTAATTTGGAGTTTTCTTTTGTTAGATTAATGAAGTATTGAGTTCTTAGATTTAAAATGTAGTCTCTCATCATTAAAGGAGGAAATTGTTTTGGTCAATTGGCCACATACATCTTTGAAAGATCTCATTCGTAGAATCTTTATAAGCTAGTCAATTGTGTAAATCTAAGTTAATTGTCTTTTCTCCGTTTTAAGTCCTTTGGTCTCTCTTGTAATGGATTTAGCGTCCCTTTCATAGAGTTCTGGGGAATGTGTATATTCCATCTTTTTAGTATTCAGAGATTTAACTATTTTCATTGGCTTTTTGTATTTAATGTGTATTTCATTGGAGTAATATTTAATCAAATTTAGTTGGGAAAAAGCCATACTGTCTTTAATTTTAAAAAAATATGTTCGCAAAAGAGCTATAAAAGAAAGAGCTAAGTGTGGTACAATGTGTAGTTCATTAAGTTTGACTCCGTATTTTAAGGGACATGGCTAAAATTTAAATTTAGGAGGAAAAATCAAAATCAGCAAACTTTTTGGAGATGGAAAACACATAGCATAGCTTGCTGCGTATGGATAATAGGTTAAGAAGCTTTTCAGTTTCACCAGGAAATCTGGAACCGTTGGTCTATACTCGTTGTTATGGAACAGGCATGAAATTGACCTTTTACTATTGACTATTTTCATAATTACATATCATCAGCCAAGGAAAGTTCTTTTATCTGTTAGGAATTTTTTAAATATAATTTACTCCGTTTGTTTGTGTAACTTTTCTCGAGTACAGAACACCTAAAAGAGGTTTTTGACTCTGACTTGAGAAAAAGGCATCAAAGAACAACATATGGAGCAAGTGGATGTTGACTGTTCATGTCTATTCCGATGACTTTTTTTCAAATAAATGGAGTCAGTTTTTACGTAACAAAGGAAAAAAGTAAGAAGAAAATATAGTAACAAGGCCACAAATAAGTAGATAAGAGATTTTTTGTTGTTGTTGTTGAAAAGAGTAGATAATAGATTAAAACATCATAAAACCTGATGAAAAAACCAGTTTCTATAATCTAAACTTATATTCTAGTAGTTGTCACGTAATGTCATTAATCTGTCAACATTCGGATTTGCCATATAAATGTTAATTGTATGCTGCATTGGTAAGCAGAAGTCACGTGTTCCCTCAAACAAATAGCATTTAATTTTTGTTTTTTCTTGACCAAATCGTCTAATTAACTTTCTCTATTGTCCAAACAAGCCACCATTTTAACAGCGGAGGAGTAAACAAAACACAAGTTGATTCCAACGATTTCGTGGGGACGTTGAGGATTTATATAAAAATTGACATTTTATTATATATTTGAGACTTTGTCTTTTTTGCATTTTAGGTTTCTAATTTCGCAACTTGGAAAGAAGAAGAGGAAGAAGCCTTATTGCAGAATATGAGTAAAGACACGTCGTTTTCTAGAAATTAGACAAATCAGTATTCACGTTGTATGTAGCTTTGCCTTATTTGTCTCCTTGCTATTGTAATCTCTCCCACCTTACCTGTTCCTCCTCCCTCCTCAAAGCACAACAGAATCACCACAAATCTATAAGGGTGTTCGTTTGCCTGCCGCCGGCGGCAACGGCTGGCGGCTGGCGGCAAGTTTTTGTTCGTTTGCTTGCCGCAGGCGGCAGCGGCTGGCGACTGCGATTGGTAGCAGCGGTAAGTTTTTGTTCGTTTACCTGCCGCCAGCGTCAGCCGCCAGCGTCAGCCGCCAGCGTCTAATCGCGAACAAATTCCGGACGCTGATTTTTTCGGCGTTCGAAACGGGATTTAGCGGCTGACGATGGCGGTTGACGCCGGCGGCTGGCGACATGCAAACGAACAAAAATCTGTCGCCAGACGCTGCCGCCAGCCGCTGCCGCCGGCGACAGACAAACGAACATGCCTTATGTCTCAGTTTTTGCTGACTCAGAAAATGTTATTTCAGTCAAGTAGTATCTCGAGATACAAACATTAGTGGCTTGATTTTTTTTTCTTTTACAAAAGAATTAGTCTTACTCCAAACCCATTCAAATGACCTTATTACTCCAAACCCAGTCTTACGTAGGCCCAATGAGCTTTATTTTAATCATTGAGGCCCATTACTCTACCATTTTAGAGGATTTGACGCGATGTTCGGATGAGCAATTAAATAGATAGAAATCGAGAGAGACGAATTCAAAACACGCAGAGAGACGACGATATCTGGCGATATGTTGAAGGCGAGGACGACGATAGGATCCAACGATGACGAAGAGAAGACGTATGTGGCGTTGCAGATTGCGAAAGACTGGACGAATTGGTCGCTTAAGAAGGCGAAAGTCGCGGTTCACATTGGCTTCATCCCTCTCATCGTCTTCGTCGGTATGAATTCAGATCCTAAACCCAGTCTCTTCCAACTCCTTACCCCTGTCTAATCCGATCTCACCTATTCTCTTCTTAATTCGAATTCAACATGTATCTTCTTCTTCTAGATTGATGTTTCGTTTTTCTGCTTTCCTTTATACCGAATTTTGAAAAACCAAGAATGCCTAAACCGAAATGTGTTTTGATTAAACCGGTTCTAACCGAAGAAGAGATGATCAACGGAAGGGGGAGTATACAAACTTCATGTAACAGTAATAAATCAACAGTTTTTCTTTTCAATTTTCGCATATCCATCAAATTTCACTCGGCGTGGAAGTCTCGGAGGCTTCAGTTTCGGATTTGGGTTTAGGTTCAAAACTGGCTTGTCGGTTCCCGACGCTCTCCATGAGCCTAACCAAATCAGACATCTTCGGTCTCTGGTCGGGTGCTTTGACAACACATGACATTGCAATCTGCAACATCTCCACCATCTCCTCCTCTATGTTTGTATACCTTAGAAGCTCAATGTCGAAAACCTCTGCAGTCCATTCTTCTCTCACTACCGAATGTACCCATCGCACCAAATGGATAATTTCGTCTCCTGCAATTTCCATAACAGATCACTAAACCGAAATATTTAACCCAAGAGAGATAGTATGGTTGTAACTTTACCTGCGGTTGTGTGAATGGGCGACTTTCCCGTAAGGAGTTCGAGCAGTACAACACCAAAGCTGTAAACATCTGACAACTGAGAAGACTTTCTCGTGTCGGTTACTTCCGGTGCACGGTAACCAGCTTGCCGCGATATAGGTGGAGCCAAGGGGCTCATTACCGCGGTTAATCCATGATCAGAGACGCAGCCATTACGCTCTGAATTCAAGAATATATTCGAAGATTTGATGTTGCCGTGCACGAGTTTTCCATTGTTTTCTTTGTGGATTCGAGCGATCCCTTTAGCTGCGCCAATCGCAATCCTCATTCTGGTTTCCCAGTCCAATGGAATCCGGTTTTCTCCTCGGTTACCTACAACATCAAACATCAAACCAGTTTTCAATCCAAATAAACCGGTTACAAAAATTAAACCAAGAAAACGTACCGTGAAGCAAAGAAGCCACACTTCCATGGCTGAAATAGTCATAAACCATTAGCTTCTCGTCTTTGGAGTAATAGTAAGCCTTAAGCTCCACAACGTTTTCGTGCTTAATACCTCCAATGAGCTCCATCTGCTGCTCGAAATCGCGTTTCCCAGCAGCAACGTCCTTGAGTCTTTTCACAGCAACAGAAGTTGCATCTTCAAGAACCGCTTTGTACGTCGTGCCAAACGTACCTTTACCAAGAACCTCAGCAGAGGCTCTCAAAAGATCCTCAAGATCAAACGAATAATTGCATCCTTCAAAGAAAGACAACCGGTTGTTTGCGTCTTCCATCCGCGAAACGAATTTCTCAGGAGACATCCCACCTTTCTTCTGTAGCTTATTGTCCGTAACTATCCCATCACCATGACTTAGTTTCATTCTCAAGTAACAAACAGCCAACACAAATGCCAAAGCCGCCAGTAGTACAATGGAGACAGAGATAATGATGAGCAGGAAAACCGTCTTGGTTAGTCCCAAGAAGTGGGTTTTTGGTTTCTTGTGAGTCGGGTCGGGAGGTGGCTGGAAGAGAGAGAGATCACGAGGAGGGATAACAGCAATGCCTTGATAAGACGACGATGGGAATCTTTGAAGCCAACTCGGTACTGGTCCACTGAGATTGTTGTTGGACAAATCAATATGTTGCAGACTAGAGAGTGCACTAAGATCAGGAATGTCGCCAGAAAGCGAATTGTTAGCGAGATTCAGCGACAATATATGTTTAAGACCGGACAGCGAGTCTGAGATTGTTCCATTGAATCTGTTGTTTGAGAGATTGACACTAGTGAGACTCTTCCAAACAGAGAAATCCATAGGCAATGGACCAGAGAAGTCGTTGTACTGAAGATAAAGAAAGGCCAAGTCTTTCAACTCGGTGAAATCAGCCGGGAGCTGACCGGAGATTCGGTTCGATCTAAGACTGAGAACTCTGAGAGCAGAGAGTCTGCTTATGGTGTTGGGAGGAATCTGACCGTTGAGTCCAACTCCTGGCAATCTAACGGCTATGATTCGAGATCCGTCTTGATTGCAAGTAACTCCGGTCCAGTTATTGCAGACGGAAGAGGTCTCGTTCCAGTTAAGTGAACGTGTTGGACGCATGATGCTTAGAAACTCGAGCAATGCGCGTTTGTCTTCTACTGGATCTGCGTTTGTTCCGTAGAAAATCAAACACAGAGATAGAATCCATAGAGAAATCCTCCAAGCTTCCATTTAGTAATAAAAAAACAAAAACGAGCTGTTTCTTTGTCTTTAGTCTGGAGCTGGAGAGAAAAACAAAAACAGGATTAACTCAATTTGACAAGATGATGATGATGATGAGACTATAAATGGAGAGATTTTAGTCCACTTTAATTTAAAATAAAAGGTACAAAAAAGAAAAAGTCAGATTTCTAGAAGACTGCGGATCAAAAAGTAAAAGGAATCTGAAGTTCTATGCGAAAGTATAAACAGGAGTGGGAGACAGAGAAAGAGAGTGAAGACTGTAGCTTCGAAAATGACGAAATGAAAGTCCTTTATACATTCGAAGCTTTAATTTAAACTCGAAACCCTAGAATTTCTGGGAATCAACAGTGGCAAAAAGTGGAACCCTAACTCTATTAAGAGGTTAAATTAATTTAAATTTAGAGGTATAAAATAAAGAAATTGATACCTCGGTTTTCCAGATCTGAACTTTATCAACTCTTTTTTTTTTAAATGATCAGAAATTAGGATTCATACGAACACAGAACTTCAAAATTAGATACGAGACGAAGAGCTTACGAATTAAGGGGAAGAGGAAGAGAGACGAACTCATAAATTATGAAGTGGCGCTACTGTGAAGAACCACCATTGAAGCACTGAAGTTAAGAGCTTTTGACTTCTTTTTTTTAATTCTAGCAACGGATATAATTATTTTTTCTCTTTTTGTTGGGCCAATTAAAGTAGTGAAAATGACGAGGGGAGATACTGATGCGACCCTGTTTTATTCGGTTACAGGTTGGGTGACCGCTGAGTCTGTGAAAGCCGGTTATTAAATACCAAACCGGGGACCATTGCTTTCGTCGTGTACCTCGAATTTTTATTGTGCCAGCCATGTTATGGTTATATAACTTCGATTGTTTGATCGAATATTTATTATAGAACTTTTTACTGTCGTCCTGTACCTGAGAATTTTATTGTGCCAGCCATAATATGGTTAGATTTATCTATTTGTAAATAATATTGTCAAACCGGTTGAGTTTTATGAACCGATATATACATAACCAGATGAGATAAAGACATGATATTAATTTGGTCAATGCTTACTTAAAGAAGAGATAAATAATCATAATTAATGATGTTAATCGAGTGCAGAAAACATATTTAACTTACCAAATTACATGAATCTCGAACAAATATACGTTTTTATTTGTTTGTATTTACTTGTCATAATGAAGCTACAAGCTTTCAATGCATGTACCATTTTAATATATTTCCCTTCCGTGTATTAAATATTGGACCGACCCAATTATAGAATTTATGGTGCATCATGATAGACCAATAATTTCAAATCTTTCATGATTATTGTGATGATTTTATACCATCTTTAGCTCGGTTGATTCCTTTTCTTTTTGTCTCCAACATTGTGAGGCAATCCAGAGAGTATAAGGCCACTGGACAACCCAATAAAAATACTTTATGGTTTTAGAAAACGATTTATTCAAGAACTGTGTTAACCATGATAACGAGAAAGCTTTAGATACAAATGAATATTTAATTAAATAAATAAAAAAGATACAAGCTTCATATATGTAACATTATCTTTCATACAAAGGTTAAATCTCGCACAAAACCAGGATCTTGTCACTGCCAAAAAACGGGTGACATTTTCAAATCTCAGGTTTCCTTTTAATATTCAGGATTTGATACCGAAGAATCACATACACTGTGATGTTCTTCTATAGACTAAACAATAGTAAAAAATAAATAAACCAAAAGATATAACAATAGAGACAGAGAAGAATCAATCGGTTTGAAGATAACCGGTACCGGTTTTATCAGGTGGAAAGGACAAGCGAGAGATTTAATTTCCCGGTCCATTCTTCACCCGGTTTCAAGGTGATTGGTTTCTCAATAGCTGCTCCATCAACACAAAGCATATGTTTATACTCTTCATCTCCTAAATCCGTCAATGCTTTAGCTTTCTTGTCCCATGGATTCCACACCACTGCAACCGAAACCGAGAATCTGATTCTGTCAAAAACCGGATTCTTGTAAAAAAGACGGTTAAGGTATTTGGACATTTAGGATCTTACCAACATCGGGTAGACCTTCTTTCTCGATGAGGAAAGTTCGTTTTCTCTCATGGTCGAAAACGGCAACCATGTCTTTAGAGTTTAAGTAGACTCTATCGAACTCGGATTCAAAGGTTAGTGCATCGCCTTGCTCTGTAAACCGTTCTTTATCAAGCAAGTTATCAAGATAGTCAAGAGTTTCGAGTCCTTCAACTCTAACTTCACTGATATCGGAAATGGAGAAGTAAGTGTGGTAAGCAATGGAGAAGCTAAAAGGCTTTGAGTTGATGTTTCTGACTCGAGATATGAGTGTTAGGTTGCCATCTAGTGTCAATGAAACTCTCAGGTTAAACTCAAAGCTGAAACAAGAGTAACAGAGATAACTAAGCAATCTGAAATGAAGAAAAAAAGAGAACCATATCATAATAAAATCTTTGAATGGGTTTGCAACCTGTGAGGCCAGACCCTTGTGTCTTCATCAGAGGACTTAAGTACCAAATCGACATACGCTTTGTTAGTTGGGTCGAATGAAGGTAAAGCAGGTGGACTATTTTCCACAAGCCACATCTTGTTTCTTGCAAAGCCGTGTTGCTCAAGTGATCCTCGAGTGCCAAACTTTTATGAGAGAAGAACAATTTCAAGAAAGGTGATCATGTCCAAGACTACATAGAAGACTTAGAGAGTCAAAATTGAATGTACCTGAGGAAAGCATATAGGGATTCCTCCTCGTACCGGATGGGGAGGCTTCAAGTTAGCCTGAAGCAAGGGTATCATGTGCACCAAATTTTATAAAAGAAAATTAGCTTAAATGTTAAAAAGAGCCGAAATCTCTACCTTGGTGCTGGTGAATAACAATTCATCACCCTTGTCAGTCTTCCAAGAAAGAACTTGTCCTCCATCTAAACTGATCTGAACAAAGCATCATCCAAAGATAAAACTATCAGCTTGATAAACAAAAAATGAAAATGTATGTGGATGTTGATGTAGGAATCACAAAAGCAATAGTCTCCCATGAACAAAAAACAGAATATTAGATCTAAAGCTATCAGATATTTCTAGTCAAGAGAGCTTGGAGCTATTTATCTATGATGCACGGGTACTTCTAAATGCATGCCGTCCCCGTACCGGAAACGTTTCGGAAACTCGAAAACTCGGGGACAGCTCAGAAACTTCTCCAAGAAAGATAAGATAGAAAAAAATGATCAAAAATCAGTAAAATGAGATTTTAGAACATTTTTTATATGACTAAGTTTTAAAATTGATGTTTTACATAAAACTAAACCACTTTCTATTTTGTTATGTTGAAATTTAAATGTGATTTTCTTTAAAATTATATGTATATGTATATTTTTATATATTTCTTAATGTATCTCCACCATACCCGTACCCATAATTTTTTATTTTGCCGTTTTCCGTCCCCGCTTCGGTACCCGTTTTTTAAGAATCAGAACCCAGATCACAAAATAGAAAACAGAACAGTGTAACACACTTTATACACAGATTTGCTCCCCAAAAAAAACAAACCTTTGGACCAGTAAACACAATCAGAAAGATGAAACTCCAAGAATTTTGCAGAAGAAAACCATTGGTACGCAATATTAAAAGTCAACATCTTATCGTCCATTTCCAGATTCAAATTCCGAGTGACCGAGTCATCGTACTCGTTTTAAGTAAACATTGGAGAAACAAGTGGAAGAAGAATAAAAGCAATCACCTTTACGGAAGCGCCTTTAGGATTCTGGAGAAGAATCTGATCGGTTCCATTTTTATCTTTGACCAAGTCAACGCTGGGTCTCTTCTCACCACTGACTCCACATGGTTCCATTGTAAGACTATGTACGATGGCAAAATTTTTTAACATTCCATTTTATACTACGCATCATTTTCTCTTTCTTCCACATTACTTTCTCTTTGTTCCACATCATAATTCAACAATCATTTAACTTTTACTATCTACAATGGTTTTGTTTAAAAAAAAAAATTCAACACTCTACCACCACTAATAAATAAAGCATAGCAAAAATATTATAAGCAAAATTAATAAATAAGAATTAAATGAAATTATTGAACACTGTGAAATTGATTTCTATGAACGTATATATAGTTTTTATGAACGTATATATAATATATATGAACGTACGAAGTTCTCTTAAAAATTTAAAAACCTTCAAATGATATTTTAAATTAAAATATTTATTAAATAATTTCATTTTCGATTAAAATAATATTTTCTTTATTTTATATTCAAATTGTTATTTTTTGTAAGTTAAAAATTATTGTAAACTATACACAAATGTTTATTAGAGGGTAACTGAAAACTTATAGTAAAATAAATGAATTTTTTTAAAATGTCTTAATAAAAAATAAGTTTTTAATTGAATAGTATAAAAATGATGAATTTGGTATATATAACTTTATTTTAAAATATAATATATTTTAAGATAATAGATATTACATAATTAAAATAAAAAAGAAATACAAAAACATGTGTGTTCAATGAATAAATGCCATGTGTAAAGTAAGCTCCCTCTCTCTTCATTTCAACAACGTTGAATACATTCAACAGCAGTTGAATCCATGTCATTATTTTGCATTTTCAATACCCATTGCAACCTATCAAATTTATTGAACTGTTAATTTTTTTTCTTCAACATGACACATAAGCCCATTGTAAGTAGTCTAATAAGCAACAAATTATTTTAATAAAAACAAAATCGAGAGGCAAAAGAGAGAGAGACTCCGATAATTGTTTCTTTCCTTTTCCACTCTTGTTTTTAAAATCGATGAAAATAAAATTTAGGCGAAGAAGTCACAAGAAGAAGAAGAAAACTTTTTTGCGGGATCAACAAGAAACCCTAAGTTTTCTCGTGGGATTGAAACCCAACCAACACTTCAACTGTTTAGTCCTTTTCTTACACCGATAAAGCTGCAACACCCACACACACACGACAACAAAAAACTTATGTGCAAAAAAAAAAAAGAGAGGATAAAGGTAAAAACGTGATTATGAAAGACGTGAGGTTGAGATTCAAAACGCAAGATCTTTCAAAATCACTCGAAAGTCCAGATATTAAAACACAGGACAGGATTAGCCCTACCTGTAAGCTAAGATTAGAAGGAACTTAAAAGATGCCCAGATGATATTACGTATCCAAAAGAATTCAGAAAGCAAAACACACAACTTTTTCGAACCTCAAGTATTCAGAGTAGACAAAAAGGAAAGATGTATTTAAAGACCACAAGTCAGAAAAAATGGGCAATATGTTGAAAAGGTGCTAAGAAGATTCAAAAGCATTGCAAATTGTATTTTTTAAATGTATTTTTCACAAAAAGGGCATTCTTCATCATCAAGTAGAAGTTTTCTGTACATAATTGAAGATGATTTTTATAATATGACGAAGACTTGTTTTGTATTCTAGCGCAAATCTGATATCGATCATGTATTTGAATTATTTTTGGTTATTTTTTTTTTAAGAGTCATTTTTCTTTTTTGGTCAAGATAGGGTCATTGAACATTTCTGTAAGGGCCCTGGCCCAGCCATTTAAAATTTTGTTTAAAAAGAAGAAAAAGCCCAATTAGTTCAAGCCCAAGTCCATTATTTCCCTTATTAATGTGCTTTTCTTTTCTAATTCAAGCCCAAAGCCCAAAGCCCAACTCATTAAGGAGGGAAGCCCTAGCTCTTTTCACTATAAAAGGAGGAGAGGGACTCCTCATTTCTCACATCATTCCAAAAATTCGAGCAGAGCTCGTGACCGGAGAACCGACAGTCGTCAGAGCTCCACCGCCGGAGGGCCACCGGAGAGCCGCCGGACCACCGCCGGACCGTCATCGAGTTGACTCGGTTGACCGGTTCGGTTTGGGTTAACCAGTCCGGTTCGATTCCTTTTCAGCTTCTAATTCCTGGTTAGTTCGATTCCCTTTAATTTTCTGGTTCAATTCGATTTCGCTCGGTTTAGTTTCGGTTAGGGTCTGGTTTAGGAATTTGGGCCAGTTATGGATATGGGCCTGGTTCAGTCCAGGTTTGGGTCTGGGTCTGGGTTGACCGGGTCAACCGGTTGACTTTGACCAGACCGTTGACTTTTAGTCAACCAAACTTCGTTGGGCCATAACTTGATCGTCCTAAACCCGATTCGAACGAAACGAAAGCCTATCTCACTTAATTTCTAGTCATTTATCCAGATCCGATGTCCGTTTAGGCCGAGGAAGCTTCTAAATTACCGTTTTGCCCTTCTTTGGCCAAGGTGAGGATCGGTTTGACCCTTGCCTATTCCATTTCAATTCCGGACACGAGTCCTTCGTTAATTTCGTCTTTCCTAGGTAGTTCAGGATAGGTAATGCGCTATGTGATTGATTGTTGA
This sequence comes from Orychophragmus violaceus, assembly GCA_030180135.1. Lineage (NCBI taxonomy): Eukaryota > Viridiplantae > Streptophyta > Magnoliopsida > Brassicales > Brassicaceae > Orychophragmus > Orychophragmus violaceus. The sequence goes on along the minus strand of CM058233.1, from coordinate 101,204,724 downwards.
ACATAGAACGGCTAGGTTATCACTAAACTGAAAACGTTACTTGTGTGTGATGGCTTGTATGGATTAGGTTGCAGTAGAAATTGTTTGACATGACAAGGTACGAGGTTCGTTCCGTGATTGTTCTTGATCGTCGGAGGAGGGTCCTGACGAGCCCTCCCGTGGTGGTGTGTTGTGGTTCGAAGGTTCGCGAGCCGTTTGTTTGCTGTGGAAAGGGCGTAATGGCCGGTCCGTGGGTGGGATTAGGGGAAGGCAGCCCTAGTTTGCATCCATACACAGGTAGTTATTTCGTAGGTTGATTGTAATGTGCCTTCGGGCATTGCGTGCAAGGTGATATTAGCTTAGAACTTGTTTCGTAGTTGTGTGGCGTAAGCCGGGATCGCGGATTCCTTTGTCCGCCCTCACTGGGTAATTGTGTTTGAAACAATTACTCAGGCCTCCTTTTCCTTTTCCTTTCTTTTTCCCTCCAGGTCCGGATGCAGGGTTGACTGATCGAGTGACGTGATTGGTGGATTTGAATACGAAGGAAGCGCCGGGTTCCTGGGACCAGTTTAGATGGCATCCCGGTTGGACCATTTTCGGTTCAACGGGCGTCCTAATGCTGCGTCTCCGGTTTAACCGGGAGGCGGGTGTTACAATTTGGTATCAGAGCCTAGGTTAAGGTCTCTCAGTCCTATCCTGGGAGATCAGCTTTCGTTGTTTTCCTAAAAACCGTCTTTTCAAATCTTTTTCAAAAGCGTTTGCGAAAGTTTATAAAATGGTTACTTTGTGAAAGGCTCTTTCAAGCACCAACTATATCATAGATTGTTCTCCACGCCGGTCCTAGTCTAGTTAGAATTTTTCTGTGCAGGATGGGTCAGTGTCTTCAAACCTCGGTGGTGCTACTGCCCTTAAGATGTACGCCGGGATGTATGTCGCGATGTGTGCCGTTGAGGAGTGTGTGGGGGTGTCTGTTGTGGTGTGCACTTACAGGGCAGTCAGTACTAAGGAGGTGTGTATTGGGGATCATCTTCTGTTAAGAGCGTTGTTCAACCAAGCGTGCGAGAGCAATCAAGATGTGGAAACGTTCACCGGAGAGACTACATCAGGAGTGTAGCAAAGAGTTGCAAGAGTTAAAGGAAGTGCTAGAAGAGTTGCAAGAGGCATTGGGAAGCTGCAAGGAATATTGCAAGAGCTGCAAGAGGTCGATGGAAAGACCGGATTGCAAGGAGTGCTACAGGAGATGCAAGAGGTCGATGGAAAGACCGGATTGCAAGGAGGCCATTTGGAAGTGGCGGTGTTCCGACAGGATTTAGCGTCAAGAGTTGTCTGAGTTGCTTGAATCACAAGGAGCAGCAGGAGGCTATCCAAATCTGTTCCAAGTAGGGAATCTTGGAATCGGTTTATGACATCAACTTCAATGAGTTATGGGGCTCGTTGAAGATTGACCAAGCTGGAAGCTGGAGAAGATCTTCATGGTACGACAGGCTCGAGATTCAACGGTGGGACCGAAAAGGAAACGGTCTGCCCTGGAGTTCCTATGGATTACTGGAGCAGCTAATGGAGTTCCCCGAGATGGAAAGAAGATCGCAGAAGCATTTTGGGAAGTGGCGTTGTGGAATTTGGAATTGCCTTGCAACCTAGACTTCTGCAATTGCAAGCTCAAGTGGACAAAGCTGGTCATTGGAAATGGAAATCCAATGGGAAAGTGTTAGGAAAACACTATGGAGGATTGGCAAGAAGCTGCAAGTAATAACAAAAGAGCGCAAGTCTAATGGGGAAGGAAACCCAAAGGATGGTGTTTGGAAAGCACCACAATTGGATCACAAGGTAGGAAACCTTGAACTGGAATTCAGATTGGAATCAGTTGGATATCAGAGTGCGCAGCGGAAGCGTGGCATTGGAGCATATCAGGAGTCAAGTGGGTCGTCCCCCACCAGCCAGATAACCATAATGGACATTGTTAGCTGCATCGGTCACAAAGGTTAGCAAGGATGTCTGCTTGGGCGACAGTCAACGCCATAGTGCACGGTAATGGAAAACCGTCATAGAGAATCCATTTGGAAGTGGATGATGCACTGTGGCACAGTAATGGAAACCGTTGAGGATAATGAGATTGGAAGGAGGGCATCGAATTCAAGACTTAGAACCACTCGAGGGATGAGTGTTGTTTCTAACCGTTGGAGACCGACCCTAATGGACATGGGCGGTAGCATTTGGCGTATTGTATTGTATTATGGAAGCTGCTATTGGATTAACACCAAGGAGGAGGACACTCCAGAGTGTGGTTTGAAATAAGGGGGGGGGGGGAGAGGCAGTCTCCAGGATTCAAGGACAAGTTCTTTTCAAGCAAGTAAGCAAACAAGTCAGTTTTGGTCAGCGAAAACTACAAAGTGTGTTTGGTAAGGAGTTGCAGTGGAGATCTTCCGCCACAGAATTCGGGACGAATTCTTTTAAGGGGGGGAGAATTGTAAGGGCCCTGGCCCAGCCATTTAAAATTTTGTTTAAAAAGAAGAAAAAGCCCAGTTAGTTCAAGCCCAAGTCCATTATTTCCCTCATTAATGTGCTTTCCTTTTCTAATTCAAGCCCAAAGCCCAAAGCCCAACTCATTAAGGAGGGAAGCCCTAGCTCTTTTCACTATAAAAGGAGGAGAGGGACTCCTCATTTCTCACACCATTCCAAAAATTCGAGCAGAGCTCGTGACCGGAGAACCGACAGTCGTCGGAGCTCCACCGCCGGAGGGCCACCGGAGAGCCGCCGGACCACCGCCGGACCGTCATCGAGTTGACTCGGTTGACCGGTCTGGTTTAACCGGGTCAGGCGTTGACCGGTTCGGTTTGGGTTAACCAGTCCGGTTCGATTCCTTTTCAGCTTCTAATTCCTGGTTAGTTCGATTCCCTTTAATTTTCTGGTTCAATTCGATTTTGCTCGGTTTAGTTTCGGTTAGGGTCTGGTTTAGGAATTTGGGCCAGTTATGGATATGGACCTGGTTCAGTCCAGGTTTGGGTCTGGGTCTGGGTTGACCGGGTCAACCGGTTGACTTTGACCAGACCGTTGACTTTTAGTCAACCAAACTTCGTTGGGCCATAACTTGATCGTCCTAAACCCGATTCGAACGAAACGAAAGCCTATCTCACTTAATTTCTAGTCATTTATCCAGATCCGATGTACGTTTAGGCCGAGGAAGCTTCTAAATTACCGTTTTGCTCTTCTTTGGCCAAGGTGAGGATCGGTTTGACCCTTGCCTATTCCATTTCAATTCCGGACACGAGTCCTTCGTTAATTTCGTCTTTCCTAGGTAGTTCAGGATAGGTAATGCACTATGTGATTGATTGTTGAACATAGAACGGCTAGGTTATCCCTAAACTGAAAACGTTGCTTGTGTGTGATGGCTTGTATGGATTAGGTTGCAGTAGAAATTGTTTGACATGACAAGGTACGAGGTTCGTTCCGTGATTGTTCTTGATCGTCGGAGGAGGGTCCTGACGAGCCCTCCCGTGGTGGTGTGTTGTGGTTCGAAGGTTCGCGAGCCGTTTGTTTGCTGTGGAAAGGGCGTAATGGCCGGTCCGTGGGTGGGATTAGGGGAAGGCAGCCCTAGTCTGCATCCATACACATGTAGTTATTTCGTAGGTTGATTGTAATGTGCCTTCGGGCATTGCGTGCAAGGTGATATTAGCTTAGAACTTGTTTCGTAGTTGTGTGGCGTAAGCCGGGATCGCGGATTCCTTTGTCCGCCCTCACTGGGTAATTGTGTTTGAAACAATTACTCAGGCCTCCTTTTCCTTTTCCTTTATTTTTCCCTCCAGGTCCGGATGCAGGGTTGACTGATCGAGTGACGTGATTGGTGGATTTGAATACGAAGGAAGCGCCGGGTTCCTGAGACCAGTTTAGATGGCATCCCGGTTGGACCATTTTCGGTTCAACGGGCGTCCTAATGCCGCGTCTCCGGTTTAACCGGGAGGCGGGTGTTACAATTTCATTCTTTTAATAAAATATGTAATACAATACTACCATTTAACTTTCTGAAATTCAATTAGGTCGTTTAATTTATAAAACTATAACGTCACGAAACGTCACGTGTAAAACGAGCGGCTGAAACAATTAAACCTTAATAGTTAATATCTAGTATTATCTTCATGAAATGATTACTTACTCACTTGTACTCAAGTCTATAACAGTAAACGGTAAATATCATATTTTTGATGGTTAAGTTTTTGTTTCTCTTGGATCTGATTGGCTGAGTTAATAAACTGAAAATAGATATCTAGTTGCAAAAATATATTGAAAACATGCATATATAAGATTTGTTTTTATATAAATGAAGAAGATGATGGGAGGACAGCTGGTTGTGACCATAGGCGTGGCCGTGTGGGGAATTGAGGATGGATCTTGACATGCGACCATGATTAACCGAATTAACTACCTGTTCAACTTTGGAGGGAAAAATTGTGCATGTTTGGGGGTTCGCCCTAATTGACAAAAAATCCTCTCTACTCAACAAGCCGCCGCCTACTTTTTTCGTTGGTTACAGAGGTTTCCCGGTCACCGGTGACTACCATCGGTGTGCCAAGAAAACCTCCGGTGTAGGTAAGCCTCCGGTCTTCATCACCGGCCAGTTTGCTTGAAGGTGGAAAGGAAGCTCCTTTGTCTTCTCCGTGGCGTCGTGGTAGGTAGCTCCGAGGAAGAAGGTTGCTGCGGAATCTCCGGGACCGAAGGATTTATCAGCGGTGTAGATGGTGGGTGGCTCCATAAGAGGACGGTGGGGAATCTAGCCGGAAGAGCTAAAGGTATGATTTTTCGGTCTTAGAGTTGCGTCTTCTTCTTCGGAGGGGTGGGTGTTGTCGCCGATTGTATTCGCCGTTTCTGTGCGGACGCCGGTGGCTCTCAGATGATGGCAGTTCGTTTGGGTGCATGTCTGGCGGAGGTAAAGTGGCGGTAAACCGGATTGAAGGTTTGAGTCGAGCTCGGTGGCTAGAAGGCATAGCATCCTCGGTATCGGTCGAGGTCTAGAGAAAGAAGAGGCGGTGGTTGACGGTTTCTAGCTGTCGGCGTTTATGGCCGCGGGATCTCTCCGGTAGCAGGTCAAGATTGGAAGCCCGGTGGTGTGTGGATATGGACCTCTTACGGTCAAGCGGGTATCCGGTGAAGTCACCTCGCGGCGGACGGTGACGATCGGCTTTTGACCGCCGGAGTTAAAGTTTTATACTTTTTTAGATCTCTTACCCTTCTCTTAATTTTCTGATCTAGATCCTCCTCCATGTATAATGCTCAGTCTGTTCCTCTTCTAGTGCACCGGATTTTATCCCGGAAGTCTGTAAAGCTCACTGTTCCGATCACCGGATTAACTTCCGGTTTGGAGAATTTTTATATATAATATATTAATTAAAAAAAAAAACTTTGGAGGGAATTGAATATTTCGCTAATTATTAATTAAATTAGTTTTATGACTTTACTTTAAACTTCGTCGCAGTATTAGTTTATTTGATCAATATGTCAACAGTTTTTTTTTAAAGCTTTTCGATCATTTCATTACATGCATACAAGATGGGATAACCGAGCTTGTCACAAAAGTTCAAAATTGCGTCTTATTCGGGAGAGTTGACGTGCTCGGGTTCGAGGGTCAAAGTTTATTTTTAGAAGAGAACTGACTAGGTTCGACAATGACTCAAGAGAGAAAGATGTTCGGTGATTAACAAAGAGAATGAGTTGTTTTATTAATTCACAAATATTGATATTACAAGTCGGACTAAATAAATTTTATTCTTATCTATTATCCTTCGTTTACAATATTCTTAGATATTTTCCTTCGTTTTATTTATCCTAAAAAATTGATATTACAAGTCGGACTAATCAATATTCTAAAGATAAAATATTTTCTTGAAACAAGTTCGTCCAAACTGAAGTTTGACTTGTGATATCGGTTTCTTTCAGCAAGAAACCGAACCGCTTTCTCGACATATAATTTGTAGTCTTTTCCCAATCAAGACTAAGAAACTCAGAGGAATCAATCTCAAACAATCATCTCGCCTCCGAGTTTCCTTTCTTGAATTACAATTTCGTCAGTCGTTCTCGCAAGACTCTTTCCTAATAGCCAGCTGCACAGATGGGAACCGTGATGAAATCAACACTGGTCAGAGGATCGTCATGGGGTAAAAAAAATTCTGAACCGGCGTGACAACGATTCCGAAACATCCATCTCCCGACCAACCTAGATCCGTTGAACATCTTTCATAGATAGCAATTTGTCACATGTCTTCCAGGACTGGTCCACTCCGATTTAAAATTGGTTTCTCTAAAAGAAAAGTAAATATATATCATGATTTTCATTTACGATGATCCAAAAAGAAAATATAAAAAATGAAGTAACTTACGCGGAAAGCAACCGATCTAGGACTAACGGACCACAACATGATATTAAAATTAACGATGCATCATATCTATCCAAATGGATGATATGAGCATTACCCTTAAGTTGGGAAGGGCGACAAACGGAAGGAATCATCATGATAGATCTATTTGATGATGAGTTACCCCTTACCAAAAAGACCATAAGTTCATCGACGAACTCCATGATGCATGACTCTGGAGGTCGACAAAGATTCGAATTAAAAAAAATGATGAAGATGTTTGAATGTTTAATTTATGAATAAAGATAAACCCAGGAAACAAATGGAAGTTTTGGTATAACCGATGGGAATGGAAGAAATGAGTATGGTGAAAGGTGATGATAGTTTAGGCTATATTTAAAGCAGAAGATATGATGGTTATCGAAGAGACACACACGCAAGATTTAAAGCGACATGACATTCTGTATACTCAACACATTCATTGGTTCAAAAAAAAAAGTGGTTTAAAAAGCTTTACCAAATTCTTAATATACAAATCTTAAACAACTCGGATACGCATACAATAACTCGGATATTGTAATGTCCAACAAAAACCTAATGTTTATATACGGCTGAGTTTACCATACATACAATATTATAATGTTTCGTATATGCATATACTTATTATTTTATGCATTCGATCCGAACGTAATAACTCGGATACGCATATGAAACTATGAATTAAACCTTATACAATATAGAATAAAACTTATATCACTTTTTATTTTGACACTAATCGAGAAATACACCTAAATTAATTAACAACAGAACAATGAGATTTCAAAGGAGAAGCATTTCTTATGATTAAACTGAAGATAGGTAATGGCAAAACCTGTCTATTTTAGCGCCACAACTGGACACCTTTTGGGGACTTAAGACTGTTTCTTGGTCAGAGTAATCGCACTACCCTTGGTATTCATAATCGAATGACACTACATGAGTTATACTCCAATGGTAGTTGGTCAATTCGCCCAGCAAGATCAGAAGCTCAAGTAGCTCTCCATACTTTTCTTACCACACTCTCCCTCCCTGAACAATGAGGAAGATACTTATGAGTAGGAAGTTGATGGTAAGATTCAAAAATAATTTTCTACTGGACAAGTATACAATTCTCTGAGAGTTCAAGAGCAGATAGTACCTTGGTCGAAGGAGGTGTGCCCGGCCCAACACTGGTGGGCGCCTAAAGCCAGTCATTTAAAAAAAAAAAAATCTTAAAATGTCACAAAAACAGCTCGAACCCGGCACTTGTTGTATAAGAACGAGAGCTAAACCACTACACTATGATCAAATTTATTGAACTGGATGCCCTTTAAATATTTAACATATGTTTGGCGCCTAAAGCATGGGCTTTACCAGCTTTAGCCCAAGGCCGGCCCTAGTGGAATCCAGGAGGAATTCCCAGACATAGTTTCTTATGCTGGCTATTCACACTAAACAGATGTCCCACTAGAGATCGATTAGTGAATTGGGGTATAAGCTCTGACCCCATCTGTCTTCTCTGCAACAGTGCCCCTGAAAGCAGAGATCATCTTCTATTTGCTTGTTCTTATTCATGGCGGCTATGGACGATTGTTGTGGCAAGATGTATGTTGATTCCTTCTCAAAACTGGACTCAAACTCTAACCTCTCTTCGATCAGGAACTCGCCCCAAACACCTGCGGCGTTTGCAACTCCTGGCTTGGCAAATCACCATCTACTCGTTATGGACTGAGCGTAATCATCGCTTACACCGTAACGAATTCAGGGCACCTGAGTCACTCTTCCTCCAGATTGATGCAACTATGCGAAACAAAATTTCAGGCTATCACGATACTAATCCTTCAATGTCTTCAGCAATGATACAAGTTTGGTTCTCCACTGAGAATTGATCACTTCATAATCCTCTGTTATTGGTTTCGATTGCTGGCGTAATTGATTCTTCACCTGGCGATCGTCTTGATGCGCTTGACGATCAACCCAACTGGGTTCTACAGTAGAAATTCTTCTAAGTGCTGATGTTTGGACAATTAAAATTATGGGCTTTCTAAAGTTTATTATTGGGCTTAAGGTTTATCTGGGCATTCGAAAAACACTGCCATTATGGTTGTAATATTTTCCTTCTTTTATTTAAATAGCAAGCCAAGTTTCAAAAAAAAAAACAATGAGATTTCGATCCAGAAAAAGACACAATGAAATGAAAAGTCAGTCTTCGCAAAATATCTTGATTTATGTGTGAAGTGGCTTATCTTCACTCACTTAATTTTGTGGATGATTTTTAATAATAGTACAAATACACTTGCTTGACAGGATTTGATTCCCTCATCCTGAGTCACTCACTCATCGTCTACTTCCTCATTTTCCCCAAAACTCTTTAAAAGTGCATCTTCCCGGTAACTCTCCCCCGCAGATTTGTCCCGCAATGGCTTCCCACAAGGAGAATGATGATGTTCCCATGCTTCCAATTTCAGACTCATCATCTCGTACTAGGCCTTTCACTTCCAGATCTCGTAGCGTTTCCCTCGCAAGCACGTCTTCCACCATTGACAGACTCGACAGCTCGACTGTGGTTTTAGGCGACACAGGTCCTCTTCAAACCCAGAGATCTGGAAAATCGGGGATGTGTAATGATCCTTACCGTACCACTAGCCCTTCTCACTACAACCCCCAAGCTGCTCAAAACCTCACTTCTAGAGATACTGTTGATTCCACGGTATCTTGTTTTGATTTCTTTACTTAATACAGTCACAAAATAGCTTGAGAATCAAGTAAATGTTGCTGAAACAAAGTCTTTTCTTTTATCTTGCTAGTTCCGTAATTGTCTGTATGATTATGCCGAGCGATTTGCTCATAGATACAAACCCCGAATCCTAAAGCTTTACTCCAGATTCAAATGGGAAATATTCTTTGCCCGTTCATGCTTGTTGCCTATATTTGTAGATCCCCTCTTCGTCTTCCTCATAAAAGTCAAACATGTATGTTTTCCTTGAGAGATATCTATCTTTTGCTTATCATGTTCTGTATTCTAGCGTTTTTTACAACCATCTTTCGTACTACAGGAAGGGAAATGCCTTTCGATCGATTGGCGGATGGCTAAAGCATATGTAGCTTTTAGAACACTAATGGATGTTTTATTCACTCTAAACATTCTGCGTCAGGTGTGTTTCCTTTTGCTTCCATTTTGTTATAAGAGAATATGTTGGTTTTTAATGTTACTTTCTTTCATATTTTGTTGCAGTTCCGATTGGCCTATGTAGCTCGTGAGTCTACTGGCGAGTTTGTTTTTGATTCCCAGGAAGATGCTCGCCGCCGTTACTTCCGAGGAAAGTTTTTACTAGACTTGTTCATAGTGATGCCACTTCCACAGGTATTGTTACGTTTAAAGTAGAGTTTACCTACAAGTGTTTATTATTAAAAGGGTTATTTGGGTATGTTCATTTTACAGCTGATTTCTCTTTGTCTTTCCTATTTTGTTACAGATATTGATATTATGGGTAATACCAACACACTTAGACGCATCTGGGGAAAACAATGCAAAAAGCCGTTTAGTCGTTGCAGTTCTTTTCCAATACATTTCAAAGTTATATAGACTACTACCATTTCTTGCTGGCCTAACACAGACGACCTTCATATTTGAGTCAGCTTGGGCTATTTTTATTCTTAATCTTCTCACCTTCATTCTTGGTGGTCATTTTGTTGGCTCTTGCTGGTATCATTTTGGTCTGCAGGTACTGCAAAATTCTCAAAATTATATCTTTTGTTTCTTAAGTTACTTAGCTTATCCTAACCAACAGAAGATGTACATTTTTTTTTGAATTTTGTTTCTTTCAGAAAGTTAATCAATGTCTTCGAGATGCTTGCGGTAATTATGATCGTGCATGCATAGATTTAATAGATTGTGGTCGTGCAAAAACCGATGTAGCTTTAGCGGCTTGGAAAGATAATGCGAATGCCAGTGCTTGTTTTCAAGAGGATGGTTTTGATTATGGAATCTACTCCAGGGCAGTAAATCTCACCCATCACTCTAATCCGTTCACAAGATACACTTACTCTCTTTTCTGGGGGTTTCAGGTAATTGGGTGTATTCAAGTTTTTCGTAACAGATGTATTGAACAACTGTTCAACTAGTTTACATTGGTTGGCATATCTGAATTAGTGTCAATTGTTTACTACTCTCAAAAGCAAATCAGCACGCTTGCTGGAAACCAAGTCCCAAGTTATGTTTTCTGGGAGGCCCTCTTTACTATGGGGATTATCGGACTGGGGCTTTTTCTTTTTGCACTTCTTGTTGGTAATATGCTTTTCACGCTTCTTATCGGTCAAAGGTAAATGACTCTCATAATTGTACAAAATAAGACATGGTGGGTGGTTTCTAAATCACAAACTACTCTGTTGATTGCGTTTTTCCCATCTTAGGAATTTGGAATGGACGCAGAGACGACGTGATGTGAAGCACTGGTTGCACCGTAGACAGTTACCAGCGAGTATAAGAAAGTATGTTGGACTATGCCTTTTAAACTTTATTTTACTTCTCAAGCTGAATTACATCGGCTATGAAGCTAACTAAATAGTTATTTCAACAGGAGGGTGGAAGAGGCTGAGCGATTCAATTGGGCTGGAACCAATGGAATTAACGAAGAAATGCTATTTGAGAATATGCCTGATGACATTCAAAGAGATATAAGACGACATCTCTTCAAATTTCTCTACAAGGTAAAATCAGAGTCTCTCTCTCCTGCGGATTAGATTATTAAAAATGTTAATGGGTTTCCAGGTGAATATATTTTCGGGGATGAATGAACTACTCTTAGATGCGATCCGTGGGAGGCTAAAACAAAAGATATACATAAAAAATAGCATGGTATTGCACAGAGGAGGTCTACTTGATCAAATGGTATTCATAATGAGAGGCGAGATGGAGAGCATTAGAGAAGACGGCTCTGTTCTTCGTTTATCAGAGGGAGACGTTTGTGGTGAAGAACTCCTAAATTTGTGCCTCGAATGTTCTTCTTCAAACTCCGGTACATCCCTTGTTAATTCTATGTGCTCACCACACTCAAATGTTTTGGAAAACATAATCCTTAGATGACACATCATTTTGGAACTGAATATGCTTTGAAATTTGCAGATGAAAAGATGATAAGGAGGTTTCCATCAAAGGGATTGCTTAGCAACACACATGTTAGGTGTGTGACGAACGTGGAGGCGTTTTCTCTGAGTGTAGCAGATCTTGAAGACGTAAGGAGTTTGTTCTCGAGATTCCTGAATCATAGGGTGCAAAGAGCAGATTCAAGTGGTTTGGAGATACCGAAGGAGACATCTTCATAGATTGTAATCCTAATTTTTGATGACGATGATGGAATTGATGAAGCTATAAGCTTTGTGGTTGTCACATATTTGGTGTTACTGTATTGTATAACAGCTTAATGCTTCACTTGAATCACTATTTTCACTGTAAAAGTATGAATTTTATGTATTTGCTTTAATAAGATCAGTTTCTCCTCCTAAGGTAACAATCCCTCGACATGTCTTATTGCAAGGATTAGAGAACCAGAAAGAGTATGTTTTAGGACAGTTTTATAGATGTTCCCCTCCTCCTGGTGGTCTAATTTTTGCTGTCTTCAACAAATTATGGGGAAGGAATTGCAAAATAACAATTAGGAAACTTGGAGAATCAAATTATTTGTTCCATATACCTGATGCATCTACTAGAACTTGGGTTCTTCAAAGGGGATTATGGAATGTTGACGATTGTTTGATGTTTGTTGTACCTTGGACACCAGAAGCATCTTTAGTTATCCATGAGATCAAAACCATACCAGTGTGGGTAACCTTAAAGATCATACCCAACATCCTATATTCTATACCCGTAATTAGTCATATAGCTTCAGGTTTAGGTGCTCCTATGGCAACACACATCCCTAGATTGGATCCTATTTTCATGGGTGAAGCGAAAATTTTGGTTGAGGTTGAGTTAAGCAAAGCCTTTCCATCAAGAATAGCTGCTGATGATGAAAATGGGTTTATTTCTATGGTGGATGTGGAATATACATAGTTGCCTTCTAAATGCGATAGGTGTGGCCAACTTGGGAACAAAGTGAAGCATTGCTTACAAGCAATTAAGGGATCCAATGTAGAGGTGAACTTAAATACTAAGACAGATTTGGAAAAGCATACGGCTGATGGTTCCGATTCTGTCCCAACCTCTGTTCCAAGTCATTCTACCTCAGATCTTATTGCAACCATTGTGGTACCTTCTATCATGCATGTTTGTGCAAACAATGAATCAGCTTCAGTTGATCCAAGTTCATCTACTATCATGGAAGCATCAATGCCATCTACAGAGAATGTGGTTCCTAAACCATGTCAACTCGACCATGCATCTTTCACTGACATTGAACCTAATGAGTCGCCTATATTGGAAGCTCCTTTATCTTCACCGGACATCACTGCTACTGCTCAAGCAAAATCTTCTGCCAATGTAAGGAAGGAGAGATTAGTTGAGTCTGATTTTGGTTCTAATAAGTTTGCCTCGTTGATTTCTACAGTAGAAGAAGATTCATCGGATTCTGACAATGAGTCGGATCCAATGGATCTTATGACACCATCAGGGAAAAGAATTCTTCGAGATAGACCGGTTAAACCAACAACAAAGGTTAGGGAGATGCATTTGCAATCCATGAGTCGTGGACGTGGAAACCGAGGACGTGAAAACCGAGGTGGACATGGCTAAGTGTACTCTTACCCTAATCGTTGAGGTTGATCGGAGCGGAAGATCCGATTGTTTCTGGATATTTTTATATCCCTGTCTTTATCATTATTTCTAACTGCTTTTAAAAATGTAAGATTTCGATCCTGGTTTGTCTCGGATTATTTTAATAAAAAATGTTAAAAAAAAAAGAGAGATCAGTTTCTCCTTGTTTTAGATTCGATATATACATAACCAGATGAGATAAAGACAAGAGATTAATTTGGTCAATGCTTACCTAAAAAGAGTTAAATAATAATAATTAATGATGTTAATTGAGTGCAGAAAACATATTTAACTTACCAAATTACATGAATCTCAAACAAATATACGTTTTTATTTGTTTGTATTTACTTGTCATAATGAAGCTACAAGCTTTCAATGCATACTAGGATCCGACCCGCACTGACCGTGCATATTTTTTCTTTCTTTTTATTCACATTTTATAATTATTTGATTTATACAACTTATGTTAATATCAAAGTTTTATAATTGATTTATGGTAGTTAACCAATGATTGGTATGCTAAAACTCATGTGGATCAAACATTTATTTTTCGTTTGTTTTTAATGAGTTTTATACAACATTAATTTATGTTAATATCGGCTTATATATATATATATATTAGTTAACTAATTTTTTGTGTGTTTAAATTTTATATAGTAAACAGATATTTTTGCGTTTCTTATGAATGAGTTTTGGACAATATTTTTTAATTTGTTTTAAACAGCGGATCTTATATAATGTTGGACAAAATTGATGTATAATGGACCTTTGTAAGTAGATTAAATTTGTCATAGTTTGACAAAATTAAAATTGTTTTTGCTTAATACATAGAAAGGCCCATCTAATATTTTAATTTACATTTAATACTTTCAAATACAATTAAATTATATAATATTACAACAATATAGATTTCATATAGTACATATCCCCATAATTCAACTAAATCAAATAATAACCTGATTTACATTTAGCATATTATCTATTAATATATCCTGCGAAATCTACTACAAAGCAACTATTGATGATGCATAATATTCGAAACTGTATATCATTATACCAAATCTAAAAAATAATAACTACTTTTCAAAAGCAAATATGATGTTTCTTATAGATACGTATAATTCATAAGAGAATAAATATTTAAAATATAGTAAAATATTTATGTATATTAATCCTTGTTCGGAATCTCGCTAGATGCTGTCCGTGCGGCTGACCCGGGCCTAGCGAGCTGTGAGAAAATCGGGGAGTAATCGGAATATACGCGGGGCGGAATTTTTGAACTTTTATATATTGTCTATATTTATATTGGATTGGTAAGACAAGTACGTAAGTTGCTTGTATTCTAGTGGTCCGAATGCTTAAGAGTTAGCCCTGATAGCGTTGGTTCGAAACTCCCCGTGTACAATTTTGGTCGATTTTAATAAACATTCATTAATGAAGGGCACAAATGTAATTTCTCAGTCGTCTTCCTCATCTTAGCTTCACGACCAAACCCTAAAAATGGAGGCGGCTACTATTTTTTTTTCGTTTTTTTCATCAGTTTTCTTCGGATTTCTTTGTATTAATACTAACAGTTCATGAATCTACCTAATAATAACCGATTATTGACGTTTAAATGATCGAAAACAGAGATTTTTTAACATGAGCGATTTTATATCCGAATACCTTCAAATCGCGGCGGCCGGAGGCCGATTTGCGATTTTCCGGCGACTAATCGCCTCTAGCCGCCGCGTTTTAGAACATGGATATTAATTAGATCAAAACAATTAACGAAATATTGAGTTGACATACACCTACATGCAACATTTCGTTGCATGCAATTTAAAACATTGTTTTATTACTGATTTTTTTTATTATATGTAATTTTGAACAATAAAATATATTATAATTGGTTCACGTAATAAATATCATGATTTAAATATTGAGTTGACATATACCTAATAATATTATCACCATGCATGGAGATTATCAAATTTAAAGACTCATTGGATATTTTTGTAGTAAAATTTTCTTTTTGTTTAACTCCATACACTTTTATTTTTAAATTGAACATAATATTAAGTTTATCTAAACATATCACAAGAATCACTTTATTTATATATTTATTTTTATTTATTATTTATGATCAATTTGGATTTTAATGAATTTTATTTATTCCTTTCATTTACATCTATTCTAAAATCTAAATATTCATATTTCACTAAATGTGTTACACATTCAATTTTGATTCAGTTTCCAATAGATGTAATCATTATGTTTACTTGTTTTCTAGACAATTACCATGTTATATTAACCTAATAAATGTTTTCATTCAATTTTACAACAAAAAAATAATCATAATTGAGTGAAACCGTTTAGACAATATCTTATTCATCTTCAAGAGTTGTGTTGCTTAACCAAGAACAAAAATCTATATTAAAGAAAAAACCTTTCAAAAAAAAAAATAATGGGTGATTTCATAGATTTGTATCAACTCGATGGTACTGAAGCAACACATTCATAAATTGCATTGCAAAGGGTAGAGTTGTTGTGAAGTTCAATAATCTTTGAAACTCAAGTGGTAATAACAAATATGTGATTTGTTTGAGATTTTGGCGTGTCAATAATGATGCAGGTAAGTATTCTCAAGTTTTAAAAAAAAAAATCTGTTCACTTATTGTTTATAAAAAATTACCCAAATGATAATCAAAATAACCATATGATTTTTTTTTTGTAATATTTAGGGGTACCAATACTTGAGGGTTCCGGTGATATATGAGAAGTGGTCTTTGATCCTGAAATCAGAAACAACTTCCATCAAAACATGGTAAATAAAAATTTATTAAATTTATTAAATTAACTATAATTTAAACAAAACAATAATATTAATTCTAATTTAATTTTACAGGATTTAGTGGTGATAATGCAAGTATGGCATGTCCTTAATACAATTTTTATATTTCCTTCAAACTGATCATGCAAGATGTTTTGAACTTATCCACAATCGTCCCTTTTCTCGTGACTTATTGTAATTGGGCTATGTATTAATTTACGGCTTAATATTTTGAACTTAATTCTTCTATTATATGTCCTTTGTGTTTGTTTCTTTATATTGCTTTGATTAGTATATTCATTCCTTTTATCGAGTTTTATTTTCCTCAAATTCTAACTATATTCATTAGTTATAAATTTCCTAAATAAGGAAACATGATAGTTATTATTAACTACTAAAGATATATTTGGTATGATTATCGATAAAATTCATTGTTTCTTTATTTTTCAAATTCATATATTCAGTAGTTGTTTCTTTATTTAGGTTCTAATTCTAACTTTTTATAATTATAATTTTCCTAAATAAGGGAAAAGAATATTGAATAATAATTATTTTGCAAATTCATATATTTTCTATTAAAACATTTCGAAGATGTTTTTATCATGATGTCTAATTAATTAGATTTCCAAAACTGAATATGAATTGTTAATAGTCTTGTTATTAGATGATCTATTGGATAGAAATTTTTTTGTCTAAATAAACGTAAATAACTTTAGATTATAAACATCAAAACAACCCTCCTTTTAAAAAATACATATTTTAAGCAACAGTCTAACATAAGAAATGGTAACTATCTGCCACATACATCTCTCTCATTCGCAAGGGAAGCTTTAAGGGGATCAAACTCATCCAGCATATCTTCAATTTCAGGTAAAGGAGGGTTGAGTAGAATATCAGACAATCCATCTTGTGTCTCTACTTCAACATCTGAAGTATCACCTGGAAAAAACTAAGGTATAGTAAAAATCTAACCAAATAAATAACATAATCACGTTTTAGAAGACAAAAAATGATACATGTAAAACGGTGAATATTACCTCCAAAATGGTTTATCTTCCAGAATCTCAAAACACAAATAACATCATCACATTTAGAAGCATCTAATCTCTTTGTGAAATCATGGGCGTGAGTACCTAGAGATATACATCTTAACTTGTTACCCCTTCAAAATGTAAGCAAAAACAACTTACAAATATTATTTGCATGTTATACAAAGAAAAATTACTGATCTATAACCAAAGAATTGATATTACCGTGAGTCTTTGATATGAAATATTCTTCTTGATGTTGCAGAGTTATCAACGTTTACAATCATGGGTCCTGAACTGAACAGCAAACCCATTACATCTGCAAAATAAATGAATATGTTAGAACAGAAATAATAAAATCAAAAAGTTATACACCCAAAAATCTGACATGCATACCAACAGAAACATTAGTAGGAGTTGAGTAATCTTGGACTTCTTTGATAGTTAAGAAATCAAAGAAATTTTTATCATTAATGGCAACTATTATTCTCCGGATACAAGATCCAGAACTTATACAGAGAATGTATTCAGACTTTGTTGCCTGAAATCTGGAACAATCATAGGCAACTTTGACACATCGTATGTCAATCCACTTCCCTTCTTCTCCCTTTAAACCTATATAGTCGGAAGAATATTCTGGAGCAAGAACCAATTCCATCTTTGTACCCTAAACCAGCAATGATTCAAATTAGTTTATATATATCAAAATGCCTTACATATATCAAAAGTTAATATACACTACTTATAATTTTTAGGAAACAAAGCTTATGTTTCCACTTACCATTTTATCAGCGATAACAAAATTACTGTATAACCCTTGCCCGTGAACGTGATACTCATATGTCTTTAGCATTTTAACCTTAAAATGCCAATCTTATGTTGATTCGTTAACCTCTGAAAGAAGATTGTATCTATCCATAGATTTCGTTTGTTAAATTTGTAATTTTTTGAAAACGGTTTTGGATATTTAGAAGAAGAGAAATGAGTTTTTTTCAATGAATATAAGAAATTCAAGAGACTGTCTATATCTTTAAAGACGCTTCTTTTAAACAAACCGCCTAGAAAAAACCGCCTTCAATATACTTAGTTTAACGTTATATGCATTGAATAAATGAGTTTATCTGTAAGGTATTTCAGTCATTAATATTTTTTCCTGAATGATGATAAGAAAGTGATCATATCCACAAAAGGATCATTTATTCCTTATTTGGACATATCAAAGAACATGCAAAAAAATAAAGGAGAAGATATTATTGAGGTAATAAATATTGATATAAGGCAATTTAGAATGAGTAAAAATATAAACGAAATGTATATAAAAAACCCATAATTAAACCAAAGCATTGTTTTAAAAAAACATCAAAATGATCCGATAATGAATAGAACAATCCAAAAAAGAGTTTTAAGTAGAAGGACTAATCATCGATCTTCTCGATCTTGATAGTCTTCAAGCATTTCTCTTTAGTAGCCAAGTTGATATCAGCCAAATCTCCTAGCGTTTTGGGCTTGGACAATGGAGTCAAACAAGCATATGAATTTTCTTGACTATTAATATCAATCAACGAAACCTGCAAAATAACATAATATGATCTTATAAGAATAATCCTTTCAATGTCACATTATAATCATGCATTTGCATAATAAATAGTTTGTATATATCAAATTACTTGATTATATAATAAACTTACTTGCTCACTGGAAATAGCTGAATCCAATGGGTTAAGAGGCTCTGATCCTTCCTCGATCTTGAGAACTTCGTCAATAGACTAAGTTTTTCCAACCTTATAGATTTCTGATCCCCAAACAACGTTGTCCTTGTTTACCAACACTCCAAATTGAAAAGATTTTCCAACCAAATCCTTTATAGGATCATGCAGTATGGTTGTATCTTCCATTTGTAATATAAAAAACATTGATTCAATATGAACGTTTAAATGAGGTTGAGTGCATAGAAAATATGGATAATAATCTCATCCAACGATCCATCTAGCAGTGTATCGGCTGATATCTCAATAAGTTTCTCAGCAACTGAATCAAGTAGCATGAACTTTATCTCTGCTATTTCATATTTCACCATAAGATGCAACTTGAATCTGCATAGAATAAATAGTGAAATATAGGATTCAAAACATAAAAACATTTTGCAAGAAAAAGCTTGGTTAAAAAGAACATACTTGGATGAAACGTCTGTGATATTGTTCTTGTATTCGTCACAACGGAACAAATTTTTTTGGACGGCTGATTTTATTTTGATGACCCTTTTATTGTATTTTGCATGGTTAAAATAATACCATGCATAATCCGTATCATTGACATATATGGTGCATTTAACCCTGACTTTTCCTTTCTTCAACCATTACAACACACATAATATAAACATAAGTAAATTATAAATAGAATGCAACTAAACAAACTACTATATGGGTACCTCGGTAGCCATAAGTATTTCTGATTCACAAAGCTCATGAAACTCTGCCCACTGCTCTGGTTTATTTTTTTTTCTATTGACCAAAGCCTCTCCTTGTGCACACACAGCGAGAGCAAGGCCATCATCGGGTAGCCTTAAACAATTAGAATTAGTAAACCTCAATATATAAGCAAAACATTATAATTAATTAGAAAATAACCTTCATAAACTTACATTGTCAGAAATTCTTCAGCTTCCCGACAAGTTGGGTTCATAATGACTTTAGAAGCGTCAAATGCATTTGTGATTTGAAGTTCTCCTAAATATCAGACAATCATTGGTCATATCGGACATTGGTAAAACATTGATAGAACATTATGATTTTATGAATCGTTTAATTAAGAAGCATTGATTTTTGAATGTAAGTTTATCAAGAAGCATTGTCCATTGTTACAAACCTTTGTATGTGTTGATTTTTGCAAATCGGATCAAACAAATCAATGGGTTACCATTGGCTTCTTGACATGCATTAAAAACTTGTTCAGCAAAATTTCCCCAAAGACAACATGCCAATCTTTGATCACTATAAAAAATTTGCATTAGTACATTCATTTTGTAATCATAAAACTAAATCCAATAACCATCGAAACTTACTCAATATTTTTCAAAGTAAACTCAATTTTCCTCCTCTTTTTACCCATTACTTGAACATGATCCATGCCGGCAACGTCCATAACTTGCCCAATAACATCTAATCGCAACAATAAAAAGGTAAAACAAATAATTAATACCATAAAAAGGTTTTGAATTGATAGATACATTGGCGTTTAGTTCTTAAACTTACCAAAAAATGATGTGTTTTTAAACTCCCATTGGAAATGGATTCAAAACTTGCCAATGACAAAAAAAAATATCATCCATCTTGAGTTCAGATCGAGTAATAGCCGTATTACTCAAGAAAGATATTTTGTAGACATGGTCGGTTGGTCTATATTGGCCAGATGCATGTGTTACTGAAAAATTCTCAATAACCCTCCATTCTCCAATGGGTAGATGTCTTTGAACTCGTACCAAATATTGTTTTTTTTTTGATGAAGCATGAATTTTGACACCCTACAATGAAATAATTAAGAATTCATGACAAAATCATTAAAGTTAAATGTTTAACACAATAACATAATCAATTCCCTTACTGTTTTGTCAGCCAACACGAGTTCCAATGACTCTCCACTAACAGCAGTGAACTGCTTCCAAGAGCGAAGGACTTTCACTTGAACTCGCCATATGGTTTTGAATGGTTTCACATCTTTGAGATATGAGACATTTTTGTAGAACTCATTTTGTCAGCTGGTAGAGAGGAAAATAGTAACAAAATGTGTTAAGAGAGACTGAAGACTTTGATGATAGATATTCGTATATAGAGTTTTTTTAGGTCAAGATTTTCAGTAGAATATCATTGGCATATTCGATAGAAATATTAAATTCTAAATATCTTTCATTGATATCGAATATTATGGTAACTGAATTTAGAAACATTTTGAATTTGAATGCACTATCGAGACTTGCGTAATAAGCTTAATATAATTAGATTCCTAATTTGTTAATGAAAGATATCAATGATATATTTATGATTTCATGAGTTTAAAGCATTGTTTATATCATGTTTCAATCTCTTTTGCCTTTCTTTCTCTTCATTTCTTTGTTTTTCCTTGTGTTTCTTGGATCATTGCATCTAGGTCCTTGTCTTAGTTAGTCTAGGAGCATTTTGCATTCGTTTTATCCTTTTTCAGGTGTTGGAAGAGTTGCTAGGATTGACTAGGAGTGATTGGAGCTGGATGGGAAGGAGAAGCTTGAAGAATGGGTGTTTTGGAGAAGGAGCGAATGAGCTCAGCGGTCGAGCCACCGGGCTCGTTGAAACCGCGAGCATGAGGAGGCCATCGAGCGGGTTCCACCGTGTGTGCCGCGGTTGTACCTGTGGTTCGATGTGGACCCGCGAGCAAGGTGAAGTCCGGAAGGGAAAATGACGTGCCAATCCACCGTGTGTGCCGCGGTCTAGCCACCGGGTGCGTCAAAACCGCGGTGAAGCTCGCCCAACCAGCCGCGGTCGTCCCACCGGGCACTTCCAAACCGCGGGACCGAGCTCACATCGACGACGAGTTTTTGCGCGAACGAAACGTAACGACCGCGGTTTGGGCAGCGGTCCGGGTGAAACCGCGGTCGAGCCAGTTTATGTTGACTTTTCCAATTCTGACCAGATTTGACCCATGTATCCGGGTCAAGACCCGGTTTGTTCCGGGTTGACCCGGTTCACCCCTTTTTACTATTTAAGGCTAAAAACCTAATTTTTAGAGGATCTTAAGCTTGTTTTTGTTCTAAGTTCTTGTAAGACAAAAGTTTAATCTTTTCTTAATCTAAGTCTTGTTTTGGTTTGATTCTTCATCTCTTTTCTTTAATCCTTCACAAATCATCATGATTAACATCTTTCTCATGGATTTTGTTGGGCTAAGCATGATTTGTGAGTAGTCTTATTCAAGGATTATGGGTTAGGTAGATTAGGGCTATTTAGAGTGAATCAAGGATGTTTAAAGCTTATTATTGATTGATCTCACCCTTCTAGATGTGCTTAGTGCTAGGTTATCCTTGATCAAGTTAATCTAGATCCTTAGGCTTTTGTTGCACACCAAGTGTTTGATAAAATGCAAGTTATGGTCTTTTAGGGAATTTTCATATTCTAGCTCATGGGAATGAATGTTTAGAATGATTATTAGCTTATGGAACTTGATTGTTAATGCTTGCCTTGTCTTATTTCACAAATGAGAATTTGATCTTGAAATGTGATTAGGGAAAGTGATTAGTACCAAGGAATTGGATTAGTCAATTGTTAATGTTCCTAGCTTGGGATTTGCTTCTTGATTGATTGTTTAGACATCCTTGTTAGCTCTAGATAGTTCTAGTCATTGACCTTAGCCCATAAGCCTTGTCTTTTACATTGATTTATCCTTATCTTATCTTAATTAGTGATTGCTTGCTTGTTTAGTTGCTTTATCTTTGTTATTTGTGCTTAGAACTATTAGGATTCCCTTATGAATTTGAAAATAGATTATCTAATAGGGTTTTTTGCATTCTTGTTGGTTTAGTCCTGTCCCGGATTGGTTCGATCCTCTTACTACGCGATAAGTAAGAGAATTGATACCTCTTTAATCCGATAAATTCTTAGTATCAATCAACCATTTTAATGCAAAATATTTTTTTTTTAAATGGGCGGGAAAGATTGAAACATTACGAATGGGCGGAGAAGATGTTTAGAATATTATTGGCATATTCGAATGAAAGTTTAAATCATAAATATCTTTAACTGATATTGAATATATTATCGTAACTGATTTTAGAAACATTTTGAATTTGAATGTATTAGCTCGACTTGGGTGATAAGATAAATATATTTAGATTCTTAATCTGTTATGCAAGATATCGAATGGTTTAATGTGAAACAAATGTTTACCACTTGGACGGTTAGACTCGAATACATAAGATGAGCGGTCTATATCGATTTAATATCCCCTAGATTGGACGGCCAAATTAAAACGTTAATACTGAACGGGGAAGATTTAAAAACAGGATCCGCGCTATATCCGATTAGGATCCGCGCTAAACCCGATTAAGATCCGCGTGCCAAAATGATAAATGAGCAACATTCAACGGACGGTCGGATTAGAACACACTCGAATAGACGGACACGATTAGAAATAAGGATCTGCGGAAAAAAACCCGGTCTAGATCCACGTTCTCGTGTGACAAAATATCTAAAAATTCTAGTTTTTAACTTTAATGAAAAAATACACTTCTAACGACTCCAAAAGCAATTTTTGGAAATACAGATACCATTTTAATATATTTCCCTTCGGTGTATTAAATACTGGACCGACCCAATTATAGAATTTAAGGTGCATCATGATAGACCAATAATTTCAAATCTTTCATGATTATTGTGATGATTTTATACCATCTTTAGCTCGGTTGATTCCTTTTCTTTTTGTCTCCAACATTGTGAGGCAATCAAGAGAGTATAAGGCCACTAGACAATCCAATAAAAGTACTTTATGGGTTTATGAACGATTTATTCAAGAACTCTTAACCATGATAACAAGAAAAGCTTTAAAAGATAATGAAGATTTCACCAAATAAAAAAATATATTAAAATTTAGTAAATTTAACATTATCTTCATACACAAGTTAAATCTCGCACAAAACCAGGATCTTGTCACTGCCAAAAAACGGGTGACATTTTCAAATCTCAGGTTTCCTTTTTAATATTCAGGATTTGATACCGAAGAATCACACACACTGTGATGTTCTTCTACAGACTAGACAGTAAAATAAATCACTAAACCAAAAGATATAATAATAGAAATAGAAAAGAATCGGTTTAAAGATAACCGATATCGGTTTTATCAGGTGGAAAGGACAAGCGAGAGATTTAATTTCCCGGTCCATTCTTCACCCGGTTTCAAGGTGATTGGTTTCTCAATAGCTGCTCCATCAACACACAACATATGTTTATACTCTTCATCTCCCAAATCAGTCAATGCTTTAGCTTTCTTGTCACATGGATTCCACACCACTGTAACAAAACCGAGAATCTGGTACTGTCAATAACCGGATTCCTGTAAAAAAAAAGACGGTTTAAGGTTTTGGATCTTACCAACATCGGGTAGACCTTCTTTCTCGATGAGGAAAGTTCGTTTTCTCTCATGGTCGAAAACGGCAACCACGTCTTTAGAGTTTAAGTAGACTCTATCGAACTCGGATTCAAAGGTTAGTGCATCGCCTTGCTCTGTAAACCGTTCTTTATCAAGCAAGTTATCAAGATAGTCAAGAGTTTCAAGTCCTTCAACTCTAACTTCACTGATATCGGAAATGGAGAAGTAAGTGTGGTATGTAATGGAGAAGCTAAAAGGCTTTGAATTGATGTTTCTGACTCGAGATATCAGTGTTAGGTTGCCATCTAGTGCCAATGAAACTCTCAGGTGAAACTCAAAGCTGAAACAGAGCAGCAGCGATTATTAAGCATTATGAAATGAAGAGGATCATATCGAGGAATCACAATGGAATCTTTGAATGGGTTTGCTACCTGTGAGGCCAGACCCTTGTGTCTTCATCAGAGGACTTAAGTACCAAATCGACATACGCTTTGCCAGTTGAGTCGAATGAAGGTAAAGCAGGCGGGTTCTTTTCCACAAGCCACATCTTGTTTCTTGCAAACCCGTGTTGCTCAAGTGATCCTCGACTGCCAAACTTTTTTATGAGAGAAAAGAACAATTTTCAAGAAAGTTGATCAAATAGTTCATGCCCATGACTATATATTGGACTTAAAAGAATCAATATACCTGAGGAAAGCATATAGGGATTCCTCCTCGTACCGGATGGGGAGGCTTCAAGTTAGCCTTGGCGCTGGTGAATAACAATTCATCACCCTTGTCAGTCTTCCAAGAAAGAACTTGTCCTCCATGTAAACTGATCTGAACGAAGCATCATCCAAAGATAAAACCATCAGCTTGATTAAAAAAAAAAAAAATGTATGATGTTGATGCATGAATCACAAAAGCAATAGTCTCCCACGAATCAAAAACTGAATATCAGATTTTTCTTGTCAAAAGAGCTTGGAGCTATTTATGAACCTTCGACCTTCAAGAATCAGAACAAAGGACACAAATAAAAAACAGAACAGTCTAACACACTTTATAACTCTCTGATCCTTCACACAAAAATACACAGATTTGCTCCCCAAAAACAAACCTTTGGAACACTAAATAGTAAACACTGTCCGATAGAATAGAGAATCATAGTCCGTCGTTAGACAATTGGTGGACAATATTAAAAGCCAACATTTTATCCTCTGTTTCCAGAATCAAATTTTGAATCTTGCATCGAAGAATCATGGTACGTAAACATCGGAGAGACAAATGGAAGAAGAATAAAATGTATCACCTTGACAGAAGCGCCTTTAGGATTGTGGAGAAGAATCTGATCGGTTCCATTTTTATCTTTGACCAAGTCAACGGTGGGTCTCTTCTCACCATTGACTCCACATGGTTCCATTGTAATAAGCAACAAAAAGATGTCAGTGAAAACAAAACCGAGAGGAAAAAGAGAAGAGACTTTGATTTTATTTTTTCGCTCTTTCTCCTCTGTTTTATAAATCGACCAAAATAATAATAAATTAGGCGAAGAAGTCACAAGAAGAAGAAGAAAACTTTCTTTCTTGTGAGAACAACAAGAAACCCTAAGTTTACTCGTGGGATTGGAACCCAACCAACACTTCAACTGCTAAGTCCTTTTCTTACACCGATAAAGCTGCAACACACACACACACGACAACAAAAATCTTATGTGCAAAAAAAAAAAGAGAGGATAAAGGTAAAAACGTGATTATGAAAGACGTGAGGTTGAGATTCAAAACGCAAGATCTTTCAAAATCACTGGAAAGTCCAGATATTAAAACACAGGATTAGGGACCTGTGAGCCAAGATTAGAAGGAACTTAAAAGATGCCCAGATGATATTACGTATCCAAAAGAATCCAGAAAGCAAAACATACAACTTTTTCGAACCTCAAGTATTCAGAGTAAATCAACTTATGGAAAGCGTGAACCCCTGGTTCCCGAACTCGCCGGTCTCCGGCTTGTCTCCGTTACTGTCACCGCCGAGCAATCTCCTTAACCCTCCTAACCCTCCTCAACCCCCCCATTCCTCCAGACCCAATCTCTCCCTCCTACCTATCCTCCTTCCCACCCCTTACTCCTCCATCTTCTTCCTCTCCTTCCCTCAAATCTTCTGGCACTACTTTCACTAAGCCATCCTCTTCCTCTTCTACTAGCCTCTCCTCTTCTTCCTCCCAAAAAAGAGGAAAGAAAGGTCCAAAACTGCCATCTATGGCTTCTCAAATCTCCTCGGGTACTGTTCATGAACAGTGCTCGAGATCTACTTTTTCCTCAGAAAAACTCCTCCATTCTTCCTCTTTGTTATCCAATATTGTTAACTCCTTATCATCTTCTTGCCCTTCCCTCATCTCTGCTCCCTTTCCCAGCCCCCAAATCCCTAAGCCTACTCATTCTCCCAACACCATTTTTACTTCAAACTCACCCTCTATCTTGTCTCCTAATACTTCCTGTCCACCACTCAACTCTTCCATCCCATTGCTTCCTACACCCATTGGTCCTTCCAACCGTTCTCTGCCTCCCTTGGCTCCTAATCCTCCAGCCCAAGCTTCCTTGAATATCCAGTTGGGGCCCTCTTTAGCTAGTTCACCTGCAACAAACAATCCTTCGTTAGTGGAGAAACTAAGGAAGTCTCAAGATAAATCTCTAACCAAAATCGACTCCTACTCTATCTCTGAAACTGGAAAAAGAAGAATCTGCATCCCTGATACTGTCTTTGAGAAAGGTGCAGCAGAACACAAGGACTTTTTGGTTGGCTACTTCCTTGGAAAGGCTCCAGCCTACTCTCAAATCCAAAATGTTCTTAACCACATGTGGGGAAAGAAAGGGAGGCTTGAAATTCACTTCAATCCTATCGAGCGGTCAATGTTGGTTAGAGTTCCTAATGAGTTCTTGCGATCTAAGATAGTCGAGAAGGGCGTTTGGTATGTTGGGACCTCAATGTTTAGAATTTATGAATGGAATTCTCAACAAAAGGCGGATAGATCAGCCCTTACTTCAATCCCGTTATGGGCGCATTTTAAGAATGTCCCATTCGATCTTATGACTTCGGAAGGCTGGAGCAGAATAGGCAGTGCTTTAGGAGATCCCAAAGAAGTTGATGACTTTACTAGAAATCTAACGGTGGTAACAGAGGCTCATATAAAGGTGGTTATGGATGTTACGACCACCCTCCCAAACTCAGTGGAAATTCTTAGAGAAGATGGGACAATTAGAGAGTTGGTTGTGGATTATCCCTGGCTGCCACCTATTTGCTCTCATTGTAAGGAAGTTGGGCATATTATGAAGAATTGTCTTCTCACTTCTCAAGCTTGGGTTGAAAAAGATGGAATGGGACAGTCATCTGTGGTAAACAATGGCTCTGCTCCTGTTACTGATTTAGCGGTCTCTCCTAAGGTGTCTCAGCTCGACATGATCTCCCCTGTCCCGCCTGCAGCCAATCCTTCTCCTCCTCTGCCCACAGCCAGCTATCTTTCTCCTCGCTCTGAAATAATCCATGTTCAATCCCAGTTTCTAAAAGCTTGCCCTCCTGTTTTACCTCCCTCTCCATCACCTACTACCCCATCATCTAAATCCCCTTCAAGTATCTCTTTTTTACCCTCCCTTACACCTTTTCTCCCTCAAAAAACCCACAAACGTTCTAACTCCTTTCCTTTGTCCCTTAACTCCAATTTTTTGGTCACTCATGAGTCTTCTACTCTTTTAGAGAAGGCTCCTCCTTCTTCCCAATGAGTGTAAAATCGTTTTTTTGGAACCTCCGTGGTCTAAATGATCCGGAGAAGCATAAGCCCTTTTGTTCTTTTTTAAATTTTCATAAGCCCTCTTTTGGAGCCCTTTTAGAAACCCACATCAAACTACCTAATCTTTCTAGTATCATGTCGAGTGTGTGTCCAGGTTGGAATTATTGCTCCAATCACTCTAAAGACGACGATGGAAGAATTATTTTTATCTGGAATCCGGCTGTCTCAACTCAGATTCTTCACATGACAAAGCAGTCAGTTACTTGCCGGGTACAGCCTTTAGACTCTACACCTTTCACTATCTCATCCATCTATGCTTCCAACCTCCCTGAAGAGAGATCAGACCTTTATGTTGAGTTGATGGATATTCAGCAAAACTTCAATCTTCAATCATCTCCTTGGATTGTGGCTGGAGATTTTAACCAAATTACTCATTTTGCTGAAGATTCTCAAGCCTCTACGTCTAGCCTCACTAATTCCATGATTGAAATTAAAGACTGTTTTCACCAGCTGGATATTCAGGATTTAAGGTATCAGGGGCCTTGTCATACTTGGACAAATAATCAGCCAACTAATCTTATAGCTAAAAAATTAGACCGTGTTCTTTCCAACACCCATTGGCTCTCTTCCTTTCCTTTCAGCTCTACTACCTTTTACCCTCCTGGCCTCATCTCTGACCATTGCTTTGCTATTCTTGACCTTGCCCACCCAATCCCATCAGCTGGTTCTCGCCCATTCAAATTCTTCAACTTTTTAACCAAACACCCGGACTTTGCTCGGACGGTTGAGGCAGCATGGTTACAAGCTGGAAATCCTGCGTTTGATCTCTCTAAACTCTGTTTCAAACTAAGATTAATCAAGGGTGCACTAAAAAAGCTTAACCGAGAGAATTTTTCCAACATTCAAGTGAGAGTAAACACCACTAACAAAGTGCTTTTAGCTGTGCAGGAACAGGTACTCAGTCAACCTTCCAATCGCCTTTTTGAACTTCAAAGAGAAATGCAGAAAAAGCTAGCTTTCCTAAGGGGCATTGAGGAGGCTTTCTTTAAGCAGAAGTCATGCATCACCTGGTTACATGAGGGAGACTCTAACACAGCTTTCTTTTTTAGATCCTGTGTGGCTAGAGCGTCGTACAATTCCATCAGACTCTTCATCCTCCCCTCAGGAATTGTAGTATCAGACCCTGAAGAAATGAGCATCATTGCTGTGCAGCACTTTACCAACATTCTAGCTCCTCCTTCTTTGGATCCTCTTCTCGTCTCTCCCCTTTAGATTCAAGGACTCACGGATTTTCGTTGCTCTGACTCAGCTAAGAGAGTTTTTGTTGCGCTGCCTACTCCAGAGGTTATTGTAAAAACGCTCTTGAAACTTAATCCCACTAAATCCCCTGGCCCAGATGGATTTTCCTCTAGCTTCTTCAAGGCTTCTTGGCATTTGCTAGGTTTTGAGACTATGAGCTCGATTGGAAACTTCTTCTTATCAGGTTTCCTCCCGTCTGCGATCAACTCTACTATTCTTGCCCTCATTCCTAAAAAACCAGGGGCCTCGGCAGTTACAGACTATCGTCCTATCTCCCTCTGCAACACCTTATATAAGGCTATTTCCAAGATTTTGGTCTCTAAACTTAAACCTATCCTGCCGCTCTTCATCCTCCCAAACCAGACGGCGTTCGTTCAGGGTAGACTTCTCATTGAAAATACTATTCTGGCAGCTGATATTCTTAATGGTTACCATAAGGATAGAGGGCCAAAAAGAATAGCGATTAAGGTAGACATCGCCAAAGCCTTCGACACTATTAGATGGGAATTTATCATGTCCATTTTGCGTGGTATTGAGATCCCGGAAGATTATCTCCGCTGGCTCTATGTCTGTATATCCACGCCTTCCTATTCTGTGGGTTTCAATGGATCGGTTCATGGGTTTTTTAAAGGAAAGAGAGGCATTAGACAGGGAGACCCCTTGTCTCCCTATCTATTTGTGATGGCTATGAATAGTTTATCTATGATGCTCAATAAAGCGGCTGAAGAAGGGAAAATCAAGTACCATAAGGATTGTGAAGGTTCAAAGTTGACACACCTATGCTTCGCAGATGATCTCTTAATATTTGTGGATGGTTCTATTGAGTCTGTTCAGAATACTCTCCAGGTACTTAAGGAATTTGAAGATCGCTCAGGACTTGCGGTAAGCATCCAAAAAACGGCTTTCTATCCTTGTGGACTCTCCCAGCAGGAATCTGATCTTATAAGTTCTACCACGGGTCTCTCTCAAGGTTCCCTACCTATTCGCTACTTAGGTGTTCCCTTAACAACGAAAAAGCTAACCAAACTTCACTGCGCCCCTCTGATTCAAGCTATTAAAGGGAAAGTTTCAACCTGGGCCGCGAGGTCACTCTCATTTGCTGGTCGACTACTTCTAATTAAGTCAGTTATAAGAGGCATAACACACTTTTGGTGTTCCAATTTCATATTACCAAAGTCAATAATCAGAACAATTAATTCCCTATGCAACAGTTTTCTTTGGAGTGGTCAAATTGATCAGAGATACTCTGCTAGAGTCTCATGGTCAACTGTTACTAAACCTAAAGCAGAGGGAGGTCTGGGGATAAAAGACTTGATTACCTGGAACATGGCGTCTGCACTGAAGCTGATATGGCTAATTTTCTTTAGAGGAGGCTCTCTTTGGGTGGGCTGGTTCAAGCAAGAAATATTGGGTGGATGCTTGAGCAGATTCTGGACGATCAAAGAGAAGCAGAAACATCCCTGGTTAGTGAATAAATTACTCAGAATGAGGAGTTTAATTTATGATTGGATCAAAATCAAAGTTGGGAATGGAGAACACACCATGTTCTGGTCAGATAACTGGTCGCCACTTGGAAACCTAAGCATCTTCTTTGCTAACGACCCTACTATCCGTAGAGCTATCTCTTCTTCTTCCACCCTTAGAGATCTTTGCTCTAACGGAAACTGGTCCCTCCCTCCTGCAAGATCAGATTCTCAGGTCACTCTTCAAGCTTATTTAACAACACTCAACTTATCTGAAGATATGGATTGTTATCTCTGGATGCCAGGAAATCACCTTAAATACAAATTCGTAACAGGGGAGGTCTATAACTTGATTCGAGAATCAACTGGTACAGTTTCATGGGAGAAATTAGTGTGGAACTCAGGAGGCATACCTAAACACAATTTCTTGGTCTGGTTGATGAATTTGGATCGCTGTCCTACTCGACTCAGACTGCGCAGCTGGGGATTGCAAGTGGATCAGAGCTGTCTCCTTTGCCAAACCAACCAGGAAGACAAAAACCATCTCTTCTTCAACTGTAGTTTCTCTTGGACGATCTGGGAGAACACGGCTCTTCGTTGTGGACTTTCACCGGTTAGGAACTGGGAAGCAACCATGAACTCGCTACATCAGCTATCAGGGTCAAAGAATACAAAGCGAGTTGTTCTAATTGCATGGCAAGCGGTGGTTTACCTGATATGGGCAGAAAGGAACTCACGGCTTCACCGAGGAATCTTCAAATCGACCGAAACTATACTTCACTCCATTGATCTAACAGTCAGAAACAGGATCTCAGGCTTCAGAGAAAGAAACCCAACCAAATCATCTGAAATGATGCAATTTTGGTTTCGATCTTCTCCACCTAACTTGCTTCCTCCGTGACCTCGCTAGGTCCATCTCCTTCTCTTCAGTATGCAGACTCTCCTGTCTCTCTCTCTCTACAATACGATTTGATCGGCTGATCTAGCGCATGTATCCATCGTGCTCTCACTCTCCTGAATCTTCAGAATTCAAGATCGTCGCTTGGTGGTTGAGCTCCTAACCGCCAAATTAATTACATCCGGTTCTCATCAACTCGATAATATCTCGACTGGGTCTGTTTAGAACTATATTTGGGTTTCAAAAAGGGCTTGTATTAATGGGCTAGTAATTTCTAAGTTTGGGCTTTGTAAACATTTTATTTTTTAGCAACTTGTCTTTAATAATAGAAAAAGACACGTCAGCAGGCGACTAGCAAGGCGATTTTAGGGCTTCCAAGCGTATCCCCCACGTTTGGGCTATGACGGCGCCGGAGCATGGAGGCTCCTCGCCGGGAAATCACGTTCCGGAAATGGAGAAGGCAGTGCAGGGCTCGGGTTTGGAGTTTTCAGAGAAGGAGAAGGATAGGGAGGAAGCAATAAAGGAGAGTTTGGAGAAGGAGAAGGTCGAGTCGGAGATCCTTTTGGAAGAAAAATCATCGACTGAGGAAGTGGGGCCAGAAGCAAAAACAGGCCCTGAGGCGACAAAGGAGAGAGGAGGCAGTGAGGTACAAGCAGAAACAAACGGGGAGAATCAAGTAAAGGGAGCAAAAAAGCCTCCGGGAAAGCAGAGGAGCAAGATGCAGACTCTGGATTTATTTGCTCAAAAAGGAGGGATTACTACAGGGGAAGATGCGAAAGCTAACCCTAAGCCTTGGTCTTCTGTTGTTCAGACAGCATGCACCATGAAACAATATGATGTTTCAGTTGAGATGGTGGACGGAGAGGAGACTCTGATTCTCCCGGACAGTGTCTTTGAAGGAGCTCCGATTTGGGAAGACTGTCTTATTGGCAAATTTCCAGAGAAGGCTCCACATGTGGCTGCGATACACTTTACTGTTAATAGGATTTGGTCACTCGGGGACAAATCAGTTAAAATTGAGGTGTTCGTGGAGAATGCAACTACTGTCAAGTTCAGGATCAATGATGCGGGGGTGCGAAAACGAGTTCTACAACGACGTATGTGGAATATCAAGAATATGCCCATGATGGTAAATCAATGGAGTCCGAATATTGCAGACGCACAACCGGCTCTTAAATCCATACCTTTGTGGGTGGTTTTGCGAAATGTTCCGCAGTCTTTATTCTCTTGGGCAGGACTCTGTGGCTTAACAAGCTATTTTGGGGTTCCAAGAAGGTTGCATCCAGATACGCTATGGTGCAGAAACTTTGAGGAGGCCCGTATTTTTGTAGACGTCGACCTCTCAAAATCCTTACCTAAAGCATATACTGTACCATTAAAGAACGGAGAGAAGGTTACAGTGTCGTACGAATACCCATGGTTACCCTCTCGCTGCGTATCATGCACCAAATGGGGGCACGAAAAGAAGGAATGTATGGCGGTGCCGGGATCTCTTAGGATACTTGACCGTGAGCCTAGTGCCTCGAAAAAGTCTGATGGGGGCGAGGCTATTTCGAGTGTAGCTGGTGCGCAACCGGCAAGTGTCCGAGAATCAACAGGCATGCCAAAAACTACCCAAAAACCACTTGACCGTGAGCCTGGATCTTTGACAAAGCATGTTGGAGATGAAAATGCAAAGAACTCTGGTGCGCAACCGGCAAGGGAATTGGTGTCAAACAGCCTGTCGCTAGTTCGTGAGCCTAGTACGTCGGGAGAAAGAACTGCTCCTCCGATTGTAACTGGTGCGCTACCGGCTAGTGACGTAAATGCTCAATATGATGATGCTCTGCAAACGCAAACAGATGAAAAGAAGGGCTCCTCTCCCAGGGCTGTCATTCCAGACTTTGCTGAAGAGGAGGATCTTGTTGCGTCCTCTCCTATTGCTGAGCAAAACATAACTGACCATAGAGATGGGTCTCCATCTTTTGACCCATTAAAAGGGAAGAATGTTGAGGAGGGGGAATGGCGGTCACCAAAGAAGGTGGCAAGACCTCGGTCAGTTGATGAGAGCGAGCAAACTAATGATTCGGGATCCCGATACTCGTCGCTTATAGGTCCCGAGAACATGGAGGGGGATGGAGAAATCCAGGAGACTGATGCGGAAAGTGAGGAAGAGGAGGAAGTGGATTCAGATGCAAATTTGGGCGGGTTTTTTTACTCACCAAATAAAGAAACCGTGGAAAAGAAACAACATATAATGGCTCCAAGGACGTCTCTGCCGAGACAATCCAAGACCAATCATAAGGTTGTGAAAGATGCTTCATACTATATAGATAACTCACAGGCAAAAAAGGCGGATGAAAAATTGAAGCATGGTCAGCCTCAGAATCCTGGCGTTAACCAGCGATCAGGTAGTAAGAAAAGCCGTAAACGGTCCTCAAAGCCTCATCATTAATCTCGGGGTTTTTCTGGAACGTTCGTGGATTTAATAAGCAAAATAAACAGCGGTTGGTGAAGGATTGGATTCGTTTTGGAAATCTGAGATTCGGTTGTCTTATTGAAACTCGGGTTCGTGAAGCGAAGTCAGAGGAAATTTCAAAGTCGGTTTTTCCCAATTGGTCTATGGTCTCTAATTATGATTTCAGCAGGAGGGGTCGTATTTGGGTGCTGTGGGATCCGAGTGTTGTTGATTTGACGGTACTCACAAGAAGCTCACAAGTCATCACTTGTAGAGTGAAGATAGCAAACGTTGAGGAATTCATTTGTTCCTTTGTCTACGCCTCTAACTTTGTTGAAGAGCGGAAGCTATTATGGTCTGAGTTGATGAGTCTCAAGGACTCTTTTGGCTCACAAAACACCGCTTGGTTATGCTGTGGAGATTTTAATGAAATATTAGATCTGTCCGAACACTCTACAGGGGGGCATGTGGCTACTCGGGGCATGTCTCATTTTCAGGAAGTTGTTAGTCAATGTTCCCTATCAGACATGTCCAGACATGGACCACTCTTCACTTGGAGTAACCGCCAGGACGAAAATTTGATAAGCAAGAAATTAGACCGTTGTCTCTTGAATGCTGTGGCTCTACATTTATTTCCGGAGGCGTACTGTGTCTTTGAATCAGGGGGCTGCTCTGACCACCTACGAGGTCGCTTCCATCTTGTGGGAGAGACCAGCCGTCCTCGTGGGCCTTTTAAATTTGTAAACGCAGTAGCATCCTCGGAGGATTTCATCCCTGCGGTTTCTGGGTTTTGGGAGGAGTCGGACGAACTGTTTAGTTCAACGTCTTCTCTGTTTCGACTCACAAAGAAGCTAAAAGAGTTGAAGCCAGTCATGAAGGCGTTAGGAAAGAAGAATGTGGCAAAAATATCGGAGCGGGTTCGGGAGGCCTTAAATGACCTGAAACAGAAACAAGAAGCATCCCTTACTAATCCTTCCCCTACGAACAATAGGGAGGTCACTGTCGCTTTTGAGAGATGGGAACGTGTATCTCAATTGGAAGAGAAATTCTATAGGCAAAAAGCTAAGCTCCATTGGCTGAAAGTTGGTGATCAGAACTCTAAAGCTTTCTATAACGCAATCACAGTTAGACGTGCACGGAACGCGATCCGTGAAGTGGTCTCACAGGATGGTATAACGCTTACATCGCAGGAAGATATTAAGCTGGAAGCAGTCCGGTTCTTCTCAGAATTTCTGCAACACGAACCACCGAACTATGAGGGTATTCAGGTGAGCAACCTGCGTGATCTTCTGGGAGTGGAGTGCTCGGTGGAAGAACAGCAAAGCCTGATTAAGGAAGTCACGCCTGAGGAGATAAAGAAGGTGGTCTTCTCTATGCCAAAGGATAAATCGCCCGGACCGGACGGCTATACCATCGAATTTTTCAGAGCAGCGTGGCCGATTATTGGGCAAGATTGCGTGGTGGCGATAGAGTCTTTCTTCAGATTTGGGTTCTTGCCAAAGGGTCTTAACTCTACCATACTGGCACTGATTCCCAAAAAAGAAGAAGCGAAGATCATGAAGGATTATCGACCCATCTCATGCTGTAACGTACTATACAAGGTGATATCAAAAATTCTAGCTAACAAATTGAAGACTCTTCTCCCTCGTTTCATTGTTCCGAATCAGACAGCCTTTATAAGGGGACGCTTACTGATGGAAAACCTACTTCTGGCTACTGAATTGGTAAAGAACTACCACCGGGATGATATATCACCGCGATGTGCTTTGATGATAGTCCTTTTCGGTGCAAGTAAACGGGGAACTAGCAGGTTTTTTCCAAAGCAAGCGAGGTCTGAGGCAGAGTTGCTCCTTATCACCATATCTCTTTGTGATTTGCATGAACATTCTATCAAAAATGCTGGACAAAGCAGCTGAAGAAAGGAAGTTTGGTCTCCACCCAGGATGTCAAAATCTTCAGATCACGCATCTATGTTTTGCGGATGACCTGATGGTTTTTACTGATGGTACATTGCGATCGATTGCGGGAGTGTTGCAGGTTTTTGATCGGTTTGCAGCTATTTCGGGTCTATCAATCAGTATAGAGAAATCGAAAGCTTTCATAGCAGGGGTTCAAGAAAGCCAAAGGCAACGGCTCTTATCTGCTTTTTCGCTTGAACAAGGAGCCTTACCGGTCAGATACTTGGGATTGCCACTCACTACTAAGAGAATGACCGCCTCAGATTATGCCCCTTTAATCCAGAAAATAAAAAGCCGCATTGGATCCTGGACGAACCGATTTCTTTCGTATGCAGGCCGTTTGCAACTACTCAAGTCAGTCATCTCTAGTCTCACCAATTTCTGGCTAGCGGCTTTTAGATTGCCAAAAGCCTGTATTGAAGAGATCATCAAGATAAGCTCAGCGTTTCTTTGGTCTGGACCGGACCTTAATCCGCGTAAAGCCAAGGTGAGTTGGGCTGAGGTTTGTTTTCCCAAAGAAGAAGGGGGTCTGGGGCTTAAAAACCTGATTGATGTGAATAAAGTTTGTATCCTCAAACTAATCTGGAGATTGCTCTCGGTGAAAGATTCGCTTTGGGTAAATTGGATCAAAAGAGAGTTAATAAGGTCGGGTTCGATCTGGTCGACTCCGACAGGAAACCACTCTGGCTCCTGGGTCTGGAGGAAAATACTCAAATACAGGGAGCTAGCATGGGATTTCTACAAAGTGCAGGTGAATAATGGATTCACCACCTCTTTTTGGCATGATAACTGGAGCAGTCTTGGATCTATTCATCGCCTGACAGGTAACAGAGGATTCATAGATATGGGCCTACCAATCAATGCAACCGTGGCTGATGCAATGTCTCGCAGACACCGCAACTACCGCAATGATCTACTGAGCTCCGTCGCTACCGAGGTGGAAAGGGTAAGGCTGAGTGGTCTTCGTCTCCTTGACGATACAGTATTATGGCGTGGAAAAAATGGAAACTATCACAAAGCCTTTTCAACATGTGAGACTTGGCAGCAGGTGCGTTTCTCCAAACAAAAGGTGGACTGGTACGAATGGACTTGGTTTTCTAAAGCAACGCCGAAGTACTCGTTTATGACGTGGTTAGCGGTACGCAACAGGCTAGCTACGGGGGATCGACTGAGCGCTTGGAACACATCGATTGACGCTCGATGCGGGTTTTGTCAACATCATATAGAAACACGGAATCACTTGTTCTTCGAATGCACTTACTCGAGTGAAGTATGGCACCGAATAATGGGAGGTATGTTACCGGGTACTCTCACATCTCAATGGTCTCAGATCACGGAACTATTGGGCGACAGAGGACTGGAAAAACAAAGGCTCTTTATCATTAGATATGGGTTCCAATGCACCATTCACACTATATGGATGGAGAGAAACAAGAGGAGACATGGAGACCTACCAACAACCACTATGACTGTAGTGCAGAATATTGAAAGGGCATTCCGCAATCGCTTATCTACTTTGGCTTACCCAGGCTCAAAGTATGGAGAAGCACTACAAATATGGTTTGAGACAAGGCCATAGTAGAATCAAATCAGCTTCAAATGAGTGGCTAAAATAAGCTTTGTTTTCAAAAACAGTTCTTTGTTGTAAGGCATAAAAACGATGTTTTTTTTTGTGAATAAATTTGACATTTATACAAAAAAAAAACATTTTATTTTCTTTTGTTTTAATTTGAATATCCTTTAAAAAAAAAAAAAAAAAAGTATTCAGAGTAGACAAAAAGGAAAGATGTATTTAAAGACGAGAAGTCAGGAAAAATGGGCAATATGTTGAAAAGGTGCTGAGAAGATTCAAAAGCATTGCAAATTGTATTTTTTAAATGTATTTTTCACAAAAAGGGCATTCTTCATCATCAAGTAGAAGTTTTCTGTACATAATTGACGATGATTTGTATAATATGACGAAGACTTGTTTTGTATTCTAGCGCAATTCCGAATGTATTTGAATTATTTTTGGTTATTTTAATTTTGGTTTTTAAAGGGTCATATTTTTTTGGTCAAGAAAAGGGCATTTAAGACCACCTACATTGGTGTTACCTACTAGGGGTCTTTAGAAATTTTTTTTTATTAATTTATTAATTTTTTTTTTTTTTTAGATCCGAAAAAAAAAAATTTAAAAAAAAATGGACCAATCGTTACGTGACACGTGGCGTGAACAGTGTAAGGATCGATCCTTATATAAGGATTTTTTTTTTTTTTTTTTTTTTTTTTTAACACTGATTTTATTCATATCTGTGGATTACAAGTTACAACATAGAAGAAATACATTGTATGAAACAGCATCCGAACTATTGATCTTTCCTCACTTTAATAGTGAGACATTCATCTAAGACACAATAGCCAATAACACACAAAAGTTTTCCGAAACAAGATAAAATGTTGATGTTCCCGATCCCACACTAGCAGGCGGACTTTCAAAATCTTTTACCCCTTATGATGCTTTTCATAGATAGAGTAGATCTTCTTTATGAAACGTCTTGTTCAACTTTCTCCAACTAGAACTGCTCTGAAGCTTCTATTGAGAAAGTTAAAAACGTAAATACCACCCAGATATTAAACTACTTTGACTTTTTTGTTTTTTTTTCTCCCAACTTGCTATCATTGTAAAAGTCAGAGGAGTCACGTGAGTACAGAGACAAGTATTAAGCAAAAACCTTGGCAAGAGATGCCACATGAAAGACAAAAGTGCCACGCGGCTGCTGTATGAGAGCTCCGACATGCAACGCCGGTAACATCAAGGAGGAACGTCCCGGAGCATCACAGATCCATATCCCTCTGTCGATCTTCAATTCCAACGGAGATGATGCCGGAGGAAAAGCCGCAGTCGTGAGAAGCATCGTTACTTTAACGAGAGTTGGGAAGAACCCATGTATAAACACCGAAATCGGATCTAAATCCGAAGTTATTAAGATCACACACAAACGAAAGCATCCAATAGATACAGAACCGCAAAAGTTTAATCTCTCCTAACTACTTCTGAAAGGTAAGGATCAGGGAAGAAGGAGGAAGGAGAGTTTCTTTTCTCTCTCTAAGGATTTTAAGAGACAGTTTCTTAACTATTCACGTGGGCCCCACGTGGGACCCACGTGAATAGTTAAGAAACTCTCCCTTAAGAACCTCCAATGTATCTGCTCTAACATTCCATTCTTTTAGTTGACAAAAAAACTCTATAACGTTAATCATTCGTATAACTCTTAAATTATGGCGCCGCTCTCTCTCCTCTTCTAGAGGGAGAAAATTCGCTTCTCCTTCCTCCCTGTTCTCGACTTTTCAGAAGGGGAGATGAATTCAGTGGCTAAAACTTTCATTAGCACATAGTTTCTCTCTCTTCTTTAGCGAGAGATTGTATTTTCTTTGGTTTTTTTCTGATTCTCCTTTCTTCACGCTTTCGTATCTTTTAGAAGGGTCAATCTTTTTCCGATGTCTTTGGCTTATCTCACCGGACTTTCCAGTTGTTTCTATCGGTCTCAATAAGGTTCGTCGGATCTCCTCTTTGTTCGTTGGGTTATATGTCGCAGGTTCATCGACTGTTTCGTCTGTTTCCGATCTTGCTCTGGCGCTTTTCCACTTTGACCATGTAATTCGGCTTCTCTCTTCATCTTCCTCGCCGAGCGTTTCTGAGTCGGTTTAATTCTTCTGCCCGATCGTGTGAACGGGTCCGACGGTTCAATTTCATCTTCGTGGTTTTAATTTTTACTTGGATTGCCCAATCTATGAAGCGCATGGATTACGGTGGTAGCGATGGCAGCGTTCCCATTTTGCTTTCAATCGAGGTGTTCCAATGGCGGATTTAGAGGTGTAAAACGACAGGAGAGCCAAGCTGTAGCGACGACGGAGAAATTGGGTTACCGGAGCTTGACACGCGGCATTTCTATTTGGTGGACTCGACACGTTTTGCGTGTTCATCTCTCCAGCAACACTGATCCGGTTTACTTGTTTATGGGCCCTTGTTTAGCCCACCTCGTTATGCACTTTCTTCTTCTCTTATTTGGCCTTTTCTTGTACTCCTCTTGCCTGTTATGGGCTTTTCAATAAAAAGCTCGACTAGTGTTAAAAAAAACTCTATAACGTCATGAAACGTCACGTGTAAAACATGCGGCTGAAACAATTAAACCTTTTTTCTTATCAACTGATTGGGATTATATTCATAGTGGTGAAAAACGATATTTTAATACAAGATCTTAAACATAAGAAACTAAAGCTCAAACAACAGTCAACCAAAGCCCAAACAACGGACAACTTTAGCCCATAGAACATGCAACATAAACCCATAAAAAGTTGCTAAAACCTACATCTAATAGAAATATAAATCGAGAGATCCAAGAGTTAGCAATATCAACTCAAACTTGGAAACTGTGGCAACCACAAAAGAAGAAAGAGCGAGATAAATCGCCGTAGCCCACGGCTCACTAAGCGACAACATCAATAACAAGGAGACTCACAGAGAGACACTCTCTCACCAACCCAGAACCCAGAACCAAGATTTCATAATCCGACAAAGAAGAACCTAAGAAAGTTCTCACGTACCTCTCTCGGATGCGGAAAAACGCACTCATAAACGTCTAAGATAAACCTAGATAGAAGTCTTACATGAACCCAAGTCTCCAACCAAGTCTAAACAATCCAAAAATCAATCTAGAAATTAAAATCGGATTGTAAAGCATTCTAAACGAAACCAAGTTAATCACAAAAATCCAAGTTGTGAAACTAAAGCCAAAGCCATATCCCCAATTTATCCTATTAGCAGAGGAAACTAGATTAGGTTAAACCGATTAAACCAAGACAACTCCAAACCACAAAAGCCAATCGATAGAAGACTCAAACTCCATAGTCGAATAAGACGGTTCGAAGGCAACCCGAATCGACAAGCCATCACGAAGATAATATCGGAGCCACGAAAAGGAGCCTGCACCGCACCAAACCGGCGAAAGAGATCTAACACTAGGGGACTACTGGATCCGTAATCTCCCCATCGGAGACCACAAACAGCAGTGAAAACGGCAACAAGGACAACGGCGGTTCACGACATGCGAGGAGGAGCAGGTGACAGCAACGAAGGCGACATCGGAAGACGAGCGACACGACCAGCCGAAACGCGAGGAGAAGGACACATGCAAGGCTAACTAAAATGCTAAAGGAGAGAGCCTCCTCCGGCGACATCGGCAGCGGCCACCGACCACCAGAGAGGCGACAGAAAAGGGAGATGACGGTGTCTCGATAAGTGCGTCTGAGAGCTTTGTCGTCTAAGGTTTATCTTCTTACGGCTGAAACAATTAAACCTTAATATCTACTATCTTCATGAAATGATTACTTACTCTTTTTTTTGATCAAGAAATGATTACTTACTTGTCCTTACGTATGTAACAGTAAATACCATATTTTTATGGTTAAGTTTTTGTTTCTCTTGGATTTGATTGGCTGAGTTAATAAACTGAAAATAGTAATAGATATCCAGTTGCAAACAATATATTGAAAACATGCATATATAAGATTCTTTTTTTAATATATAAATGAAGAAGCTGATGGGAGGACAGCTGGTTGTGACGATAAGCGTGACCGTGTGGGGAATTAGGGATGGGTGGATTTTGACATGCGACCATGATTAACCGAATTAACTACCTGTTCAACTTTGGAGGGAATTGAATATTTCGTTAGTTACTAATTAAATTAGTTTTATGACTTTACTTTAAACTTCGTCGCAGTATATTAGTTCATTTGATCAATATGTCAACAGTTTTTTAAAAGCTTTTCGATCATTTCAGCAGATAAACTACATGCATACAAGATCACATTAAAAAACAATCATTAAACGAAAAGGTTGTAGACAAATAAAATAATCAAACGAAGAAGTCCGCACACAAGCCAAGTAATCAAAAATAGACCACGACCATCAAATGTTAAGTTATCAAACTTAATAAATATGAAAACAACGATATATATTGAGTTGTTCTAGGAGTAGCACTCCAATCACCAACCGTATTAGAAAAGGCTATTTATTTCTGAAACGAAAAATAAAATTCCAGGTGAAGTGTGAGTTTGTAATCTATTGAAAATGCCTATTAAAATATAGTATTGGCCAATACTTTATTAATTGTATTATTTAATATTCTCTTTGGATTTTGATACATAACATCTATTGAAAATTTTGTACTATTATTTAGTAATTATCCATGGAATGTATATATGAAAACTTGAAATATCTGTGTACTAATATATAAGTACACTAAAAAATATAAATAAATGATATATTATTTTATTAATGTACTTATAAACTAATATATAGGCACACTAAAACATTTATAAAATATGGTTCATAGGCTATTTAGTAACACTCTAGGTTTATTCCCCGGAAAAATACATTTGTTTCATTTAAATATAGGCAAAAAATTGTTCGAAAATTAATAATATTTTAATAATTTAATGATATATTAATTTATCAAAAAATTAGTTAAATCAAAAGCTTAATTTATAACTTGAATATTCTATTAATTTATTAAAGTATGAACTCATATTGATATATAGGATTTATATTGTAGGTGCCAGTTCTCCACTTAATTAAGAACTAGTTTTTTGTGAATTAATTCATTACTAGTATGGTATTATAGTCCAAAATTTCAGTTCTCTCTATTATGACTCATATGTAGTTGTTCCAATCCCACAAACTCAGTGGTCTAAATGTCCAATCATAAGTTTGAGGTAAGTGTATTAAAATATTTCTTATTGAGACTTCAAATATTTGTTGACTAATATATATAAGTACGTCACAATTCTCTAATTCATAAGATAGTTCTTACTATAAGTTAGATTCATTTATAATAATAACATCACTTGAATAACAAAACTTCTTTACTTTTTCTCATCGATTTTATCTTGATTTCTGTCATCAGCTCATTAAAGATTTCAATATAAGTTTTATTTTTACATTGTGAACACAATCGTGTGGAACTCTGCATTCACAGTCCAGAGGTGATTGTACCTAAGTTTATATGTGTGAGATTGATCTACTTTGTTCTTCTAAAATTATATTGAAACGTGCAAATTAAACATTATCAAGTTGTTCTTGTCTTGTTATGCCGACCTATGACATTTTTAATGCACCAACTATGTCCCTATGCGACATCATTGGTCGTCCCATTCGTACTGTTTTTTTTTGTAATCATTATTTTCTCTAATTATCTTTTTTAACAAGGCTTAATTTTATAATTATTTGAAAAGGGTTCATGCAATAATCTGAAAATGCAACAATTCAAGTTTGCATATAGCCAAAAACTTCCCTTAAAATATATATTAATATAGACGGATTCGTAATCTGAATGAGTTAGTCTCACGTTGAAGTTTCATTTTAGAATTAGAATACGAATGAATAAGATGGTTTTGCTCATCATTCATTTGTAATTATGTGTTCCTCGACTCCTCTATCATTTTTCAAAAAAATAAAAAAAATGGAAAAAGATACAACGACATAGCACATCAGACATGCGATAATAATATTTTGAAAATGACCACCTTATCGTCTGATTTATGTGGACTAATAAATTTGATTTTAGTGGATTTTATGTTGTTTCTTTGTGTAAATTTCATTAACCTAAGTTAAAAAAAGTAGGCTTGTCAGCCTCTACAACTGGTCTGTAACCAATATGGTACGATTGAATAGAAACTAAAAAAAGTCAAAAAAGGAGAAGAAGGAAGCTCGTTTTGAAAATTTATTTGCTGCGCGACATGGTTGAGTCATGAGTGCAAGCCATGCCTAGGATTGAGTTTGACTTAGGTATGACACGAGCTCCAACTCCTTTGACACATCCATGGTGGTTTCGGAGGATCCGACCGACACCATAGTCCTCCCTTCCCACATTTCAAGAGTCATCAACGTTGCATTATAAAAATTAGTTTTATGTGTCTTTCATCACCGTTGCATTTTAAGGAATTAGTTCAATTCTTGCGAGAAGACACTGACAAAACATTGTTAATTCACAAAGTTTTGATTTTACTAGTAATAATGCAAGTAAATTGTTGGATAAGTCTTAAAAGTGTGCATTTTAACCCAAAAAGGTGTACTAAGGCCAACTGAGATATTGTTTGTCATGCATCTCAATAATATACTACTTCTTAAGAGTTTCTTTTTGGTATTCAAAGCAGTTAAACACCATATACAAGTCCAAAGTAGTTGGAGAGAAGAAATAATTTCAACAAAGTGTATGGGAAAATGTAAAAAATACGGAGAGGTGAATAATAAAAAGGGACTAATAAAAAAAGTAAAAGCTACAAGAAAATATGAAAACATATGTTTTTTGTTGTTGTTATAATCTACAAGAAATTAATCTACTGTCGTTGAAATTGAGAAATGGATAGCATCTGTAGAGTTATGATGAGTCTGAAGCAAACAGAAAACACTTGGGCCTCATTAAACGTAACAAGCCCAGCAACAGACGATCGAAACCAAGGCCCAAAGTGTTCAAACTAGTCCACTTGCCAATGGTCACTCATCCTTCAGCAAACAACAAGAGAGTCATTCATTGCTCCATACAGAGCATCAAGCTGGAAAAAGCAGCGGTGAAGAGCTGTCCAAACGTACTGAATAACAGATATGATTCACTCTTACCATTAAGAGAAGGCATGATTATTTAGATCATTTCATCAAGGATTAGATCTAGAATGTCCTTTGTAGTATATAAGAAACTGCATTGTAATCGTTTACCATCATCAATACAAT
The DNA here is from genome assembly GCA_030180135.1 of Orychophragmus violaceus. NCBI lineage: Eukaryota > Viridiplantae > Streptophyta > Magnoliopsida > Brassicales > Brassicaceae > Orychophragmus > Orychophragmus violaceus. Next base: position 101,160,106 of record CM058233.1, on the reverse strand, counting down.
AACAAAAGTTCAGGATTTATCTCTTACATCGTCTATTCACAAATGATTTGATACGTTTGCTCAGTAAGTACTCGATGATGCAAAGGAGAAATATGCAGCTAAGGCAAAGGTTCAAGCCCCAGAAATTGCTGTGGACCAGAGAATTTCCCTTCCTCCTCCACCTAATTCACATGATCCTCGTAGTCTCCACTGGTAATTTATATTTTTAAACATTGTTTTTCACTAGCCACTAGGCACAAGTAAGTTTAATCTAAAAGCAAAATAAGAAACAAAAAAAGGAACTTGTTTTCAATCTATGGGCTCTAGATAGAGTTGATGAGAATTGTTTCAAGAAAAAACACTACGTGTTAACGTGTTAAGTTTCATGGGCTTCCAACCTAAAACTTATTGGTGATAAGTGGATTGGCCCAAGACATTTATATATCAGTCATTATCATTCTCAACTTCCAATGTGAGACAATTACCACACACTCTTTAGAGATTAAGGCCTCATGGCCTATTAATCCCTACAATATCTCAATACCTCCCCTCGAGATAATGGTCCTTCTAGTCATTAATCTCGACAGACCATCTATCATAGGATCCGAAGGCACGTGCCACTTTTTGGGACGGATTACGAGAGTGTGTGGGTCTGGCTCTGATACCATGTTGAGCTTTCTGGACGTCCAACCTAAAACCAATTGGTGATAAGTAGATTGACCCAAATCTCTTATATATTAGTCAAAGTTTTTTCCAACTTCCAATATGGGACAATTACACACTCTTTAGAGATTAAGACCTCATGGCCCATTAATCTCTACAATATCTCAATACTGTGGATGTTGCTTCTAACTATAGAGTATAAAACATAACTAGAGTTATTTCAAAGTTTGGTAATATGGTTTACATCTTGTGAGAAACTCCTACAAGTTAGTTCATTTTAGAAAATAGGAGCAATGATGAATAGAATGTGTGTACTTGATGATTAGAACGGTCTTAAAAAAGCAAATATGCAAATGGATTTCTGTTGCAGCTCAGGAGAAGTTGTGTTAGCGTCTCGATCGTGATGGGAAGATTGTGTGTGGGAACACACTTGGCTCGCTTGAATGTTGCATTCCATATGAAGCAGGCCAGAGGTAAAGTAAATGCAAGTAAAAAGAGCGTTCTTCATGTAGATTCATATAGGTGATACTAAGTGCATGTGGATTCGAAGCTTCACAGCTTGGACTATAAAGTAAGAGCGTTTCTATACTATATAGTAAGAGCACCCTCAACGGTGGTTTTTAAGAGGGTTTCTTAGCACTGAATATAATAAAAATTTGATAAAAGAGGTGAGAGAGTGAGATACGGTTCTTGTTTAAGAACCCATGGGTTCTTAATAAGAGACTCTCATGACACTTGTTGCTTTTTTATTGGTTCAACTTTTTTAAAAAGCTATAAATTAATTATATAATAAAATGTGTTAAAAATATTAGTTTTTTATTAGTTAAGAACCTCTATGGATATCTTAACCGTTGCAGGTGCTCTAAGTGTTGACTACATATATATTTTTTTTTATCAAGAGTAACTTTCAGTTTTGAATTATAACTTATAAGACACTTATCCATGAGAACCGGATTCGGACTCTGGTAGGATTCTGGTTACAGTTGCTGATGGCATTTTACTTCCACCAACCCATCTGCTCTCAAACACTTCACCATCATTAGCTTCTCTCTCCATCATCACTTGAATCTTCTTCGTTCTTAAAATTCTAATCCCCATTGTACAGACAAACCCTAACATGCCAAACCCTAATACTAAACCCACGATCCACAACCGCCATCAGGTCCGCCACAACGCGACCTTCTTCTTATACTCCTCTAAAGGTTCGATCACTGAATAATATCCATGGCTCGAACCGTAGCACAATCCCGGGAGAACCATTTGGCTTTTACGAGTGGCTCCCTCGTCTTGGTTTTGTGGTTTGAAACTCACGCAACTTACTCTAAACAACATTTTCTCATCTGAGTCCTTGAGTAAATCCCTAAACAAAATCTCTAGATGATTCTTCATCTTTAGACTGATCTCTTTGACGTTGTCTTGATCCAATAGGTCCAAAACCCTAAACCCTAAGACATAAGTGATTAACCGGTAACCGGGTACGGTATACCAATGGTTAGACCAATTCCCTAAATTTTGGTACACAATAGCAACTCTTCTTGCAGGAGGAAACTGATCTTGCCGGTATAAGCACGTTGCTGAACAAGGCCGGATCTCCAAAGGTTCCTCCCGGTGAGACGGACGATGGATACTTCGATGCCGGAAATATTTCCCGGTAAGACAGCCCGGTATAAAGCACCGGTATGATGTTGATTGGTTAACGTCTTGAGGGCGAAATCTTCAAGGGATTGAGATAAGGAATGTGGTATAGGGACATTGATGATTGTTGTTGTGGAGTTGAGAGAGGATGTAGATGTAGTAGAAAATAAACTGAAAAGGGCATGTAAAAGAACACAAAGGTTTGGAGTTCATGTTTCTTTTTCGTGTTTCTTTCTTTTCTCTTTTTGAAATTAAATGTTGTTTAGAGTTGAATTTGCAAGAAAGTGAAAAGGGCATGTAAATATAGGGCCATAAGTAAATAATGTTGCATGTATTAAATATTATATCTTGGTTGGTTTGGTTTGTAAATGACTTTGAGATCTTATGAAAAGTAATACTGAAAAATTCAGATTATTCTTTAGGTTGGTTTTAATCATTTGTCAAGTTTAAGGGTGCCAAATTGGAGTTTTTCAATGTAAATCTTTATATTAATAGGGAAGTGTTTTTGGACTTATATTGACTCTTAAAATGATTGATTACTAATTTGTCATTAATGAAATTATATTAATTATTGTGTTAACTTTAATTTATATTAGTAATTTTATTATGTTTTTAAATTTTATTATGTAGATATACATAACCTTAGATAAAAAAATGAGATGATAAATATGAAATATTTATCAAGCTTTTTTAATTTTATTTTGCAGATATATATAACCTTGAATAAAATATAAAAAGTAAGATGAGATGATAAAACAAAAATTATTTATGAAGATTTATAATTTTATTTTAGAGATATAGATAACCTTCAATAAAAAAAAATAAGATGATAAATATGAAAACGTTTATGAACATTTTTAAATATTAATAGATATATTTTTTATTTATATATTAAATTTGTATTAATTATATAATTTTTAAGTTTATATATATATAAATGATAAAATATGTATAAAATATATTTATGTATTTATTTTTATACATAAAATATAAATTTATAATTTATTTTATTAAATATAATAATGTATGTATGTTTAATTATAAATAGTCTCATATAAATATTTTTTTATAATATTAGTATTGTTGTTAAATTAATTTGATAATTTTTATTTTCAGAAAATTTATGTTTAATAATATTATTTAATTTGATAAATTTTATTTTTAGAAAATTTATGTTTTAAATATTTGTGTTCGCACATGGTGCGAGCGAATTATACTAGTTACTTTTGAAATTTAAAGTATAAACATTTTTTTCATCAAAACTTAAATAACAAGATGCAAAAAGATTAAATGATTAAAATTTACTTTTTATTGAATTTGGTTGTAAGTACAAAGTAGAAATATAAAGATGAAAACTTATAGAGTTTAAGAGTGAAAGGATGTTTTATTTTTAGATGATTTCTCGTTAAAATTCACTCTATCGCTCACAAAAGTTGTCTTTACATATTTATACAAAGTTGTTGATAAAACTTTTAAAATGTAAATAATGAGTATCTTGTTTTTGTGGTTGCCGATGGTGAATAATATTGATGTTTTTTTTTTCTTGAACTCTTTAGACTTATCCTTGCCTATAGTTTGTTGTGATTGAAGATTTTGTCTTGATAGTTGATTTTATCTTAAAATGATGATGAATATGTTGATTGAAAATCTTGTTTTCTTCTTTCTTGAAAAAATATTTTGCTGTCAATTTGATTATGAATTTAGTTACTTTCTCTTGAGTAATATACATGCAAATATAAGAGATTTTCTCTGTATTTTTATCTTTTTTTTCTTTCCTTTTCTTATTTTTATTATATATATATATGTTACAAATTACATTTTATAAATGTAATTACATTATTTCTAATTTCCAAATGGGTGTTGAGATAAGAAACCGCCATATGGGATCGTCTTATATAATATCTTGTGTAGTATCATCTTCGTCATCAAAGAATGATATTTGTATAGTGATAACTTCCAATATTTTCTTGAGTTTGTCTTTGCTTTTGTCTTTTTGAGGTCAGAAGATAAAGGGGCAGACGTTGTTGGACTGATTATCTTTTGTTTTTGGGAATTCGAGTTTACGATTTTTGTTTGAATGGATGGTAGTGATCGAGATATTGTTGCAACATATTGTTTAATTTGGTTATGGGTTTGGATCCATTTTTCTAAGGTAGTAACATAACAACGGTTCAAACTATATTTGTCACATCATTTGACTCAATATTCTCTGACAAAGGAATGGCATATCTGGTAAAAAAAGGGAATGAGATTAAAATGACATGATAAGATTCAAAATACTCCCATTTCTATGTGAAAAGCTAATAAAATAAAATAAAAATATAAAAGCTATTTGGGTGAGAGGCCAATCGGTTACTGTTTTTCGTGTTTAGTGTAGTAGGATAGGAATTTTTATTTAGCTTATTCTTTAGCTTGGTTTCTTTAAATTTTTGTAAATGACTTTCAGATCTTATGAAAAGTAATACTGAAAAAAATCAGATTATTCTTTAGCTTGGTTTTAATTATTTGTCAAGTTTAGGGGTGTCAAATTGGAGTTTTTCAATATAAATTACTTTATAAATTTAAAGTATAAACAAGTTTAAATTGACTTTAAATTTTTGGTAAAGGACTAATTGGTTCATGTTTTTTCGTGTTTAGTATTATAGGGTAAATAACTTTTCTTTAGCTTATTCTTTAGCTTGGTTTCTTTAAATTTTTGTAAATGACTTTCAGATCTTTTGAAAAGTAATACTGAAAAAAAATCAGATTATTCTTTAGCCTGGTTTTAATTATTTGTCAAGTTTAAGTTGAAAAAAAAAAGTTGCCAAATTGGAGTTACACACTTTTGGTAATTGATATGTAAATTGCAAATAGATTTTGACCCTGAATATTAATTAGATGATTTATAGTTTGTTAATAAATTGTTGTATATATTTTATTTGAGATTGTTTTATCGGTATTGTCGTAGTAAATTCTTTAAATTCTAATTTTTAATAAATTATCGTGGTAAATTCTAAAAAATAATAACTTAAAAAGTTATACCTTTCATTTTTTAGATCAAATTGTATGGTATTCCAGGTTAGTTTTGGATATTCGTACTCTTTTTTTAAGCAAACCAACATTTGCTACTTCACCACATACATCTATTAAAAAAAAACTATAGTTAAAACTTGAATTGTTTTTCTTTTAAAATATTCTTTAAAAAATCGTAGGACTAAAAACTTACCAACACAAATATTTTCATCGAAATCTCTCCGAATTATTTCATCGTAATCAACAAAATCGGAAAAAAAAACTCGTTCACATGTCTGGGAACGGCTCTTATGGTTATGGTAGTACAATATTTGAAATTTAAAAGTATGTGATGTTGTTTTGAAACAACGTTCAGTAGGACGTACTTCAAATCTTGTGATGACTATATTATTATCATCAACTAAGAATCTTGCTTTTGTTAAACTCCATAAACTTATGAGGATAATTGTATGAATTTTAGAACCCTAAACAATAAATAATGATGATATAGTAAACCGATTTCTAAAGAGATTATAATTATTGAAAATAAAATAAAATTAGACTAACCTATTCAACAAACTCTGATTCTCCAGCAAAAAATGTGAATGAATGCAAATTGGAAACTGAATTGAGTTTTCAATTCTTAAAAGCTAAGTTGAATTTATTCATGATTTGATTATTATTTTTTTGGATTGTAAGGTTTCTATGTGTAAATACATATGAATAGTAAAAACGATTTGATACGAGGAACTACTTATACGGCTGAGGAATAGTAAAAACAGATTTTTGAATTAATTGAATTAAGATAGGTTTACCTCATTGGTGCAAAGCATCTCCGAAATTGTTTTCTTAGAAAATGGAGACCAGCATTTAATTGTTGCTTGTAAGCCATTTTTATCATCTTCAGGCTCCATGATTTATAGGGAAATGTCATCACGAGGAATGTTGATCACATAAAAATATAATCTTGTTAGTATTTGTATATAAAAAAGATTATATTTTTCGGATAAAAAAAACTTACAATTTCTTAACAACTTCAACTTCAAATAAGAGAGCATTTATCAAGACGGAAGATGCATCAAATGCACTGGTGATGTGAAGATCTCCTAAGCCATAACAAATTTGCAAAATAAAAAGGTACATTTAGTAAGATACTAGTTTTGAATTGTGAATGTATAGCTTACTTTCACAGCTGAATATAGAACAAATCCAATTTACATGTTTTTCAACGCTCTGAACAAAAATATTTTTACATGTTGTATGAATTTTAGGCTGCAGATAAAAAACAGATTAGTTTAAATATATAAAATATCCGCATGTTATATCTCTTACAAAAATTACTTATTGTATCATCACCTAAAATGAGTTTCAATGTTTCTACAGGCTGAGAGGTGTATTGATTCCAAAAATGAAGAATTTTAACACGGATCCGACATCCTGATTTGAAAGGCTTCACATAATCAAGGTTAGTGAAACCAATCTTAAAAGTAGAAACTACAAAACTCATTTTGGGTCTAAACTCAAAAAACGTGAAAGAAATAAAGAATAAGGTTATAAATGTATGATAGGTTCTAAATGGTGCATGTGTATTTATATTGATATTGGTTTAGGTTCCGTGATATATTATCGTACGATTTAGATTGTAGGAATATTCTTTATTCAATAATTTTACTCTATATCCGTTAGGTGATATTGATATTGGTTTAGGTTAGGTGATATAGTATTGTGCGATTTTGATTGTAGGAATTTTATTTATTCTATATCGTACGATTTTGACTCTTTAGGGTAGTATATTAATTGTATATGTTATGTTATAGAATCTAAACCATAATAACTTTGTATCTTGTCCCGTATATTTAGATCTTATCCCCATATATATTGTTAATCGATCGAAACCAGTTTGTAGATAAATCTGAATATTGTTAGGAACGAATATTGGTTAGGAAGTTAGATATGATACTATTTTAAATTCTTTTTAGTCAAATAAAAGATAGACTAAATTCTTGTTATTTATGACAAGTATTAAAGAGTTTAGGAATGAATTTCTTAAGATTAATGAGACCATAAGGTCGATTTATATACAAGAGTTTCGTAGAAGAAGATAAACACAAATATGAGATAAAGATAGACACATATCTTTCTCAATCTTAAATATCAAGTATATCTCTAATAGATATCTCCTAATACCCCCCCTCAAATTGGAGCATACAAATTTTGAATGCCCAACTTGTGAAGAAATGAATGAAACTCCTTTTGTCCTAATGCCTTGGTTAAAATGTCAGCTAGTTGATGGAATGTGGACACATGAGATGTTTTGATGATGCCTGCGAGTATAGCGTCACGAACAAAGTGACAATCAACTTCGATATGCTTTGTTCTCTCATGGAAGACCGGATTGGCACTGATATGAAGAGCAGCTTGGCTATCACAACGAAGAGACATGGGCTGCGAGTGATCAATACCGAGTTCGAAGAGAAGAGTCTTAAGCCACCGAAGTTCCCTTGTTATAGAAGCCATTGCGCGGTATTCAGCCTCGGCTGAGGAACAAGAAACAGTCTTTTGTTTCTTTGTTTTCCATGATATTGGAGAGTCACCAAACTGAACAAACCAGCCCGTCAGTGACTTGCGAGATAGAGGACAACTAGCCCAATCTGAGTCGCACCAGCCGTTGATATGAAGAGGAGAATTTGCCCGGAGAAGAATGCCCTGTCCGAGTGTTCCCTTTAAATAACGAACGACCTTCAAAGCTGCATCCCAATGGTCTTGTCTTGGTTTTTGCATGAACTGAGAAAGAGTATGAATAGCATAAGAAAGATCAGGACGAGTCGAGGCTAAGTAGACCAGTCGACCCACTAAGCGGCGGTAAGATGTCGGGTTGGAAAGAAGTGGGCTTTGAGACAATGCCAACTTGTGATTTTGGTCAATGGGAGAGCCGACCGGTTTGCAGCCTAACAAGCCGACCTCTGTGACTATGTCCGTACTGTACTTTCTTTGACAAAGGTAGAAACCAAGCGGACTTCTTGCAATTTCAAGACCTAAAAAATACTTCGCAATACCCAAATCTTTCATATGGAAGCATCGAGAGAGATATTCTTTGAAACCTTGAATCGCAGCAGGCGAATTTCCTGATATAATTAGATCATCAACATATACCAGGATTTGGAGAGAGATGTTGTTGCGATGGTACGTGAAGAGAGAGTAATCAGACCGTGTCTGTTTAAAACCATATTTCTTCAGAGCCTCTGCTAATTTTGCGAACCAACATCGTGGAGATTGTTTAAGACCGTAAAGCGACTTGCGAAGACGACAGACGCGTTTATCTCCTGGTGCGGAAAATCCCGGAGGTGGTTTCATGTAAACCTCTTCCTTGAGATCACCGTGTAAAAAAGCGTTATGCACGTCCATTTGATGTACCTCGTAATTTCGTTTTGCTGCGATATCTAAGAGTAAACGGACAGTTGTCATCTTAGCTACAGGAGCAAATGTTTCTTTATAGTCAAGGCCTTCTTTTTGATGATTGCCAAGAGCCACGAGACGTGCCTTAAACCGTTCTAATGAGCCATCAGATTTAAGCTTAATGCGAAACACCCACTGACTACCAATAACAGATTTGCCGTGTGGTAATTCCGTTAAGTCCCAAGTGTGATTGTCTTCCAAAGAAGTTACCTCTGCTTTTACTGCAGAGCGCCATTGGACATCTTGCATTGCTTCCTTAAACGTTCTTGGTTCGACTGCATTAGTTAGTTCAACAACATAGCTACGATGCTTTGCAGAGAAACGATCAGTGGATATATATGAAGATAAAGGATGCGCAGTACCTGAGGAAGCTGGTGGAGTAGATGATAATGAGGGAGATGAAGCGTGAGAGACTGAGACTGAATTAACCACGAAGTCTTGAAGACGTGTTGATGGTGTCTTGGCTCGATGTCCGCGTCCCATTAGTTCTGTTGATTCCACTGGTTCCGTAGATGTTACGGGAAGCTCAGGAGTAGGATTTGGGGGACAGATTGATGGATTATTTGCAGTAAGTACGGGATCAGTAGGAGCTGATCGATCATATTCTTCTTCGTCATGAAGAACATTAAAACTTGGAGGAGCAAGCCTAGTATCGGGACGAGTATCAGAAGACTTAGAATAAGGAAACGTGGTCTCGTTGAATACAACATCTCTGGAGACAAAGAAATCTTGGCGATCCAAGTCGAACAAGCGCCAACCTTTCTTAGCGTAAGGGTAGCCTATAAATACACATCTGCGACTGCGTGTTTCAAACTTATCTCCCTTGTGATCCAAGTTATGAGCATATGCCAAACAACCAAATGTTCTTAAGTGTTTGAAAGATGGAGGTTTGCCATAGAGTATTTCAAAGGGAGTTTTCCCGCCAAGCACCTGGGAAGGAGTCCTGTTGATAAGGTAGGCAGCAGTGAGCGTGCATTCGCCCCAGAAATCAGTTGATAAGTTCCCTTGAAAACGCAGAGCTCTTGCTACTTCGAGTATATGTCTGTGTTTGCGTTCTACGCGACCATTCTGCTGAGGTGTATGAACACAAGATGTCTCATGAATGATTCCTTTTTCTCGAAAGAAAGAGGTCATCGTCATAAATTCTGTACCGTTATCAGATCGTATGATCTTGATCTTCTTTGAGAACTGTCTCTCAATCATAGCAATGAAATTGCGCAAGGTAAGAGATACGTTCGTCTTTGACGAAAGCAAATACAACCAAATAGCGCGAGATCGGTCATCTACGATGGTGAGGAAGTATTTAGATCCACATAATGCTGTTGTGCGATAAGGACCCCATAAATCACAGTGTACTAAATCAAAGATTTCTTTGGCATTATTAATTGAATCCGGAAAACACTGTCGAGTTTGCTTTGCACGATGGCATATGTCACAACTCTTATGAAAAACCTCACTACTATCAGAACTAAAACCACTAACACTAGGTAAATATCTCAGAACACGAGCAGATGGATGGCCTAACCGTCCGTGCCATAATGCATAATCCTTGTGGACACTTGTCTGATTAGATTCCACAGTCTCAGTCCCTCGAAACCGGTATAGGCCTTCTCCCTCACGATCACCCGCTCCAATCAGCGTCCTCGTAGTGCGGTCCTGTAAAATCAATAAGCGATCAGTGAGTTGACCAACTAAGTAGTTATCAGAAACTAATTGTCCAAAGGAAATCAAATTAGTATGGAATCCGGGAACTAAGTAAACGTTGAGGAGTTTTAATCGAGATGTTAGTTGAACGGTTCCTTGTTGTGTTGCAAGAACATCGTTTCCTGCAGGTAAACGGACTGAAACTGGAGGAATGTTACGAACATCACGAAGGAGATCACGGTTTCCTGTCATATGATGCGTAGCTCCTGTGTCCAGAATCCAAATATCATTAGTCTTACCACTGAGACGTTCTTTAGGAGGATTTGTGCCAATCAAGCGTTGTATTGTACGCCATTGATCATCCGTAAAGCCACTCAATCCTAGTCGATCTGCATCAGTTAGAGGCGGAGGAATGGGAGCCGATGCTGTGTTAGCAGAGATAATCTGAGACAGATTAGCACGAGGTTGAGAACCACGACCACGTCCCCGTCCAGTGTTGCGATTGTTTGTGTTGCTGCGAGAACGATCCTCCCACCAATCGGGATAACCGATGACTTTGAAGCATCCTGAAGCCTCGTGTCCATTACGTCCACAGACAGTACAGAGTCTTGATGGATCACGATTAGGTCTCGGTCCAGATTCTGACGTGGATGTGGAACGTTGTGCTGTGCGTGTTGATGATGATATTTGAGCAGCAAAACTCATAGGATCAGGTTGTTGTGTTTTTGCGGAATGTATGGTCTCGTTTTGGAGTACCGTTTGGTAGACCGTGTCGAGATCAGGCAAAGGAGTGAGAGCGCACAGTTGCGATCGTATGGCACCATGTACACCATCATCCAAGCCAGCCAAAAAATCATGAATTTTAAGATTTTCCAGTTCTTTGTCGCGGGCTGTGTTTAAATCACATTCACACTTGTTGCACTGACATCGTTTGCTGTTTGTGTTGTCAGCAATAGCATCCCACAGTTTCGTCAGTCTTCCGAAGTAGTCGTCTATGGAAGAACCGTCTTGTTTACAGGTTGCCAAAGCATTGCGTAACTGTTGAAACCGAGCTCCACTTTTTAAAGAGAACCGTCGTTTAACAGTGTCCCAATAATCTTTAGCGTTTTCTCGTGTGGAAATCGAAGTTCGCAACTTAGGATCAATTGTCAGCTTTATCCATCCCACAAGGAGATGATTATTGGCTGTCCAATCTTCATAATCTTTGGAATCCTTAGCCGGTTGAGGTATCGTTCCGTCTAAGAATCCAAACTTCTTACGTGAGCTTAACGCCATACGCAAGTTAAGAGACCATTCATCATAATTTGATCCATTAAGAAGAGGTTGAGAAATTACCGCTCCTGGATTATCATTGGATGTCAAATCGTATGGTGATATGGTCTTGTGTTTTGTTGTGTTTTCTTCAGTCGTCATCGTTTATTTTGAAGAAGACGATGAAGAAGTTTATGAGAGGAAGACTGCCCTGTTTTGCGAGTGCTAAAACAGAGGAGAAGAATTAGCCGAGAGGCTTTAATGAACACAAAGAAGTTTATGAAAAAAAAAAAAAAAAAAAGGAGACTGCCCTGTTTTGCGAGTGCTAAAACAGAGGAGAAGAATATTTAATGAAAAATCATAGGATTTTTAGATTTTTAGATTTTCCTGCTCTGATACCATGACAAGTATTAAAGAGTTTAGGAATGAATTTCTTAAGATTAATGAGACCATAAGGTCGATTTATATACAAGAGTTTCGTAGAAGAAGATAAACACAAATATGAGATAAAGATAGACACATATCTTTCTCAATCTTAAATATCAAGTATATCTCTAATAGATATCTCCTAATAATTTATCTGCATTACTGATTTTCACTTGGATTTCTATTAATGTTGGTTAGATTATGGGAGATTTTAGGAATGTAGTTATTCATTTAAATATATTGCAATCTCTAGTTTTTAATGCAACCAATATTTGTGTCATTATACATATCAGTTTGTTTCTTTATATTTTCTTAAGAGTATATACTTAAATATATTCGTTTGGTTGTTGAGCAATTCGCTTTGGAATTGATGATTTACTGGTTTGATATCAATTGTAAAGGAAACATGCATTGTAATGGTTTGGTAAATCTCGACATTTTTTGTGTTATTATACGTATCAGTTTGGTTCTTTATATTTTCTTAAGAGTGTATACTTAAATATATTCATTTGGTTGTTGAGAAATTCGCTTTAGAATTGATGATTCACTGGTTCAATATCAATTGTAAAGAAAACCGGCATTATAATGGTTTGGTAAATCTCAGGCATTTTTTATGCTTCTGGTTTTATATCAACTTTATTTAAATGGTTTTGTTAATTCTCGGCTAAAACATGTAGTTTGCATTTTTTATAGACTCATGTATCCTTAATAAATTTTACAAAAAATAAAAGAAATCAGTCCCACTTAAATTAAGTGTGTTTCTGTTTTAATAGTATAAATAAAACTTTATCTAGTTTAAAACTTTGTGGTTAAGTGGTAAGGAGATAGATTTAAGATGCTAACATGTTTCAAATTTGATATACTGCTATACGAAACTAAAATACATTTTTGGACACACATGAATATACATTTTTATTTTCGGATCATTTAAATATTCATGTCTTTTCCCTCTAGGGATTAGTCAGAACCACTATGTAAGTTCAAAATAACCCAAACTAAATATATATATATATATATATATATAATTTTATCTAATCCAAGTGAAACTCAAGGACTTTATTTCTACCTAACAGTTTTATAAGTATAGTTTAAAAGTTTTGACAATTTAGTGAGATAATTATTACCAACAGATCGTTGGACCAGTGGTTTACGACATGAAGGTTGGTCTCACGTGTTCCTGATTCGTTTCCGTTGGGAGAGAGTTTTTCATCATGTCTTCGGCGGAAGAAAGCCTTATCCACCCCAATTCAGGGGATTAGTCGGGCCTAAATGCCCGGATACCCCTGACTAAAAAAAAAAAAATTTAGTGAGATAAAATGATGAGAAAGTAACGCATGCAAAGAAAAATGCTTTAGACTTCAATTTGTAGGAAGAACATGAAATGCGCTATCTGTTTCCAACATTTATTTTTGGAGAAAGGTTAAGAATGTATTCACGAGACGTTATCACTAGACTAAAGATATTTTTTGTTTATTTTTGAATCTACGACATATCATTATACTATTTATAATGGAAATTTTTTAACTGTTGAATTACTTACAATGGTTTGTTGAAAAAGAAAAGAAAAAGTGATGTGGATTAAACACATTTGAATTATTATAACGGTGTTCAAATTTGAACTTTGAAGGGTGAAGTTTTTTTGCCATGTGACACATATTTATTGGTTAAAATTTTTAATTGTTTTGATATTATATAAATAGAGATAAATGTTGTGTTTTTATTGGTTGATGATTTTTGATATATTTGTTTTCATCCCCAACTCTTTGAGATAATTATTTCATAGAAAATTATATTTTATTTTAACTAATTATATATCAAAATTTATAACTTAAATATATATATATAATAATATTATAAAAATCATCTAATTAATTTAATAACAATAATAATATTATAAAATTCTATACAAGACTATTAATAATTAAACATACATACATTATTATATTTAATAATATATTTTATAATTTAATAGTAATAAAATAAATTATAATTATTTATTTTTATTTATAAAAATCAATACATAATATCTTTTAAAAATATTTTATCATTTATATATATAAATTAAAATTATATAAATATTACTAATTTACTATATAAAATCCAAAACATTATTTATTAATATTTGAAAATATTCATAAACGTTTTCATATTTATCATCTTTTTATTTTATTTTATTGAAGGTTATGTATATCTCTAAAATAAAATTAAAATATTCATAAATATTTTCAAATTTATCATCTCAACTTATTTTTTCATTTTTATTCAAGTTTATGTATGTATCCTAAATAAAATTTAATAAATCTTCATAAATATTTCATATTTATCATCTTTTTATCCAAGATTATGTATATTCATATATTAAAACTAAAAAACATAATAAAATTACTAATATAAATTAAGGTTAACACAGTAATTAGTCTAATTTTATTAATGGCAAAATAGTAATCAACTATTTTGAAAGTGAATATAAGGCCAAAAACACTTCTCAATTAATATAAAGATATAACATAAAACATAAACAACTATTATTTAGTTCCTAATTGTTTAAGTTTAATTTAATTAATATTTTTTATTAAAATATATAATCACAAAATATAAAAAATAAAGAAAATAAAAAATGTGGGATATAGTGTTATAATATTATTAAACAAAATTATTGTAAGTATTAAAATTGAATATGGGTTGAATTGTGATGTGGAAAAAAAAGAAAATAAGGTGGAAAAAAAAAAGAGAAAATGAGGTGGAATGAATAGAAGGTATTGAAGCTTTTCAACATATGCTGTTGGAAGCTAATGACAAAAAAAGTTATCAACATACATTGGAATTTTTATTTAGTCGTTGTGATTGAGATCACATACATTAACCACGAAAACTTTAGTTTTAATTACCACAAAAACCTTTCACAGACATTGAGTCCCCGACAAGTGAAATTATTCTCAGCTTAAACTTATTCTTATAGAATATGGGCAAACTTTATAATAATGGGCTTTAATAGGCCCCAAGTTTGCATTTTATTTTTGTTGTTAACTCTACCCAAAACTCTATATTATTATGAGAAGAAAGAATTATAGTGAAAGATGAATATAAACTAACACCGTGAAAAGGTGAGATCACTAATGGTACAATATATTGTAAGAGAATGCCTCGACCGCCTCCTACGGATCTCACGTTCATTCTGTCCATCCGTGGGTTTACCCTTGTCTTACAGTTAATTTATTAATTTATTACACTGCCACACGATCATTTTCTATATTTTGTTATCATTTGCACGATATCGTGAATCAGTTTTCGATACGACATTCATTTTTTTAATTATTTCAGCTCAAACATGCTTAACTTCAGAGTTTTCTTTGGATAAGTGACTGAAAAAATAAGTGCACTTTGGTAAAATAGATAGCCAAGTCAATTATTTTAAATTTCTCTGCATATACCACAAATGGGAATGTTACAATCACCCTATTTCACAGAACGCAACTCTATTGTTGCGCACTAGGATCATTAACGGTGTGAGCCCTCACTGACTCCACACACGTCATCAAATTCGGTTATGATATCACTTATAACACTATGGATCCCACACCCATTCACTCGGCCCGTCGGCACACCCTCGTCCCATAACCGATTTGTTATTTTGGGAAGCTTTAAAAACTTATTTATTATCTATGTAATCACCACACAACTATTTTTGTGCTTTGTCATCACTCGAACAATACCACAAATCACTCATGGTAGTTCATTTATCTTTCAACTACTCCAGATCAAATATATTTAATTTTATAGTTCTGGTTGGAAAAATGACTAAAAGATAAGTGGACTTTAAAAATATGGTTCTAATTGGTGACCATTAAAATGAACCAAAGGAATTGGACAAAATGTCATTTGAGAAATTGAATTAACAAAAAAATAGAAATGTTGAAGAATTTTTATTCATATTTTGTTCCTCATCAAATTTGCAGAGGAATTTTTTTGTTCATTCATTCCTTAAACATGAGGAAAAATATGAAATATTGTGAGGCCCATATGTCTAAATTTTGACAAAAAATTCCTTTTAATTGGTAATAATTTTGAGAAATTAAAAATTCATCATAATTCTTTTTTTAAACTATGGTCACCAATTGGAGCCTAAATATACCTAAATCAATTCTTTTAAAATATTTTCGCATATACCACAAACCAGGATGCTACAAAATTTTGATTAATATCATTCCATAAACAAAAAGTCTCAAAATTATATATCGTATGACATTGTATTTTTTTCTTTCAAATACTTATTGCAGATTATATCATATTGAAGATTGTCATTCAAAGAAAGCCATAAACACAATTTATTATTCGTTAAGATTAAAACATCTAGCTGAATTTCATCAATGATATTTATTTTTTCAGTTTCTTTTGTGGTTATAGTTGTGAAAGTAGATTGTAGGTTCTTAAGAGCACGTACAACGCTGTGTCTTGACACAGATTCTAAGGGAAAAAAACAATAAAATAAAGAGAGGTGCTGACGTGGTTAGTGTCTCTTGTAAGAAACATTCCTTATATAAGGACTTTTAGAGACTGCATCTTAACTGTTTACGCCTATGTGGCATAATATGATTGGTTCTTTTTTTATTATTTGCTTTTTGCTTCTTTTTTTTTCTCCATCTGCAAAAAAAAAAAAAAAAAAAAATTTATTACCAATGTATCTGCTCTAAGTGTATAAATGTGAACATGTATTGGTAAACAAAGTAGAAATATAAACTACTAAATGGTCTTCTTTTTTTGCGCAAAACTAAATGGTCGTTTATTGTATCTTTTTTATGTTAGGGTTTGTGTTTTTATGTCTTTTGAACTTTCGGTCAGCTTATTTTTTTATTTCTTTGATTAATAATGTTTCAGATGATAAAAAAATGTTACTGAATGGTCATATCAAGTGATGGAAAAAAGAAAAACTGAGGATAAAAGAACAAATAACAAATGAAATAAAATGAAACATGTACGAGAGAGACAGAATGTCTACTTAGCCATGAGTTGTGTTTCCGTTTCACCCCAACGAAAAGGCATTCACGTTCTATATACCCAATTTGAAAAGAAAAAAAATTTACTATTTTCCAAAAAAAAAAAAATTAACAAACATTTGGTGCATTAATTTTAAAATGGCAAAAGTTACAAGATGATAAACAAATTGCTACTTTAGAGATCTAACACAAAAGTTTTCTTATTTAGAAGAATCTATCTAAACCGATTGAAAAAAGACATAGTCTATAGTTGGAAATAAAATAGCCCTAAAAATTAAAAGACCCATCAGCTTAATACCAGATTAGCTACACTAGTTTAATAATAGCCATGAGAAAGGTTTGTGATAGACTTCGCTAATCTATACTCTCAATCTCTCTGTAAATCTCTCAAAGAACACTTGATAACACTTGAATTGAATAGAAGAACAATACAGCTTTGAAGTCAGATTACACAGCTAGATCTCATGTCGATCATAACTCTGTAACCCTCAGTCTCATGGCGACTGAGTGAGAATGACTCATAACGTCAATCTACAACAACATCAAAGCATGGAAATGAAATGTTCAATCTATTGTTTATTTATACTCGTCGTTGCTAAATCGTTGCTAAGTCGTTGCTACTCCCAACGACTTTGCCACTCCCAACTGTAGAGACTCTAGCTCATTCCAAGACTTCTTTATTCTTCACTCTTCAACAACAACATGATAGACAAGTCTATCAGTTTGGTCCATTAAAAATGAAGTCCAAATGAAAGGTTAAAGACAAAACGACAAGCTGCTCACACAGATCATTGGATATGGAACCAAAGATGCATCGCTTTACTCGAGAAATTTCTGCTCTGGTCGGTCAAGGATGAAATACAATTTCAGATGATAGAAGCAACTGAACGACCGATCTTGTCTTGAGTTGAAAAATTCTAACCGTGGATCATATTATTTCGCTCTCTCCACAATTCAGAGATCATTGATTGTCATGCAAGAAGCGTAATGTAACGCATATGCTTGCTACTCGAGAAGGAGATTAGAAGTTGCAGATTTTCATCCCACGAAAAGGGAGGTTCAATCGAGAAGCCATGAAGCTCTAAATATGGCGCGAAAAGAGGTATGAGAAGAATAAATGACTCTATTCGAACGAGATTTTTTGCGTCGATTTCGAGTCGGTTTTGAGTCAGAGCTTCTGATCCATGTAGAAATATCCAGACCTTTTCTTAGCTATTAAGTTTGTATGTTGATATATGGTCACTGCTACTAAATAAGTAGCTAATGTTGATTACAAAACTGTACTTCATGATAATATTTGTGAATGTCTCAGTAGAAGCGTTACATAAGCTTAAAAAAAAAATTGTTGTGTAGAGTTACACAGTTCATTTAGTGTGACAAAATAATTAAAGGAGAATATCACAATCGAGTTGAAACAAAAAAAATGATATGCTTAAAAAATGCATGTAGACGGTCCATTTTCTCTCTCTTCCTTCTCTCGAGAGGAAATTTTAGAGCTTTAGGGTTTCAGAGATCTCTTCGATTTCAGGTGTCTGGCGCCACTTCCGTGATAAATCTACCATATATTCATCTTGTTCTCATTGCAACTGTGGTCGGCGGTAGTTGAATCGGAAGATATCTTTAATAATTTAAGTTTCGACAACGCGTGGTGGGTGGTTCTTTGGCAAGGCGTGCGGTGGTGGTTTTATGGCGCAGTATACATTTATAGTAAGACACCAGATCCAAAGCCGTTCGAGTACTGTGGAGGTTCAGGGAAGGTGCAGAGACTGCCATGGTGGTGTGGAGTTGCTTTGTTCGTAGTGGAAGTCGTCGAATGACAAGGAGGGGCGTTACTTTTCGAGGAGGTTCACAACAAGGCTATGTGAGACGTCTCGGTTGTGGGGAGTCTCGACGGTGGTTGTGGACCCAGTCGCTTGTTGGCTTTCTCATGGAAATTTCTCGATTGAATCTGAGATGGTTTATAGATGGATGGTGGTGACAAGCCTCGAAATAAGATTTGGGTCTCGAAAGAGGAAGCCGCCACGATTTCTTGCTCACATTTCTCACCGCCAATTTATTTTCTGGGAATCTTAGGAGGAAGCTGGAGGCGCCATAAGATGGTGAGATGAGATCATGTCCTACGATCCTTGGAATGGTGGTTGGAGTCGGTTCTCCACGCTTTTCAGGAAGGGGGCTGGTTGTGTGCCAGTAGTCTCACCGCTTTTTACAACCGCCAACGTTGAAGATAGAAGCTGCTGAAGTACCTAAAGCGGCGACGGAGCTCGAACTATTTCTTTTTTAGGTTTCGGGGTCTTTGAATTTTACTTTGGTTCAATTTCTTTTGTAAACCCAGATGCTATTTGGTTAAAGATCGGTTTAATTTAAATATAATATTAAAAAGTTATATGCTTAGGAAAACCTAAGAGTTTTTTTCTCTAAATTATATTAGATTAATATTAATAAACCGATCTAAAAATTAGAAATGAATAGGATTACACGAGAGAGCAAACCAAAATTAAAAACAAAATTACAATTGGACCAAGAAGAACCCTAAATAATCAAAGGAGGAACTTGATTAGGATTAGCAGCTGAGCTTTAGGTTCCATCCGCAAACTTCTGCCTCCTAGCCGGCGGTTACAAGAACGACGGATACGCATCACACAACCAACCTCCTTCCCGACGAGCATGGAGAACCAACCCCAGCCGGCGTTCCAAACAAAATAAGACCTTTACCCCTCGCGCCACCTTCTAACGATTCTGATTTCCGCCCGATAATCTCCCACGGCCTTATCTGGTAAGATCCGCTTTTGCAGTATCCCATGGCTGCTTTTCTTCATCGGACTGCCAACCTTCGCTTACAACGTCTCTTCATTGGATCGCCTCCAAGCAAACTCTGCTCCGGTCAAGAAGAAACAATGGGGATCGATGGTCAACAAGTCCACCTCACTTATTGTACCCGTCGAAACCCACCAAGAACTATCGGTCTCACCTAGCTCTACCACGTAACCTTCTCGACGTGCAGCGCTCACCACCCAACCTCTCTGTTGACTTATGTTACGGAAAACGACTAGATCCACTCCGTCTTGCATGTCTCTGTGTCACTCTTGGTATGCCAACATCCTTTAATAACTCTTGATATGATGTTTTATGGAGAATCATCGATTTGTCACATCGTCGTTGTCGTTTTACAGAAGATATCTAACCTACGTGCACTGTCGGAAGAAGATTTGTCGAGGCCTCTTCTTGTGCCACTCTCGGATCACATCTACTATGATCCGCGCTCTATCTGAGAAAAATCCATCACTGCGTCGATGGCTACTGTCGAGTATCGGAGGAGTTTTTGAAACCAAATGAAAACAGTGAAAAAAAAAAACTTAGAGAAAAAAAAATGAGAGAAAATGACACTTAAAAACCTATTTGAAGTAAATATTGGAATCCTAAAATATGTTGACGGCGAGTTTAGTATACAAATATATATAACCAACATTTTCTTACCAAATAAAATTGATTACTTTTTTTTTTAGAATTCATCAAAATGTTTATATCTAACTAAATATAATTTCTCAAAACAAAAGAAGTCTTTGTTATCCCCATTAAATGAAAGATCGAGTAGAAACTTCATAAAGCAACATTCTTTTTGTTATTTGAACACCATATAATATAACAAATCAACATTGATGAAGTTCAAAAAAAAGATCAACATTGACAAAAAAAAAAGAGGAAGATTAAACTAATAATTTTTCCATTGAACTATCATGGTGTCAGTGTAAACTTACAAAAAAACAGTCTTTGTTTCTTCAGATAAATTTTTGGTTTATTACTGTGACCGGGTACTGATATGATGATGAGAAGACTACAAGAGGACTGAAGCAAATAATAGGAGACCCAATGGAATCTCTGCAGTTTTGTTTCCCACTTCTTTTTTATATCAATTAAATATTGTAATATACATATATGGTATATCCGTATATGTGTATGTATACATTATATTTGAATTATAGAAAATGTTTGAATATAAAATTGGAGAAGATAAATTACTAAGACAGCTGTAGAAGGACAGAGTCATATCATGGGACAACCCTATATGTCCAATAAAGGCGTTGGAATCCTTTTGTCACTCTTTTGATTACTTTATAAATGTCATATAATTAGTCTACCTCTCATAAACAAGTTGTTAACTTGTTACTATGGTTTATTTTCCTTAAAATGTACCTATCATATCTAACGTTACTGACTCTAAGGATCAAGTTATTTTACTATCTAACTGGAAAAAACACCGCGTGCAAACCTGAAACCATCCTGTTGGTACATCGAAATCTGTATGTACCAAATCTTGGTACATGCACTTAATTAGTTAGCTAGATTTGGTCAGTATAGTAAAAACATTGTTTATATCTTGAATAAAAGGTAAATATATAATAAGAAGAATTAACAATACGATAAGGAGATGAGATAGTAGTTAAGTAATACTCCCTCGGTTTCAAATTATAAGGGATTTTAGAGGGTTTTTTTTGTTCCAAAATATAAGGGGTTTACATCTTTTTAGACAGCTTTAACTTTATTAAAAACTGTGTGACCAATTATATTTTATAGTTTTCTTTGTTATTGGATGAATTATTTTTAATTTATTTATTTAATAGATATATTTTATACTCCCTCCGTTTTAAAATGTAAGGGGTTTTAAGGATTTTTCTTTGTTTCAAAATATAAGGGGTTTACATTTTTTTAGACAACTTTAACTTTATTGAAAACTGTGTGACCAATTATATTTTACAGCTTTATTTGTTATTGGCCGAATTGTTTTTAATTTATTTATTTAATAGATATTTTATGTAGAAAAGTAAATTTTTTAATATTTGTGCTTTTAGCCAAAACTCCTTACATTTTGAAACGGAGGGAGTAGAAAAGTAGATTTCTTAATATTCGTGTTTTTAGCCAAAACCCCTTACATTATGAAACGGAGGGAGTAGTTGTTAAAAAAATGTAATTAAGTAATAGTTATAATAGCGATATTTCAGTTGTTTCTAATTGTGTTTGATACAAAAAATCAAATTTTGGAAAATTAAATAAAAATTAAATTGATACTTTGATATAAATATAAGTTTTTAGAAGAACGAAAATACTCCACTATTTTTAGTGGATACTTATAGAAAATAGACAACTTATAAATCTTTATTGTAAGTTAATAATATATTAAGGTTCAAAAAATATATATTTCGTTTAATTATTGACATCGTTTTAGTGGTCAACTATTGATATGATATCAACATATTTTATTATTTCCATTAATTTTATACTGATAATTAATATGTTGGGGAACAAAAACCTAGTCAGCTGTGAAAAAGTGTTATCAATTACATTCTACGGCTGCTTTTAACTAAGAGCATGTACATCCAAGTTTCTTAAAAAAAATATTAAAATATTGCAAACTCTAATAAATAGTTAACAATTCAAGTTCTTAAAATCTTTATTTAAGAACCGGTTCTTATACTGTTTTTGACACGTGACAGATTGTCATTCGTCTACTTTTTTTCAATTTTTTTTTTCCTACACTTTCCCCCAAAATATATATATATTTTTTTTTAAGAACTTCCTATTGGATTTATGGATGGTGATGCTCTAAGCCCCCAAATTATTAAAGCCAAATGTTACACCAACGGGCAACAGTATGAACGGTTGGTTTCTAACCACGTTCGTAGATTAAAGATCATATGGCAAAACTAAAGAAAAAAAAATATAGTTCAATGAAAAAAAAATAGTACTATAAGAAATGATGAAAGTGGCATTAGATTAGATGTGCAGATGGACAGATGAGAAAAAAGTTAGATTAGACTTTTTTTTTTTTTTTTTTTGTCAACAGAGTTTTTTTCTATATTGTTAACGTAGTGAGTTGTGACACAAAATCGATGCTAGCAGATTTATTTTGCTAGAAATATCCTTTATTATTACTATTATTTCACTTTTGGCTCTCCACCGAGAAACTGATGTGATGAATGATAGTCATAGTCCAATATTCATTTTTTTTTGAATAATAATGAAAGATTCATCAGTTCGCGTGTTGCGCAGTGGCCATACAGGTCGGGTCAAGTAATTTTGATTTGGGGTCAAGTTTGTCACGTGAATGAAGTTGTTACTTGTTATCGATGGCTTCTACATGCACCGTTGAACAATGGAGATGTTTCCTTTGAGAATCAAAGCTACTTCATCTCATCACTGAACAATCATTTTTTCCGGACGAATTTACAACTTCATTAATAATTAAATATATTGTATGGTTATAAATCGAAGACATTTACATAATTTCATAAATATAATTATTATATACAAAAACGTATGAATCATATGTTGAGAAAATACATCAAAAGGGAGATTGACGATGCTTTCTGAAGAGAAGTCTTATTCGCTAACCGATTATATCAGTTATTGTCCAATTTCATGAAGAATCAAGGTCAGCTGAGCCATACGAACAACGGTTCGAGTGACACAGGAGATATGACGTGGATGCCAAGTCAGCAGATTGGAATTGAAGAAAGTGAAGATAGGAAAGCTGCGAAATGAAAACTCTATATTTGGAAGTAATAAGAGTATATAAGATAGGGACACCTTGAAGATTAGGTTTAGCCATTTTATGAAATAGAGCCAGAAGTGTGTAACACAGAAAGGTGTGTGTACGACTTAGAAAACTCGGTGAGTGTTTGAGAGATAAGCAACTGTTGTTGCTTGGTAAGGTTTTGGGTAGCTTTAGGAATTGGTCAGTCTTGTTTCACTAGTGTGAAGTCAAGTAAAACTGATTGAACAAGATTCGTTGTAATTTGTTCAAGAGATTTCTAATAAGAAGTGTTTTGCTTTGGAAGATTCCTTCGTGTAACTCCATAGTGTGTTCTCTGCGTTTTCATTTGGTATCAGAGCGGTCAACCACTGGATTTCTAGCTTAAATCAATCAGGTTGAGATCTTGGTGAGAACATGGATACTAAGGAATTCATTGCAATTCAGAAACTTATCATGCTCGATGAAGGTAACTTCGGACACTGGAAAGTGCGAATGAGACATGTGATTCGGGCTATAGATGAATTGGCATGGGATGCGGTGTTGAATGGTTGGACGGAACCTCAAGAGATCATGGAAGACAAAACCAGAGTCAAGAAAGCCTTGGATAAGTGGACTGATGAAGAAAAGAGTGCATCAAAGTTTAACTCTAGAGCGATATCCACCATTATGTCAAGTGTTAGTGTCGAACAGTTCAAAATCATTCAAGGATCTGAATCTGCGAAGGATGCTTGGGATGCACTGACAAATCACTTTGAAGGAGATGAAAGTGTGAAAAGGACCCGTCTCGACCATCTGGCATCGACCTTTGAAAATCTGCGTATGGAGGAAGACGAAACTGTTGGAAGTTTCTCGACCAAACTAAGCACCATAGCCAACGAGGCGTCTGTACTTGGGAAAAGGTACCATGAGAAAAAACTCGTGAAGAAACTAATAAAATGTTTGCCAGCAAAGTTCTCCGCACAAAAGGCGATTCTACAATGCTCTATGAATACCGATGACATGAAGTTTGATAAGTTAGTAGGCATGCTGAAATCACAAAAGATGGAGGTAACAGGTCAGCAACAGAAGCCAAGTGGCGGTATTGCATTCACTGTGGATCAGGAAAGTGACAGAGTGAAGAAGCTCGAAGACAACTTGAGTCTAATGGCGAGAAATTTCAATAAAATGCTCAAGAGAGTAGAGAGGGGACAAAATAAGGCGTTTGGGAGAACCTCAAGAGGAGACGTTGATAGGACTTCAGGGTTATTTCAAGCTGAAGGTCACAAAACCTCCAAGAAAAAGGACATGCAGTGTCACGAGTGTGATGGTTTTGGACACTTTAAGCACAAGTGTCCACTGGTTAAGAGAAAGGAACTGAAGTGCTCTGAATGTCGCGGATTTGGGCATGTTAGAAGTGAATGTCCAACTACTATGAAGGACAAAGAAAAGTCTTATGTGTGCTTCAGTGACACTGGATCAGACAATGACAGTGGAGATGATGAACTGCTATTAAATTTTGTGGCCCTTGTTACTCAGGATGAAGAAGTAACTGTCGAGGATGCTGATCTAAACTCTGACTCGAATGGAGAGGAAGTCGATGTTAAGCAAGAATTCAGCAGTCTATACGATAACTGGGTGAAGCACAGCCATGAGAACCTGCAACTGCTGAAAGATACTGCAATGCTGAAAGCACAAGTAAACATTCTTGAGATTGAATAGACATCACAGCCCGAAGCATCAAATGGTGGTGATGAGAAATCGAGACAAGAATTAGCAAAACTGAAGGAGGAGAACAGAATTTTGGAAGGAAAATTTTCAAAAGTTAGGGAAGCCTTCAGTGAGGAACAACAGAAGAATAAGTGTTTAAATCAGGACTTAACTGAGAATCATAAGAAGATCCATATGTTGAACAACGGAAAAATAAGCTTGGATGAGATGTTGGCAATGGAAAAATCTACCGAGAATAGACGAGGGGTTGGATATTCAGGAGGAGCAGATCCCTGCTGAAAAGTGTGTAACTCACGTCCGATTCGCAAGAAAGAGTAATACACTTAACACCGAGAGACTCGTGAAGAAAAAAACCCAACACAAGAAAGATATATGATGTTTTGGATGTGGCAAGAAAGGGCACAAGAAGGCTAAATGCTGGACGCTGTGGAGCAAAATCCGTAAAGCATGGAGCCTAAACAAGTGTTTCATTGAGCCAACTTGCTTTGGAAAGGTTTGGATAGCCAAAAAGAAGCTATATGGAGATACTCAAGTAGCCCAGCCAACAAAAGGAATATCAGCTAATGATGTCATGTGCAATCTCTCTATGATCAGTAACGTTGCTTATACCTCAACCTCGAAGGTGGACGGAGGAGCTTGGTACTTTGACAGTGGATGCTCTCGTCACATGACAGGATGCCTTGAAGTGTTAGATGAAGTCAAACAAATCAAAGGAGGATATGTCACCTTTGGTGATGGTGGACAAGGTAAAATAGACGCGGTTGGTAAAATGCAGAAGGACGGGAAGCCAAATCTTGTGAATGTATATCTTGTGAAGGGACTAAAGGCAAATTTGATTAGCATCATCCAACTGTGTGACGAAGGCTTCAAAGTAATATTTACCAAAGTAGACTGTCAAGCAATAGACGAGGTTGGTCAAGTGATACTGGTCGGTATAAGGTCTGGAAACAACTGCTATATGTGGGAACCAATGAAGAACTGCCTCACATCGGTGGAGTCACAGCTTGATCTCTGGCAAAAGAAGTTAGGTCACATGAGTATACACGGTATCAGTAGGATTGTAAGCGCAGAGGTCTTCAGAGGTATTCCCAAGTTAGAAAGCTCAACTGAAACTGTGTGCAAAGCTTGTTGTCAGGGAAAACAAGTCAAGGTTCAACACAAACAACTGAATGAGATTCGATCAAAAAGAATGCTAGAACTTATTCACATTGACCTTATGGGACCCGTGAATCCTGAGAGTATCACTGGGAAACGATACATTTTTGTCCTGGTTAACGATTTCTTAAGGTATACATGGATTCGATTTTTGAGAGAAAAATCAGAAGCAACAGAAAGTTTTAAGATTCTAGCGTTAGAGCTCACAAATGGTAGAACTAGCATTGGTCAAGTTAGAAGCGATCATGGTGGCGAATTTCAAAACGAAACGTTCGATAGATTTTGTCAAAGCCAAGGCATTCAACATCAGTATTCTGCACCTCGAACCCCTCAGATGAACGGTGTTGTGGAACGAAAAAACAGAACGCTTCAAGAAATGGCCAGAGCAATGCTTCATGGTAATCAGGTTGCACCACAGTTCTGGGCCGAAGCAATAAATACTGAATGTTATATTATCAACAGGGTCTATGTAAAACCAGGTACTAAGATAACCCCGTATGAGATCTGGAAGGGAAAGACTCCTAATCTCAGCTACTTTCATGTTTTCGGGTGTGTATGCTATATTCTGAATGACAAAGATCAGCTTGGCAAGTTTGAAGCTAAGAGTGATGAGGGAATATTTCTAGGGTATTCTCCAAATAGTAAAGCATACCGGGTGTACAATAAGAGGACAAGATCCATTTGCGAATTAGTCAATGTCGTCTTTGATGATCGCAATAGTTATACTTTGGAAGAAGTGACTCAGGAACCCGTCTGTGCTACGCAGCCACAGAGTCAGCCGGATGACACAAGCTTCCGTCTGGAGGAAACAGACAAGGCTATACCAGATGAGAATTTGCAACGAACAGGATTCAGTCAGGTAAGTCGTGATCACTCCATCTCGGATGTAATAGGGGATGTTCATGCTGAACGACAGACGAGGAATAAACAGATTGATTTTAAGGAAATGGTTAAACTCGCATGTTTTGTCTCGTTCATTGAGCCAAAAACTATCGACGAAGCTCTGGACGATGAGTTCTGGACCGACGCAATGCATCAGGAACTGGATCAGTTTAATCGGCTAGATGTGTGGACCCTGGTTCCTTGCCCATGTGACATCAATTTTGTAGGAACTAAGTGGGTCTATAAGAATAAGATTGATGAAGATGGCAATGTGGTCAGGAATAAAGCAAGGTTGGTGGCTCAAGGGTATTCCCAGATTGAAGGAATATATTTTGATGAAACCTTTGCACCTGTTGCTTGGCTTGAATCCATCAGATTATTATTCAGGATAGCTTGCAAGCTCAAAATCAAACTCTACCAAATGGATGTAAAGAGTGCCTTTTTTAATGGAGTGTTGCAAGAGGAAGTCTATGTTGCTCAACCAAAGGGGTTTGAAGATCCTAAGTACCCAGATCATGTCTTCAAACTTAAAAGAGCTCTCTATAGACTAAAACAGGCACCTCGAGCTTGGTATGAAAGGCTTACGTAATTTCTATTAGGTCAAGGATTCAAAAGAGGAGGAGTAGATAAGACCTTATTCATCCTTGTAGATGACCGCAGTATACTCATTGTTCAGATATATGTTGATGATATAATCTTCGGAGCCACTCAAGAAAAGCTAATTCAAGAGTTCGTGAAAACCATGACAAGGGAGTTTGAGATGAGTATGGTGGGTGAGCTCAACTACTTTCTTGGACTTCAAGTGAAGCAGACAGAAGAGGGGATCACAGTGACGCAGAGCACCTATGCCCGTAACTTGGTAAAAAGATTTGATATGGAGATGTGTAAGGCTGCCAAGACACCAATGAGCACAACCAACAAACTATCCAAAGATCAAGAGGGACAGAGAGTGGATGAACGTCTGTACAGAGCCATCATAGGAAGTCTTCTGTATCTAACGGCCAGTAGACCGAATATTTGCCTGAGTGTCGGGTTGTGTGCAAGATATCAGGTGAACCCTAAGCAGTCACATCTGATGGCTGTGAAGCGTATAATCAGATATGTGAAAGGTACAATTAATTATGGTCTGAAATATACAACTGACACGAATTCAAATCTTGCAGATTTTTGTGATGTGGATTGGGCAGGGTGTTTGGATGATCGGAAGAGTACCTCCGGAGGTTGCTTCTTTCTAGGAAACAATCTTGTCTCATGGCATAGCAAGAAACAAAACTGTGTATCACTATCAACAGCTGAAGCAGAATACATTATCTTGGGTAGCTGTTGCACACAACTCCTATGGATGAAGCAAATTTTGAGTGACTACGGTATTCACACAGATTCCTTTCTAGTACATTGTGACAATAAGAGTGCAATTGATTTAACTAAGAATCATGTGCAACACTCAAGAACTAAACATGTTGATATCCGACATCACTTTGTTAGAGGATTGGTTGAGGAGAAACTAGCTATAGTGAAACATGTTGCATCTGAACAGTAACTTGCTGATATTTTTACTAAACCTCTTGATTTCAACAGCTTTTTGTACTTACGGAAAGCTCTTGGAGTTTGTGATTGTTAATCTATTAGGCTTATCGGAGGAGTGTGGTACGGCTGAGATAGACTGGGTCACACAGGATGAGACACAACAACTCGACAAGAGACAACCAAAGGAAAGGTACTATTTTCATGACCAAAGCTAACCAAGCTGAGCATAAGAAGATGAGCACTTAGTTCGGACTAGGATGCTAAAACAGTTTAAGTCTCAGTCTGATCACTACTTTGATTATGAATTTGTATTGATTAAATCATATCTAAGCATGGGGATGTAAACTCGTGAGAGTAAATAGACATGAAGAAATACTTGACAGTTGAAGCGAAAGGGTGCCAAAGTATAAGTGTATTGTAGTAAAGGAAGTGGAAAATCTGAATATGTGTGTGTCTAGGATGAAAGCATCTCGGCTGAGAAAAGCTCTCTAATCAAATCCACTAAGTAATAAAAAAAAAATATATATATATATATATATATATATATATATATATATATATATATATATATATATATATATATATATGGTTACTCCGGATGAAAGCATCTCGGCTGAGAAAAGCTGTCCAAATATTAAATCAGATTGGCACCCCGCTTAGCTGTTATAATTCTCTTCCTCTGTCAAACCATGTGCATGACTCTAAGCAACGCAAACACTCAGCTGGGTTACGCAGCCTGTCTGGGATATGAAAATCCTTGGTTGGACAGAGACGTCAGCACCTTGGCTAAGGAAGGCTATCTCTGTGGTCTTAAAAGGGAGGAAGGTTTCATTCTTGTGGGTACATCGTCTAACTCAGCTAAATCACTCCCTCCACATACCGTATGTAAGTAAGGGTAATTTTCGTTTTTGCATCTGATTTGTTTGGAGACTTTGCTTTTCATTTTTTTAGAATAGTTTGGGTCCCTCATCTCTTCTCTAATAAGTGATTACTTGGATACATCATGCATGCGAGCCTTCATCCTCACTCTGGTTATTGGGCCTAAGCCCGTTCATGTATTACTAACAGTCTCATTGTGTTTTGAGCCCATTAGGTATAATGTCTGCCTATATTACAGAGCCGCAATGGATATGGGTATGTGTCTCGACAATTACAAAAGTTCATATTCTCACAATGGCTTCACCTCCTCCACACGCTACTCGCCTTCAGACTAGAAAGATGATGATTGCTGCTCGAAATGCTAGAACACCAATTTGAGGACTTCCATGGGATGATGAAGCACCACCAGTCGCCGATCATCCATACGATAAAACCGATGAAGATGAAGCGCCAATTCTGGATCATAACTATGTTCCGTTTGAAGAGCATTACGCTGAAAGCACACAACTGTTTGCTGATCGAAATGATATTTACCCAGAGTTGGTGGAGGTTACCGAAACACCGGTTGACTCGAAGCATCTATCTCAAACGGCACAAGGTCGTTTTAGATGTCTGATACACAAGAACTTTCTTAATCAGAAGGTACTGGCTATGAAGGATGTTACGTTGAGTGAAGTTCGTCGGATTATAGAGAAAGTGGGTCTGATCTACACAGTCCTTCACGTCTCGTCATACTTCTCGCGACCAGTCAAGGAGTTTGTGGCGAATCTTTGTGACTTGGAGGATCGAGAGGGGCTTAACCTGGTGTTTGTTCAGGGACATATGTACGATTTCTCACCCTATCTGATCAACCGGATGTTCATGACACCAGACATAGCAAATCCATGTGACTGGAATGATGAGAACATTGACCAAGCAGTCACGGTGCTGACTGGTGGAAGCATAACTAAGTGGGGATACGTCGAATTCTATCACCTCCTTCCCATGTTTCAGGTGTTGTACAAGGTTTGATGTACTAACTGGATGCCCACGCTAGACAAGACCATCCTTGTCCGAGAGCGTCTCCAGTTTCTCTTTATGTTACACAAAGGAAGGAGCTTTAATTTTGGGCGACTGGTACATAAGCCGATTCTACAACTAGCACAGACACCGGTGATGGAGCGCAAGTTTATCTTTCCAAACCTGATTTTTCAAATCGTGGCGTTTCAGTTTGACGTTCCGATCTATCGTGCTGATGGTGCTCCTCTTGGTCATCCAAGTTACGTTTCCAACTGTGTGGAAGAAGAACCGGACTTATTAACGGATGTCAACAATGCCTTAACAAGTCTACTCTCTATCAAGAGGCGTCTTGCTCGTAAGCATGTTCTAATTTCATTTTGCCTTCCCACAAATACATGCTCATTTTTTTTTGTCTCGATATGAAAATCGATTCAGGGGGAGAATACAACAGGCAAGCTAAGCAAGAAGAGGATGGTGAAACTAGTGATGAGGCCCGGACTGAGTATGTCAGGGATGATTGATTTGATGCCAATGATTGATACCGGATTAGACTTATGATCTTATGCTATTAGCCTTTCAGCTCTATTGTTATTACAAAAAAGGGACTTCCTGATTTTGCTTTATCTAATATGAAGTTGAACTATTACTTTTAAGATGGAATTGCCTTTAAACATGTCTAAGTCTGTTTGGGCAGTCTAAATGTTGTGACTGTAAACCTGTGTATTGTTTAGTTATGATCTTGCAGGTTGAATCAGTTATCACATTGAGACAAAAAGAGGAAGAATGAAGAATCAAGGTCAGCTGAGCCATACAAACAACGGTTCGAGTGACACAGGAGATATGACGTGGATGCCAAGTCAGCAGATTGGAATTGAGGAAAGTGAAGATAGGAAAGTTGTGAAATGGAAACTCTATATTTGGAAGTAATAAGAGTATATAAGATGGGGACACCTTAAAGATTAGGTTTAGCCGTTTTGTGAAATAGAGCCAGAAGTGTGTAACACAGAAAGGTGTGTGTACGACTTAGAAAACTCGGTGACTGTTTGAGAGATAAGCAATTATTGTTACTTGGTAAGGTTTTGGGTAGCTTTAGGAATTGGTCCGTCTTGATTCACTGGTGTGAAGTCAAGTAAAACTGATTGAACAAGATTCGTTGTAATTTGTTCAAGAGATTTCTAATAAGAAGTGTTTTGCTTTGAAAGATTCCTTCGTGTAACTTCATAATGTGTTCTCTGCGTTTTCATTTCATATATGATTTTCTCTGATGCGCTTTGTAGTCAGCATCTTCAGGCTGATGTTTCTTTGTACAAAAACACGTCTTGAAACCTGAAATGTTACAATGGAATTCTGGAAAGTAAACACATTGATACCAATACTTTCATATCAAAATTTTTATGATGAATAGTGTTTTAAAATTTGTTTCCTTGTTAAAAACAATGTATTCCACTGTAGTATTGTAGTATTCATATCCATCATTGAGTCTCGTTTGCTTTATTGGCTTGGCAAATTGTTGAATGCTTCATATGATTGTCTCCCAGCCTTCAGTCTTCCCCAATTGTTATTCATGGTTCTCAGATTTGGCGACATTTAACACATTTATTTACGCTATAAATAATCCAGGCAGAAATCCATTGACAATCTATTCTTCGATATGTGGTCGGAGGAAAAAAAACCTTAGAAAGAAGACATGATCACAATATGCCCAAATACATTCCCCATAGACATAAGAAAACCACATCTTTATCAAATAATGCAGATCATGCAGATCAAGCAGAACATATGCAGATCAAGCAGATCATGCAAAACAAATGCAGATCAAGTATATTTAACAATATATAATATTTATTCAAATAGTGAAGAAAAAAAACTATACAAATCAAAATATTTAAATGTAGATAATACAGAACTATAGTAGTATAAATACATTAAATTTAATCATGGTTATAAATATGTTTAAAGTTTAAATAGTAATTAGTAAATCCTATTTAACGAAACTAAATTAAATATCTTACTTTTACACAAGAAATTGACATATTAATAAAAAATTAATTTTACAACTTAATAAATTTATAATAAAATAGAAATATGAATCACTTCAAAAAAAAATTAAAGGCATACAATGTCATTTTAGTTTAGAAAGTAATAAATTCTTTCAAAAACTAATTATCTAAATTTTGGAAAATTTATTTATCTAAAACTAATAAAGTTGTTTAAAAAATGAAAACAAATCTTTATTTAAAATTTGAAATTTTTTTAATTATTTAATAAAAATAATTGAAGGAAACATACATACATAGGTGAACATGAACAAAAGATATCATAGTTGAAACTGTTGGAATTGCTTTAAGGTGAAATATTTTGAGTAGAAAGAAGAACGCAGACAACAATCATGATTGAAAAGTTGCCAGAAATGTGATATAAAATTAAGCAATTGAATGGAGAAAAAGATAAAAAGAGGATGGAAGAAGATGAACATTTTCGTGATCGGAGATCCAAACCAAAAACTCCTCGACCACCATTGAAATTTCTCCTTCACTTTCATATCAAACCATAAATTCACCAAATTACTTTTATTCCTGAATAATCATTTACTTTCATGAATTTTAACAATAATTTTATTCATGCTAAATATGCTTCCTTTTCCCTATAAAAAAGGCTAAACATGCGTCCCGGAGCATTAACAAAAGGATAAATGACTTCATAAGAGCAATTCTAACTAGGCAATTCTAACTAGGCCTGGGACGATTTGGATATCCGTTTTTTTTAGGTATCTTGATCCGGATCCGGATTCGCCAGATATGCAATATCACTATCCGGAACCGGACCAACATTACTTGGATATCCGGTTTTTGGATATCCGTAAAAATATTGGATATCCAGATCCGATCCGAAATTTGATTAATTTTTTTAAGAAATTTTATTATTTTAAATTTTATTTAAACCAGACTACTTTTTTACGTACTAAACTGATTCACCAACTATTTTGGGTTTAATTTGGACATTTATTATTTAATAAATGAATCTACTATTTTATTATTATTATTTCTAAATCGTATTAGGCTTTCGTAAATAAATTCAATCCAATCAATCTTTTCTTTTGAACAAAACCATCTTAGCCATCAAATTCACTAATCGATAATGTTTTAGAAGCAAAGGTAAACAATGAGGTTATTTCATACAAAGGTCAATCACTCATACTTCTTTCATTATCATTAAAACTAAAAAAATATAAAAACATATATAATATAAACGGATATCAGATATCCGGTTCTGAAATTTTCTATTATCCGGATCCGGTTTCGACGGATCCGTGATTTTAATATCCGGATCCGGATCCGACATCCCGGATATCCGCTTTTTGGAGTGGATAATAATTCCAGCCCTAATTCCAACCCAAACACTAAATTTGATGTTTTGGTGTCCCAATATTTTTCTCCTCTCCAACCACACCATCAAATTCTACACCAAAAATTAATATATCTATTATTATATTATTAAATTTAAGATTTTATTTATTTTTAATAGTTTTAGTAAATAATTATTATTTTTATAACTAACTAATTATAAATAAAATAGAAAATTACAATCGGTAAGATTAAAAAAGATTTCATGTATTTTTATTCTAAATTAATTTACGTATTAATATAGTTTTTTTCAAATTAATATCTTCTATTAATTTTTATTTAAAAACTTTTATCAAAAATAATTTTTTAATCATTTAAAAACAACATTTAATCATATTATTAAATTTTTACCAATTAGTAAACAATAATTTAAATAAAAAATATAAATAAAATATATATATTTTTTGGTGTTTTGTGAACAGTACCGCACCAAATTTGGTGTGAC
This sequence comes from Orychophragmus violaceus, assembly GCA_030180135.1. Classification (NCBI taxonomy): domain Eukaryota; kingdom Viridiplantae; phylum Streptophyta; class Magnoliopsida; order Brassicales; family Brassicaceae; genus Orychophragmus; species Orychophragmus violaceus. Next base: position 101,125,540 of record CM058233.1, on the reverse strand, counting down.
ACTGTTCACAAAACACCAAAAACAAAAATTTGATGTTAAAGATGCAATCCGGTTAGAGCAATTGAGACTGCATATTTGGTGTTTTGCGGTTCCATTGGAGTTGCAATAAGATGTTTTATTGAGGACTAATTTTAAAAAAAAAATTTTGGATCTAGAAAAATATTTCAATTTTACGCTAGAAGTAATAGTTTTTTTTTTTTTTTAATTTGCCAATCTAAAATTACTTGAAAGTTGAAACTATGCAATTTTTTTTTTAATCTTCTTGTTTTCGTAGGATCGGTATGCAATTGAATGCTTTAATCGAATGTCTCCCCAGCCAGCGTACCAATGATCTGTTAAATTGAAATGATGATGTGATGTTTTATACCTCTCGAAGGAATGATAGGTTATTGCGTGTACACAACATTAATAATAATATAGGGCAAAAAGCATTAGTCTAGAGTACATTTTTAACAATAAACTTGACTTTATGGGGTATAATTAAAAGCAAAAAGTTACCTAAATGTGTCTATAAATTCCAACATGGCAACATATTTTATGTCACTAGGCATCGAATTTTCGGTGAGACATTTCATTAGATTGATGCTTAACGAAATTGACATACTTAGCTCCTAGAGCGAATAAAAAGCAGCAATGTTACACCAAAGTACATCTAATTGTTCTGCTTATGTTCCTAACTAGGCTTCTTTTCAGCAGACCTTTATCCTTAGCAGTCAGAGTCATTAATCTCTTTAGACTTTGTTGATCTGATCCTGTTAATCAAAGGTGACAACTACACTTTCTTATTGATCTAAACCGGGTTGAACTAATTCAATGGTACATGAATCAATTGGAGATACTTGGATTGGTATTTGATCTAGCTGGTTCAGACTGTACCACTTTCCTTCAATCCATATAAAGAGACGAGCAGATTTTGTGGCATATCATCATCACAAAAGAGATGATTAAAAATTGAGATAGAGGAGAAAAATATGAGTGTTCTTGCTATATTATTGTTTATCATAAATCTTTGATTGTGGATTTATCTAATTTTGATATTTAGCATATTTAACTATAGCTTATATTTTTTCCACTGAATTTTATAGAATTAAAGCTACCAATGGCCAAAATAATATAGAATACAACCAGAAACTTAATCCAAATGTTTATCGATAGACAAAAATGGCAAATAAAAACAACAATTCTATGTAAAAAGCAAAAACATTTATAATTCTTTATTTTTATCTATAATATAGCCAAAATATCTTATTAAATGAATTTTATTATTAGTTAACATGTTTTAGTTAAATATAATGAATAATTTATTTTTAAAACATATGACTTTTAATATAGTGATTTTAGCTAAAACGTTTTATAAAATACAATAAAAAATATAAATTTTATATGAGAAAATATATTACAAAGCAACACGCCGTTTCGTATGCAAACAATTATTTTATTTTTATTATATATATCATCTATTAAAAACCCATATAAAAATCGTTATTATTATTATTATTTTTGATTAATCTAGGGGTATTTCAAACCTATAGAAGAACTCAGACTAATTTTTAAGGAAAGGTGTCTATGGAGGAGTTCAGACTAATCTCTAAGGGGAAGTGTATCCCATGGATAGATCTTCTCTTCGGGTATTCAAATGGCCGAAAGCAATGGACTCATATCCATGTAGGTGTCCAAGAAAATATGTTTTAGTTTCGCATAGCAGGTGGATCGAACTTGAAACGTGTTAGCGTCCCAAGTCCCTCTCCTTACCACTTGACCACAACCCTTGAACAATCGTTATTATTCTTCATCTCCGGCTTTTCAACAATTTTTTTTCTCCCTTTCTACTATTGCATATTTTATGTGGTGTGAGATTCATAAGCTTTAGTTAGGTGCTGGATTCAAGTTTTTAGGCATCACAGATCCTTGATGATCACTTATCACTTGGTTGGTTAGCTTTCAAGACTCTTCAAGTGTCTTATCTCAAATGAAAAGATTATGGCTTTGAATGGCAATAGCAGTCAAGCCAGATTAGTCCATAAATAGTCAAGAACGCTTTTATTTACCATTCATATTAACTAGTATATAATAGTGCGGACAAAATAAAATAAAAATAATCTGCTACGGACCAAGTGCAAACCAGTTTTATGAACAAATAAACTTGGTCTGCAGCGGACTGTTGTCCGCCCCAAAAATCCAATGGTTTAGTTCGCACTTAAATTAATTCGCAGTGACCGTTGTTACAATTCGAACTCTATATTTGAAAATATAATACTATGGCTTTGAATGGTAATTACGGTTAGAGCGGACAAAATAAACTACGGACTAAAACATTTTATTTTTAGGGCGAGCACAGTCTACTGCGGACTAAAATGATTTCTTCACAAAAATAGTCCGCACTTGGTCCGCAACAGACTTTTTTGATTATTTTCAATCTGCAACAAATTTTATCAAAACTTGTAAATGGTAAAAAAAAACAGTCTTGACCACTTACAGACTAATCCGCACTGGTCGCAGTTACCATTCAAAGCCTATATATACACTGATATGATGAGATCTATGCGCTACTGATACAAACGGGAAATCATGCGGAAGTATCAATGACCATTCGGATTTTTTTTTTATTGTAAAGACAGAGTAAATTACATATGTTTATCATCGTATACACTACATGACACGCAAATCTTGTATGCTTTAATAGGGACTGGTTGTGCAGTGGACGAGCAAAACCCTAATGGTCTCATTTGCACGTTAGCTTTTTCCGGCCAAACTTTTCTTTTGGGTCTTGAGTGTTTTTGGCATTCCAAACAGTATGCAGAAGTAGCTAAAAGCACTCAAGGCACAATGACAAAACAAATAAAAATAAATATTAATGAACTTCCTGATTACTTTCTTCCTGATTATTAAGACACTATTCTTGATGTTTAGGCATAACTGGAAGGGCCAAACAATATGTTTAAATCCTTTTTATTTCCATATTAGGAAGTAGTATAAACTATGCATGCCCTTTTTTTTTTAACCTTTTCCAGTCATGAAAAAAAACATTAATTCCAGATCTACAAAAATAAAAATATCAGTGTTAGATTTTATTTTTATCTATATCAATTATGGAATATAAAAGTTTCATTTTAACATGGAAAATAAAAAACTAGTAAAACGAAGATAACATCCTACCAGAGGGATTATAAAACATTAGAAGATACGAGTAAGAAAAGGAAAAAAATTGGTTTAGGGTTTAACATCCTATCATTGGAAGATAGGAATTAATAGGATTTAATAGACAAAAATTCCTCCTAAAGACAAGATCTGATAGTGCCCTAAAAAAAACATTGGTGTAATAATATACAATTATTGCTTGTCAAACAAAAAAAAAGGAAAAAAATGGGAAAAGAAGAAGTGAAGTGTGACAGAAAATTCAGACCGACATCGACAAGTAGATATCAATGTAACATGTGACCATAAGGAAGAATTGTTCGTAATAATAATTGTGAATACAGACTGTATTATACAATTTGATTTTTTTAAACGTGAATACAACTCAGTTGTGTGATTCCATTGACAACGGTTTTGATTAGCATCAACAAAAAAACCTAAAGTTCTGACTACGAATTTTCAAAAATTAAATCGTGTTAATTAAAAATGAATAACGAAAAATATACTCATATGATGGAGCGCTTTTAAAATATGAAATTTAAATACCAGAACTATAAAATTGGGAGGTGAAAAATAAATAAAAAATTGTTGGAACTTGTTTTAAAAAAAAAATTAATTATGGGAACTTGTTGCTGCAGTATTAACTCTTCAAGCCCCAAGAGAAAACAAAGCTAGCTCATAAGTTTCTCGTCTTGAAGCTTTATCGTTTTTCTTCTTTTCATTCAGATTATTTTCAATTACTCTAAACCCTAGCCATCAAAATAATAGACATATCCCTACTCGTAAATTGCAATCGCTAATTCCTATAGTACAGAGAATACCTGTGTGTGTGTGTGTGAGAGAGAGAGAGAGAGAGAGAGAGAGAGAGAGAGAGAGAGAGAGAGAGAGAGAGAGAGAGAGAGAGAGAGAGAGAGAGAGACCACACCATGATCATATTCTTCTTCAGGTAGTCAAGAGGAAGGTATGAAACATAGAGAAACCCAAGATATCAAATGTTAATTTTACCTTACCAGACATACACGTACGAATAAGTATGTCCTAACAACTTGATTTTAACTAAATCAAAATATTTTTTTTTATGCAGGACGAATGAAGATTCAAGATCGATGTAGAATATTAGAAATACCAAAAAGAGAGGGAGCTCCCTTCAGTCCAATCAGAGAGAATCAATGATCCAATTTGTCTGCCGCATCATTCATTCATTTAACGAGTCCAAGTTGAAATTTTGGATGACTCGGTATTTGGATGAATGAGTCGGAAGCTAATTGGATCATATCACGATCTGTGAATGGACTCAAGGAAGCTCTCTATCTATATATATTCCTACAACATGAATCCAAAACAGTTAAATGTTAGATGATGTTCTCCGTACAAACTACAGATATGTATTAGTGTGTATGTATGCACGCTATAAATCGTTGGATCCAGAACCCTAGCAAGCCAGAAAGCATGATCATGAAAAATATGCAGCAAGATTAAAAGGAAAAGAGAAACCCTAGATCTCATCTAAAAGTTAAAGAAATAGTAAATGGATCTTTTGACAACAATAAATCGTACGTGTGGATGTATGTAAGATAGAGAATGGAAGAGATAAGAGAGTCTGGAAGAAAAGAAGATTGATCAAACAAAATTTAGAGAGATACAAATGTGTGCATGTATTGGATGGAGAGAATTGATGAGAGAGATAAAGAGTTTGAACAAAAAGGTTTGATGGAGATATAGTAGAGAGGCGTAAAAATAATATATTTTGATGAAATACACAATGGATACAGTATTCCAGGGTAGTGATGGGTCTTTTATAAGCTTCAAGTTTTGAACTTTTTAGATAATTTTGTAAGAAATAAAAAAAGGAAATTTTACTATATAATTTTTCTGAACTTCATTGGTACGTGGACTTGTACACAAGCAAAGATAATGTAGTAAAATGCCAATTATTTAATGTGTAAAGAGGCTTAGATTAGGTATGGCCCTTGTTCGGAATTGCGCTAGGCGCTATACGCGCGGTCGGTCCAGGCCTAGCGAGTTATTGAAAAATCGGGGTAAACTCGGAAAATATGCGGGGCGGAATTTTTAGACATTTTAATATGCTAATATCATAAATTTTAGATATTTATATATAATGCCATAAATTTTTCAGTTGTTATGCATATACAAGTAAAATATGTTTAAATATTATATAAATAAATTTTATACATTGTATATATACTAAAGTCAAACGAAGATAACATACAAATTGCTGTAGTCCAGCGGTAAGTATGGTGCATTTAACCTCTTTTCCCCGGGTTCGAACAACATATGCGTTTTTATTTTGTTTTTATCACTTTTGTTTTAATGAAGGGTAAAACCGTAAATATCAATTCGTCTTCTACCTTCCCAACCCTAATTTACAGTCGATTTTATGTCTTTTTCCCAGCAATCCTCATAAGTTTTTGGGTGATTTGATTCGTTTTAACTCCATTTTTATGTTGCTAGAGACTACACATGATAGATCTAAGATTCAATCAACGATTTTAAACATGAAAAACCCAGATTTTTTTTTTTTTTAAAGATCCGAGTTTTCACCCGAATAGGGTATAATCGCGGCGGAGCTCCGCCGCCGAGCGCTTTTCCGGCGCAAAATCGGCCACTCCGGCCGCGTTTTCGAACAGAGGGTATGGCGTATAGGCATAAAAACCAAGAACTAAATAATCAAACCGAACTAAATCAAAAGAACCTAAACCTAAATCGATTTTAATTTTATAAATATTTGAATGGTTCTTAAATTTTCATAACCGAAATAACCGAACAAAATCGGAACCGAATGGATACTTAAACTAATTGAAATATGAATTTATACCTAAAAATATTAGTTATATATTTAGATTTATAACGTAACCGAATAACCAAAATTAATTGAATATCACCCAAAAACGAATTATCGAGAATAACCTAAATATTTTTTTAGCGAAATATTTGAAAGTACATAATTTTTAGTTGAACTACCCGAATTATCAGATTTTTTTACCCAAATTTACCAAATTATTCAAAATTTTATCCAAAATTATCCAAAAGAACCGAATTGAATCCGTTTTTTCAGGCAATAGCCAGTTTCCAAGTTACTATCCGTACCGAATCGAAAGAACCGAATCGAATTTTGTAAATACCTGAATGATTTCTAAATCTTTATATCTCAAATAACCGAATCGAATACTTAGCTTAGACCGACTATTTTCTTTTGGTTAAGAATCTACAAACTATTAGTCCTTTTTAAAATCATATGTTACTAGTCCACATACTTTTACTAGCACTTGGTGTAATGTAACAAATTCTCTTAGAGACCCTTGTTGAATCTTGTCTTTATTATTATTATTATTATTATTATTATTATTATTATTATTATTATTAGTCTTTCACCTAACTAGACTTACCAATTTTAATCCGCTATCATGAGGTCCATATAGAGTTTCATAAGTTTGGAAAGTCTGGTTTATGTGGGAAAATAATATACCACGAGACTGGGCCTCCTTAGCTAAGAAGTCCGCTCGAGTGTTTAAACTTCGAGGATATGCCGAATGTCAGAAAAAAATCAAAACGTTTTAAAAAGGATAAGGCTTCCAACTCTAATGAAAATTTTGGCCAATCTCTCGGATCTTCTATAATATTCACAAGTGTTACACAATCTGTTTCAAACTGGACCCGTAGGATTCATCTCTCGAATAAACATGAAACTGCCCATATAAGGCCATCCATCTCTGCTTGAAGTGCGAAAAGGCTTCGATGACAACCTTGGAGTCCAACGACCTCATGACCCATCTAATCCTTATATCACCATCCTAAACCACTAACAATGTCATGGCCGATCCAAGTAGCATCAATTTGGCATGTTAGGGCCTGAACGTCCATAAGGGAGTCATTGAGCCCTTCGAGTTCTTGGGATTCCTCCCGCTCTTCTTCTTCTTCTTCCTCCCTCTCGTTGACAGCCAGATACTAACTCTTCGCTTCCAGCATAGCCAGTTGCATAGAGGTTTTTGGGGAAATGTATTTTTCCATTGAAGTTTTTGTCATTTCGTGCTTTCCATATGAACCAAAGTATACATGGAAACGTAGACCGTTGGGTTTCTGAGAGTCCCAAGTCTTTTGTTCTCCAAAAAAGAAAATTCATATTTTTGTATAAAAATGAACTAGAAAAAAACTCTGATAAAGCCCAAACTTGTAAAGCTGGAGGCACTCAAAAAATACATGGTTTATAGATTCTTCTATGCTACCACATCTAGGACATGTCCTATCAGTGGCCAAATGCCTATAAGTAAGTCTTTCGCAGGTTGCCACACAACCTGATAATGTATTCCACATAAAATGTCTTAATTTCGATGCGGTCTTAATCTTCCAAACATGTTCTTTCAAAGGGGTTATATTGGGTTCGTCAACAAAGACGTCTTTAAGATTAGTCTTGTAGTTCTGCAACAACTCAAAACCCGATTTAAGCGTATAAACACCATTCTTCATATGGTTCCAAACATACTCATCCAAAATTAAGCTTCTGCCTGGCCTCAGAGCTAAAATAAGAAAGATGTCTTCTGGGTGAAAATAATTATGAAGGAGAAGAATATTCCAATCTCTCGTCTAAGGCATATTAAGAAACTGGACCATTAGCTGAGGTGGAGGATCCTCAATGTTAGAGGAAGGTCTCGGCGGTGTTGCCAGCAGATACGGAATCCAAAGATCACTCCAGACATCTGTATTCTTGTTTTTATTTATGTCGTTCTATTTTATATTATCCAACGCCTTGTCTTTGTGTCAATTTGTAATTGATCAAAACCAATCCGTCTGGTCCCTGCCCTTACTCAACGTAGGCAAAACATAAATATTCATGCTGGACCGATTCACTGTTAGGACCCTATGATTTAGACTTCTATTCTTACAATCTTCTTGATGAAAACAAAATCCAATGAGTTCCTTTGTTCTGAATTTTATTACAAACACAAAGTTCTCCTATACGTCTTCTGGAGAGATGAATACAATAACTCAAGGCTGAAATCGAAAATTAGTAGCAACAGTTGAAACATTGAAAGAAACGAATGAACAAATCCACTCAAAATAGCAATTCACACCATTTTACAGACGATGGTTTGCTTGAGAGATATATCTCAGTTCTTCACGGTGGTCACATGTTTGAGAAGCATGTCCACAACATCTCTGGAAATCCTGGAAGCTTCGTTCTTCAACTGCTCGATCTTGGCATCAGTCTCTTGCTCAAGCCTCTTCACGTTTGCACCTGAATCTCCACTAGTCTGTTTTTCGCAGGGTCAAGTTTTCTCATCAATAACAAGTGTTTGACTGGACCAGGACGTATGAAAAAAAGAATCACATTTATAAATGGCTTAAGCATATATATATTTATATATATCTGACCTCTTCGAGTTTCCTCTGGAAACCATGCTCAGTAGTGGTTTTGTGCTCAGCAACCTCTGTTTCAGCCTCTTCCTTGGCTTGCTTCAGTCTTGCCAGTTTTGCTGAACAACCAAAACATTTACATTCTCAATGACAACTTTCATTTCCGTATTGTCTTTTAATCAAATACACAATGAGCTCTAAGTTCCAATCTAATGCTAGTCAATCAAAGCCATTATTATGTCTGTGATTAAGATAATAAGATGCAAGAACTTCAGCAATTCTAGAGTTTCAGATTGAAGGTATATACATCGGAGAATACAAACAGAGCTTGTAATTACCGGTCCTAGCAGCATTGACAATTTGCTGAGCTTCATGTTCAGCAGCAAGCAGTTGCTGGATCCCTCCATGATTACCAGTGGATTCCATGTTTTCTTGAAAACCTCTAAAATCTGTTTTTTTCTTTCTTTCAAGAACACCACAAATCGTCGGATTAATGTCATATTTTTCAGGTAAATCGAACCTGAAAATCCGAAAAATGCCAACTTTCCACAAAGTCTACGCCTTTGTATAAACAAACTACTCAAACACATGAGTCTAAAACGGTGATAGGATCACAGATGATATTACAATTTCATTTAGTAAATCAATAAAATCAAGATCAAATCAAAATTGACAATTGTGAGAAAGAGTCAAAGCAGATCTGCATAGCCCTTAAAACCAAAATTCAGAATCACAACTCGTGGATTCGACATTGGAATCAAAATGAGATCTGCGATCCCAGATTTTACAAATTTGTTGAAATGTGAAACAATACATTACGATCTTCTGGTAACAACCTTAAATCTAGGGGAGAGAGAAGAAACCTACATACCTGCTTTGGCGAAATTGGAGAGAAAGAGAAGACGAGAGGGGTTTGATCAAGGGGCGTTTTAGATCATATTGAACTTCAGACAGGAAAAAGAAAAAAAAAGAGAGAGATTCAGATATGATTTCCGACAATAACATGAGCCTGATAAAACCCAATTTCGGGGTTTTAAAGGGCCATCAAGGTTGACCAAAAACAAATGGGCCATGAAGTATGCAAGTGTTAACTAAATTCGATACTTCTTGGGGTTTTATGTAAAAAAATCCATCAACAAAAATAGTTATGTAAAAACTCTAAAACTAAAAAAATAATATTAAAATTCTTTAATTAATTTTTCATTAATGTTTTAATCTATAATGTTTTAACTAATATTGTTAAATCAAAATAAGTATTTTAATATATAAAATCTACATTTATCACTTTTCAAACAATGTAATTGTATATTTAAAATAAAATATTTCCAACTTATTTTTTTATAGATTTTTTGTACTTGACAGATATAATACAAAATTATCTTTTTATCGTCCGATATACACTGATATTGTACTACAAAATTTTGAGAATAATTACAAGTCTATTTTTCAATCAATAGTTTTTTTCTGCTCCACAATGATCCATAGCAACTAGAATATATCTTGCATACCATGACCACCATTACGAGCAGGGGCGAATGTAGCATAAAGTAAGGGGATGCACGTGCTCATTCAATAAAATATAAACAATTCAGCTCATTTGGTTCATTTAATTATACATAACAACGTAATTATATTATAAAGCCCATTTATAGTTTTCACAATTTTTTTTATTAAAATCCTAATTTCTAATATTTTCTGCAACCACAAAATCAAAAACGTTATTTCGTAAAAAAAAATAATAATAATCAGTTTTACATTCCTTCTCTGCAAATTATCACAGAGGTAACTATTTCACATATCTCTATTCTACATATTTTGATTTGTAATCTTATGATCATTTTTCTGTTTATAATTATATGATCCATAGCAGTTAATGTTCTCAATTTTATGAAACTTAAACGATACTGCAATTTTATGAAACTTAAACGATACTGCAATTCGATTAAGGCCAATGACTCAATGAAATTAGTATTTATGTTTTTGTCTCCATTGTAAAAGCCAAAGATATTTAAACAATACGTTTTGATTTTGTATTCAATTTTGACATTGCTGATCAAAGTTTACTTGTTTTTTCTCTCAGGCACATTTTCGAAAATAGCCGTTTGAAAAGTAACTAACCTAAAAGAAGAAAGGAGCAACTCTTAATCCAGCAGTTAATAACAAGCACTAGTCAACGTGTAGCACAGTTTGGGTAACCTGCACACGGACCGGCGGTCCACCCGGCGACCTCCGCCGCTTCTTCCGGCCGAAAGAGTCTTTAACGTGGCAAAGGACTCTCTCTCAACGCCGTCGACAACGCATCACTCACCGCTACTCAATACAAAGAACCTGTGAAACAACCCAAGCAAAGCTCACATTCTTAACCAGAGGACTACAGACAAACACATGAAGTGTAAAGAAGCTCACTGCTACCAGGAAAACAAAATCTCATCACTTTGGAAAACATGGCTAGGAGATTTTCTTATGCAGAGAAAGGGAAGATGGTAGAAACCTCAGCGACTGAACAACGCAGAATCAGAATAAGAGCCCCGGAGCTAGACACTACTGCTCAAATCTTTGAAAACAGGCTCACACTCATTGGTAGACTCACCAACCCAGAGGCTCAAAATGTCTGGGACATGATTCCTCAGCTGTCAAGACGATGGAACCTCAAAGGAAGAGCAACTGGATCTGACTTGGGAAGAGGATGCTTCCAGTTCAGATTCGAGTTTGAGGAGGACTTGGTTCAAGTTCTTGAAAACAGACCCTACCAGTTTGCAAGATGGATGGTCATCATCCAGAAATGGGAACCGTCCATTTCTCCAACTTTCCCATCTCTAATCCCATTTTGGATAAGAATAAGGGGCCTTCCCTTACACTACTGGCAAGAAGACCTCATAAAGGAAATTGGGAAAGAGATTGGCTGACTGGACGACTATGAGATCTCACCAACAGTGGCAAGAGTAAAGGTTACGGTAGATGGACTCCAACCCCTGGTAATGGAATCAGTTATTGAGTATGCTAACGGGGAAGAATCGATAGTAAGTTTGGAGTATGAAAGGCTGGGAAAATATTGTAAGATATGCCTCAAACTAACTCACGAGGAGGAAAAGTGCCCTACAAACATCGAAGAGAAGACACAAATAAGCAAAACAAATGAAGAAAGAAGAGGTAAAGAGCGCTCACCGAGAAGAGCTGAAAGAAACTTTGGTTCCAACCAATGGAGAGGTGATACTGGAAACTTCAGGAACAGAAGAGACAGACATGGAGCCCTCTTTGGAGACCGCTACTCAGACATGCATAGCAAGGAGTGGGACAGGCCGGTAAAGAGAACTGAAATCCTAGCAAACACCCGAGAAGCCCAAAGGAAAGAAAAAGAATGGAGACCAACCGGAAACTATCTGCCAAGACACCCACCTGCAAATATAGTGGATAACAGAAATGAGAGGGCTGGATCCCAAGAGGTAAACAGTCAAAGCATGAAGATCCTAACCCCGAGGCCTAGCAGTGGAAACAGAGAACACATGGCCTTTAGAAGATCTCCAATCTACACCAGAGACCACACGACAACAGAACATCATGTGCAACAAAACCCGCTGGAAAGGAACCTGGAGATAACAGAATTTCAGCAGATCAGTGCTATACCATCACTTGAACAAGTAATGGAGGACTTGAATGAGGTAACACTGAAATACTTAAGCTGCAAAGACCCAGTTGAGAGAGCTGCCAGAGTCCAAAGAGTTCAATATTGAGAAGAGAGGGACCTAATGAAAGATACAGCTATGGCGATAATTGAAGCTGCAAAGGCTAAAGCCAGGAATGAAGCTCCACAAATGCAACTGATTAACACAATTGGGAAAGATGAAACCAGAGAAGTTAGCCAAATAATGGGGGGGGGGGCTTAAACATAGAAGAGGAAGGCACTTCAAGACGCCTAACTCAAAGAGACAGAACAAAGCTAGCTCAGAAGAGAGTTGTTCCTTTCAGCCCACTTCACCTTAGAGGTACAAGCTTGAAGAAGCAAAGAATGATACAGAACCAAGGAACAATGAAAAAAGAGCGACACCAACAAGAAACAAACGACGCTATGAACTAGTCCTAAGAGATGAACAAGACATGGACCAACCTGAGCAAAGAGAGCAAGAGACTCAAACACCCATTGATGGGAGAGTGAGCCAGACAAATGGTAACAATGCTGGGACAAGTAGATTAGATTTTCACGCCCTAAAAAAATCAGGTCCTTAGACATAACAGCCTGGAACTGCTGTGGGTTGGGAGGCACAGACACGTTTCAAAGGCTAAAAGATTTAAAGAGGAAACTGGATCCACACATCTTGTTCTTGACTGAGACAAAAAAACAAGATGGATTTGTGGAAGAGAAACTAAAGGAACTGGATTTTGAAGAGTTCTGCTTTGTTTCACCTCAAGATAATGCAAGTGGAGGCCTAGCTCTTGCATGGACAAATGATGTTGAGATAGAGGTACTTCAAAAATGCAGAAACTTCATTGACACTCAGATCAAGTTCAAGAAAGATAAATTCTATGCTACTTTCATCTATGGAGCACCAGAAAGAGAACTGAGAAGGGAAGTATGGGAAAACTTAAAGGAGATAGCAAACCTAAGAGAAGGAGCTTGGTTCCTAACTGGGGACTTCAACGAAATCTTAAATGAAAACGAGAAGATGGGAGGCCAACCAAGGCCAGAAGGGTCCTTCTCAAACTTCAGAACATTCATGTCAGAATGTGATCTTTTTGATCTAAAGCATATTGGGAACCCACTGTCTTGGAGAGGAAAAAGAGGAGACAACCTAGTATACTGCAGACTAGATAGAAGCATGGCCAATAGCGCATGGTCAGAGCTCTTCCTGAATGCTAGAAGCGAGTACTTAGGATTTCTGGGATCTGACCATAGACCAATCATGACTTTCCTTGCTCCCAAAGTTAAGAGGAAGAAACGGTTGTTCAGATATGATAGAAGCCTGCGAGAGAATAAAGAAGCAGTACTACTGATAAAGAAAGGTTGGGAAGGATATGGCACTGGATTTTTGACGGAAAGAACATATAGAGTAAGAAAAGCCATTGATAAATGGAATAAAGAAAATCACAGAAACTGCAGACAAGCCATTGAGAAACTACAAGAAAAACTTAATGAGGCCATGACTGACCCGTCAAGTAAAGATGAAGCTGTTAAAGAGATAAATGAGAAACTCAGAGAAGCTTACCAAGCAGAAGAGGCGTATTGGAGACAAAGGAGCATGTAGAACTGGCTGGCGCTGGGTGACAGAAACACAAGTTTTTTCTTTGCAACAACTAGAGGCAGACGTGCTAGAAACATAATCTCTGTGCTGGAAGATAATGAAGGAACTGTAGTGTATGAAAATGATCAGATACTAGCCCTGATCAATAGCTATTTTGATGAACTGTTCAACTCTGAACCTGCAGACCCAACAGAAACAGTTAACAGAGTCATCAAACAAGTTATCACAAAAGAGATGAATGAGAAGCTGACCTTGATCCCAACAGGAGAGGAAATAAGAAGAGCCCTCTTCTCAATCCATAAGGATAAAGCTCCAGGACCAGATGGGTTTTCTGCTTGCTTCTACCAATCTAATTGGAGCTGCATTAAAGATGACATGATTAAGGAGATCCAATCTTTCTTTAAAACAGGAACTCTACCGGAGAGAGTAAACCAGACACACATCAGACTAATCCCAAAGACCTCCAGCCCAAAGACAATCAAGGAGTACATGCCTTTAGCTCTATGCAACGTCTACTATAAAGTGTACTCAAAGATAATCACAAGGAGGATTCAACCGATACTGGAGAACATTGTCTCAGAAAACCAGTCTGCATTTGTGCCAAAAAGGATTATAATAGACAACGTTCTAATAACCCACGAGGTGATGCACTTTCTAAAGAACTCCAAGGCAACAAAAAGGTGCACCATGGCTGTGAAAATAGACATGAGCAAGGCCTACGGCAGGCTGGAGTGGAACTTTATAGAGGCAGTTTTAAGGAGATTGGGATTCCACGCTAAGATAATCAACTGGATAATGCAATGTGTCAAGACAGTAACATATGAATTCCTGATTAATAGGACCGCAGCTGGGAAAGTTATACCAAAGAGAGGGATAAGACAGGGAGACCCCCTCTCCCCCTTCCTATTCATTCTTTGTAGTGAAGTGTTAAGTGGACTGTGTCATAGAGCAGAGAAAGAGGGCAGCCTAGTTGGATTAAAAGTTGCAAACAAGAGTCCAAGAATAAACCACCTGCTCTTTGCTGATGACATAATGTTTTTCATCAAAACAGAAGAGAAGAGCTGTCTAGAACTAATGAAGATACTAGAGGTTTATGAGAAAATTTCTAGACATAAGATGAATAAAGAGAAATCTTCTATAAGCTTCTCCTCAAAAACAAGTCCGGAGATGAGAGAAAGAGTGAAGAACCAACTGAGAATTTCTAAAGAAGGAGGAAAGGGCAAATACTTAGGATTACCAGAGCTGTTTGGAAGAAAAAAGAAGGATATCTTTGCTGCAATTGTTGACAGGATCAAACAGAAAGCAGCTAACTGGAGCTCTTCAAGACTATCAACGGCTGGTAAACTTGTGATGCTGAAGTCAGTGCTCTCAGCCATTCCCTCCTACTCTATGACAAGCTTTATACTACCTGTGAGCTTAAGAAAACACATTCAATCCGCCTTAACACGTTTCTGGTGGGACACAAACACTGAAAAAAAGAAGAGAAGTTGGGTAGCTTGGAATGACTTAGCCAAAGCAAAAAGTAAAAGAGGATTGGGATTCAGAGAAGTACAAGCATTCAATGAGGTACTACTTGCAAAGTCAGCATGGAGATTATTGAAACAACCAACGAGCTTACTTGCAAGGACACTCCTGGGTAAGTACTGCTCAAAACAAAATCTGCTTGAAGTAGTAGCAGTGGAAAATGCATCCCATGGATGGAAAAGCGTGTTAGTAGGTAAAAATGTTATCAGGAAGAAGTTGGGAAGAACAATAGGGAACATGAAAACAGCAAAATTGTGGTCAGATAAGTGGCTAATGACTGGAGATATGAACCTAATTCAGGGCCTGCTACGAAAGAGAGTTTGGAATGGAATGTAGCTGACTTGATGGAACCAAACTTGGTTAATTGGGACAAAGAGAAAGTCAAACAAGTTTTCCCCTTCATTTGGGAACAAGTTATATGCACAGAAACAAGCATCATTGGGATGGAGGATGAATTTACCTGGTTAGGCACAAAAGATGGAGAATATTCAACGAAATCAGGCTACCACGCAATTATGGAAGAGAAAGAGGAGAATAGCCAGGAGCCAAACAACTTTAACTGGAATGAAAGCATCTGGAATGTAAGAACCTCTTTAAAGCTAAAATTGTTCCTATGGAAATCAGCTAGAGACGTGCTACCTGTGGGCATGAATTTGATAAAGAGGAAAATAGAGACAGAAGGAAGATGCAAACAGTGTAACAAACCTGAGACCACAAGCCATGTACTGGCAGGATGTGAGTTTGCAAAGAGAGTGTGGGATTTGGCACCACTATCTAAGAGAGTTACACTCCTAAGTGAAGAAGAAGGGGTAAAAGGGATACTACATAGATCAAGATCAACGATTAACTTACCACCTACAAGACTGAATGAACCACTCATACCATGGATAGCCTGGGAGCTATGGATCACAAGGAATAAATTGATATTCGAAAACAGAACCACAACGCCACAAGAAGTACTAAGCAAAGCAATCAAAACGGCAAAGGAATGGAGCATGGCACAAGAAAGCAAAGGGGAAAGCGAAAATCGACTCACCAGTCTGTTGCCGATGCAATTGATGGAGATTGATGAAGTAACTTGCAGATCGGATGCATCGTGGTAGAAAAAAAATAACAAAGCAGGACTGGGCTGGTGGTTTGAAGACATAACTGAATCGGAGGAAGCAGCACGGAGGAAATTGAGCCGAGATTTCACAGCATTGCCATTCATAGCGGAAGCAGCTGCAATAAGAGACGCGATGTTAGATGCGAAGACGATGAACTTCAGGAAAATCAGATTGCTGTCAGATTCAAAGGGGCTAATCAAAGCAATCAATAAGAACAAGAAGATCAGGGGATGTGCCAGCATAATCAACGACATAATAAATTTGTCAAAATCGTTTGTAAGATGCAAATTCATATTTGTATCTAGGATGGAGAATAGGAAAGCTGACGAGCTTGCGAAAGCAGCCCTTAGGCAATCCGAAATCACACCTTCTGTATCCGCTACTATCTAAATTTAATAAAGAATTTACCTTTGACCAAAAAAAAAAAAGATCAAAGTTTACGTTTTGACTTTGTATATAACTGTAAGAGTTTCGGTTTTTTTTTGAATTGTAAAGTTTGATAATTTTCGATAGCTTGTTTCGTCTTTTTTTCTTCATCAATAATTAATTTTATGTGGTTGTATATTTTAACAGATTATACGATGGAAAAATACTACAAAAGAACATCTCTTTCACCATCTATTGATAATATAGATGATTTGTCATGGGATTCTGATATACCATGGATTTTAGGGATTTTAGCCATGGTATATATCTTCTTATTGAGTCTTTTAGAGTCCTTTGGAGTCCTATTATCTATGTTTTCAGGTCTAGACACGTTTGGAGCGGATTTGGACATTATGATGCATTCTGGAGCATTTTGGAGTTTTAACCCGAGAGGAAGAGTTCACTGCCCATTTCACAGACCTGTGTCGATCGACACAACATGTGCGTCGATCGACACAAGGTCGACACAGACTTTTCTCGGCGAGTTTTATGAAGAGTTTGGATATTGCAACTTAAGCCCAGAAGTTTTTATAATTACAAAGAAGCCCCAGCTGACTTTAGACCAATATATTAGGGTTTTTAAGCCATTGTTTAGGCTAAGTTTTATTCTACACTTTCAGAGAGAGTTTTAGGGGCTGATCTTGTTCTCGAAAGAGACTTGATTTCGAACCCAGTTCTTTATTCTGTTATATGATATTTGGTTTTCTATTCATGATGTTGATATATGCATAATTTATAGCTTTTAGCATCATAATTTTCTTAGTAATCTTGTACATTACATTTATTTTCATACATATAATTATAAGATCATGCATTTAGGAATTTTAGCTTTTAGGATTAGAGTTTGTAGATTTTGGTATCTTTTGGAGTGTGTCTTGATCATTTTTAGGTGCTTCGGAGAATGGAGGATAATCAAATGATGAGAAGAGTTTGTGTCAGTACTTTGGTGAACAATGACATTATAATGATCCAAAGAACCAATGGAATAGCTCGTATGTGTTTGATGAAGTCAACTTCAATATGTGTTTGATGAAGTCAACGTTGGCGTGAAAGTCAACATAGGCGGCTCCCATGCATGCATCCTCGACGTGACGTTGGCGTGAGAAGGCTTTGCCCCCCCCGGAGTCCAAGCCCGCAAAGCCCCCCCCCCCGAGGACGAGTTGAGGAAGCGGAGCTGGACCGTGAGCGCCGCGGTCGAGGCAGCGACCAAGTACGTCACCGCTGGAAGATGAGCCGAGTAGCCACCGTCACGGTCGCGTTCCCTCCAGCGGACAGGACCAAGACCGCGGGGCCAAACCTTTGATCCGTCGCCGGATTTTGTGCGATGAAGCCGTGACCGTAGCGGTCGAGCCAGCGGGTAGGGTGAGACCGCTGGCGACGAAATTTTCTGGATTTTCTGAGACTTTGACCAGATTTGACCCATGGATCCGGGTCAATACCCGGTTTGTTCCGGGTTGACCCGGTTCGCCCCTTTTTACTATTTAAGACTAAAAACCTAATTTTTGAGTAGATCTTAAGTTTTGTTTTTGTTCTAAGTACTTGTAAGACAAAGTTTTAATCTTTTCTTAATCTAAGAGTTGTTTTGCTTTGATTCTTCATCTCTTTCCTTTAATCATTCACAAATCATCATGCTTAACATCTTTCTCATGGATTTTGTTGGGCTAAACATGATTTGTGAGTAGTCTTCTTCAAGGATTATGGGTTAGGTAGATTAGGGCTATTTAGAGTGAATCAAGGATGTTTAAAGCTTATTTATGATTAATCTCACCCTTCTAGATGTTCTTAATGCTAGGTTTTCATTGATCAAGTTAATCTAGACCCTTTGGCTTTTGTTGCACACCAAGTGTTTGATGAAATGCAAGCTAATGTCTTTTTGGGGATTTTCACATTCTAGCTCATGAGAATGAATGTTTAGAGTGATTGTTAGCTATTGGAACTTGATTGTTAATGCTTGTCTTATCTTATTTCACAAATGAGAATTTGATCTTGAAATGTGATTAGGGAAAGTGATTAGTACCAAGAAATTGGATTAGTCAATTGTTAATGTTCCTTGCTTGAGATTTGCTTCTTTGATTGATTATTTAGACATCCTTGTTAGCTCTAGATGGTTCTAGTCATTGACCTTAGCCCATAAGCCTTGTCTTCTTTATTTGATTATCTTTGTTTTTGCTTGCTTAGTTATCCTTGCTTGATTTAGTCTACTTTGTTATTGCCATTAGAACTTTTAGAATCTTAGAATTTGAACCTTGAAATTGGTTGACTTGGCTAATTTGGTTTGGTGTATTCACTTTGGTCTAATCCGGTCCTAAAAATGGATTGATCTCTCATTGCTACACGATAAGCATGGGGAATTGATACCCATAAAGATTGGCTAAAATCTTGTTATCAATTTGGCGCCGTTGCCATTTTGGGATTTAGGATTGATCAATTCGATTTCCTTTCCTATTTAGATCAAGTTTCAGTTACTAACTTTGCTTCTTCATTTCTCTTTGATGTCAGGTGCATGAACTTGCGGAGCCGAGGTCCTACAGATTTGGTTGCGCGGGTTTCAGATATAAAAGCTTTAGAAAGACAGTTAGCAAGAGAGAGAAGAGCACTAGAAAGAGCTGTTCACGTAGAGAGACTCGGGTTGGAACAGGAAGAAGTAGTTCAGCCTTTATTTGAGCCTCAAGAGCAGCCGGTTATGGATTTAGAGGGTCAACAGGACCAACAAGGCCATCAGGGCCATCAAGAGCAGCATCAACAGGATGAGGATGCGAGAGATGGACAGGGACACAGGATCCCGGTTCATCGTCCGAGACCAGTTCGAGCCATTGGCGATGGCGATACACCCGACACGAACGCTATTCGGCGGGGTATCATTCCTCCACCTGTGGATAACAACACTTTTGAGATCAGAGCCATGGTCATGAATATGGTTCAGAACAATCAATTCCATGGACTTGCCTCAGAAGATCCACTAAAGCACTTGGACACATTCGACAAAATCTGTGATACTACAAGGCTCAATGGCGTGTCGGATGATAATCTCAAGATGCGTCTCTTCATCTTCTCTTTGGCGGATAGAGCCAAAGATTGGGAAAGCACCATCCCTCCCGGATCCATCACCACATGGGGAGAACTCAAGAAGGCTTTCTTGAAGAAGTTCTTCTCCGCTACTAGAACTGCCCGCTTTCGAAATGAGTTATCTGGGTTTGTGCAAAGAAACAACGAGACCTTCGCTGAAGCTTGGGACAGGTTCAATAAGCTCACCACTCAATGCCCACACCACGGGTTCACCAAGGAGACACTACTCAGTAACCTCTACCGAGGAGTGCTTCCTAGGATGCGGGCAATGCTTGATTCTTGTAGTAATGGACATTTCCTAGGCAAGGGAGTTGATGAGGCTATGGAATTGATTGAAAACTTGGCCACAAGTGATGGGAATTACAATGAGGACTATGAGAGGACTACTAGAGGTTCATCTTCTTCACATGAGAAGTACGAGAGGGAAATAAAGTCTCTCAATGACAAGATAGACAAGATGATCTCATCCAACCAAAGGCAAATCAACTTTGTGGGGAACTATGATGATTCTCAACCGGTCCTCTACAGTCTTGAAGGTGATATGACCCAAGAAGAGATCAATTTCATTGCTGGCCAAGGAGGTTTCAACAGGGGTTTTAACCCAAACTACCGGAATCACCCCAACTTCTCTTATCGAAATCCCAATGTTGCCAACCCACAGGATCAGGTTTATCCTCAAGCTCAACCACAAGCTCAAGCTCAACAACAAGGGCAACAAGGCTTCACACAACCTCAGCAACAAAAGCCTTTTGTCCCTTATGCTAATCAGCAAGGGTTTGCTAATAAACCTCAGTTCCAAAACCAACAACCCTTTGTCCCCAAGCCACAATACCCTCCACCCGGATTTAACCAACAACAGCCACAAACCTCTTCTTCTTCCGGTTTAGACAGTGAGTTAAAGGGTATGATGCAGCAACTCCTACAAGGGCAAGCAAGTGGAGCATTGGAAGTAAAGAACTTAAAGAATGAGCTGCAACATCTGACCTCTCGCTTGATCAATGTTGAAAACACACACGCTTCTACTTCTAGATCTACCGGTACATTGCCCGGAAACCCGGAGAAGAACCCCAAGGAGTATTGCAACGCAATCTTCTCTACTGTTGATCACATGAAACCAGACCATGAGAGAGAGGTTGATGAGATAGAAGCACTTCTCTATGGTTATGCAACTCCGCATGTTGCACCGGTTCCTCTCAAGGAGATGAAGGTAACTGTTGTTGAACCGGTTGAGGAGCTGAGTGTCACTGAAACTTCTGCTGAAGATACCATACCTACTGTCCAAAACACACCAAAAGTGCTTCCTAAGCTTGGCAATCCGGGTAAATTCACCATCAGTTGTACTTTGGGAGACTTGGAGATTAATGATGCATTGTGTGACTCCGGCTCTACTGTGAGCGTGATATCTCTTGATATGGTGGAAAGTCTTGGGATCAAGAGCATGGAAAGGTACCCATCTTCTATCACATTTGGAGACTCCTACTCAAAAACTCCAATGGGAATGATCAAGGACTATCCACTAAAGATTGGTGAGTGCACAATCCCAACTGACTTCATTGTCATGAAGATGAAGAAGAGCACCCAACTACCTCTCTTACTTGGTACCTCTTTCCTCCATACCACTGGAGCTTCTATGGATTTCAAGAAGAAACGTGCTGTGCTGAATAATGTTGACAACAAGGTTTACTATCCTTTGAGGAGCACAACTCTCCATACTTGTGGTGTCATCCTATCTCCAAATGAGGATGATGTGTTAGAGGAAGCAAGGCTATTTGCAAATGTTGGTAAGGAAGTTTGGCCTAAACCAACTCTCTATAGATCATTGAGTGAGCACATGGGACATGCTCAAAAGAAAGGGGTGGATAGAGCTATTGGAATTCCTTCTACACCCATAAGGACTGAGTATGTTGGGTCCATATCTTCCATGAAGCTGACTACCAAGGCGGTTAAAGGACCGAAGGAGAAGGTTGTGGATATGGTGACAAAGAAGGCTCCACCAATGGCAAAAGTTGGAAAGGATAAGGCTGTCAAGAATCCTCCAAAGACTCAAGAGTTTGAAAAGGAGATAATGGATGGTGAGAGTCTACAATCTTTGTTTGATGGGCATAATGGAAATGCTCTAACCAATGGATTGGATGGAGTTAAGAGAGCTGAAAAAGGACATAAGGACAAGATGGAAGCTCTAATGCCTTTTGAAACTCCATCATCTCTCAACTGTATCAGCTTGCATCCATTGGGTCTGAAAGGTGATTACATTGAGTACAAGATCAAGTCTAAGGGAAAATCCAGACCATTTGCAAGTGCCAAAGCTTAAATCAGTCCAAGGTTTCAAGGTGACTCAGTCAATCTCAGTGAGCTAACTTCTCAGGTCCTGACCATCACTCTCGAGGGCAGGACTCACTCTTCAACCGCCTAAAAAAACCGGTTTGAACAGTCGAGCTTAACGACTCTAAACAAAAGCGCACTTGGGAGACATTCCCATGTTTATCCCTGTACATATTTCTTTAGCTAGTCATGTTAATGCTTTTGCTAAGCTTTTCAGGGTTTTAGGCTTATAGGTCTTGGCGTTGGGAGACAGAAAGATGAAAGGTCATGGCAAAATTGAAGAAGAACCGGGCACTCATCCAAGTCGGGAGGCACTCTATATCCTCCACCTCCCATTCCTCCATCCCATTTCACCTCACTTAAAGCTCCAAGTAACACACTCCAACCTTGCAAATATTTTGCTTCCTTTCTC
Source organism: Orychophragmus violaceus (assembly GCA_030180135.1). Lineage (NCBI taxonomy): Eukaryota > Viridiplantae > Streptophyta > Magnoliopsida > Brassicales > Brassicaceae > Orychophragmus > Orychophragmus violaceus. Next base: position 101,102,939 of record CM058233.1, on the reverse strand, counting down.
TTCTTGCATTTGTTTGTTTTTCCCCGTCTTTCTTCCTTTCTTCTTTCACACCGAGACGGTGTGAAGTAAGTTTGGGGGAGAGACCAGTTGCTAATCGCGTTTGTTTTGGTCTTATTTTTTGTTCTCTTTTGAGTCTCATGCATTTCATTTATGGCATAGAAAAACCAAAAAAATCGAAAAATTTCAAAAATTTTCAAAAAGAAAGCATGTAGTTGCAATAGCATCATAGGATCGAGTCTAGTTGCATCATATAGGACTTGTTTCATGCATTCGGGAGCAATGATTTGATTTCCTTGTAAGGTTCAATTGGGTTAAACTCGTTTCACACGCTAGCTTTATGCTAAATAGACCACACTTAAGTTGTAACTCGAGAATCACATTGAAAGCTAGAACGAACCATACTTGGATGACTTGCTTTGAAACTTGATTTGATTCTGAAACTCGTTGTGATTTGAAGCTAGCTCCATCTAAGTGAGAACCTTAATTGAATCATCTAATTATCCTTGTTCTTGCTTGTGTATTAAACTCATGGATACCTTAAAATATTTGAGCATTCTTATCCTTTCTACCCCTCTCTACTTGCTCAAATAGATTTCCATACCTTTCACCACCCTTATTTTAAACCTCGAACACTATCTTGAGTGGTAGGCCTATTTGGAACAAGCTCGGTAAAAAGTGTTGAGTATGAGGCGACTAGGAGAAATTTCCATATTAGATGCAAGCTCATCATCTTTGGCTTTGCAATAGGCTAGAGTTTAAGTTTGGGGGAAGATGTGGGAAAGGAAAAAGAGGGTAAAGAAAAGAAAGAAGTTTGAATGGGATCAAAGTTTATTGGTAAACAAAAGATTGAAAGCTCTCATGTGTTTTGAAAAAGAAAGTGTCTCAAGTTTTGTAACGAAAAGAAGCCAATGTGCTCACCAAAAAGAAAAGAAAAGAAAGTTTGTGAAAGAAGAGACCAAAGAAAAGAAAGAAGAGTTTTGAGCTAAGTTGAAAAGAGTGAAGTTACCAAAGTTTTCAAATGCTTTTAATGATCCTTTGAGGTTTTTGGGAAGTTTTGTATTGAGAAAGAAAGAAAAGGCAACAATAGCCTTGAAAAAGGGTAGAACTCAATTAGGAGGGTTTAGATTAGGAGTTGAAGTTATTGGGGTATGGGTAGATGGAAGTCTATCCTAGTATGCACCAATTGCCTCTAACTCTTAGCATTTTACTATAGCTTGTTCACACTTCCTCCGAGAGAACCTAAATGATTATGGAGTAGCCTTTCTTTCAGTTGAGACCATCTTTGTCTCAAGACCTTGACCCTTAAGCCAAATGAGTTTAATCACATTGCTTTGAATAGGATTCACTTGAAAATCTAATGAATGTTAAGGAGCTAGTGGATTTGAAAGCTTGTGTAAGTTGAAGGTTAAGCTAGAAGTTTTGTTTTGATGAGTATGGCTATATCCTTGGAGTAAGCTTTTCTCGGTTGCACTTTGGTTGTATAGACTTGAAACTTGTTGAAGTTTGATTAAACCTTTGGATATGAGTTCCCATTTTCAAACCTTTCTCCCTAACTTGTCTTTGAGTTGTTGATGCTTGCTTGTGGACAAGCAAGGTTTAAGTTTGGGGGAATTGATATATGCATAATTTATAGCTTTTAGCATCATAATTTTCTTAGTAATCTTGTACATTACATTTATTTTCATACATATAATTATAAGATCATGCATTTAGGAATTTTAGCTTTTAGGATTAGAGTTTGTAGATTTTGGTATCTTTTGGAGTGTGTCTTGATCATTTTTAGGTGCTTCGGAGAATGGAGGATAATCAAATGATGAGAAGAGTTTGTGTCAGTACTTTGGTGAACAATGACATTATAATGATCCAAAGAACCAATGGAATAGCTCGTATGTGTTTGATGAAGTCAACTTCAATATGTGTTTGATGAAGTCAACGTTGGCGCGAAAGTCAACATAGGCGGCTCCCATGCATGCATCCTCGACGTGACGTTGGCGTGAGAAGGCTTTGCCCCCCCCGGAGTCCAAGCCCGCAAAGCCCCCCCCCCCCCCCCCCCCCCCCCGAGGACGAGTTGAGGAAGCGGAGCTGGACCGTGAGCGCCGCGGTCGAGGCAGCGACCAAGTACGTCACCGCTGGAAGATGAGCCGAGTAGCCACCGTGACGGTCGCGTTCCCTCTAGCGGACAGGACCAAGACCGCGGGGCCAAACCTTTGATCCGTCGCCGGATTTTGTGCGATGAAGCCGTGACCGTAGCGGTCGAGCCAGCGGGTAGGGTGAGACCGCTGGCGACGAAATTTTCTGGATTTTCTGAGACTTTGACCAGATTTGACCCATGGATCCGGGTCAATACCCGGTTTGTTCCGGGTTGACCCGGTTCGCCCCTTTTTACTATTTAAGACTAAAAACCTAATTTTTGAGTAGATCTTAAGTTTTGTTTTTGTTCTAAGTACTTGTAAGATAAAGTTTTAATCTTTTCTTAATCTAAGAGTTGTTTTGCTTTGATTCTTCATCTCTTTCCTTTAATCATTCACAAATCATCATGCTTAACATCTTTCTCATGGATTTTGTTGGGCTAAACATGATTTGTGAGTAGTCTTCTTCAAGGATTATGGGTTAGGTAGATTAGGGCTATTTAGAGTGAATCAAGGATGTTTAAAGCTTATTTATGATTAATCTCACCCTTCTAGATGTTCTTAATGCTAGGTTTTCATTGATCAAGTTAATCTAGACCCTTTGGCTTTTGTTGCACACCAAGTGTTTGATGAAATGCAAGCTAATGTCTTTTTGGGGATTTTCACATTCTAGCTCATGAGAATGAATGTTTAGAGTGATTGTTAGCTATTGGAACTTGATTGTTAATGCTTGTCTTATCTTATTTCACAAATGAGAATTTGATCTTGAAATGTGATTAGGGAAAGTGATTAGTACCAAGAAATTGGATTAGTCAATTGTTAATGTTCCTTGCTTGAGATTTGCTTCTTTGATTGATTATTTAGACATCCTTGTTAGCTCTAGATGGTTCTAGTCATTGACCTTAGCCCATAAGCCTTGTCTTCTTTATTTGATTATCTTTGTTTTTGCTTGCTTAGTTATCCTTGCTTGATTTAGTCTACTTTGTTATTGCCATTAGAACTTTTAGAATCTTAGAATTTGAACCTTGAAATTGGTTGACTTGGCTAATTTGGTTTGGTGTATTCACTTTGGTCTAATCCGGTCCTAAAAATGGATTGATCTCTCATTGCTACACGATAAGCATGGGGAATTGATACCCATAAAGATTGGCTAAAATCTTGTTATCAGATGTCTTCTGTTTCGATGAACATGTCTGAGTAGTTTACCTGTTAGGTTTAGGGATTCTCACAAGAGATTTCATGGAATTATAGTTTAATCAATCTGTAGGGATTCATATCTGCTAGTTCTTCATCTAGGATTGTTCTTAATGCTTAATCTGAAGTAGCTATCCAGATTTATGATGTTAGGTTGATTGATGCAACGACAGTTGGTTAATTAGCTAGAAAGAACCTAGATGAGCAATTTGATCTACTCGCAAAGGAATTTTGTTTAGGGGAATTGTGAACATATCGAACTTGATCTTAAAGCTAGTTTAATTTGTTGGTAATTGCAAAGGAATTTGGATTGCTGCACTTAGACTTAGAGAATTCTCGCAACGACAGTTGGTTAATTCTATATCTGTGTTTGAGTTCTAGAACAGTTCCTAATTAGATCCCGCTTGATTGATTGCCTGTGTTCCTGATTTTCTGAGAACTCCCTAGACTTAACGCCCTCGCCTTCTTGCTTAAACTCCTGCTACTTGATTTACTTTTCTGCTGCTTGCTTTTAGTTTCTCATTGCTTTTCTCCTAGTTTAATATTTACTGTTCTTAATCTATCGTTGACCGGAGTCCCTGTGGATTGGATACCCTAAGTACTACAACTACATCACTGTGCACTTGCAGTTAGTATAGGGATTAATTCTTGACCTATCAAGTTTTTGGCGCCGTTGCCGGGGACTCTTTTGAGTCTTCGATAGATTTGAACTTAGGGTTTAGACTAGGTTTTTCGTTTTTGTTTTTGCTTACTAATTTTTTTTCTTTTCTTCTTTTTTCTTGCGTTTCAGGTACGCCTGTAATCGCCTTGCATCGATCGACACGGTTCTGTGTGTCGATAATCACATCTTCGCACTTGCATCGATCGACACTGCTGTGCATCGAGAGACACTACGCGTGAGATGATGGGAATGATGGAACGGATGTTGGAAAATCAGCGGAATAACTCATTCAGTAGAGACTATGGTTCTTATTCATTCACCAGAGATTATGAATCTTCATCATATCAGCATGTTCCTCCTGAAAATACGCAGTCTGTCAAGCTGATAAGTATGCTGGAGCACTTACTAGAAAGACAGGAAGAGGATTTGAATTACATCAATGGCTCTGGATTCCAAGGAATCAGGTTTGGTAGTCAGCAAGGTGACAAGTTCTTTAATGGTGAACAGAAGAGTGCCTTCACAAGCAAGCAGATCTCTTCTGTATATGGACAGAATGCTGGTTATCAGAAGCCTTTTCAGCAAGGTAATTCTTATCAGAGAAATTATGGATCATCCTCCTATCAGGTACCTCCTGCAGCTATGCTTATGAGAGCAAGATAGAATCCATACTGGAGTAGTTGCTAGAGGATCAGACTAAGACTGCTGTAGACTTCGACAGGAAGCTGGATGCTATGCATGAAAATCTGAATGGGAAGTTTGAATCCTTGAGCACACATGTGAAGAAGCTAGATGTCCGAGTTCAACAAACAGCTGGAGCAATACAAAGGCAGAATGAAGCTAGGAGAGCTGAACAGAAGCTGCACATCAACGATGTGCCATAAGAGATGAGATTGACTTGCTGGACGAAGAAGATAGCATAATCTCGGATTTTCTGGATGAATTCTGTCTGTCTGAGACTTGCATCGATCGACATAGCTCAAGCATCGATCGACACAGTCCCGATACGTCTGATGAAACTGCTCAAAATCGCCTTGTGTCGATCGACACACATCGTGCATCGGTCGACACAGATCTCAGACAGGACCAGAAACCTGCAACAGTCACATAAAGAGTTTATAAGCCCCCTGTGCCATATCCTAAGGTTCCTAAAGTGTCTAAACAGGAGCTAGAAGCGGCTAACTGCATGAAAGTGATGGAAAAGAAGCTGATTCAGATCACAGAGAAGATACCAGACCCATGAGCCTTTGTGCTAGACTGTTCCATCTCTAAGGGCAGATCCAAGCGTTCTCTGTGTGACTTAGGATCTTGTGTGAATCTAATGTCGTACTCAGTTGCTGTGAGATTGGGAATGGTGGAATTCCAGCCTACTAGGATCTCTCTTATCCTAGCTGATCGTTCAAAGCGATATCCGGAAGGAGTTCTTGAGGATGTACATATCAGAGTTGGAAACTACTTGATTCCAACGGACTTTGTGGTGCTGAAGTATGAGATTGAACCAGATGATCCTATTCTGCTTGGGAGATCATTCTTAGCTACTGCTGGAGCTGTGATAGATGTGAGACGTGGTCTGATTGATCTCCAACTGGGAGATAAGCCATTACAGTTCAAGATGGACAGGAAGCAGAGAGCCACCATTGATGGAAAGAGCTTCAGTGTCGAGGTGGAACCAGAGGTTCCTATTGGAGAGGAGAAGATGGCAGTTCATTCTGAACTTGCTCTAACATCTTCTGATCCTGCAACTGCTGTTAAGCAGAAAGTTCCAGACATCTCATTTCCACCAAAGGTAAGGCACAAATCATCTAAGCTTAAACCTCCTGACCGCATTACTTTGAATGCAGGAAAACGCAGCATCCCACCCAAGCTTCGCTCCCGCCCTGATTCTATTCATTTGTTCCTTGGGAGACCTCATGATCATAATGCATATACCCCTCCATGGATGAAGAGATATTCACAGAGACATTCAAAGTCTCTGTTGAAACCGCCATGAGTCCGATCTCCTTTCCATAGTCAAGCTATTGACTTTAAACAAGCGCTGAGTGGGAGGCAACCCACTGTTAGATTCGTTTTTCTTTTCATTTTTCGTTTTTGATTTTGGTTTTTTGATTTTTCCGTTTAAGTGTGTTCAGAAGCGTGAGAAACAGGCAGAATCGCATTGCATCGATCGACACACATAGTGCATCGGTCAATGCAGATGCGATTTCTGGTCAGCCGATTCGATTGCGGTTCAGACACCGATTATTTAACTAACCGTGAGCATATTCGCCTTGCATCGATCTACACCATCTCGGCATCGATCGACACAGGGCGACAACAGGTACGTGTTATGCAACTTTCCGGACTGTTTTCAATTTGATTATTTTTCTCACCGATCCTGAGCTTGATTACACTAGGGACAGTGTAGTTTAAGTGTGGGGGGAGGAAGCTACTGACGCACGCTTTTGTTTTCTTAGAGTCAGTCCTTTGTTTTTCAAAATTGTTTTATTGAGTCAAAATCTATATGAAACTATGATTTTTCGAGGAAATTTTTCGCTTGAACAGGAACTAAGTGACCATTGGACAGACTTGTAGAGCCTCTATGACTGTTAGAAAACCCCAACGCGGATCAACCTACTGAGAACACCCACATCGCTTCAGGTATCAGAGGATCCTTTTACTGACTTCAACCTTAATATTGACTTAATTTTCTCACCTAAGGGCTTGGAATACCTTGAGTCGGATTCCTTTGTTAGACTCTGACACAGCTTGTAAACATGTCCTATTTGGTTCCCTTCTCCCCTTCCATAAAGTAAAAAAAAAAAAGAGAATAATAAACTGAGGATGAGCTAGTAGCTCCGAAGTGGTCATGAGAGTTGTAGCTACCACTATTACCTCCTGTGCGATCCATGGAATGTGTCCAAAGTACACCCCAAAACGAGAAGAACACTGATAAAAAAAAATGATACCCAGTGGGGAAAAATCAGCTGTTAAGGAAGGGAAAAGAGAAGAAAGGGACCAGAGAAAGATAGTATGGTGGTCTAGAGCTGACAAGGTAAGAGTCAATGTGCCCTTTGATCAATACTCCTTAGGTGAGACCGCACTTAAATACTTGCAGAAGTCAGTAAGGTGAATTTGAATGCGTGAATGTGATTGTGGAGTTTACTTAGGACAGTTGCTAAGTGTGGGTGAAGTATATTGTGGTCTTGAGTTCTGTAGGAAAGTTTTCAGTGGATTACTAAGTGAATGTGAATGCGAAAGTTCCTAGGACGAAATGAGTTTCTGTGTTTTCAAAATTCTTTTCTTATACTTTGGTTCTTTACTTACTTGAGGGCAAGCAAGAGCTAAGTGTGGGGGAGTTGATATACCATGGATTTTAGAGATTTTAGCCATGGTATATATCTTCTTATTGAGTCTTTTAGAGTCCTTTGGAGTCCTATTATCTATGTTTTCAGGTCTAGACACGTTTGGAGCGGATTTGGACATTATGATGCATTCTGGAGCATTTTGGAGTTCTAACCCGAGAGGAAGAGTTCACTGCCCATTTCACAGTCCTGTGTCGATTGACACAACATGTGCGTCGATCGACACAAGGCCGAGACAGACTTTTCTCGGCTAGTTTTATGAAGAGTTTGGATATTGTAACTTAAGCCCATAAGTTTTTATAATTACAAAGAAGCCCCAGTCGACTTTAGACCAATATATTAGGGTTTTTAAGCCATTTTTTGGGCTAAGTTTTATTCTACACTTTCAGAGAGAGTTTGAGGGGCTGATCTTGTTCTCGAAAGAGACTTGATTTCAAACCCCAGTTCTTTATTCTGTTATATGATATTTGGTTTTCTATTCATGATGTCTTCTGTTTCGATGAACATGTCTGAGTAGTTTACCTGTTAGGTTTAGGGATTCTCACAAGGGATTTCATGGAATTATAGTTTAATCAATCTGTAGGGATTCATATCTGCTAGTTCTTCATCTAGGATTGTTCTTAATGCTTAATCTGAAGTAGCTATCCAGATTTATGATGTTAGGTTGATTGATGCAACGACAGTTGGTTAATTAGCTAGAAAGAACCTAGATGAGAAATTTGATCTACTCGCAAAGGAATTTGGTTTAGGGGAATTGTGAACATATCGAACTTGATCTTAAAGCTAGTTTAATCTGTTGGTAATTGCAAAGGAATTTGGATTGCTGCACTTAGACTTAGAGAATTCTCGCAACGACAGTTGGTTAATTCTATATCTGTGTTTGAGTTCTAGAACAGTTCCTAATTAGATCCCGCTTGATTGATTGCCTGTGTTCCTGATTTCCTGAGAACTCCCTAGACTTAACGCCCTCGCCTTCTTGCTTAAACTCCTGCTACTTGATTTACTTTTCTGCTGCTTGCTTTTAGTTTCTCATTGCTTTTCTCCTAGTTTAATCTTTACTGTTCTTAATCTATCGTTGACCGGAGTCCCTGTGGATTCGATACGCTAAGTACTACAACTACATCACTGTGCACTTGCAGTTAGTATAGGGATTAATTCTTGACCTATCAGATTCTGCTAAAAGGAAAAACATTATGGATTATCATCCAAACCAAAGAGATGAGGTAAGACGCAAGTATCTTTTTAGAGGTTCCTGTCAACCATTTGGTCATAATTTTGAGAAAAAGTTTATAAGAAATAAAATGAGAAGATTCAATCGAGCTTGGTTTGATCAGAATGACATTTGGCTAGAATATAGTGTTTCGTAGGTTGTAAGTTTTATCCCTATACTAAACTGCAAGTGAACAGCAATGTCAAAGTAGTATATAGGGTTATCGAATCCACAGGGACACTTGGTCTCAAGAGAATCAAACTTTAGGGGATCAATACTAGAAATAAGCAATGTGATTGTATTAAAAGCAGTGCAAGAAAGTAAATCAGTAGCAGAGATTGTTGGTTGTGAAAGCAAGTAATTAAAAGCGTCAAACCTAGGGTATTCTCAGGAAATCAGACAAGCAAACAGTTCATTCAGCAAGGATCTAATTAAGCACAGTTCTAGAACTCAAAACACAGATATAGAATTAACCAAATTCCTTTGCGATAATTCTCTAAGTCTAAGTGCAGCAAACCAAACTTTCGTTTGCGAGAACTAACAGATTAAACTAGCAATAAGTTCGAGTTTGATATGTTCACAATTAACCTAAACCAAACTTTCGTTTGCGAATAGTTTAATTGCCCAATTTAATTAGTTCAGATTCCTAAACCCCACTTCCGTGACGTATTTAGCAACCTAAGATCTAGATTCTAATTGATCAGGTTAGAACTAGCTTTAAGCACAATTAAATTGAAGAACAGATATAGTTTGAATCCTTAACTGAAATTGAACAAGTCTAGCAAGTCATGAAATCCTATGTGAGAAACCCTAAGTCTAACTAGGAATCTACTCAGACATAGATAATGAAAACATGATCATGTGATAAGTAAATTGCATAAAAGAATAAGAGTAAAAGGGGTTCGAAATCTTCTCCAAATACAGATGATGAATCAGGTTCAGATCAGCCCCAAAAAGCTCTCAAATCCTCTGCTCTTAATTCTTCAAGTATTTTATATAACGTCCCTAATTAAAACACTAAAAACTCTATTAAATAGGTCTAATCTCGGCCAGGGGCTTCTTTGTAAATATCAGGAACTTCTGGATCAAAGTGCAATATCTTGATTCTTCTAAACCGCCGAGTTTTGGCCCATCTCGCTGGTGCAACGATCGTTGCTAGAGTGCAACGATCGCTACCTTCCTCTGTTTCGGACAGTGAACTCTATCTCTCGGCCAAACACTCCAAATATCACCAAAATGCTCCATTATCTTCAATTCAGCTCCAAACCTGATTATACCTGTAAAAGACTCTAAAAGAACACAAAAGACACTAAAAACATACTTATATCATGGTCTAAAACTAGTAAAAACCATGATATATCAACTCCCCCACACTTAGCCTTTGCTTGCCCTCAAGCAAAACAGAGAACTAAAGCATGTTGAAGAGGTTTGAAAACTCTTCAGAAACTCATTTCATCCTAGAAGCTACAATACTCAGATTCCCCTTAGTAAACCACTGAAAGAATCAATCACAGGATATCAAGACCAACATATACTTCCCCCACACTTAGCAACTGTCCAAGGTAAACTCCACAATCACATTCAAGCATTCAAATTCTCCCTACTGACTTCTGCAAGTATTTAAGTGTGGTCTCACCTAAGGAGTATCGATCTAAAGGCACATGGGTTCTTACCTAATCAGCTCTAGACCACCATACTATCTTTCTCTAGTCCCTTTCTTCTCTTTCCCTTCTTTAACAGCTGATTTTTCCCTCATTGGGTATCATTTTATTTTTTTTATCAGTGTTCTTCCCGTTATGGGGTGTACTTTGGACACATTCCATGGATCGCACAGGAGATAATAGGGGTCTCTACCACTCCCGTGACCACTTCGGAGTTACTAACTCATCCTCAGTTTATTATCTTTTTTTTTTTTTTTTTTTTTAGAGAAGGGGAGAAGGGAACTAAATAGGACAGGTTTACAGGCTGTGTCAGAGCTAACAGGGAATCCGACATAAAGTATACCAAGCCCTTAGGTGAGAAATCTAAGTCAGGATTAATTTGAAGTCAGTAAAAGGATCCTCTGATACCTGAAGTGATATGGGTGTTCCCAGTAGGTTGATCCGTGTCTGGGTTTTCTAATAGTCATAGATAGATCCTGCAACTTCATCCCAATGGTTACTTAAGTTCCTGCAAGTCTTGTAAATCTTCTCAGAAAATCATAGTTTCTTACTTAAACAATTTTGACTCAATAAAACAAATTTTTTTTTGAAAAACGGACTGACTCTTAAGAAAACAGAAAGATAAGCGTCAGTAGCACCTCCCCCACACTTAAAACACACTGTCCCCAGTAGTGTCAAGCGAAGGATCGGTAAAAATAAAAATTGAAAAGATGAAATTATGTCTGTCGGGTTACCTATGTCGCACAGGCAACGATCGTTGCACTAAGTGCATCGACCGTTACTTGGCGATTTTCGTGTATGGTCGATCGTTGCTCAGGACCGCAACGATCGCTGCAATGCGATTCCTTTCGTGTTGTGACGATCGATGCAGAAATGCATCGATCGCTGCACTGCGATTTAATCCGAGACCTGCAATCATAAATTCACCAGAAACAAAAACAAACGTAAAATCCTAACAAAAACACCAAAAATGAAAAAGAAAAATACTAGTACCTAATGGTGGGTTGCCTCCCACCCAGCGCTTGTTTAAGGTCAATAGCTTGACCTATCAGAAAGAGATCGAACTCATGGCGGTTTCAACAGAGACTTTGAGTGTCTCTGTGAATGTCTCCTCATCCAAGGTGGCGTATAAGCATTCAGATCATGAGATCTTCCAAGGAACGAAGTAGAAGGGTCGGGGTGGGAGTGTAGCTTCAGCGGGATTCTTTGTTTTCCTGCATTAAAAACAATGTGATCAGAAGGTTTAAGCTTAGGTGATTTGTACCTTACCTTTTGCGTATATCTGATGTCTGGAGCTTTCTGCTTATGAGCAGTTGCAGGTACTGAAGATGTTAGAGCAGGTTCAAGAGGAACCGCCATCTTCTTCTTTCCACTATCAGATACTGTAGTTCCACCAATCTGAACTTCTTCTTTTAGATGACCATCAGTGGAGATCATCTTCTTTACATGAACTCGCGAAGCTTCAACTGGTGGTGTTTTATTCACCTTCTTATCTATCACTTTTATGCAGTTAGCCTCTCCTATCTCTTGTTTGGAAGGTTTAGGAACCTTAGGATATGGCACTGGGGGCTTGTAAGCTTGTTCTGGCACTGTTGCAGGTTTCTGGTCACGTCTGCGTTTTGTGTCGATCGATGCACAGGATGTGTCGATCGATGCAAGGCGATTCTGTTTCTCGAAAGAACTCGAAATTGCCGTCAGAATGGCGTGTCGATCGTCACTAAGGGGGTGTCGATCGGTGTATGTATCAGGCAGACAATATTCATCCAGAAAATCCGAGATTATGCTCTCTTCTTCACCTAGCAAGTCAATCTCATCCCTTATGTTAACAGCATTGATGTGCAGCTTCCGTTCAGCTCTCTTAGCTTCATTTTGCCTCTCTATCGCTGCATCCAGCTCCTCCATATGTGTGCTCAAAGATTCGAACTTCTCATTCAAGTCTTCATAAAACGCATCCATCTTTGAGTTGAAGGACATATGAATCTGTTGTTGTCTCTCAAGATACTGCTCAATCATGATTTCCATTCTGCTCTCATGAGCTGTAGGTGCAAGCGGTACTTGGTAAGAAGAAACACTACAACTCCTTGTAAAGGGTTTCTGAAAAGCAGATCCGTCACTATAGAATCTAGTTCCTTCAACGCAATGGTTAGCTTCTTGTGCATACTTTCCAAGTAGAAGACTATGCAGAGAGTCAACTTGGTTCTTCAACCCAGCTATCTGTGAACTGTCAATCCCTGAGCTGAAAATATCATTCCGACACATCGTCCTGATGATCTCTTAGTGTTCTTGGTGATTCAGCGAAGTGTGTCGATCGATGCAAGAAGAGCGTCGATCGATGCAATGCGAAATCAGAGAAAACAGAAAAAATAAATCAGCGAAAAAAATAATAATAATAAAAACAAAAACGAAAAGAAAAAGAAAAAGAAAAATTTCTAGTAAAAACCCTAAGTTCGGTCCTATCGAAGACTCAAAGAGTCCCCGGCAACGGCGCCAAAAACTTGATAGGTTGTAAGTTTTATCCCTATACTAAACTGCAAGTGAACAACAATGTCAAAGTAGTATATAGGGTTATCGAATCCACAGGGACACTTGGTCTCAAGAGAATCAAACTTTAGGGGATCAATACTAGAAATAAGCAATGTGATTGTATTAAAAGCAGTGCAAGAAAGTAAATCAGTAGCAGAGATTGTTGGTTGTGAAAGCAAGTAATTAAAAGCGTCAAACCTAGGGTATTCTCAGGAAATCAGACAAGCAAACAGTTCATTCAGCAAGGATCTAATTAAGCACAGTTCTAGAACTCAAAACACAGATATAGAATTAACCAAATTCCTTTGCGATAATTCTCTAAGTCTAAGTGCAGCAAACCAAACTTTCGTTTGCGAGAACTAACAGATTAAACTAGCAATAAGTTCGAGTTTGATATGTTCACAATTAACCTAAACCAAACTTTCGTTTGCGAATAGTTTAATTGCCCAATTTAATTAGTTCAGATTCCTAAACCCCACTTCCGTGACGTATTTAGCAACCTAAGATCTAGATTCTAATTGATCAGGTTAGAACTAGCTTTAAGCACAATTAAATTGAAGAACAGATATAGTTTGAATCCTTAACTGAAATTGAACAAGTCTAGCAAGTCATGAAATCCTATGTGAGAAACCCTAAGTCTAACTAGGAATCTACTCAGACATAGATAATGAAAACATGATCATGTGATAAGTAAATTGCATAAAAGAATAAGAGTAAAAGGGGTTCGAAATCTTCTCCAAATACAGATGATGAATCAGGTTCAGATCAGCCCCAAAAAGCTCTCAAATCCTCTGCTCTTAATTCTTCAAGTATTTTATATAACGTCCCTAATTAAAACACTAAAAACTCTATTAAATAGGTCTAATCTCGGCCAGGGGCTTCTTTGTAAATATCAGGAACTTCTGGATCAAAGTGCAATATCTTGATTCTTCTAAACCGCCGAGTTTTGGCCCATCTCGCTGGTGCAACGATCGTTGCTAGAGTGCAACGATCGCTACCTTCCTCTGTTTCGGACAGTGAACTCTATCTCTCGGCCAAACACTCCAAATATCACCAAAATGCTCCATTATCTTCAATTCAGCTCCAAACCTGATTATACCTGTAAAAGACTCTAAAAGAACACAAAAGACACTAAAAACATACTTATATCATGGTCTAAAACTAGTAAAAACCATGATATATCAGAAGAAAACACTTATTGTTTGTGCTGCTATTTGTTTAGAGATGATATATATCATGGATTTGTGAGAGATGGATTTTCAAGTTGGAATAAATCTGATAGATCATTTTTTATGTTGGAGAACCTAATAATTCTCACAATAATGCTGTGAAAAAATGTGATGATTTTATGAATCAAGGTCACCATCATACACGCTATGTATAAGAAGAATGATCCAGTGAAAAATGAGTATTGTATCCGGTTAAATGGTTCAATTGATGTTTCAAGATACTTGTTGAAACAAGGCTCCTTCTACATTATACTGAATATTTTTCTATAAGTTTACTTTAATTAATTGTAGAAATCACATCTTCTAAGGATCAAATCTTATAACTTTTGGTGTAAAACATTCATAAAATATTCAAACTACTTTACTAAAATGGTTCCACTAACAAAAATATTTACACCACAGTTTAGTAGTTTAGTGGCTTAATGTAGGGATTGGTCCCAATGCATCCTTAATTCGAGTCTTGGTTGAAAAGTTGCTTTACGTTATGTCATCAGTATTAGCCCTTGTTCTAAAACTTGGCTGCCTACTCGCCTAGACGTCCGTCTAGGTGTTACATAGTACTGATTCGTCCCGATTTTGTCTAAATTGGTTGAATAAATCGTTAGTCGATTTTGTGACCGCTTAGGTTCGCGTAGTTCCGCCTAATTCCGTCTAGACCGTCTAATTCCGCATAACTGATGATATATCATGGTTTTTACCCATTTTAGACCATGATATAAGTGTGTTTTTAGTGTCTTTTGTATTCGTTTAGAGTCTTTTACAGGTTTAATCAAGTTAGGAGCTAATTGGAGATATATGGAGCATTTTGGGACTTTTGGGATGTTTTGGCCGAGAACTTAACTCACTGTCCGATTTATTGATCATGCATCGACCGACACACCTTGTGCATCGGTCGACACACTAGCGAGATGGGCCGTACGCGTCGGTTTAATAAAGATATGAAGAATTGCAGAGAAGCCCAAGATAGTTCCAGTATTTACACAGAAGCCCCATCCGAGATTATGCCTATATATACTAGATTTTGGTGTTTAATTTACTTACGCTTTCATACTTAGAGCTAAGAGATATTTAGAGTTTTCGGGGCTGATCTAATCCTGTACTTCAGTTATTTTGGAGAAGATTTCGAACCCCTTTATCTATTTAATTTCTTATATGCAATCTATTATTTCTATGATTATGTTTTCATCAATCATGTCTGAGTAGATCCATAGTTGAGTTTAGGGTTTCTCATTAGGGTTTGATGACTTGCTAGACTTGTTTAATTCAGTTAAGGATTCATATGATTAGAATGTTCTTCAAACTAAATTGTGCTTAAAGCTAGTTCTAACCTGATCAATTAGAATCTAGATCTTAGGTTACTAAATTCGACACGAGAGTGTGGTTTAGAATCTGAACTATTTAGGTTGAGCAATTAAACTATTCGCAAAAAGATTTGGTTTAGTTTAATTGTGAACATATCGAACTTGAACTTAATGCTAGTTTAAACTGTTAGTAATTGCAAAGAGATTTGGGTTACTGCACTTAGACCTAGAGAATTCTCGCAAAGAGATTTGGTTAATTCTAATACCGTGATTTGAGTTCTAGAACTGAGTAACTTGTCTGCTTGTCTGATTTCCTGAGAATACCCTGGGCTTGACGCTTTTAGTTTATTGCTTTCAAAACCAACTTGCTATCGTTTACTTTCTTGCTTCGCAATTTATTTCATTCACCATTTGCTTATTTCTAGTATTTATCTCTACAGTTTGATTCTCTTGAGACCTAGTGTCCCTGTGGATTCGATAACCCTATATACTACTTTGACATTGCTGTTCACTTGCAGTTTTAGAATAGGGTAAAACTTAGAACCTATCAAGTTTTAGGCGCCGTTGCCGGGGACTCTTTGAGTCTTCGATAGGACCGAACTTAGGGTTTTTACTAGAAATTTTTCGTTTTAGTTTTTGTTTTCGTTTTATTTTTATTTTTGGTTACTAACTTTTTCTCTGTTTCTCTGTCGCAGGTACGAAATTCGCCTTGCATCGATCGTTGCATTCCTTGCGTCGATCGACACTAAGCGATTTGAGGTTGAATCGGTCGTTGCACTGTTAGCATCGATCGTTGCTGGACGATTACAGACAGTTTATGCATATGCAGAAAACTCGAAGTAATCCGAACTCGAGCTTAGTCAATCTCGACCTTGAAGAATTTGGACGTCTAGAGAGGACAATCAGAAGAGAAAAGAGAGAAAGAATGGCCGCACGAAGAGTAATGTTGTTACGAGATGCTCAAGGTACTCTGAGAGACCAAGATAACAACCCGTACAATGCCGCTTGGCAAAGGGTTGATGATGAAGGGAATGTCATCCCTGATCCTCCAGAGCAACCGCAACAGGAGCAGAACCAAGGGCAGAGACAAGCCCAAAACTGACAGGTGGTTGTCCACGAGCGGACCTTAGCTGACTACAACAGACCGGATGAGTATCATGCAAACCGGTCAGCTTTGGTGATGCCTGGATTTGAGAGAAATGATTTTGAAATCAAAACCATCTACTACTCGCTGATAAGACAGAACGCATTCCATGGTCATCCTACGGAGCAGCCTATGGATCACTTAGATTCGTTCGAGGATATAGTTAATGGCATGAAATATGACGGAGTATGCCAGGACTATCTGTTTCTGAAGCTCTTTCCGCACAGTCTCGCTGGAGATGCTGATGCATGGCTGAAGCAATTGCCACCTGGGCAGTTTACTACTTGGGCAGCCCTGAAAAGTGAGTTCCTGTGTCACTTCTATGATGATGCACGATCGGATCAGTCCAGACAGGACATACTCACATTTTCCCAAGGATCTGTGGAGCCTTTGAAAGCTGCATGGATGAGATTTAGAAAGTACCAGCGTGACTGTCCACACCATGGATTCACTGAAGTCACACTGCTGGGTATTTTCTTCAGAGGTATTGATCTTCCTTATCAGCAGGCGCTGGATAACTCCAGTAATGCCAACTTCAACACCAGAACTCCTGCACAAGCTAAGCAGTTGATTGAGAACCTAGTTAGCAGCAACAGTTGCAAGACTATGGATGAGAGGAGGAAGAAATCTGGTGGAAGTGTTGATAACTCAGAGATGGCTGAATTGAAGTCAAGGATGCACAAAATCTGCACTCTTCTGGGAGAAAAGAAGGCTGTCCACTTTGCTCAAGAAGTAGAAGTAATTCAGACTGAGGAGGACACTCAGGAAGAAGATGTGAATTTCATTGGAGGATCTGGTTTCCAAGGAAACAGATTTGGTAATCAGCAGGGAAACCGGTTCTTCAACCAAGGACAAAAGAGTGCCTTCACAGGCAATCAAAACTCTTTTGGACAGATTAGTGGTTTTCAGAAGCCTCTTGGACAAAGTGCTCAGAGAACCTACGGATCTTCATTCGAGACTAAAATGGATACGATGATGAACCAGCTGCTGGAGGGTCAGACTAAGAGTGCTGCAGACATACACAAGAGAATAGACACAGTCTATAAGGAGCTGAATGGGAAGTTTGAATATCTGAGCACACATATGAAGGAGCTTGATGCTAAGGTTGCAAGGACTGCTGGACATGCTCAGAGGGAAAATGGATACCTTCCAGGAAGAACAGACGCTAATCCCAAGTACCAATGCAATGCAGTCACTTTGAGAAGTGGTAAGGAATTGATACCCAACCAGAACAGGCAGCTGAGCGTTGAAGAACTCACAGAAATTGAAGAGCTGGAAGATGAAATCCGTGACACCAGTGTGAATCTTATGCCTCTCTCAGTTGCTAAGATTCTTGGTATGACTGATTTCAGACCCACTAGGATATCACTGGTTCTAGCAGACAGAACGATCAGGATCCCCGAAGGAGTACTGGAGGATGTACCTATAATGATTGGACAATGTGCGATTCCTACTGACTTTGTGGTTCTGCAGTATGGACAGGAACCAAAGGATCCACTAATTTTGGGCAGATCTTTCTTAGCTACAGCTGGTGCAATGATTGACTGTCAGAGAGGTAAAATAGTTCTGAATGTGGGTGACCTGAAGATGAGTTTTGATATGAACAAGCTGGTAAAGAGACCAACCATCGATGGACAGACTTTCTATGTGGACACACTTGGTGAATTAGCCGCAGAGTACTTTCACCAGTCACATGCTGAAGATCCACTAGAAAGGGCTTTACTGAGCTCTATAATGGAGTTGGAGTACCTGCAGGACGAGCCAGCAATGTGCTATACAAGACTAATGGATTCTGTCGAAGTTGCAATGCAGGTGGAAGTATCTGACGCGACGATGCAATGATCGACACTCACTAAGCATCGGTCATTGCAAGGCGACGCAGACTGGGCAGAGGAAAAAGCTCCGAAAATAGAATTGAAACAACTTCCATCCGGGCTAAGGTACGCATTTCTTGGACCGAATTCAACTTATCCAGTGATTGTTAACGCTAGTTTGAACAACGCAGAGCTCACTTTACTGCTAAGCAAGCTGCGCAAGCATCGCAAAGCTCTTGGCTATTCTCTTGATGACATTTCAGGTATCTCACCAGAGCTGTGCATGCATCGGATACATCTTGAGGATGAGTCTAAGACATCCATTGACCATCAGAGGAGACTTAATCCTAATCTGCAGGAAGTGGTTAAGAAGGAGATTATGAAACTCCTGGATGCTGGAATCATCTATCCTATTTCAGACAGTGATTGGGTAAGTCCAGTCCATGTAGTGCCTAAGAAAGGAGGAGTTACAGTTGTGAAGAATGAGAAGAATGAGCTGATACCTACTAGGACTGTAACGGGACACAGGATGTGCATAGATTACATGAAGCTGAATGCTGCCACTAGAAAGGATCACTTTCCCTTACCTTTCATTGATCAGATGCTGGAGAGGTTAGCCAATCATCCTTACTACTGCTTCCTCGATGGATACTCAGGTTTCTTTCAGATTCCTATCCACCCAGAAGATCAGGGAAAGACCACTTTCACTTGTCCATATGGCACATTTGCTTACCGTAGGATGCCTTTTGGACTCTGTAATGCTCCTGCCACTTTCCAGAGATGCATGATGTCCATATTCACTGATATGATTAAGGACTTCATGGAGGTATTCATGGATGATTTTTCAGTCTATGGACCATCTTATAATGAATGTTTAGACAATCTGTGTAAGGTGCTGACTAGATGCGAAGAGAAACACTTGGTCCTTAACTGGGAAAAATGCCACTTCATGGTCAAAGATGGTATTGTTCTTGGACATAAAGTATTTGAAGCAGGGATCGAAGTGGACCGCGCTAAGATTGAGGTAATGACCAACCTTCAGGCACCTGATTCTGTTAAGGCTATAAGAAGCTTCCTTGGACATGCTGGATTCTATAGACGGTTCATCAAAGACTTCAGTAAGATTGCTAGACCACTAACTGCGTTGCTGTGTAAGGATGCCAAATTTGAGTTCAATGCAGACTGTAAGGTTGCATTTGAACAAATCAAGCAAGCCTTAGTGAGTGCTCCAGTGGTTCAGCCACCAGATTGGGATCTACCTTTTGAGGTCATGTGTGATGCAAGTGATTTTGCTGTAGGAGCTGTTCTGGGACAGAAAAAGGACAGAAAGCTTCATGCTATCTATTACGCTAGTAGGACACTAGATGATGCGCAGAAAACTATGCAACCACAGAAAAAGAGCTGTTAGCTGTTGTCTTTGCTTTCGAGAAGTTCCGCCCCTATCTTGTTGGCTCCAAGGTGATTGTTCATACTGATCATTCAGCCCTGAAGTATCTGATTGATAGGTTCTAAGTTTTAATCCCTATACTAAACTGCAAGTGAACAGCAATATCAATGTAGTATATAGGGTATCGAAATCCACAGAGACTCCGGTATTCAATAGCTCAAGAACAAGAATTTAACTAGGAAGAAAGTAATGTGATTGTATTGAAGGCAATGCGAGAAAGTAAATCAGTAGCAGAGATTAATTGGTTGTGAAAGCAAGTTATTAAGAGCGTTAAGTCTAGGGCGTTCTCAGGAAATCAGACAAGCAGACAGTTCATTCAGCAAGGATCTAATTAAGCACAGTTCTAGAACTCAAAACACATATATAGAATTAACCAAATTCCTTTGCGATAATTCTCTAAGTCTAAGTGCAGCAAACCAAACTTTCGTTTGCGAGTACTAACAGATTAAACTAGCAATAAGTCCAAGTTTGATATGTTCACAATTAACCTAAACCAAACTTCCGTTTGCGCAAAGTTTAATTGCCCAATTTAATTAGTTCAGATTCCTAAACCCCACTTCCGTGACGTATTTAGCAACCTAAGATCTAGATTCTAATTGATCAGGTTAGAACTAGCTTTAAGCACAATTAAATTGAAGAACAGATATAGTTTGAATCCTTAACTGAAATTGAACAAGTCTAGCAAGTCATGAAATCCTATGTGAGAAACCCTAAACCGAACAAGAAATCTACTCAGACATAGATAATGAAAACATAATCATATGATAAGTAAATTGCATAAAAGATAAAGAGTAAAAGGGGTTCGAAATCTTCTCCAAATACAGATGATGTAACAGGTTCAGATCAGCCCCAAAAAGCTCTAAGAATCCTCTGCTCTTAATTATGAAAACGTATTGTAAAGCGTATATAGCGTCTCTAATTAAAATACTAAAAACTCTAATATATAGGTATAATCTCGGCCAGGGGCTTCTTTGCAAATATCAGGAACTTCTGGATCAAAGTGCAAAATCTTGATTCTTCTAAACCGCCGAGTTTTGGCCCATCTCGCTGGTGCATCGATCGATGCTAGAGTGCAACGATCGATGCCTTCCTCTGTTTCGGACAGTGAACTCTATCTCTCGGCCAAACACTCCAAAAATCTCCAAAATGCTCCATTATCTTCAATTCACTCCCAAACTGATTATACCTGTAAATGACTCTAAACGAACACAAAAAGACACTAAAACATACTTATATCATGGCCTAAAACTAGTAAAAACCATGATATATCAACTCCCCCACACTTAGCCTTTGCTTGCCCTCAAGCAAAACAGAGAACTAAAACATGGTGAAGAGGTTTGAAAACTCTTCAGAAACTCATTTCATCCTAGAAGCTACAATACTCAGATTCCCCTTAGTAAACCACTGAAAGAATCAATCACAGGATATCAAGACCAACATGTACTTCCCCCACACTTAGCAATTGTCCTAGGTAAACTCCACAATCACATTCAAGCATTCAAATTCTCCCTACTGACTTCTGCAAGTATTTAAGTGCGGTCTCACCTAAGGAGTATCGATCTAAAGGCACATGGATTCTTACCTTATCAGCTCTAGACCACCATACTATCTTTCTCTAGTCCCTTTCTTCTCTTTCCCTTCTTTAACAACTGATTTTTCCCACATTGGGTATCATTTTATTTTTTTTTATCAGTGTTCTTCCCGTTATGGGGTGTACTTTGGACACATTCCATGGATCGCACAGGAGATAATAGGGGTCTCTACCACTCCCGTGACCACTTCGGAGTTACTAACTCATCCTCAGTTTATTATCTTTTTTTTTTTTACTTTTAGAGAAGGGGAGAAGGGAACTAAATAGGACAGGTTTACAGGCTGTGTCAGAACTAACAGGGAATCCGACATAAAGTATACCAAGCCCTTAGGTGAGAAATCTAAGTCAAGATTAATTTGAAGTCAGTAAAAGGATCCTCTGATACCTGAAGTGATATGGGTGTTCCCAGTAGGTTGATCCGTGTCTGGGTTTTCTAATAGTCATAGATAGATCCTGCAACTTCATCCCAATGGTTACTTAAGTTCCTGCAAGTCTTGTAAATCTTCTCAGAAAATCATAGTTTCTTACTTAAATAATTTTGACTCAATAAAACAAAAAATTTTGAAAAACGGACTGACTCTTAAGAAAACAGAAAACAAAAGTCAGTAGCACCTCCCCCACACTTAAAACACACTGTCCCCAGTAGTGTCAAGCGAAGGATCGGTAAAAAGAAAGAAAAATTGTAAAGATGAAATTATGTCTGTCGGGTTACCTATGTCGCACAGGCAACGATCGTTGCACTAAGTGCATCGACCGTTACTTGGCGATTTTCGTGTATGGTCGATCGTTGCTCAGGACCGCAACGATCGCTGCAATGCGATTCCTTTCGTGTTGTGACGATCGACACAGAAGTGCATCGATCGTTGCACTGCGATTTCGTCCGAGACCTGCAAACATAACTGCACCAAAAACAAAAACAAACGTAAAATCCTAACAAAAACACCAAAAATGAAAAATAAAAACACCAGTACCTAATGGTGGGTTGCCTCCCACCCAGCGCTTGTTTAAGGTCAATAGCTTGACCGGACGGATGGGAATTTTCAGGCACTAGGAGGTCCTGACAGAGACTTTCTCTGTCTCTGTTCAAGTCTCCTCATCCAAGGTGGTGAGTAAGCTGTTGCGGAATGTTCCTGTCCAAGAAAAGAGGGAGTGAAATGTGCTCCAGGATCTATAACCAGAGTATTATTCGGCTGCTCAAAATCTGCATCTCTTATGGTGAATGTCTGCCCATCTATCAGTGGCTTTCGCAGCTTATCCATTTCATAGTGCAGTGGTTCATCTCCCAGATGGAGGTCTATCAAGCTGTTCCTAACATCAATCAATGCTCCTGCTGTAGCCAAAACGGGTCTCCCAAGCAACAAAGCTTCATCCGGATCACAGTCATATTTCAGCACAAGGAAGTCCGTTGGAACTAAGTAGTTTCCAACTCTCACCGGAACATCCAGAAGGAGTCCTTCAGGAACTCGTATGGACTGATCAGCTAGGACAAGAGAAGTCCTAGTAGGAGTAAAATCCAACATACCCAGCTTCTCTGCCACAGAGTAAGGCATTATGCTCCCAGCAGCTCCTAAATCACACAGAGAACGCCTAAAGCTATCCTCAAAGATAGAACAATCCAGCACAAAGACTCCAGGATCAGGTAGTTTCTTCGGGACCTTAGTTAGCAGAACATCACTAATATGCTGAGGAACTATTATCACCCATTCTCTCAGCTCCTCATCTAAAGGCAACATCTTGTTCAAATATCTCTGAACACATGGATGATAAGGTGGATCATCAGACGGTGGAATTTCTTCCAAGTCTTCACCACTCTCTTCTAGTCTTTTCAGCTCTTCAATCTCTTGTTTAATCACCTCAGATACCTTGGGATATTGCCTAATGGCTTGTGCATAAACCTCCTCTTGAGTGATCTCAGATATATCAGGGAATAGGCGGGCTAGTTCTGCATCAATCTCTTTTTCATCCCACGGATCTTCTGCTTGTTCACGACATGCATCGATCGATGCTGGATGTGTGTCGATCGTTGCATCACTGCAGTTTCTACCCGAGAGTTTTTCACTCAAATCCAAAAATTCTGCCTCATTCACCAACTCAGCTGTACTTAGCTCAAATTTCTCACCTAGATAAGATCCATCATTAATGAGTACAGACCAGGCCTTAATATGAGTCTCTGCAACTTCTTTTCCCTTCAGTGAGCTGGACATCTGGTTCACCTGAGTGTCCAACTGCTTCATGTGAGTGCTTAGTGACTCAAACTTCCCATTGAGGTCTCCATAGACAGCGTCCAACTTCTTGTTGCAGTCCACAGAAATCTTGGTCTGACTCTCCATCAGTTGTTCCATCATAGCCTCCATTCTGCTCTCATGGGTTGTAGGTGCAGGAGGAGTCTGATAGGATGTAGATCCATAGGTTCTCTGAGTACCTTGTCCATAGGTCTTCTGAAAACCACCAGTCTGTCCTCCATTTGAGAATATGTTCCCCTGTTGATTACTAAATCTATTACCTTGGAAACTAGAACCTCCTATGAAATTCACATCTTCTTCCTGAGTGTCCTCCTCAGTCTGAATCACCTCTACATCTTGGGCAAAGTGGACAGCTTTCTTACTTGTCAGGAGATTGTAAACTGTGTCCAATCTGGATTTTATATTAGCTATATCAGAATTTTCTACGGTTCCACCAGATTTCTTCCTCCTTTCATCCATTGTCTTGCAACTGTTGCTGCCAATCAGGTTCTCTATCAACTGCTTAGCTTGTGTAGGAGTCCTGGTGTTGAAATTAGCATTACTGGAATTATCCAGCGCAGTCTGATAAGGGAGATCTATGCCTCTGAAGAAGATACCAATCAGCTGTACTTCTGTGAATCCATGGTGTGGACAGTCACGCTGATACTGCTTAAATCTCATCCAGGCAGTCTTCAAGGGCTCCACAGCTCCTTGGGAAAAAGTGAGTATGTCCTGTCTGGACTGATCTGAGCGTGCATCATCATAAAAGTGACGCAGGAACTCACTCTTTAAGGCTGTCCAAGTAGTATACTGACCAGGTGCCAGTTGTCTCAGCCATGCACTAGCGTCTCCAGCAAGACTGTGCGGAAATAGCTTAAGGAACAGATAGTCCAGGCACACTCCTTCATACTTCATGCCAGTGACTATGTCCTCAAACTTGTCAATGTGATCCATAGGCTGCTCTGTTTGAAGACCATGAAAAGCAATCTGCCTCATCAGCTGGTAGTAGATGGTCTTGACCTCAAAGTCATTCCTCTCAAAGGCAGGAAGCACTAAAGCTGCTCGGTTTGCATGAAACTCATCAGGTCTGTTGTAGTCAGCTAGTGTCCTCTCGTGAATCACCATCTCTCTTCCTTGAGGTTGTCTTTGGGCTTGCTCCTATGGTTGTGGCTCAGGTGGGTCAGGGATTATGTTCCCTTCAGCATCAACCCGATGCCCAGCAGCATCATATGGGTTGTTATCTTGGTCCCTCAGGGTACCATTAGCATCTGGTATCAAGATCAAACGTTCTCGTACCATTCTTTCTCTCTTTTCTCTTCTGATAGTCCTCTCTAGACGTCCAAGTTCCTCAAGATCGAGATTAACCAAGCTCGAGTTCGGATTACTTTGAGTTTTCTGCGTTGGCATAAACTGTCTGTAATCGTCCAGCAACGATCGATGCTATCAGTGCAACGATCGATTCAATCTCAAATCGCCTAGTGACGATCGATGCAAAGGGTGCAACGATCGACGCAGTGCGAAATCGGTACCTGCGACAGAGAGAGAAGCGAAGATTAATAAAACTGAAAATAAAATAAAAACAAAAACGAAAACAAAAAGAAAAAATCCTAGTAAAACCCTAGGCTCGAAGCTATTGAAGACTCAAAGAGTCCCCGGCAACGGCGCCAAAAACTTGATAGGTTCTAAGTTTTAATCCCTATACTAAACTGCAAGTGAACAGCAATATCAATGTAGTATATAGGGTATCGAAATCCACAGAGACTCCGGTATTCAATAGCTCAAGAACAAGAATTTAACTAGGAAGAAAGTAATGTGATTGTATTGAAGGCAATGCGAGAAAGTAAATCAGTAGCATAGATTAATTGGTTGTGAAAGCAAGTTATTAAGAGCGTTAAGTCTAGGGCGTTCTCAGGAAATCAGACAAGCAGACAGTTCATTCAGCAAGGATCTAATTAAGCACAGTTCTAGAACTCAAAACACAGATATAGAATTAACCAAATTCCTTTGCGATAATTCTCTAAGTCTAAGTGCAGCAAACCAAACTTTCGTTTGCGAGTACTAACAGATTAAACTAGCAATAAGTCCAAGTTTGATATGTTCACAATTAACCTAAACCAAACTTCCGTTTGCGCAAAGTTTAATTGCCCTATTTAATTAGTTCAGATTCCTAAACCCCACTTCCGTGACGTATTTAGCAACCTAAGATCTAGATTCTAATTGATCAGGTTAGAACTAGCTTTAAGCACAATTAAATTGAAGAACAGATATAGTTTGAATCCTTAACTGAAATTGAACAAGTCTAGCAAGTCATGAAATCCTATATGAGAAACCCTAAACCGAACAAGAAATCTACTCAGACATAGATAATGAAAACATAATCATATGATAAGTAAATTGCATAAAAGATAAAGAGTAAAAGGGGTTCGAAATCTTCTCCAAATACAGATGATGTAACAGGTTCAGATCAGCCCCAAAAAGCTCTAAGAATCCTCTGCTCTTAATTATGAAAACGTATTGTAAAGCGTATATAGCGTCTCTAATTAAAACACTAAAAACTCTAATATATAGGTATAATCTCGGCCAGGGGCTTCTTTGCAAATATCAGGAACTTCTGGATCAAAGTGCAAAATCTTGATTCTTCTAAACCGCCGAGTTTTGGCCCATCTCGCTGGTGCATCGATCGATGCTAGAGTGCAACGATCGATGCCTTCCTCTGTTTCGGACAGTGAACTCTATCTCTCGGCCAAACACTCCAAAAATCTCCAAAATGCTCCATTATCTTCAATTCAGCTCCCAAACTGATTATACCTGTAAAGGACTCTAAACGAACACAAAAAGACACTAAAACATACTTATATCATGGCCTAAAACTAGTAAAAACCATGATATATCACTGATGCAGAAGAAGGATGCTAAGCCAAGATTGTTGAGATGGATTCTGTTGCTTCAGGAGTTTGATATTGAAGTTAGGGACAAGAAGGGAGTTGAGAATGGAGTTGCTGATCATCTTTCAAGGATGCTGGTTGATAGGTTCTAAGTTTTACCCTATTCTAAAACTGCAAGTGCACAGTATAGTCAATGTAGTATATAGGGTTATCGAATCCACAGGGACACTTGGTCTCAAGAGGATCAAACTTTAGGGAATGAATACTAGAAATAGCAGAATAAGATTGAAATAAATTGCGAAGCAAGAAAGTAAACAGTAGCAGGAATTGGTTTGTAAGCAATAAACTAAAAGCGTTAAGCCTAGGGTATTCTCAGGAAATCAGACAAGCAGACAAGTCAATCAGTCAGGATCAAATTAAACTTAGTTCTAGAACTCAAATCACGGTAATAGAATTAACCAAATCTCTTTGCGAGAATTCTCTATGCCTAAGTGCAGTAACCCAAATCTCTTTGCAATTACTAACAGATTAAACAAGCATTAAGTTCAAGTTCGATATGTTCACAATTAAACTAAACCAAATCTCTTTGCGAATAATTTAATTGCTCAACCTAAATAGTTCAGATTCCTAAACCCCACTCTCGTGACGTATTTAGCAACCTAAGATCTAGATTCTAATTGATCAGGTTAGAACTAGCTTTAAGCACAATTTAGTTTGAAGAACATTCTAATCATATGAATCCTAACTGAATTAAACAAGTCTAGCAAGTCATTAAACCCTAATGAGAAACCCTAAACTCAACTATGAATCTACTCAGACATGATTGATGAAAACATAATCATAGAATAAATAGATTGCATATAAGAAATTAAAATATCAAAGGGGTTCAAAATCTTCTCCAAAATAAATCAACACAAGGAAATAGATCAGCCCCGAAAGCTCTAAAAATCTCTTAGCTCTAAGTATGAAAGTGTATCTAAAATAAAAGCCAAAAACTAGTATATATAGGTATAATCTCGGCTGGGGCTTCTGTGTAAATACTGAAAGTATCTTGGGCTTCTTTGCAAATCTTCATAAGTTGTTACGCTGACGCGTACGGCCCATCTCGCGACTGCATCGACCGATGCATAATGTGTGTCGATCGATGCAACATCAAATATTCGAACAGTGAACTAAGCTCTCGGCCAAAACGTCCCAAAATGCCCAAAATGCTCCATATATCTCCAATTAGCTCCAAACCTGATATAACCTGTAAAAGACTCTAAACGGATACAAAAGACTCTAAAAACACAACTATATCATGGTCTAAAGTGGGTAAAAACCATGATATATCAACTCCCCCACACTTAGCCTTTGCTTGCCCTCAAGCAAAACAGAGAACTAAAATGCGGTGAAGAGGTTTGAAAACTCTTCAGAAACTCATTTCATCATAGAAGCAGCAACATTCAGATTCCCCTTAGTAATCCACATGAAAGAATCAATCTACAGACATCAAGACCAACATGTACTTCCCCCACACTTAGCAACTGTCCTAAGTAAACGCCACAATCACATTCACGCATTCAAATTCTCCCTACTGACTTCTGCAAGTATTTAAGTGCGGTCTCACCTAAGGAGTATCGATCTAAAGGCACATGGATTCTTACCTAGCCAGCTCTAGACCACCAAACTGTCTTTCTCTAGTCCCTTTCTTCTCTTTCCCTTCCTTAACAACTGATTTTTCCCACATTGGGTATCATTTTATTTTTTTTATCAGTGTTCTTCCCGTTATGGGGTGTACTTTGGACACATTCTATGGATCGCACAGGAGATAATAGGGGTCTCTACCACTCCCGTGACCACTTCGGAGTTACTAACTCATCCTCAGTTTATTACTTTTTTTTTTTTTTTTTTACTTTATGGAAGGGGAGAAGGGAACCAAATAGGACAGGTTAACAGGCTGTGTCAGAACTAACAGGGAATCCGACATAAAGTATACCAAGCCCTTAGGTGAGAAATCTAAGTCAGTATTAAGGTGAAGTCAGTAAAAGGATCCTCTGATACCTGAAGCGATGTGGGTGTTCTCAGTAGGCTGATCCGTGTCTGGGTTTTCTAATAGTCATAGATAATCTGTAGCTTCATCCCAATGGTCACTTAAGTTCCTGCAAATGCTGCTAATCTCCTTAGAAAATCACTGTTTCCTACTTAAACCAATTTTGACTCGAAAAACAAAAATTTTGACTCGAAAAACAAAATTTTAAAATTAACTGACTCTTAAGAAAACAAAAGAAAAGTAATTAGTAGAACCTCCCCCACACTTAAGACACACTGTCCCCAGTAGTGTCAAGCAAGGGATTGGTTAAAAGAAAGAAAAATTATGTAAAATGAATGGTTAGTTCTCTCGGGTTTTACCTCTGTCGCAGTCAGGCATCGATCGTTGCACTAGGTGCAGCGACCGTTGCTGTGCGATTTCCTGTTGTAGCGATCGACACAATAGTGTGTCGATCGACGCAATGCGATTTTCACGAACCCTGCAACTAAAAACTCACCAAACAGAAACAAAAACGTAAAATCTAGAAAAAATACTAAAATCAAAATGCAAAAACAAAAACAGTGGGTTGCCTCCCACTCAGCGCTTGTTTAAGGTCATTAGCTTGACCGGACGCACAAGATTTTTCAGGCTCCAAGAGATCCTGACAGAGACTTTTTCTGTCTCTGTTCAAGTCTCCTCATCCAAGGTGGCGTATAAGCATTCGGATCATGGGATCTCCCAAGGAAAGAGCCAACAGAATCATGGCGGGAGCGAAGCTTGGGTGGTATATTGTATTGCCCTGCATTCAAAGCAACGCGGTTAGGATGTTTAAGCTTAGATGATTTGTTCCTTACCTTTGATGGAAATAAGATGTCTGGAGCTTTCTGCTTATGAGCAGTTGCAGGCACAGAAGATGTTAGAGCAGGTTCAGAAGGAACCGCCATCTTCTTCTCTCCAATCTCAGCTTCTAGTTCTATATCAACGCTGAAACTTTGTCCATCAATGGTGGATCTCTTCAGCTTATCCATCTTGAACTGCAGAGGCTTATCTCCCAGGTGGAGATCAATCAATCCATGGCGTACATCAATCACAGCCCCAGCAGTGGCTAAAAAGGATCTACCAAGCAGTAGAGGATCGTCAGGCTCAATCTCATACTTCAGTACCACAAAGTCCGTTGGAACGAAGTAATTTCCAACTCTAAGAGGGATGTTCTCAAGAATTCCTTCTGGATGTCTTCTTGATCGATCAGCTAGGACTAAAGAGATCCTAGTAGGCTGGAAGTTTATTAGTCCCAATCTCACAGCCACAGAGTATGGCATGAGATTTATACTTGACCCAAGATCACACAGTGCTCTCTGAAATCTATCTTTATAGATAGAGCAGTCTATCATAAAACCTCCTGGATCCTTTAGCTTCTCAGGAACCTTACCATTAACAACAGCATCACATACTTCTGAGACCATCAAGCATCCTTCTTCTTCAGTCATGTTGCTATAGAGGATGTCTGAAACACATGTTTGCATCATTGGATTGGTTCTTGCGGCATCTATCAATGGAATTTCAGTTAGCTTTTCTCTCATTATCCCCATGCATTTTTCCAACTGAATCCCTCTATTGGACTTCCTAGGGAATGGAACCTTCGGCTTGTATGTTCTCTCTGTATCAGCATTCAGCTTCTCTGGACAAACTGGCTGCTCACGCCCATGGTGTCGATCGTTACTGAAATGGTGACGATCGACATTGTCACTCGCAGGCTGTGTCGATCGATGCACATTTGTGTCGATCGATGCAGGGCGAACATTCTGAATTTCTCTCGGATTTTTCAGTTCCGGAACTTCATTTTCTCGATTCTGCTCAATTTCTTCTTCTACCGAAGCTGCTTTAACAGGCTCTGTCTGCATACTGGTTTCCACTTGCGTCATCCTAGCATCCAGATTATCAACTCTGCTTGTCAAAGTTTTCAATTTTCCACTCAGATCCTCATACATGAAGTCCATCTTTCTATTCAGATCTTGCGTCATCTTATTCTGTCCAAGAAGTAGCTGCTCAAGCATAGACTCAATCTTTGTCTGATGTTTAGTGGGAGGAACTTGGTGAGGTGAATAGCCATTCGATCTCGGAGCTTGTCTCTGTTGACTTCTAGATACGTGTTCAGCTTCATTAATATAATTTACCTCTACGAAGCCTCCAGCTACTACCATGTTGTGGATATAATCCATCTTCTCCCTCAAATCAGCTATCTGCAAGCTATCATTACTGCTACTAGATTTCTGCCTCTCCATGTCAGCATTCTTGACACTATAGCTGGTCATCAAGTTCTTAATAAGCTCTTTAGCTTCTTCTGGAGTCTTGGTATAAAAGTTCCCATCACTTCCTGTGTCCAAAGCTCTCCGATACCAAAAGTCCAAACCTTTGAAAAAGACATTCAGAAGCTGTACCTCAGAGAATCCATGGTGTGGACAATCTCTCTGGTACATCTTGAATCTCATCCAAGCTGCTCTAAAAGGCTCTGTAGGCTGCTGCTTGAATGTCAAGATGTCATGTCTAAGCTGCTCGGATAACGCATCGTCATAAAAATGTCTAAGGAACTCCTTCTTGACTGCTTCCCAAGTGGTCAAAGATCCTGGTTCTAGCTGTCTCAGCCAGTAAGCTGCATCTCCTTTAAGAGAGAATGGGAAGAGCTTACAAAAAATATAATCAGAAGAAACTCCTTCAGCTGTGATACTGCTAGCCAATTCCTCAAATGTGTCTATGTGATCCATAGGATGCTCGCTTGAAAGACCATGGAACTGATACTGCCCAACCAATGCGTAGTACTCTGGTTTTATCCTAAACTCAGCTCTGGTGAACGAAGGTGGTCGAATCGCAGACCGATTAGCATAGAATATATCTGGTCTGTTATAATCAGCAAGTGTCTTCTTGTGACCATCTTCCTCTCGTCGATGTTCCGCGCCCACGGCAACATCTGGTATGATGAGGTTTCCTTCCCCATCCAGTTTCTGACCCTTCGCGTTACATATGTGACCTTCCTGGTCTCGTAGAATGCCGTTCTCGTCGCGAATCAGAATTACAGGCTCCATCAAGAAATACCCAGCTAAATGCTCAAGCTCTCGGCACCACTGGTTTCGCCTTGTGTCGACCGATGCAAGAGAAGCGTCGATCGATGCAGGCTCGAGGATGTGACGATCGACACTCAGGACTGTGTCGATCGATGCAAGGCGATCAGGCGTACCTGAAACGAAAGAAAAAGAAAAAGTAGTAAACTAAACCAAAAATAAAAATCCTAGTAAAACCCTAAGTTCGGTCCTATCGAAGACTCAAAGAGTCCCCGGCAACGGCGCCAAAAACTTGATAGGTTCTAAGTTTTACCCTATTCTAAAACTGCAAGTGCACAGTATAGTCAATGTAGTATATAGGGTTATCGAATCCACAGGGACACTTGGTCTCAAGAGGATCAAACTTTAGGGAATGAATACTAGAAATAGCAGAATAAGATTGAAATAAATTGCGAAGCAAGAAAGTAAACAGTAGCAGGAATTGGTTTGTAAGCAATAAACTAAAAGCGTTAAGCCTAGGGTATTCTCAGGAAATCAGACAAGCAGACAAGTCAATCAGTCAGGATCAAATTAAACTTAGTTCTAGAACTCAAATCACGGTAATAGAATTAACCAAATCTCTTTGCGAGAATTCTCTATGCCTAAGTGCAGTAACCCAAATCTCTTTGCAATTACTAACAGATTAAACAAGCATTAAGTTCAAGTTCGATATGTTCACAATTAAACTAAACCAAATCTCTTTGCGAATAATTTAATTGCTCAACCTAAATAGTTCAGATTCCTAAACCCCACTCTCGTGACGTATTTAGCAACCTAAGATCTAGATTCTAATTGATCAGGTTAGAACTAGCTTTAAGCACAATTTAGTTTGAAGAACATTCTAATCATATGAATCCTAACTGAATTAAACAAGTCTAGCAAGTCATTAAACCCTAATGAGAAACCCTAAACTCAACTATGAATCTACTCAGACATGATTGATGAAAACATAATCATAGAATAAATAGATTGCATATAAGAAATTAAAATATCAAAGGGGTTCAAAATCTTCTCCAAAATAAATCAATACAAGGAAATAGATCAGCCCCGAAAGCTCTAAAAATCTCTTAGCTCTAAGTATGAAAGTGTATCTAAAATAAAAGCCAAAAACTAGTATATATAGGTATAATCTCGGCTGGGGCTTCTGTGTAAATACTGAAAGTATCTTGGGCTTCTTTGCAAATCTTCATAAGTTGTTACGCTGACGCGTACGGCCCATCTCGCGACTGCATCGACCGATGCATAATGTGTGTCGATCGATGCAACATCAAATATTCGAACAGTGAACTAAGCTCTCGGCCAAAACGTCCCAAAATGCCCAAAATGCTCCATATATCTCCAATTAGCTCCAAACCTGATATAACCTGTAAAAGACTCTAAACGGATACAAAAGACTCTAAAAACACAACTATATCATGGTCTAAAGTGGGTAAAAACCATGATATATCACTGGTTGAGGAAGACGTGCCCATAAATGATTATTTGCCTGAGGAAAACGTCAACATGATTGGTGCAGTTTTTCAGATGGATTTGGGAAGTGAGTTGCAGAACTGTCGGGAAAATCGCATTGTGTCGATCGATGCCACATTAGCAACGGCCGATACAAGTATCGGGGAAGCAACGATCGACACATGCACACGCAACGGTCGATGCACACCCGATACGAACCGAGAGTCTTTTAAAATCAGAATCGGAAATTATAATTTCGAGATTTCTGCTGTAGCAACCTCCGATCGACCCTGGTACGCAGATATAGCTAACTACCTTGCTGCTGAGACTGAACCAGATGATCTAAAGGGCTATGAAAAGAAAAGGTTCTTTAGGGAGCTTAGAAGATACTACTGGGATGAGCCTTATCTTTATAAGCACTGTTCAGATGGCCTTTACAGGAGATGCATTGCTGAATCAGAAGTTCCAGACATCCTCTTCCACTGTCATGGATCAGATTATGCTGGACATTTTGCTACATTCAAGACTGTGTCTAAGGTTCTGCAAGCAGGTTTCTGGTGGCCCACAATGTTCAGAGACACTCATTCTTTCGTCTATCAGTGTGATGTTTGTCAGAGGAGAGAGAAAATCAGCAAGAAAAATGAGATGCCTCAGAATTTCATTCTGGAAGTTGAGGTTTTCGATTGCTGGGGCATAGATTTCATGGGTCCTTTCCCCTCATCCTATGGGAATAAATTCATCTTGGTTGCTATGGACTATGTCTCTAAGTGGGTTGAAGCAATAGCTAGTCCAACCAATGATTCTTCGGTGGTCATTAAGCTGTTTAAGACCATCATATTCCCCAGATTTGGAGTGCCTCGTATAGTGATTAGTGATGGAGGATCTCATTTTATCAATAAGGTCTTCGAGAAGCTGCTGAAGAAGCATGAAGTTCATCACCGAGTCGCTACTCCTTATCACCCTCAGACTAGTGGATAAGTTGAGGTTTCTAACAGGCAGATTAAAGAGATCCTTGAGAAGACGGTCGGAAAGACAAGAAAAGATTGGGCAGCAAAGTTGGATGATGCATTATGGGCTTACAGGACAGCATTCAAGACACCACTTGGGACCACTCCATTCCATCTGCTATATGGAAAAGCATGTCATCTGCCGGTGGAGCTTGAACACAAAGCAGCATGGGCTGTGAAACAGATGAATTTTGATCTTAAGTCTGCTGCAGAGAGGAGATTAGTGCAGCTTAATGAGTTGGATGAGATTAGACATTTTTCTTATGAGAACTCAAAGCTGTACAAGGAGAGAACTAAGGCATATCATGACAAAAAGATTGTCTCCAGACAATTTGAGCCTAATGATCAGGTACTTTTGTATAACTCTCATTTACATTTTTTTCCAGGAAAGCTGAAATCAAGGTGGTGTGGCCCTTTCACAATCAAGGAGGTGCGTCCGTATGGAGCTGTCGTTCTAACTGGTAAGGATGGTATTGAGTTCACTGTGAATGGACAGCGGGTGAAACATTATTGGGCTAAGGCTGAGATTCCAGAAGGACAGATTTTGCCTCTGGATGATGCACCCTCTACCTAAATCAGATGAAGCGTCAAGCTATTGACGTTAAACAAGCGATGAGTGGGAGGCAACCCATTGTTTTCGTTTTTACATTTTGATTTTAGTGTTTTTATAGGATTTTACGTTTTGTTTCTGGTTTTGGTGAGTTTTTGGTTGCAGGTTTCGGACAAATCGCAGTGCGTCGATCGACACACCATTGTGTCGATCGCTACAACGAAAATCGCACAGAAACGGTCGGTGCACCTAGTGCAACGATCGATGCCTGACTGCGACAGAGGTAAAAACCCGAGAGAACTAACCATTCCATTAACAAAATTTTTATTTCTTTCTTTTAACTGATCCCTTGCTTGACACTACTGGGGACAGTGTGTCTTAAGTGTGGGGGAGGTTCTACTAATTACTTTATTTTGTTTTCTTAGCTAAATTTTAAAAATTTGTTTTTCGAGTCAAAATTTGTTTAAGTAGGAAACAATGACTTTTTGAGGAGATTAGCAGCATTTGCAGGAACTTAAGTAACCATTGGGTTGAAGCTACAGATTATCTATGACTATTAGAAAACCCAGACACGGATCAGCCTACTGAGAACACCCACATCGCTTCAGGTATCAGAGGATCCTTTTACTGACTTCAACTTAATACTGACTTTAGATTTCTCACCTAAGGGCTTGGTATACTTTATGTCGGATTCCCTTGTTAATTCTGACACAGCCTGTTAACCTGTCCTATTTGGTTCCCTTCTCCCCTTCCATATAAAAAAAAAAAGTAAGATAAACTGAGGATAAGCTAGGAACTTTGAAGTAGTCACTGGGAGTGGTAGCTACAACTTTCATCTCCTGTGTATCTATGGAAAATGACCAATTAATAGCTTCGAAGTGGTCTCTGGGAGTGGTAGCTAAAACTATTATCTCCTGTGCATCCATGGAAAGATCCAAAGTACACCCCAAAACGGGAAGAACACTGATAAAAAAAAAAAAGATACCCAATGTGGGAGAAATCAGTTGTTAAGGAAAGGAAAAGAGAAGAAAGGGACTAGAGAAAGACAGTTTGGTGGTCTAGAGCTGGCAAGGTAAGAATCCATGTGCCTTTAGATCGATACCCCTTAGGTGAGACCGCACTTAAATACTTGCAGAAGTCAGTAGGGAGAATTTGAATGCGTGAATGTGATTGTGGTGTTTACTTAGGACAGTTGCTAAGTGTGGGGGAAGTACATGTTGGTCTTGATGTCTGTAGATTGATTCTTTCATGTGGATTATTAAGGGGAATCTGAATGCTGCTGCTTCTAGGATGAAAAGAGTTTCTGAAGAGTTTTCAAACCTCTTCACTGCATTTTACTTCTCTGTTTTGCTTGAGGGCAAGCAAAGGCTAAGTTTGGGGGAGTTGATATATCATGGTTTTTACCCATTTTAGACCATGATATAAGTGTGTTTTTAGTGTCTTTTGTATTTGTTTAAAGTCTTTTACAGGTTTAATCAAGTTAGGAGCTAATTGGAGATATATGGAGCATTTTGGGACTTTTGGGACGTTTTGGCCGAGAGCTTAACTCACTGTCCGATTTATTGATCATGCATCGACCGACACACCTTGTGCATCGGTCGACACACTAGCGAGATGGGCCGTACGCGTCGGTTTAATGAAGATATGAAGAATTGCAGAGAAGCCCAAGATAGTTCCAGTATTTACACAGAAGCCCCATCCGAGATTATGCCTATATATACTAGATTTTGGTGTTTAATTTACTTACGCTTTCATACTTAGAGCTAAGAGATATTTAGAGTTTTCGGGGCTGATCTAATCATGTACTTCAGTTATTTTGGAGAAGATTTCGAACCCCTTTATCTATTTAATTTCTTATATGCAATCTATTATTTCTATGATTATGTTTTCATCAATCATGTCTGAGTAGATCCATAGTTGAGTTTAGGGTTTCTCATTAGGGTTTGATGACTTGCTAGACTTGTTTAATTCAGTTAAGGATTCATATGATTAGAATGTTCTTCAAACTAAATTGTGCTTAAAGCTAGTTCTAACCTTATCAATTAGAATCTAGATCTTAGGTTGCTAAATTCGACACGAGAGTGTGGTTTAGAATCTGAACTTTTTAGGTTGAGCAAGTAAACTATTCGCAAAGAGATTTGGTTTAGTTTAATTGTGAACATATCGAACTTGAACTTAATGCTAGTTTAAACTGTTAGTAATTGCAAAGAGATTTGGGTTACTGCACTTAGACCTAGAGAATTCTCGCAAAGAGATTTGTTTAATTCTAATACCGTGATTCGAGTTCTAGAACTGAGTTTAATTTGATCCTGACTGATTAACTTGTCTGCTTGTCTGATTTCTTGAGAATACCCTAGGCTTGACGCTTTTAGTTTATTGCTTTCAAAACCAACTTGCTATCGTTTACTTTCTTGCTTCGCAATTTATTTCATTCACCATTTGCTTATTTCTAGTATTTATCTCTACAGTTTGATTCTCTTGAGACCTAGTGTCCCTGTGGATTCGATAACCCTATATACTACTTTGACATTGCTGTTCACTTGCAATTAGAAACTTGTGCATCGGTCGACACACTAGCGAGATGGGCCGTACGCGTCGGTTTAATGAAGATATGAAGAATTGCAGAGAAGCCCAAGATAGTTCCAGTATTTACACAGAAGCCCCATCCGAGATTATGCCTATATATACTAGATTTTGGTGTTTAATTTACTTACGCTTTCATACTTAGAGCTAAGAGATATTTAGAGTTTTTGGGGCTGATCTAATCTTGTACTTCAGTTATTTTGGAGAAGATTTCGAACCCCTTTATCTATTTAATTTCTTATATGCAATCTATTATTTCTATGATTATGTTTTCATCAATCATGTCTGAGTAGATCCATAGTTGAGTTTAGGGTTTCTCATTAAGGTTTGATGACTTGCTAGACTTGTTTAATTCAGTTAAGGATTCATATGATTAGAATGTTCTTCAAACTAAATTGTGCTTAAAGCTAGTTCTAACTTGATCAATTAGAATCTAGATCTTAGGTTGCTAAATTCGACACGAGAGTGTGGTTTAGAATCTGAACTATTTAGGTTGAGCAATTAAACTATTCGCAAAGAGATTTGGTTTAGTTTAATTGTGAACATATCGAACTTGAACTTAATGCTAGTTTAAACTGTTAGTAATTGCAAAGAGATTTGGGTTACTGCACTTAGACCTAGAGAATTCTCGCAAAGAGATTTGGTTAATTCTAATACCGTGATTCGAGTTCTAGAACTGAGTAACTTGTCTGCTTGTCTGATTTCCTGAGAATACCTTGGGCTTGACGCTTTTAGTTTATTGCTTTCAAAACCAACTTGCTATCGTTTACTTTCTTGCTTCGCAATTTATTTCATTCACCATTTGCTTATTTATAGTATTTATCTCTACAGTTTGATTCTCTTGAGACCTAGTGTCCCTGTGGATTCGATAACCCTATATACTACTTTGACATTGCTGTTCACTTGCAGTTTTAGAATAGGGTAAAACTTAGAACCTATCAAGTTTTTGGCGCCGTTGCCGGGGACTCTTTGAGTCTTCGATAGGACCGAACTTAGGGTTTTTACTAGAAATTTTTCGTTTTTGTTTTTGTTTTCGTTTTATTTTTATTTTTGGTTACTAACTTTTTCTCTGTTTCTCTGTCGCAGGTACGAAATTCGCCTTGCGTCGATCGTTGCATTCCTTGCATCGATCGACACTAAGCGATTTGAGGTTGAATCGGTCGTTGCACTGTTAGCATCGATCGTTGCTGGACGGTTACAGACAGTTTATGCATACGCAGAAAACTCGAAGTAATCTGAACTCGAGCTTAGTCAATCTCGACCTTGAAGAATTTGGACGTCTAGAGAGGACAATCAGAAGAGAAAAGAGAGAAAGAATGGCCGCACGAAGAGT
This sequence comes from Orychophragmus violaceus, assembly GCA_030180135.1. Taxonomy (NCBI): domain Eukaryota; kingdom Viridiplantae; phylum Streptophyta; class Magnoliopsida; order Brassicales; family Brassicaceae; genus Orychophragmus; species Orychophragmus violaceus. The sequence continues at coordinate 101,064,562 of CM058233.1, read as the reverse complement.
AATGTTGTTACGAGATGCTCAAGGTACTCTGAGAGACCAAGATAACAACCCGTACAATGCCGCTTGGCAAAGGGTTGATGATGAAGGGAATGTCATCCCTGATCCTCCAGAGCAACCGCAACAGGAGCAGAACCAAGGGCAGAGACAAGCCCAAAACTGACAGGTGGTTGTCCACGAGCGGACCTTAGCTGACTACAACAGACCAGATGAGTATCATGCAAACCGGTCAGCTTTGGTGATGCCTGGATTTGAGAGAAATGATTTTGAAATCAAAACCATCTACTACTCGCTGATGAGACAGAACGCATTCCATGGTCATCCTACGGAGCAGCCTATGGATCACTTAGATTCGTTCGAGGATATAGTTAATGGCATGAAATATGACGGAGTATGCCAGGACTATCTGTTTCTGAAGCTCTTTCCGCACAGTCTCGCTGGAGACGCTGATGCATGGCTGAAGCAATTGCCACCTGGGCAGTTTACTACTTGGGCAGCCCTGAAAAGTGAGTTCCTGTGTCACTTCTATGATGATGCACGATCGGATCAGTCCAGACAGGACATACTCACATTTTCCCAAGGATCTGTGGAGCCTTTGAAAGCTGCATGGATGAGATTTAGAAAGTACCAGCGTGACTGTCCACACCATGGATTCACTGAAGTCACACTGCTGGGTATTTTCTTCAGAGGTATTGATCTTTCTTATCAGCAGGCGCTGGATAACTCCAGTAATGCCAACTTCAACACCAGAACTCCTGCACAAGCTAAGCAGTTGATTGAGAACCTAGTTAGCAGCAACAGTTGCAAGACTATGGATGAGAGGAGGAAGAAATCTGGTGGAAGTGTTGATAACTCAGAGATGGCTGAATTGAAGTCAAGGATGGACAAAATCTGTACTCTTCTGGGAGAAAAGAAGGCTATCCATTTTGCTCAAGAAGTAGAAGTAATTCAGACTGAGGAGGACACTCAGGAAGAAGATGTGAATTTCATTGGAGGATCTGGTTTCCAAGGAAACAGATTTGGTAATCAGCAGGGAAACCGGTTCTTCAACCAAGGACAAAAGAGTGCCTTCACAGGCAATCAAAACTCTTTTGGACAGACTAGTGGTTTCCAGAAGCCTTATGGACAAAGTGCTCAGAGAACCTGCAGATCTTCATCTTATCAGACACCTCCTACACCTACTGCTTTTGAGACAAAGATTGAGACAATGATGGAACAACTGCTGGAGAGTCAGGCCAAGACTTCTGTGGACTGCAACAAGAAGATTGATGCTTTGTATGAGGATCTCAATGGAAAATTTGAATCTATGAACACTCACATGAAGCAGCTGGACACTCAGGTGAATCAGATTTCTGGTTCTATGAAAGGAAAAGGAGTTGCAGAAACTCATATTAAGGCCTGGTCTGTACTCATTAATAATGGATCTCATTTAGGTGAGAAATTTGAGCTAAGTACAGCTGAGTTAGTGGAGGAAGCAGAATTTTCGGATTTGAGTGAAAAACTCTCGGGTGAAAGTTGTGAACACAGTGTTGCAACGATCGACACACCCTTGGTGTCGGTCGTTGCAGGTCGTGAAGAAACAGAACTGTCGGATGATAATGGGATAGATGCTGACTTAGAGCTTGATCGCTTATTCCCTGGAGCTTCTGAAATCTCTCAACAGGAGATTTACGCGCAGATTGTTAAACAGCACTCCTCAGTGTCTGAAGTGATTAAACAGGAGATTGAAGAGCTGAAGAAGATAGAAGAGAGTGGTGAAGACTTGGAAGAAATTCCACCGTCTGATGATCCACCTTATCATCCCTGTGTTCAGAGGTACTTGAACAGGATGCTGCCTCTAGATGAGGATCTGCGAGAGTGGGTGATTATAGTTCCCCAACATATCAGTGATGTTCTGCTGAACAAGATTCCGAAGAAACTACCTGACCCTGGAGTCTTTATACTTAATTGCTCTATTTTTTAGGACAGCTTTAGACGCTCTCTTTGTGATCTGGGAGCTGCTGGAAGTATGATGCCATATTTTGTGGCAGAGAAGCTGGGAATGCTTGATTTTTCTCCTACTAGGACCTCTCTTGTCCTAGCTGATCAGTCTATACAAGTTCCGGAAGGACTCTTAAAGGACATCCCAGTGAGAGTTAGAAACTACTTGGTTCCGACAGACTTCCTTGTGCTGAAGTATGACTGCGATCCTGATGAAGCATTGCTGCTGGGAAGACCATTTTTGGCTACAGCGGGAGCTGTAATTGATGTTAGACAGAGTCTAATAGACCTCCATCTGGGAGATGAACCGCTGCGATATGAGATGGAGAAGTTGCGAAAGCCACTCATAGATGGGCAGACTTTCACAATCATGGAAGCAGATGATGAGCAGCCGGATGAGACTGTGATACTAGATCCTGGAGCACATTCTACTCCTACTTTCCTTGAACTGAAGCATTCTGCAACAGCCTATTCTCCACCATGGATGAGGAGACTTGAACAGAGACAGAAAAAGTCTCTGTCAGGATCTCTTGGTGCCTGAAAGATCTGGTGCGTCCGGTCAAGCTAATGACCTTAAACAAGCGCTGAGTGGGAGGCAACCCACTGTTAGGTTTAGTTATTTTTCTATCTTATTTTTGGTGTTTTTGTTAGGATTTCACGTTTTCGTTTTTGTTTTTGCTAAGTTTCAGATACAGAATTCGAGTCTGGAGATGTGTGACGATCGATGCACTTGTGCACCGGTCGTTGCAAGGAGATTTGACGAAGAGGGGTAATCGCATTGTGACGATCGTTGCTCCTATGCAACGGTCGTTGCAATTGGTTCAATTGCTAAATTAAGGTATGTGCTTAACCGGAAAATCGATTTCGATTTACGAAGCAACGATCGTTGCCCCTACAGCAACGATCGATGCACCCACGACCAGGTAAGTACCTTAAACCCTTTCTCTTCTCTTTTCTTCCTCATTTCCGATTGTCCGTACACCGAAGGTTCCACACCCAAAAATCGAAAATTCTCATCATTTTTCTTTGTTTCAATTGCTTATACTTCCTATTTCACACTCTAAACCCTTGTCTATCACTCATATCTCAAGAATCCAAGGTAATGCACCTCTATTTCTCAAATTTTTGGATTGAATTTTAGGGTTTAGGGTTTGAGATTTTTGAACTGAAAAATTGATGATGCATGCTTAATTAGAACGATTTAGGGTGATGGGTTATGATTTTGAACTGATTTGAGGTAATGTGGCTTAGATTTGAACTGATTTTGATGATTTGTTTGCGGCAAAATCGCCTTGCAACGGTCGTTGCTCTCGGGCAACGGTCGTTGCTTTGCGATTTTGGGAAATGTTCGATAAACTGAAATCGCCTTGCAACGATCGATGCCTAGGAAGCAACGGTCGTTGCTTCGCGATTTCACAGAGAATTGCCGAGACTTATAATTGTTTGAACTTTGTTTCTTTTGCAGATGGCGTCTCAAAGGCAACCCCGCAAGAAACGAGCAACAGCTTCTACAGCATCAAGACAATACATCCCACCACCTGAGTGGTTTAGCAGAGAGTCAGAGCCACCCGCGCCATACCAAAGATATGGGCCACCAATTGCTTTACCTTGGCCCAGAGCGGACGCCATACCGATTCAGACAGACAGACAGTGGCCGGAGGACCTTATACGTTTCTTCAAGACTGCTGAGTTCACAGAGCGGCCATTGCTCAGTCACTGGGACGAGTATGACTCGCTTCTCTACAGTGGTTGGTGTGGGATGATCTTCAAGCCGACCAAGTTCGCTGACTACTCCACCCGCAAGACTCTGGGGATTGATGAGCAGGTACTCGCTGTATGCAGAGGCATTGGTCTAGGGACAATGCCGATGCGACATTATGATCTCTATCCTGAGCTGGTCAGGGAGTTATTGGCCACTTGCAGAGTGGTTTACTCGGATCCCGACAATAGGAGCGCTACAGTAGGTACATTCACCTTCATGAGTTGGGGAGTCAGGTATCGGATTCCTCTACTTGATCTTTGCAGGATCTACGGGTTCAGTACTGAGCCGAGGCGCATAGCCATGCCACTTGAGTGGGATCCAGATGAGGCCAGACTGTTCTGGAAGTGTATTGGCAGCGGTCGATACAACTCCAGGACCACACCAGTAGTGCAGATGAGACATCCGGTGCTGCGATATGTCTCGCGTATCTTGTACTGGAGCTTGCTTTGCAAGTTTGAAGCAAACAAGATGCGCAAATATGAGATGGAGTTGCTGTATATGGGGCTGAGAGATCAGTTCAGAGGTTCTGGCGTGAGAGATCCTACTACGGGTCTCAACTTGAGAGCTATCTTCGCACAGCATTTGGTTGATCTGCAGACGAAGCCATTTGATGGAGCTGGTACTGAGACGGTAGGGAGTTTGCTTACTCCCATTTTTGAGTACTGCGGGATTCCTCTACAGGGCACAGAGCGTGATACAGCCCGGGAATTCCTAGATCTCATCCATTTGCAGAGCTCCACTTGGCTCAAGGAGGGGCGAGTTTGGGTTTATCATGACCCGACCACTGGGAAGACTGGTATAGAGCTTCCTGCTGCCAGATGGACACAGATTGACACATTAGAGGCCCTGAGATTTCAGCCTCCTGAGTCTGCGCAGCGAGGGATTCCTTCTATGGCTCATCCGCTGGGAGAGCCTTCCTCACGAGCCTCGACTTCTGCTGCCCCTGCCCCTACTTCTGCGCCAGCGCCTGCCCCGGTCGACGATGTGGGTCCCTTTCCAGAGCCTACGATGCCTTACGGTGCATATTCTGAGGCCGAGTGGAGAGAGAGATCAGATGGTATTTTTCGAGTTGTTTGGAACTTCATGCGCACTTGCAGCTGCAGGAGGCCACCACAGATCCATCAGCCCGTACCTGACCGACGTCGTCGACAGCGATCTCCAGAGGATGCCAGTGATGCCGAGAGATTTGCTGGTATTGATGATAGCGAGTGAGCTTAGTGTCATCTCTTGATTCTCGGTTCTGTATTCTGACTTTTTATCTTTTCTTGCACTTTTGTTTTGCATTTCTTATTTTTCTTAGGATTTATTATGTTTGGATGGTTATGCATGACTTGATACATTTGTTGCTTCGGTTTTACTCTGTTTCTAGTGTTTTCAGCTTGCAGGGATTAAAATTGACAAAAACAGACGGACTAACCTGCTAACTTGCTGACTGTTCGTGAAATCGCAGTGCGTCGATCGACACACCAATTGTGTCGATCGTTACAACGAAAATGGCACAGCAACGGTCGGTGCACCTAGTGCAACGATCGATGCCTGACTGCGACAGAGGTAAAAACCCGAGAGAACTAACCATTCCATTAACAAAATTTTTATTTCTTTCTTTTAACTGATCCCTTGCTTGACACTACTGGGGACAATGTGTCTTAAGTGTGGGGGAGGTTCTACTAATTACTTTCTTTTGTTTTCTTAGCTAAATTTTAAAAATTTGTTTTTCGAGTCAAAATTTGTTTAAGTAGGAAACAATGACTTTTTGAGGAGATTAGCAGCATTTGCAGGAACTTAAGTAACCATTGGGTTGAAGCTACAGATTATCTATGACTATTAGAAAACCCAGACACGAATCAGCCTACTGAGAACACCCACATCGCTTCAGGTATCAGAGGATCCTTTTACTGACTTCAACTTAATACTGACTTTAGATTTCTCACCTAAGGGCTTGGTATACTTTATGTCGGATTCCCTTGTTAGTTCTGACACAACCTGTTAACCTGTCCTATTTGGTTCCCTTCTCCCCTTCCATATAAAAAAAAGAGTAAGATAAACTGAGGATAAGCTAGGAACTTTGAAGTAGTCACTGGGAGTGGTAGCTACAACTTTCATATCCTGTGTATCTATGGAAAAGGACCAATTAATAGCTTCGAAGTGGTCTCTGGGAGTGGTAGCTAAAACTATTATCTCCTGTGCATCCATGGAAAGATCCAAAGTACACCCCAAAACGGGAAGAACACTGATTAAAAAAAAAAAGATACCCAATGTGGGAGAAATCAGTTGTTAAGGAAGGGAAAAGAGAAGAAAGGGACTAGAGAAAGACAGTTTGGTGGTCTAGAGCTGGCAAGGTAAGAATCCATGTGCCTTTAGATCGATACCCCTTAGGTGAGACCGCACTTAAATACTTGCAGAAGTCAGTAGGGAGAATTTGAATGCGTGAATGTGATTGTGGCGTTTACTTAGGACAGTTGCTGAGTGTGGGGGAAGTACATGTTGGTCTTGATGTCTGTAGATTGATTCTTTCATGTGGATTATTAAGGGGAATCTGAATGCTGCTGCTTCTAGGATGAAAAGAGTTTCTGAATAGTTTTCAAACCTCTTCACTGCATTTTAGTTCTCTGTTTTGCTTGAGGGCAAGCAAAGGCTAAGTGTGGGGGAGTTGATATATCATGGTTTTTACCCATTTTAGACCATGATATAAGTGTGTTTTTAGTGTCTTTTGTATTCGTTTAGAGTCTTTTACAGGTTTAATCAAGTTAGGAGCTAATTAGAGATATATGGAGCATTTTGGGACTTTTGGGACGTTTTGGCCGAGAGCTTAACTCACTGTCCGATTTATTGATCATGCATCGACCGATACACCTTGTGCATCGGTCGACACACTAGCGAGATGGGCCGTACGCGTCGGTTTAATGAAGATATGAAGAATTGCAGAGAAGCCCAAGATAGTTCCAGTATTTACACAGAAGCCCCATCCGAGATTATGCCTATATATACTAGATTTTGGTGTTTAATTTACTTACGCTTTCATACTTAGAGCTAAGAGATATTTAGAGTTTTCGGGGCTGATCTAATCCTGTACTTTAGTTATTTTGGAGAAGATTTCGAACCCCTTTATCTATTTAATTTCTTATATGCAATCTATTATTTCTATGATTATGTTTTCATCAATCATGTCTGAGTAGATCCATAGTTGAGTTTAGGGTTTCTCATTAGGGTTTGATGACTTGCTAGACTTGTTTAATTCAGTTAAGGATTCATATAATTAGAATGTTCTTCAAACTAAATTGTGCTTAAAGCTAGTTCTAACCTGATCAATTAGAATCTAGATCTTAGGTTGCTAAATTCGACACGAGAGTGTGGTTTAGAATCTGAACTATTTAGGTTGAGCAATTAAACTATTCGCAAAGAGATTTGGTTTAGTTTAATTGTGAACATATCGAACTTGAACTTAATGCTAGTTTAAACTGTTAGTAATTGCAAAGAGATTTGGGTTACTGCACTTAGACCTAGAGAATTCTCACAAAGAGATTTGGTTAATTCTAATACCGTGATTCGAGTTATAGAACTGAGTAACTTGTCTGCTTGTCTGATTTCCTGAGAATACCCTAGGCTTGACGCTTTTAGTTTATTGCTTTCAAAACCAACTTGCTATCGTTTACTTTCTTGCTTCGCAATTTATTTCATTCACCATTTGCTTATTTCTAGTATTTATCTATACAGTTTGATTCTCTTGAGACCTAGTGTCCATGTGGATTCGATAACCCTATATACTACTTTGACATTGATGTTCCCTTGTAGTTTTAGAATAGGGTAAAACTTAGAACCTATCAACTGACCACCTAATTATTATTATTATTATTATTTTTTTTTTTTGAAAAAAAAAAATTGAATCTAAAATTTTAATTTTCTAACTTATTTTTATAATTTTAATAAATATCATATGTTTAATGTTTAGATATTTGTTATTTGTGTTTAATGCAATTTTGAATACTATATTATATTAAAATAGTTAATTATAATTGATTAATATGTTTTTAAGATATTAAATACATAACGCATAGCGAGTTTCCGAACAAGGCTATTAACGCATGCCTTTATTGTACGAATTTCTAGCAGTTCCTAATCCAATTAGGCAGCCCTAGTCTGAATTCCAAGCCTAGGATCTAGGGTTCATATAATCGAATCAATGGGATCTCAGGATTATCTAGTGATTAGCAGCGGAAGGTTTTGCAGATAATCGAGATCTCGAAGCACCTCAAACGTTGTGCCTCTACTGGTATCCACACGCACACAAACTGAACAGGAGGGATGCTAGTGCCTTTAGAGATCAGATCTCTCGAGAGGTTTCTCTTACCGTTCTGGTGGCTGTGAATTAGGTTAGCCAAGTGTTTAGGTCGACCATATATCTTATATATGTCGACTTATACCACAACCGAATTAACCAACGATTAAACCGAATTTAATCTGGCAATTCGCGAGTTGTGTCGACCGACACACTTGCTGTGTCGATCGACACTGCCCCAGAAAATTGGTATCGAATGCATATCAAATATGCATTAACCAGATCATTACATTAATGATCAACCTCATATACTACGTCCAGTTTGCTTAGGTGTGTGACCTTGTAGGATCATATAACACTAGCAATGAGTTCTAAACTCATTGATCATAAGTGGCTTCTAGCAAAACATTATGACTGCCTAGTGTCATATGATTGTCTCATCTCGACAATACGACTTTCACTTAAGAGCAAGTACAATAGATTTTAGGACATTCCCAACATGTATTCCATGTATGTGGAAGGATTGAGAACCAAGGCTTCAATTCCTCTTGATTTACCAAAAAAAAAAGGAAAAAGATTTATGCACAAAAAAAGAAGAAAAATAAAAACGAGAGGATTTCCTTTAATATACCGTACAAACTACAAATAGTTTGAGTGACAAGTGATGTAGAATTTTTTATAGCCCTAAAACATTTCCATTCATATTTTAGGGAGATTTTTTTTTAAAGTTATAGATTTTTCTTTCTTTTTATTGTTTTGGTTTGAGAGAGAACCTAAAACATTTATATATTAGCTTTAGAAAAATTATAAGATAAATAATACAACATTTCAAATCAACAACTAAAATCTTCACCAAGAAAATGGTGGAGTGGTAAACAATTTATGATCTGTAACAATTAAGGAGAAAAATTCTTGGTTAGCAAATAAGCTTTTGAAGTCAAAACCTCTGGTTTTTCAATGGATAAAGCTTAGAGTAGAAAATGGAAGAACTGCAAAATTCTGGACAGATAATTGGTCACACTTTGGTTCTGTCAATGAATACATAGCGACTTCTGCTCTTCGACGAATGGGAATCTCGCTCACTGCTACCTTGTCTGACCTCTACCGTGATGGCTCATGGGCAATCCAACCTGCAAGGTCTGACAAACAAGTGCACATCCAAACTCACCTATCAACAATTACCCTCACAGAATTGGAAGACTATCATGAATGGGTTGTTGATGGTACTGTTTGGAGAAAATATAACACGGGTCTTATGTATGCTATACTAAAGGATCACAAGCCAATTGTCCAGTGGAAAGATGTTGTTTGGGTCGCAGGAGGTATTCCTTAACACTCGTTTTTAACATGGCTCTTCACATTGAATTGTTGTCCAACTAAAGACAGAATGAGAGGATGGGGGCTTACTGTGGATCCGGTGTGTGTTCTCTGTAATGTGGCGGACGAATCCAGAGATCACCTGTACTTCGATTGCTCCTACACTTCGTCGGTCTGGGAACATGTTTCACGGAGATGTAATTTCACACCCCAGCGGTACTGGTCTGATTCGATGGAGTCTATCTGCTGCCTACAAGTTGGAAGATCGAAGAAGAAGCTGATTATTCTGGGATGGCAGTGTGTGATCTATCTTATTTGGCAGGAGAGGAATTCCAGAATTCACATAAGAACTTACCGATCGGTGGATTCAATCTTAAGCGTGATTGACCTGACAATAAGGAACTACTGTGCTAGCAGGAGGGATTCCTCCCCTGTTCGAGCCTCTGAAATTTATCAGATATGGTTGGCTGGAAATCAATCTTCATAATTGGCTTCACCAACCTCTCTGATCGACGGTGCTTCATGACAAAACTGATTCCAGCGACTGAAGGAAAAATGGTTCAATTAGGTTCTTTAACTATGTATGGGCTCTAATTGGGCATAAGTTGTATTTTGGGCTTTCAAATCAAACATTAAGACCTGTAAGGCTTGTATTATTTTTCTTCTCATGCTTTTTAATAGAAAAACTTTGTTCGAAAAAAAAAAACAACTAAAATCTTAAAGTATTAAAATCTACAGTCACAATGAAAAAATTACAGCCTAAATTCTAAAGCATCAACCAATCAACCAAAATTAACCAATCAACCCAAAGTAACTCTTTCCTCTTAATTTTATATTATTCTCTTCTATTTCTATCTACCTTTGTATTTTCTTCTTGTAACTCAACTAAAAACCATTCACATCTTACTCTCTACTCATTGTTTTTGTTTCTTATTTTATTAGTTATACTAGGCAGCATTCAAGTCTTTGAATCGGATTCAGGTCGGATTTTCATAGGTTCTCGGTATAACGAGTAGACGAATATAGGATCCATTTGAAAACATGTTTATTTTCGGGTCGGATCCATGTCAAATCCTCTCAGGTCTGAGTCAACTCAGATATGCTAGTAACATACCTACAAAGACCAGAATTTTTATAAATATTATTCAATTCAAGTATTTTCATACTTTCGAATATTTTTATACTCGAAATATCCCAATAAACCTGTAAAAATATCCAAAACTACAGATTTTGTCAGATTCTATTGGATCGTACAAATTATATCATGTTCTATCGGATCTTATCGGATCGATTACTAATAGGTTCGTAACAAGTTCTAACATATTACTTATCCGAATCCGTGGATAAGACCCGGATCTGAATTTATACCCGCAGATCTTTAACTAGCGTGTTCTTATACTTGAACACAGATTGACCCGGTCTAAATGTTTCGGGTCGGTTCCAGATCGTCGGTCCAAGTAAATGCCAATTAAACCCGCAATCAAAGCTATGTGCATCTGGTGTTCATTGAATGGGAAAGTTTGGTTTCTCTCGTCTAGAGAGAGAAAGTTTCTCTCTGCTCTATTCCTTCTTCACTAATTCAATCTTTCAGAAGGAATTTTTCAAGAGATGATTTGCGGTTATGTTCCTTTTTAGTTATTCTATGTTGTGTGCTTTTAATAACTACGGATCTTCGATCCGTTTCGATAGTCTCCGGTTTACCGGATTTTCGGTCTCTTCTCCACGGTGGTGATGGTCACACCCCTCCTCTGGGCATCTCGACCGGCGATAAGCCTCCACGGAATCAGTGGAGATTGGCGGGATGGCAGAGCAGTTTCTCTCCTCCATCTGTTCGTAGGTTTGGCGCCTCTTTTGGTGGAGTTGGTTAATCGGCAGGGTAGCCTTTGGCAAACGGCGACGAGCGTGTCGTGTACTCCGGTGACGCATCCTCTTCTGTCTTTGGAGTTTGCATGCCGGCGGTTCTCCTCGTTGCACACGTGTCTCGGTCTATCACATTCGTGGCATGTTTTCGTGTCCTGTGGCAAATTGGGCCTCGTATTTTTTGTTTATGTCTGTAATCTTTGTTGGGCTTTACTGTTTTGGCCTTCGAGCTTTTTATGATAACCAGTGTTAAAAAAAAAGCTATGTGCATCTCGTCATATATGTGGGATAAGAATGGGTTTCTTAGGGGGAAATATGAGTGTATAGCAAGGGATAATGAGAAAATTAGTTCTCTCACATGGTACACTATTCACCTACACTATTTACTTTAAAAAAATCTATTATACCCCTATCTTTTCATCACAATTACAAAATCATTTTTTCTCTTTCCTAAACATTTTTTCTCTTTCTTAAATGTGTTTCAGACTTCCAACGAAAAATCGGGGAGAAGAAGAAGAAGAAGAAGAAGAAGAAGAAGAAGAAATAAAAATATAAAAACAGAAGATAAAAAACAGAAGAAAAAAGAACAAGATGAAAAAGAAAAAAATCAGACAAAAATATCTGAAGAAAAAGAAGAAAATGAAGAAGAAGATGAAGTGTGGGGAGAGAGAGAGAGACGGAGAGGAGAGAGAAGTAAGGAACAGGATACGAAACAAGTTAACTTTAAGTAATTATGTTAACAATATAATGATGTTAACAATTTAACCGCGTTAACACAAAGTTAACACGTTAACATTAAGTTACCATGTTAACAAGGTAATGATGTTAACAATTTAACCGCGTTAACACAAAGTTTACTTGTTAACTTTGTATCCCTATGTTAACAAATAACCGATAATAGTGTTAACTAAGTTAACGTTAAGTTATCATGTTAATAAGTGAATGATACTTGTGTTAATTTGGGGTTTAGAGATTAGGGTTTCATTTTTGGGGTTAGGGTTTAGGGTTTGGGGTTAGGGTTTAGGGTTTGGGGTTAGGGTTTAGAGTTTAGGGTTTAGGGTTTAGGGTTAGGGGTTAGGGTTTAGGGTTTGGGGTTAGGGTTTAGAGTTTAGGGGTTAGGGTTTAGGCGTTTAGGGTTTAGAGTATAAACCCTAACCCCTACAACCATAAACCCTAAACCCCAAAGCCTAAATACTAAACCCTAAACCCTAACCCCTAAACTTTAAACCCTAACCCTAAACACAAAACCTATCCCCTTAACCCTAAACCCTAACCCCAAACTCTAAACCCTAAACCCTATATCCTCCCCCAAAAATTTTAACTACAATAAATTTTATTTTATTTTGATATATTTTATTATTTCATTTAGAAAAAATAAACATTTAATAAATATGGACCCACACAATTATTCTCTTACCAAGTGGGGGTCATAAACATTTAATAGTAGGGCGTACAAATTTTCACCTTTCACGTTTGCCACATGATCTCTCTCTTATAAGGGCAAAATAGACTACAATGAAACTAGTTAATTGGTCAAAACTAATTTTTTGGTCATCCTTCCACCACACTTAATTTTTGCATTATCCATTGTCCACCACCTCTTTCTCCCGTTTCTTAGGTGGGCCTAGTTGAAATACAAAAGAAAATCATCCTTGTAATAATCTACGTCATACATGATTACACAACACTGCTTGGAGTAAAAGTCTTATGTATGTTGCACACTATGACGACTCATATATTTTCATTATTTAACGTATAATGATTGATAAATACTTCGTCATCGGTATCTAATTTACATAAAAAAAGTCTCCAGTCTTGTGTTAGTTGCAAAATTTGATTGTGCTTGCGTGTATTTACAGAGATAAATTCTGTAAAAAAATGGATATTGAGTTGATGACATAAGTCCACAGTGGAGAACAAGAGAGTGAAAAAAAAGATGTACTACTTTCTGTTCCGACGATTGGAGCCACTAATTAAAGAAATGAATAATGCTATCCTATCCATAAGATTATCTTATTTAAACTTAAGAGTTGAAAGTTGATTTAGTTTAATATTTGAATACTAAGTCGTCGTAACTCCTCATGTATTGGTTGACTCTGTCGGATGAAAGCGATTTATAGGATTAAGTAATTATTCTATTCATTTAAAGTTGTTTAAAGATCTAATGACGATGAAATGAACTTTTAGCTTGGCCGAAACGTTATACGTCCACGTGTCATTGATGTTTACTTTCTTCCCACGTGTCCAAAACTCAATCATTAGGTGTTTTTTTTGGTATATTGCCGATTTTTTAGTAAAATTAGTATCATTGCGAACATAAATATTATTAAACATAATTTTTTAAAAATAAAAATTATTAAATTAATTTAACAACAATAATAATATTATAAAAATCTATATTAAACTATTTATAATTAAATATACATACATTGTTATATTTAATAAGATATTTTATAATTTATTATAAATAAAATTAATATTAATAAAATAAATTGTAATTATATATTTTATGTATAAAAATTAATATATACATATTTTATTTAAAATATTATATATATATATAATAATACGAATTTACTATGTAAAATTCAAAAAAAATATTTATTGATATTTAAAATATTCATAAACATTTTCATATTTATCATTTTATTTTTTATTTTTTATTTTTTATTGAAGATTATATATCTCTAAAATAAAATTAAAAATCTTTATAAATTCTTCATATTTATCATCTCATCTTACTTTTTATTTTTATTAAAGGTTATGTATATCTTCAAAATAAAATTAAAAAACATAATAAATCATTAATATAAATTAAAGTTAAAACAATAATTACTCTAATTTTATTAATGGTAAAATAGTAATTAATTATTTTGAGAATGAATATAAAACCAAAAGCACTTTTCAATTAATATAAAGATATAATAATTTATTATAAATTAATTTAATTAAAATATAATTTAAAATCAAATATATATATATATATATATATATATATATATATATATATTAATTTATCGAATATCAATTAAATTTTTTGAATCTAATCAGAAAACTAGTCTTATCTAAATTATGAATGGCTTACCACTTCAACATGACAGACATGATAAAGTACAGGTGTGCAGTTATCTAAATTATGAATGGCTTACCAATTCAACATGACAGACATAATAAAGTACAGGTGTACACTGCACATTCAAAGCGTAGATCAGAATATGGTACCAAGATTTCTCTATAAATTCAAACATGTAAACATACTTAATTGCTTGCTGATTGTTAATTCTTACATATTCGTATGAGTCATAGTTAAAATTCATGAATATGAATATGAATATCTTTGATTCAAAAAAAAAAAAAAAAAAAAAAAAAAAAAAAAAAAATTCATGAATATCCCAAACTTTTCGGCAACTCAAGGTTAATGATAATCTGCGTATACTTTTAAAACATTAATATAATCGTTTTATAATGAGGCCTTACAATAAATTGTCAATAGTTTATATATCACTATCGTTATTAGTTAGTTGAGAAAATGCATAAAATAACACAAAAACATACCTTATCATAAATATAGCATCAAGGAAAATAATTCATATTTTTACCATTATTTTGATTACAAAGACTTTTATAATATTATATAATTTAGGGTTTAGAGTTAATTATTTAGGGTTTAAGGTTTATTATTTAGGGTTTAGTATTTAGGGTTAGTGTTTATTATTTAGAATATAGTGTTTAATATTTAGGGTTTAGAGTTTAGTATTTAAGCTTTATGGTTAGTATTAATTTGGTCTTATCCCTTTAATAAATGCTATTTTTATGATTTTTCCTCCTTGTTGTTATATTTGTGACAATGCATGTTTTTTGTGTCATTTATGCGATTTACCCTTATTAGTTTCGGTTACCATTTATTAAATTTTCTAAGTGATCTAATAACCACCCAACAGTTTTATATGTTCTCAATCAACCAATCGAGCATTGACATTAACTTATTAAACGATTATACTCTGAATCTGCAATCTGACATTCCAAGTATCACTGAATTTATATTTAATTGGGAAAAATGCCAAATAAAGCCTGAATTTTTTCATTCTGGCCAAAAAATACCCGGATTGTATTGCTAGCCAAAAAATACCTCACCTATTGTTGATTTTCTTAAATATTACAAAAGTCTGAGTTGACTCGGCCAAATTAGCACGCCGTTATCGGACATAACAGAATCTTTAGAAAGCGTTAATTACTCAGTTTACTATTCCGTTTAAACAAAACTACGTCGTTTTGATCTAAGGTTTTGATTAAGACAGAAACTAAAAAAACACAACAACACATGCTTGAACTAGGGTCCGTATGAAGTGGGGGATGGGTTTATCGCCACTGAGAGAGTGGCTTTTAATCGATTAATGCTCAACACTAAATACCTTTAACCGCTCCAAGTAGCTCGTTGGTTTAAATAAATAAATCCCCAAACCAGGAAACAGGAACCCTAAGTGCGATTAATCCCAAATCGATTTCTCAAATCGAAAGCTCATACCTGTGATGGCGAGGACAGGAACCCTAAGTGCGATTAATCCCAAATCGATATCTCAAATCGAAAGCTCAAACCGCAGACATACTTCGATGGAAAACCTCTTATTTCGAATGTGTTCACACATTCATCCTCTGTTTTTGAACACATCTCTGAGAGTTAAGCTTCGTCAAGGGAGCTAGAGAGAAGAAACTCGAACTGATTTTACGGAATTTAGGGTTTGCTGGATTGGGAATTTGGGGCTTTAAAGAAGACGACCTACATAACGCTTCTAATACAATTAGTGTTGATCATTAATTTAAGAAAAGACACTATCTCAGTGGCAATAAACCGTCCCCATTTCGAACGAGACACTAGTTCGAGCCCGTGTTGTGGGTAATTTTTTTAATTTCTGACAATTATAAATACGACGTAGTTTTGTTTAAACGGAATAGTAAACTGAGTAATTAACGCCTTCTAAAGATTCTGTTATGTCCGATAACGGCGTGCTAATTTGGCCGAGTCAACTCAGACTTTTGTAGTATTTAAGAAAGTCAACAATAGATGAGGTATTGTTTGGCCAGTAATACAATCCAGGTATTTTTTGGCCAGAATGGAAAAGTTCAGGCTTTTTATGGCATTTTTCCCATATTTAATTAAGCTTTCCAACGGATAATCTGTTTATATATTAATATTATAACAAATTTTCTCTTTTAAAACAAATAGGAATATATATGATTCAGCATTGACATTTTTATACTACCAGGGATTATCCTCGAAAGTGTAACCAATATGATCCGATTACAAGTATAAAGAAAACTTGCACATTCAATTTGAAAACGTTCAACCCGGCACATCGATTCCAAAATAATACAACCAATTGATCTAAAGCCGATTCAGTTCTCAATTAAATGGATCCACTATTTCATGTTGTGTTATGTGTAGTTGCAACGGTGAATGTGAGCATTATACTTTTATCATAGAGAGATCATTCAAACCTGGATATATATAAATAAATTCACGCTTTAACCTCATATGACGAGTTGAACTACCTGTAAAATAGCTTGAGACATAATCTTTGAAACTAAATGTCTTATTCATTCACTTATACTACACATATAGACCATAATCAATTCCATTTAGGGTCCGATTGGTAACGCTATAGTAAAAGCGTTAGAGGTATACCGCTTTGTTTGTTACCAATCACGAAAACGTTTTAAAAGCTACAGTAAAAACGGTTACTCTCAGCTTTTTGTTACCGCTTTCTCTAACAGCTTTCGCTAACAACTTTAACTTACAGCTTTGCACTATTCAACCGCTTACCACTTCCGCTAACCGCTAATTTTACCGTTCCGTTTTTGTTCACCAATCGGATCCTTAATTTACATCAGTTCAGCTATTTTTTTATGTATATAAGAAATGGTGGTCGGTGTTTTATTTTGAGAGTTTATTCATATAAAATTGTGTGTCTCGCGACTCAAAAAAACACACACACACTTTCTCTCTCTAATTTTTTCTCTCTACTTGTAGACACCTTTTCTTCTTTTCTGACCACCTTTCCGGTGCCTCTCGCCGTGAGAGGGCTCCCGCCCTTCTCTTTTCCGCACTCTTCTCGCGCTTCATCCATGGTGGATCTACTCCGTGTCTGGTCTTGGTGGTTTTGCTTCCTCCTTCCGCCATGTTTCAGTCTTTCGGTGACCTCTGTAGGAATGTTTGGGGTTAATCCTGATTCAGTTCTTCAGATTAAACAGTCCTAAACATATGGATCTAGGTTCTCTTGAATAGAAACAAAGTAGATCTCACCTTATACCTGTTTATGCAGCGGAAAGAGATGGTATATCAGAGATCAGAGAGCCACCGAGAGATAACTCCTCCAGAGGTTCACACACGCACACCAGGCAGGAAGAAGGCTGCTAGGCCACAAGGAGGGAGGCGCAGGAGAGAGAGAGAGTTGACGGCTCAGATTTGGGTTAGAGAGGAACACAGACTCGAGTTTTATATTTATAAAACTTGTCCGGTTCCGTTTGGGCCATTTGGCCCAAATACCAAATAACTCGTCGACGTTCGCGCACTGTGTCGATCGACACTCCTTGTGTATCGATCGACACACAGCGGCCAAACTCATTTATTCTCTCTCTAAGTACAGTAAATGCCTAGCACTTTTACCGCACTTCTGCTAAACCGTTCCTACACATTTTCCTGTTGGCTTAGGCGTGTGACCCATATGGGATCATATAATAAAGGCAATAAGTCCAAGACTTATAGATCATGAGCGGACTCTAGCAAGCCATCATGACCCCCAGTATCATATGACTTATGTCTGATCATTGACATACTCTTACTTTCTAGAGACAGTACAGAGATTACTGGACATAATTCCAACAATCTCCCACTTGTACTGGAATCTCTGTATTCATAATCCCTTTCGTCTCAATATCTCGATTAGTCATAAGGCAAGATTAGTGTCATCCTTATAAAGCCTAATCTTGTTCATCGAACTCTGATTTGATACTGACAATCCAAACGACTCGGGACAGTCCGTTTGAGCATGGCCATGCATTTTCCAGTATTCAAATCTCCGATTGGCCTAGAGATATTCACTCCATTTATATTGGAGGGACAAATCCCGTCTTGTTCCATCACTGTAAACTACTCATTTCATTATACACCCAAACAAGGTCCTTATAACTATCGCATAACGATAGCGTTAGACAATGATCAAAGTGTATCACTCCATGTGCAGTCACATGTATGCGAACTCAGGTCTAAGGACTATACTCTATAGTCGTAGTGAGAATCTCTTATGACACAGATATAAATATCCTGAAGAGTTCTCATAAGCGGGTCATGTCCGGTCGTATGTTCCCCAACATACACCTATGTACTGACTTTGATGCCGCGCATCTATGACACACTGAGACTTTGTCATAAGTCACGTACCAATCTAGTCTCACACGGTTGTTGGTGTTCCAATTTCAACAACCTTCGACTAGGGACAGGATGATATAAGCCATCTATCAAATATAGGGTCTCATGATCAAGCTAAATGACTTTGATGACTCAGGATCAAGTCACTTACTTCGATGACCTATAAAATGGTTTTTATCACTTTGGAACGATTATTTCATCACAGTTAAAATAATCTTAAAATAATAATTTCATTAAACATAAAATGTTTTACAAGAACATATCAATAATTAAATAAAGCCCTTTACTAACTCCCACTGAAATCAAGACTACATCTTAATTTCACTTATCCTACAGCAACAGTCCGCGACTCGTGCTTAGGCTTAAGGAGTGGCTTCGTTAATAGATCAATAACTAAATAAAGCCCTTTACTAACTCCCACTGAAATCAAGATTACATCTTAATTTCACTTATCCTACAGCAACAGTCCGTGACTCGTGCTTAGGCCTAAGGAGTGGCTTCGTTAATAGATTAGCAACGTTCTCATTTGATGAAACTTGCTGATCTACTTAACATCTCTGTCATTTATCTCACGGAATAGGTTATACCTATCCACAAGGTGTTTGGATCTTTGATGTGCAGCTAGTCTCATCTATGCTGGGAATCACATCAAGTTCAGTGATGAACTTTTTCTTTCCAAACAACCTCTTTCGCCGCTTCCCAAGCTGCGAAATGTTCAGCTTAAGTCATGGAGTCAGCAACAGTGCCGTGCACCGCCAGACAAACACAAGATATAACCGGACTGTGACCGGAAATCATCTTTGTCTGTTGGAAACTTGCCTTTCAGACTCTATCGACTTGTAGCACCTCACTTTCTCTTTTACCTAAAGAACTTATCTTAAGTATTCCTCAAATACTTCAGAATATCCTTTACGGCAATCCAGTGATTCTTTGCTGGATTTGACTGGTCTTTACTTGTCTTGCTTAACATTAAAGCAACATCAAAACAAGTACGTGTCATGGCATACATGATAGATCCAATTGCCGTCGCATATGAATCCTATCCATGCATTCAAGCTCAGCAGTTATCGTAGGACACTGCTTCTTGCTTAACGTATTGCCATGTGACATTGGCTAAAAACCCTTCTTGGAATGCTGAAAATGTGTAGGACTTTGTCAATTTAAGAATCCTGACTTTGTCCTACCAGCTTTTCTGGATCTCTATCTTTGGATCCAGAATCCAAGACTTTCGTGGCTTTACCCATGTCAAACACAAAACCAACTCCCAAGCCAGTCCTTTACCGACTGCAGCATTGGGACGTTATGTCCGAGAATCAGTATGTCATCGACATATACTATGAGAAATGCAATATTGCTCCCACTAATCTGTTAGTAAACGCACATTTCCTCTTCGTTCCTGTTCAAGTCAAAAACCTTGACTACTTCAACAGAACGAAGATTCCAACTCCGACGTGTTTGTTTCCATCCATGAATGGATCAATGAAGCTAACTTACACTTAGTGTAATTTTTCGGAGTCTGGGCTCACATTCGCTTCTTTGAATTTCGCAGGTTCGTCGCTTTCAATGATCATCAGATCATGCGAACTTTCAATGATCATCAAGTTCAACTAATGATGAGAATTCACTCTCGGATTAGTGATTGATTCTTTCATTTCTGCGAACTTCAGGCTCCACAGGTGTAGATTCTACAGAAATCTGTAAATCCATCCGCTGCTCTCCCTCAACAGGTTAAGCAGCCACCTGTATTTGTCGAATTTCTTCGAGTTACACTTTTACTCCCACTGTTCTTCTTGAAAAAGTAACTTCCCTTCTTAGAAAACAGAATGGACGTAAAAGTAACAAGCCTTTGTTTCCCTAGGACAACCAGCGAAGCAACACAACTACAAATACTCAGTAAAGACGAATTTGGATCGATTCCAATCCACATTTACGTGGTGTCTTTCAACTGATATTGGTGGAACTATTTTAGCGTAAACTTAGATATTTTAGAGCGTTATTCTTAAAATATCATGGAAGATTCGTGTGACTCATCTTTAATCATTTCCGTTAAGATCTGATTCTTTCTCACAGAAACACCTCCAGGTTTTCAGGAGAAATGAGCTGTGAAACGACTTCACACTCAATCAGATGATCACACCATCTATGACTTAAGTATTCTCACTTGGATCTAATCCAGAGTCTCAATACTTCTGTCACTCACATTCTATACCTCATTCTAGAACTCTTTCGACCATGTCAAAGAATTCCTTCTTGTGTCTCATCAGATGAACACAGTCTTACTCACTGAATTAATCAGTCGAGACAATGAAGTATAGAAAATTTTCTCTGGCATTACTGCTCATCGGACCACATACATGAGTATGTTCAATCTCCAACAAGCCTTTGGGCCTTTCTCTAGCTCGGCTAAGATGGGCCCTTTGTCTTTTGGTCTAGTAAGCAGAATTCAAGTCTCATGAGAATTTCATTCAAATGAGCCCAACAGTTCATAACTATGGGATTTCTGAATCCGACTTACTCTCTGTGACCAAGACATTTATGCCAAGAAAATCAGGTTTAATTCATCAGATTTAAACCAATTTGGTATTTATGTTATATTTAGGCATTCTTTGGTTTAAGATATAAAACCCATTCCTTGAATAGGGTGCTACAATTAATATTTCATTAAGATCAAAAGAACAAAACTTGCCTTTTATCAAAATGAAAACATTCAAATTCTTACAAGAAAATGAAATACAACTCTGCTTAAAGCAGGTACATTGTAGCAATTACTTAATACAAAACCAAGCCTTTGAAGGCATCTACAAGTGAAAACCCTATGACTGAGGCAGCTTCCATAGCTCCTTCCAGACATGCAGTTTTACTTGCCCTTCCTTCAACGTTCTACTGTTGCTTAGGCTCTGCATATTATAACAAATATCAGTGCCACAACTAGTATCCAATACCTGCAAGGTAGAACTTGAAGTAACAACATGAATACCTGAGGAAGTAGTCTCATACATCAACTTCAACTCCTCATCATCTTCCATGAATTTTATGCAATCTCTCTTCCAATGCCCTATCTCTTTACAGTAGCAGCACTTACCAACGTAAGAGGTATCTGACTTGGGCTCGGAAGACACGCGCTTGCCATGATTCAAAATCTGGACAACTTTGTCTTCACCCTTGTCGATACTAGGTTCAATAAACCTACCCTTCACGTTTGGCTCAACCGTTTTGAGCATATCATGCAGTTCAGTCAACGTCTTCGTTAAGCCTTTCTTGATATAGTTCCTTACGAACTTATCATAGCTTGACGGCAGTGACTGCAGAATGATCTCAGTTGCCAATTCTTGGCCAACTGGATAATCCAGTTTCCTCAGGTTATCAATATAACCTATCATTTTACTGACATGAGGACTCACCGGATTATCATTTGGTAGCTTGCAGCTAGTGAGAGACTTAACCAACCGGTATCTCTCCACTCTTATCTGCTCCTGAAATTTCAATTTCAGGCTGCTGATCATCTCTATTGGCGACTCCATGTTCTCATATTGCTCCCGCAAGTCAGAGTCCATGGTAGTCAATATCAGATCACGCACATCTACCGCATCATTATAATGCTTATTCCAAGCATCATATACTGCATGAGAGGCATTGGACCTGATCCTCACGGGGAGAGCTCTCTCAAGGACATAGTCCTTTCTCTCCTGCCTGAGGACAAGCCTCAGGTTCCGCGACCAAGTCAAGAAATTTGATCCGTTCAGCTTGTCCATCCCAAGGATAGACCGGATCGAGAAAGTGTTTTTGATTGTTTGGGCATAACTGAAATATGAGATAAAAGGATTTTAGTTAATATGTTCAATATGATTAATCACGTATTAAAATTAATATGATTAATCACACATTATATTCAATAACATAAGTTACCCTCAATAGAATATAATGATTCCAGGATCCACATATAACTAAGATTAAAGTGGGCCACTGGCCGTCACCCAACCTTAGCTTATATCGGTAAGCCCTATATCGGCTAATTATATCCGTGATATAACTCTTGGTTGTGAATCTGGGCCCGAGGCCCAATCCACTCTGATGTCTCAAGGCCCGGGACTCCCGATGGCCTAGTCAAGAAAACCAGACTATATAGTCATGTAATCATTAATGTCTGGGACTCCCAATGACATTTATGAATCACAAACCGTCTTACCCATGTAAAAGCAGACACCCTCACACTGTAAGGCCGTGAATACAATTAAATGGGCTTCGACAGCTGACATAGCCTGGACAAGACATCCAACGCTTGATATTATTTGAGGTCCGTAGGTTTATTTTTAAAATTTCATTCCCAAAATAGAAGATTACTATTTCGGGAAACTTTCCATTTTAGGAAACCTACTATTTTTAGAAACTTTCTAAAATTGGAAACTTTCTAAAACCGGAAACTTTCTAACTTTAGAAATTTCTTAAAATCCGAAACATGCAAATTCAGAAACTTCTATTTTAAGAAACTTTATAATTTCAAAAATTCGGAAACTTTAATTTAAAATCAATTTATATAACTTTATAAAATAAATTTTAAATTAATCTGAAGAAAGACTCAAATAATTGGCCCAATTGTTTTAACTTCTTGGCCCGAGGCCCAAGAACTGGTCCATGTCCAAGACATGACCCAATTGTCCAATTAATTGACATAACCGGTCTGGTTCATTAAAATTGGTCTAACCAAATTTTAATTACTACGATGACCACAATTGTCAACCGGTTATTTACTAAACCGGATTTTTTCAACTTATTTGGTCCAACCAAATCAAATTAGAAAATCCTGGTTTAGGCACAAAATCCAATATTTCTTTCGACATTGGATTTCTTATCCCGGTTTAACCAGACTTAATAAATTTATTAAATCTGTTTATTAAACCAGAACGTAATAATTTTCATTAAAATTACTAAACCGAGCCTCAAACCAACCATGTCGATCGATGAACCAACCGCATCGATCGATCCATCAATCGCATCGATCGATCCATCAACCACATCGGTCGATGCTCTTAGCATCAAATCCTGCATCGATCACGCATCGATCCTGTGTCGATCGATGCTCTTACGAATACACGGACGGTTATTAGGTTTAGTTAAATTAACCGAGCCAAAACCCTAACCGTGTCGATCGATGCACCAACCGCATCGGTCGATGCACCAACATCGATCCTGTATCGATCGATGCTTTCACGCGTTAACAGGGTTTGCCGAGAGACTGTATCGACCGATCCATTTGATCGTATCGATCGATTCTCACTCGGTTGTATCGACCGATCCATCCATCGCATCGATCGATGCAATGCGATCACAGCGCGTTAACAGGGTTTGCCGAGAGACTGTATCGACCGATCCATCGCATCGATCGATGCAATCTGAAAAACGCATTCCAAATCAATATAGCTTGGATTTGCGATTTCAAATGTGTTTAGGTTTCAATTCCTTGTTGCTTAAGTGATTTTTCTTATCAGTAGTTGATTCAAAACACTTCTTAAACAAGAAAACAATCCTAAACATGAATCTAAACAAGAAGAACCAGAACCAATGGCTCTGATACCACTGTAGGAATGTTTGGGGTTAATCCTGATTCAGTTCTTCAGATTAAACAGTCCTAAACATATGGATCTAGGTTCTCTTGAATAGAAACAAAGTAGATCTCACCTTATACCTGTTTATGCAGCGGAAAGAGATGGTATATCAGAGATCAGAGAGCCACCGAGAGATAACTCCTCCAGAGGTTCACACACGCACACCAGGCAGGAAGAAGGCTGCTAGGCCACAAGGAGGGAGGCGCAGGAGAGAGAGAGAGTTGACGGCTCAGATTTGGGTTAGAGAGGAACACAGACTCGAGTTTTATATTTATAAAACTTGTCCGGTTCTGTTTGGGCCATTTGGCCCAAATACCAAATAACTCGTCGACGTTCGCGCACTGTGTCGATCGACACTCCTTGTGTATCGATCGACACACAGCGGCCAAACTCATTTATTCTCTCTCTAAGTACAGTAAATGCCTAGCACTTTTACCGCACTTCTGCTAAACCGTTCCTACACATTTTCCTGTTGGCTTAGGCGTGTGACCCATATGGGATCATATAATAAAGGCAATAAGTCCAAGACTTATAGATCATGAGCGGACTCTAGCAAGCCATCATGACCCCCAGTATCATATGACTTATGTCTGATCATTGACATACTCTTACTTTCTAGAGACAGTACAGAGATTACTGGACATAATTCCAACAACCTCTCGGTGACGCCACCCTGCCATCCTCGCTTTGTGGGGACCGGATATGTGGACGGCTTCCCCCTGTGGCGTTTTCTGGTGGGTTTCTTGTTTAGGCTCTTAGGGTTTTCGCGGCGGCTAGGGTTTCTGCGGCGTTGATTATTGGGTACTCCGGTTTGTCTATCTTGTGGGGTTTTGGTGTGGTTTCGGCTGCATGTCGTTGGGTTTCTCTCCGTCTCTCTCCCGCCCGCTAGAGGACGGGGCGTTGTGGATTCGGAGGTTTCGCGGCGGCGGGCGTGGACCGACAATGGTTTAAGTGGCGTCGGTGGCTTCCTCCTCTCGTGTAGCCGGCATCGTCTGGTAAGCCGTGGCCGACAATAGCGCGGGTTTATGGTCGCCTCCGTTTCTGCCCTCTCCTAGGCATGTCCGTTAGTTTCGAGTCTCCGCTTCTCCTCCCTTTTTTTTCCTTCCTCCTCCTACCTCGGTGTCTTGGTGGTCTCGGCTTTCGTTTCTTTTCGGCGGCGGCGGTTGGCGGTGGTTGTTCTCCACCAGATCTCTTCTATTTTTCTTGGCGGCGGCGTGTGTCATTGCTAGGGTTATGGTTAGATTGGACCGTCTCGGTTTTGGTAGATCCACTAGACCCATTAAAGTTTTTTTTAAGATTTAGGCACCGATTGGCATAGGAACTATGAGAACTGTATTAAATTTGACAGTCTTTAAAGTTTTTATTTATCCAAATAAATTTTTATGACTGTAATTATTTCCAAAGTTCCCACTGTATCAATAACTATTTTTGTTCTTTGTTTTCAACTTTTTTCTAAAGCCACTTTTTATGACTTTCACTTTCAAAAGTTCCTTCTTTTTATGTTTTGTAAAATGCACTATAGTATATAGTGTTTTTTCTCATCATTTTTTTCTCATCATTTTTTTCTCTTTTCCCAAACAACATTCTCCATTAATTTATTAAAACAAATTTCAATTAATTGATAATTATTTTTATTAGTTAAAATTTATTAACAAAAGTACTTCTATTAATATAGAAAAACACTATATACTATAGTGCATTTCACAAAATATTTAGTTATCTAATTTTAAACTTTGTATTTTTGTTATTTAATTCTTTTGTAATAATTACTTATGCTAATAAGTATGTAGATTTTATTATTTTTATTAATATAATTATAACCTAGCATAATACAATGTATCATCACTTATATTTAAATATAACATACTTTATATTTTAGCACAAAAAATAATATTTAAATAATATTCACAGCTTATACAGTTTTTTGTTAACAATTATACTTTCAAAATTATTAAAAATAACAGTTACAATTTTTATTACAGTCAAAATCTCTACAATAAAAAAAAAATAAAACTACAGCCTACAGTCACAGTTCTTACCAATCGGTGTCTTAGACTTTTCTTTTGCTGATGTTTAGGCTTTGTTTTTTTTTAGGCTTTGTTTTTCAATTTCTGTTGTCTTTATGTATTTAAAACAAAAACAAAAAATCAATATAAAAGTCCTTTAAAAAAAAAAAAAAAATTTGTGTGTCTCTACGATATATGGAATTGCGTTTAGCAAGGTAAAACTCGATCAAGAAGCTTTTGGTCAACTTTGCATCGATAGATCCAATTGTTTCCCCACCTGAATATCTTATCAAAGTTGTGTATCATTTGATCATTTAGAAATATATATAATTATCAAAATAGAAGTTTTATTTAGTAGTCGGAGTAAGTTTTTATTTTATTTTCTAGTTATATTTAAATTTGAAATTTAACTAACTCAATTTCTTTCGATTTTGAAATATAAATTTAGTATACTCTTTATTTCATTTTTATCTATATGGTGGGTGAATAATTTTAGAGAAAATGAATTATGGTTGGCCCTATCCTAAAACACTACCAATTCTCAAGCTCTCGTGCATACTTATTATAAATTGCTAAATGTGATATTGATGCAAAGTAATAAAGCTAATATAAATATATAATATCCGAATTTTTCATATATATATATATATATATATATTATTGAAATCCATTTGTATACGTACAACAATATATCAAAAGATAATGTTACAAACAATAATTATCTAAAACGAATGTACCACTTACATATCCCATAATGAAAACGAATACATATAGATTTCCTAAGAAATCAACTAGTTTGTTAGAGCATGTACAATGCAGGTACTTAAGGGTTTCTTAGCTCAGTATTCTATGCTAAAGTTAAAAAAATTAATTGAAAAACATGATTTAAGCTAAGAACCGAGTTCTTATATTAGAGGTTTTAGGACTCGGTTGTAGACACGTGGCAAGCTAGGATTCGCTGTTTTTTCAGCGCTTTTTGGGGCCAAACCTTCTAGCTCCAGCGGAGGGTCTCCTGTCACGCGTAATTGAGTCAGTTTTTTGTCATTTGCAAGAGAGAGAGAACAAAAGAACCCGACTTTCTCTCTGAGGCGATTCCTTTGGCGATTGCGAGAAGGGCGACTGTGAGTGTGATTTCGAGGTCCGAATCGTGTTCTACAACTTGAATAAGGTATGTCTCCACCGAGTTTGTGCATTTTATGGTTCGCTTAGATCAGAGAAACCCAAATCCATCTGGGTTTAGGGTTTGTATCATCTCCAAATTAGGGTTATGGTAATTGCAAGTTGATTTTGCCACATATATGGTTCGATTGCCCCTATAAAACCCACAAAGGTGTTCGATTTAGGGTTTGCAGAAATATCCCAAATCGATTAGGGTTTTCAGTTCACGTGGTTGTTTTAGGGATTCGATATAGCGTCTGTTGTGTGTAACTTAGTTTTAGGGATTCCATTTAGGGTCTGTCGTGTGTATCTTTGAAGTAGTGATTCGATTTAGGGTCTGTTGTGTGTGACTTTGTTTTAGGGTTCACATATATGTCATTGTCGGTTTTTGAGTTGCAGTTTGAAGTCTTTTCTGTTTAATTTATGTTCTCTGCAATGATTGATCTTCAAGGAATCGTTGAAGGCTTATCTAATTTGTTTACTTATAATAGTGTTCTTTACTTATCTAATATCTAATTCTAGGAATCTCTCATAATAGTGTTCTTTACTTATCAAATTTGTTTGCTATCTCTTGCAGATGTCTGGTCCATCGAGGAAGGAGATGAAGCAGTTGAAGGCTTACTATGATAGGATCGGCCATGTTGCTGACGCTGAGTACGGCATTCCCACTCAATGTCCATGCGGTGGATTCATTGTGGACGAGGTGTGTGCCAAAGAAGGCTTCGACCTTATGCCAGGGAAGAGATTCTTCACCTGCAACCGCTTCGAGGTACGTCTTAATACTAATCCTGACTTTAGTGATATAACCCTGTCATTGACTAACTAATCCATGTTTTCCATTGGTAGGATGACGGGATGCATTTCCGTCAACCATGGGTAACAGGAGTGCAGCAACAGATAGGGAGGCTGACTAAACGTCTTGAGGAGGCTGAGAAGATAAGCTGGGAGGTTCATGACATTAAGCGTGAGAATGATTCACTTAAGGTGAATAAACTGGGATGTTATCATTATTTACAGAAACGTATTAGCTAAGGAAGAGATATCTGTCTTTTGTGAAATATTTAATCATTGATACTCTTTGCAGGCCGAGTTGGTGCGCCTAACAAGCCGAGTGATTCTGCTCGAGAAGGTATCATTCGTGGCTTCAGATTCAGCAGACTCAGACTGAGCAATGTGAGTTTAAATTCTTGGTCTTTGTGTACTTTTTTTATTTTATTAGTAGAGTCTAATGAATTGATTGCTAGTTTTACTGGTACATTGATTGCTGAGTTTAAATATGATAGGATGTTTTTAAATTAGTGGTTAGGGAAAGTAGATACCACTTGCTCCATTGCTTTTACTAACTTGTTGTTATTAAGGTAGTAAATGTGATTGTACGTTAGTTGGTAAATGCTATTAATGATATGTTGCATCTGTGAACCGATGAAACTTGTTTCTATTAAACATCAGAACACAAACACCCTAAACACCATAAAAACTAAGCTCTCTCAAAAAACATCAGAACACCAACACCCTAAACACCATTACCAGAAACCAAAAAATGAATCCGGATCCATTTTCCTTAGGTTGTCCCGGGTTTCTCGACCTCTTATCTAGTCAATCTATTGACCTAACTGGTGGGTGTAGCCAACTGTCTGATGAAGTTAGTACTAAGGAGAGGCCTGTAGAGAGAAGGAAGTGGTCTCCAAAGGAAGACGTTGTACTCATCAGTGCTTGGCTTAACACCAGTAAAGACCCTATAGTAGGGAATGAGCAAAAGGCTGGCACCTTTTGGAAGAGGATCCAAGAATACTACAATGCAAGTTCTCTCTTGGCTGGAGCAGCTCCTAGAGAGGTGAGTCATTGCAAGCAAAGATGGAGTAGGCTCAACGATCTTGTTTGCAAGTTCGTTGGCTCTTATGAGGCCGCAATGAAGGAGCAGTCAAGTGGGCAGAACGAGAACGACCTGATGAAGACAGCCTTAGACATCTTCTATAATGACTATGGAGTCAAGTTTACCCTTGAGCATGCTTGGAGAGAGTTGAGGCATGATCAGAAATGGACATCCACGGTCCTTAGTAAAGATGGGACAAAAGAAAAAAGTAAAACTGATGGGGATGGAGAGGGATCAGAGGCAGGAACTGAGGAGAGACCTCTTGGTGTCAAAGCTTTTAAAGCTTTGAAGCGGAAGAGGACTGTGAAGGAGACAGAGGCAGAGAGTATGAAGAACATAATGGAACTGAAAAAGGAGCTCAACAAACAGAAATTGTTGGACAGGCTCCTAACACAAAAAGAGCCACTATCAGACATAGAAGTGGCTCTAAAAAACAAATTGATTCAAGAAATGCTGTGAATCTGTGAGTGTAGTCTCTCTGACTGTACTTGTTTGTTGTGGTTGGTTATGTTGAGATAGTCACGAGAAAGTTTCTAACATATTTTTTGTTATTTTTGTGTTGACTTTGAGTTGTATGTCCTTTTGGAGATAGTCACGAGAAAGTTTCTAACATATTTTTTGTTATCTTGTGTTTCAGATGCTGGTTGAAGGACATGTGAGTGGGCAACTATGGTCACGGGCCTTTGGATGTAGTTTATCTCTATCTATCACGGACTTATGTAATTTTCCCTGCTATGTTTTGGTGTGTTGTCTTTATAATCTCGGCTAGTATGGATGTATGACTTCAGTATTCAAATTTCTATCCAAACACTATGAAACTTGTTATGATTTATTGTTCTCTCATGTTCTTCCTCTGCCTTCCACCTTTCATCTTTACTTGCTCGTTACCAATACTTTTTACATGAACATTTTCAAACACACGAACCACTTTGCTCGTTTCCAATACTCTTTCAAAAAAACCGTGTACTTATTGTTATTAAAAAGTCAAACATGTCTTCATCGTCATCAAGTGATGGGGTTGATGAATGTTTTGAGGAAATGTTCGACCGCTATTTTGAAGAATTTTCTGAGGCAAGGAATGAGGAACCAGGAAAAAAACAGAGGAAACGTATATATATTGAAAGACAACGCGAGCAAGGGCACATGCGTTTATGGGGCGATTATTTTAGTGAAGAACCAACATACCCGCCTCGTTACTTCAGACGTCGTTTCCGAATGAATAAGACAGTGTTTATGCATATCGTTGATCGCCTCTCCAGTGAAATCCCATTCTTTCAACAGAGAAGAGATGCAATTGGAAGGTTCGGGCTATCTGGTCTACAAAAGTGTACCGCAGCGATTCGTATGTTGGCTTACGGTAATGCGGCTGACGCGGCAGACGAATATCTTCGCATTGGAGCAAGTACTGCACTTTCTTGTTTGGAAAATTTTACTGCAGGAATAATACATTTGTTTGGAGAGGAATATCTAAGAAGACCCACACCAAATGATCTTCAACGACTACTCGATATTGGAGAGAAACACGGCTTTACGGGAATGATAGGGAGCATCGATTGTATGCATTGGGAGTGGAAAAATTGTCCAACGTCATGGAAAGGACAGTACACACGTGGTTCAGGAAAACCGACTATCGTTTTAGAGGCTGTCGCATCATATGATCTTTGGATATGGCATGCATTCTTTGGACCTCCAGGTACCTTAAACGATATTAATGTTCTTGATCGTTCACCTGTTTTTGATGACATATTACAAGGTCGAGCTCCAAGGGTAAATTATACTGTCAACGGCCACAACTACCGTATGGCATATTACCTCACCGACGGTATTTATCCAAAATGGGCCACATTTATCCAATCTATCCCCCTTCCTCAAGGACCAAAAGCAGAGTTATTTGCAGAACGTCAAGAAGCCGCCCGAAAAGATGTAGAACGTGCTTTTGGAGTTTTGCAGGCTAGATTTGCGATTGTCAAAAAACCGGCTCTTAGTTGGGATAAGGCAAAAATCGGGAATATTATGAGAGCCTGTATCATACTCCACAATATGATAGTCGAAGACGAACGAGATAGGCACACTCAATATGATATATCTGACTTCATAGACGGAGAATCCAACAGAAGTTCACAGGTGGATTACTCGTTCTCTACAGACATGCCTTCGAACCTCGGTAATATGCTTTCCATTCGGAATCAAATGCGGGATCAACAAATACATCATCGATTGAAGACTGATCTAATTGAAAACATTTGGCAAAAATTTGGTCAACATGATTAATAATTATTGTACGTTTAAGTTAAAATTAAAAAAAAAATATTATTAAAATAATGTTAAGAACCCAATGTAGAGTTCACCATTGGAAGAGTTTTTGTAAACAAATCCTTAACTTTTGTTAAATCAATAAAGTATTAATATTTAAATGTTAAGAACCTTTGTGGAGGTATGAGCATTGCACTTGCTCTTAGAGCATGCACATCCATGGTTCTTAGAGCACCCACATTGGGGGTTCTTAAGGGTATAGTTTCTTAACTATTCACGTGGGACCCACGTGAATAGTTAAGAAACTGTCTCTTAAAATCCTTATATAAGGATCGATTCTTACACTGTTCATGCCACGTGGTGCGTTCTTATTGGTCAACTTTTTTTTTTTAATTTTTTTTTTTTTTGACAAATTTAAAAAAAAAAAAAAAAAAAAGTGAATAGTTAAGAAACTTAGGGGATAACACGGATGGACATGGTCTTAAGGGTGAGTTTCTTAACTATTCACGTAGGACTCACGTGAATAGTTAAGAACCCGGGTTCTAAAAATCCTTATTTAAGAACCGGTTCTTACACTGTTCATGACACGTGGCAGCCTGTCATTCGTCTATTTTTTTTTTCGAATATTTTTTTTTTTTTACACTTTTCCCAAAAAAAAAATTTTTTTTTTTTTTTTAAGAACCCCATGAGGGGTTTATGGATGTGCATGCTCTTAGTTGCCAACCCTAGCCATTGAGATAATGTTTTATAATTCCCGCGCAATTAGGGGTATTGTCGGTATTTATCAAGACTGGAGGCTATATAAAGAGCCCTAGTAACGGCCAGATCCTCCATCTCTCTCACTCTCACTTCTCGCTCACGTTACTGTTTTAAAAACCCAGAAAAATAAATAAATCCCAGTTTACAAACACGAAGAATCCGTGGCATAATCTGCGTTTTCAGATATTAATATCCGTGAGTATCGCATCTCTGTATCTATCCATATCGTAATTTTACTTTCACTTTCTCCTTTGATGCAAGAAAATTGACTATTAATTGCAAAATTTGTCAGATCCACAAGGCATGGGAACAAACGGGACAACATGTTCAAAACCAATGAAAGCAACCTCTAATGGAGTCTTTCAAGGAGAGAATCCTCTGCACTACGCGTTGCCTCTTCTGATACTACAGATCTGTATCGTTCTTTTTCTCACTAGGGTTCTTGCTTTTCTCCTCCGTCCTCTCCGGCAACCACGTGTCATCGCCGAGATAGTGGTAACGTTTCTTTATTCTTTTCTTTATTAATCTCGATCTCTTTTGGGTTCTGATTAATAGTCAAAGAGGTTACCAATTTCATCAATAATTCATTTTATCTATTAGAATTACTAAAACTCAAGGACTTTTGAGATATATGCATTATTGTTACCGACTCTCTACACCAATCAGATGCTTGAATTAGTCGTCGATGATATTTAATGACGTATATTACGAGGAATTTTCATCAGAATATTCATTTTCTTCCACAAAACTCGCCGACACGTTAAGCTTTGTGTGTATATCCATCCGTTTATTGCCTTCTTTTATAATTTATACTTCCAACTTTTCCACTTGTTCCAATCAATGTTAGAACATATGCTTTCATAAATTATACCTTTCATTATAATTGATTAGTCATAAAATGCACATTTTTTATGACTAATCAATTTCGATGATTGTTAACATTTATAAATTGTTTCTCCTAAAACCACAAAATAAAATAACTATAATGTTTTAAATTTTTATATAAAAAACCGCTATAGAACATTTAGTTAAAACATTATAACCAATAGATAAATACCGGAGAGTATTAATAGTCATAAGTCATAACACATTAAATATGTATTCCCTCCGTTTCATTTTAATTGTCTTTTTAGAGTTAAAATTTTGTTTCAAATTACTTGTCGTTTTTGTATTTTCAATGCATATTTATGATATATTTTTCCATTTATTAATTTGTGTGAAAAAACTTTAAAGGACAAATACACAATTACAATTTCTTTGGAGTTAAAATAAATATATTATGTAATTTTAAGTTTGCGTTTAATGTTGTTGTGATTGGGGTTTTAGGGTGGAATATTACTTGGACCATCAGCCCTTGGGAAAAGCTCAAAGTTTCTCAACACAGTTTTCCCAGCAAAGAGTCTAACGGTTTTAGACACACTTGCAAACTTAGGTCTCATCTTCTTCCTCTTCCTCGTTGGTCTCGAGCTCGATCCCAAATCCCTCAAGCGAACAGGAAAGAAAGCTCTCTCCATCGCTCTAGCCGGAATCACTCTCCCTTTCATCTTCGGCATCGGAACTTCGTTTGCTCTCCGTAGCTCCATTGCTGACGATGTTAGCAAAGCTCCTTTCCTCGTCTTCATGGGCGTTGCACTCTCCATCACAGCTTTCCCCGTCTTGGCTCGCATTCTCGCTGAGATCAAGCTTCTTACCACTGATATTGGCAAGATTGCTTTGTCCGCTGCTGCGGTTAATGACGTGGCAGCTTGGATTCTACTTGCTCTGGCGGTGGCTCTCTCCGGCGAAGGGAGCTCTCCGCTTACATCTCTCTGGGTGTTTCTTGCGGGTTGCGGTTTCGTTCTGTTCTGTATCTTTGTCGTCCAACCGGGGATGAAGTGGATTGCGAAACGTTGTCCTGAAGGGGAACCGGTTAAAGAACATTACGTGTGTCTCACGTTAGGTATTGTTCTTGCTGCTAGCTTCATGACTGACTTGATTGGGATTCACGCGCTGTTCGGCGCGTTTGTGATCGGAGTTATTTTCCCTAAAGAAGGTAATTTCGCGAGTTCTTTGGTTGAGAAAATTGAGGATCTCGTGTCAGGCCTTTTCTTGCCGCTTTACTTTGTCTCGAGTGGTTTGAAGACAGATGTGGCGACCATACAAGGAGCTAAGTCATGGGGGCTATTGGTTTTGGTTATTTTTAATGCTTGTTTCGGTAAGATTGTCGGCACAGTGGCAGTTTCTCTTTACTGCAAAGTTCCGCTTGATGAGTCATTAGCACTCGGTTTCTTGATGAACACGAAAGGTCTTGTTGAGCTCATTGTCCTCAACATTGGTAAAGACAGAGGGGTAAGTCCATAGCTTCTAAATTCAAAGCGTATTTTTTGTATAAATTTTAACTGACTTTTGATGTTTCTCCGCAGGTTTTGAACGATCAAGTTTTTGCTATAATGGTTCTAATGGCGATTTTCACTACGTTCATGACGACTCCTCTGGTTTTAGCGGTGTATAAACCGGGTAAATCCATAACCAAAGGCGATTACAATAACCGAACGATCGAGGAAACGAACCAGTCCAACAAACCGCTCCGTCTTATGTTCTGTTTCCAAAGCATAATGAACATTCCCACGATCGTCAACCTCATAGAAGCATCCCGAGGCTCGAACCGTAAAGAAAGTCTATCAGTCTACGCGATGCATCTCATGGAGCTTTCGGAGAGATCATCTGCTATACTAATGGCACACAAGGTCAGGAAAAACGGCCTTCCTTTCTGGAACAAAGACAAATCTGGGAACAGTTCTTCTTCAGACATGGTGGTGGTCGCATTCGAGGCTTTCGGGAGACTCAGCCGTGTCTCAGTGCGTCCAATGACGGCCATCTCAGCGATGGCGACTATACATGAAGATATATGCCGAAGCGCTGAACGCAAACGCGCCGCTATGGTGATTCTTCCGTTTCACAAACACGTTAGGTTGGACAGAACGTGGGAGACGACACAGAACGAGTACCGTTGGATTAACAAGAAGGTTATGGAGGAATCTCCATGTTCTGTTGCGATTCTGGTTGATCGTGGGCTTGGTGGTCAGACACGAGTCGCGTCTAGTGATTTCACGTTGCGTATAACGGTTTTGTTTTTTGGAGGGAATGATGATCGCGAGGCGTTAGCGTTTGCGATGCGTATGGCGGAACATCCTGGTGTAAGTTTAACCGTGATTCGGTTTATTCCTAGCGAGGAATTTAAACCGGAAAACGTGAAGCTCGAGATAATCGAAGATCAAGCCGGTTCATGTTCAGGGGAAACCAAGTTGATTGATATAGAAGCTATAACCGAACTTAAAGCAAAGATAAAAGAACAAGAAAGCTCTCGTTCTAATCCAGATATCGAATCTCAGATCGTTTACGAAGAGAAAATCGTGAAATGTCACGAGGAAATTTGCGAGGTTATGAAAGAATATTCAAGGAGCAATCTTTTCTTGGTGGGGAAGTCACCGGAAGGTTCGGTGGCGTCGGGGTTAAACGTGGTAAGAAGTGACACGCCGGAGCTTGGGCCAGTCGGGAATTTGTTAACTTCAAGCGAAAGTGTTTCGACGTCCGCGTCAGTGTTAGTGGTGCAACAGTACGTAGCGAGCCGTGATTCTCAGGCCGTCGGAGTTTTGAAGAACGTCACGAAAGAAGAGTCGCCTGTTGAGGATTCCGAGAGTCCTTAGGGGATTCTCTTTAGGATTCTATTTGGGATTCCAATCTCGAAGTCTCGAAAGGTCAAAAAGTTGGCTTGTATAATAACATGTTTCATATTGTAAATACTCCCTCCGTTTCATAATATAAGGGATTTTGGCTAAAAGCACAAAGATTAAGAAATTTACCTTTTTACAATAAAATATGATTAAATAAATAAATTATAAACAATTCAGCCAATAACAAAGAAAGCTGCAAAATATAATTGGTCACACAGTTTTCCATAAAGTTAAAGTTGTCTAAAAATATAGAAACCCCTTACATTTTGGAACAAACAAAAACCTCTAAAACCCCTTATAAATTGGAACGGAGGGAGTAATAAATTTGAATATACGATTTCGATGTGTTAAAAAAAATATTTGGTTTCTGTAGGGTAGGTCTCCGTAAAAAAGTTAATTTGAACGTAAACAAAACACTAAATTTATTTTTTAGGAAAAATGATTATAAACTACATAAACTATATATTTAGGGTGCAACTGGATTGTTAATTTTTGGAATAAAATCATTTGGAATACTTTATTCATATTAATTCCACAAATAAATTACCATTTACATGGAAAAGAATATAATAGTCATTCTATTAATTCCACACAAAAACAAACAAAATTCAAAGAAAAGTATTCATAAACATTTTTTATCATGAATGAATGGGATAGATTTATTCCATTTTCATCAAATTCCATTCAGCTTATTCCATATTCTATCATCCCATTAGTTCCACGTTATATGTACCAGTTGCAGCCTTAAGGGTCAGTTAAATCTATATAGTTCAATAGTTATAAATTAATAAAACTATATGATAATGTAGAAAATAGATCCTCTGCAGCATGATGAGCATTCAAGCTAGGAAAGAGTCAAATACATGTCCGGGAATGAATGATTTTCGAAGTCTCGCTAGCTACTGCTCACTCCTAGACATGAAAAGTCACGGACCAAGACTGACTTGGTGTAACAAAAGAGATGATGATCTAATCTGTAAAAAACTAAACCGAACCTTGATGAATGAAGCATGGCTGCTAACATATCCACAAGCCTATTGTGTGTTTGAAGCAGGGGTATTCAGCCCATCTTAGGTGCAAGATAAATGTTTAAGCAAAGGTATCAAAGTACAGTGACCTTTCAAATTTGTTAATGATTTGGCTGAGAATCCGCAGTTTCTACCTCTGGTTAAAAGACATTGGGAGACGACAGAGGATCTATTCACCTCCACTTCAGCTATGTACCGCTTAGCCAAAAAACTAAAAGCTATGAAACCGATGATAAGGAAATTCAGCAAAGAGCAGATTGGGGACATCTTTGAAAAAAAAAAGTCAGCCTTTGATGCGTTATGTAAAACTCAAACGCGCACTATGGAGAACCCAACAAAATCCGCAATGGAGGAAGAGAGAACCACTTACAACATATGGTCTCTATTATCAAGTATTGAGGAAAAGGTATTAAGTCAAAGGGCCAAAATTCATTGGCTAAAGGTGGAAGATGGGAACAATAAACACTTTTATAAAGTGGAGACAATAAGAAAGGAAAGGAATGCAATCAAGAAAATCAAAAAGGAAGATGGCTCAGTGGTTGACAATCAGGAAGGTATGAAGATGGAAGTTGTTTCATATTTCAGCGTTTTCTAACTTACAAGGACGAAGACGACTCAGACCAGATAATGTTGCAAGCTGAAATTACAGCAGATGAAATCAAGAAGGTTCTATTCGCCATGTCAAAAAATAAATCCCCGGGTCCAGACGGGTTCACCACAGAATTCTACAAAACAACTTAGCCAATAATAGAAATTTTTTGTAGTTGCAGTAAAGTCCTTCTTCATTAACGGTTTTCTTCCAATATTCATCAACTCAACGATGTTGAAATTGATACCAAAAAAAGAGGAAGCAACACAAATGAAGGATTATCGTCCTATCACTTGTTGCAATATGATATACAAAGTAATCTCTAAGATTCTGGAAAATAGGCTAAAGAAAA
Source organism: Orychophragmus violaceus (assembly GCA_030180135.1). Taxonomy (NCBI): domain Eukaryota; kingdom Viridiplantae; phylum Streptophyta; class Magnoliopsida; order Brassicales; family Brassicaceae; genus Orychophragmus; species Orychophragmus violaceus. The sequence goes on along the minus strand of CM058233.1, from coordinate 101,026,610 downwards.
TGCTTCCCAAATTTATCTCCTTGAACCAGTCGACTTTTGTCAAAAACAGACTCCTCATGGAGAATATACTATTGACATCTGAGTTTGTGAAGAGTTACCGCAAGGAAAATGTTCCACCTTGTTGTGCAGTTAAGATTGATATATCAAAAACTTTTGACTCTTTGGACTGGTCTTTCCTACTCAAAACCATGACTTCCCTGCAATTTCCAGAAAAGTATGTTCCCCGGATTCAAAGGTGTGTTACTCTAGCTTCCTTCTCGGTTCAGGTCAATGGTGAGCTCGCTGGTTATTTTAAAAGCATTTGTGGGCTAAGATAAGGATGATCCCTTTCTCTGTACTTGTTTGTGATCTGTATGCATGTCCTATCTAAACTTTTGGAGCAGAAAAGAATATTGGCTACCATCCAAAATGTCACAATCTAAAACTCAACCATCTTTGCTTCGCAGACGATCTCTTAGTATTCTCGGATGGGAAAAAGGCATCTATAGAAGGCATCCTGGCGGTTTTCAGAACCTTTGCTCGCATATCAGGACTGCGAATCAGTCTTGAGAAATCAACTCTCTTCATGGCTGACATTTTAGATATTGAACAATAAGAGATTATGGCTCAATTTCCCTTTGACTCTAGTTCACTACTTGTTCGGTATTTAGGACTACCATTACTAACAAAAAGAATGGCAATCACATACCACACTCCTTTAATAGACAAGATAAAGGCAATGATTAGTAGCTGGACAGCCATATATCTATTATTCGCCGGCAGACTTAAACTTATCAGCTCGGTAATCCACAGTTTGACAAACTTCTGGATTGCGGCTTTCAGGTTACCAAAAAAATGTATTCAGGAGATTGACAGCCTCTGCTCAGCCTTCTTATGGTCCAGCCCATACCTAAATCCGAAAAAAGCAAAAGTCGCATGGAAAGATGTATACAAACGAAATGAGGAAGGAGGTTTGGGATTGAAATCTCTAAATGAAGCAAATACGGTAAGTTGCTTGAAACTCTTCAGGAGATTTTTTTCATGCCCTAAATATCTTTGAGTGCTATGGATACGCAAATACTTGATCCACGAAGGCTCCATTTGGTCAACAAAATACAATACTCTTGGGAGTTGGATGTGGAACAAGATTCTGAAAATGAAAGGAATCACAACACAATTTATGAAAGTGGATGTAAAGTGTGGATCTACGGTATCCTTCTCGTTTGATTCTTGGTTTCCACTAGGCAGGCTCATTGACATTACAGGGATGCGAGGATGTCTGGATATGGGTATTAAGCTATCAGCAACAATGGAGCAGGTCCTAAATGGTCGAAGTAGATAAATAAATCACAGGAACAAGGCGCTTAATCAAATTGAAACTGAGCTGCAGAACCTGAGAAACAAGGGATTGAGTAGTGACGAGGACATATGGCTTTGGAAAGGAAAGAATGATGAGTTTAAACCATGCTTTAGTTAACGGGAAACATGGCTAAAAACTCGCCAACAAAAAGAGAAGGTAAGATAGAACAGAGTAATCTGGTTTTCATTTGCAACCCCTAAGTATTCAATGACAGCTTGGCTAGCAACTCTGGATCGTCTTGGCTACAGGTAATTCAAAAATTGAATGCGACTGCGGATATCTCCTGCAAACTATGCAATGATCCAAAAGAAACACATGATCATCTATTCTTCGCTTGCATGTTCTCTACTACGGTATGGAGAAATCTGGCTGGAAAATTGTTTGGAAGACGATGGACAACGAACTGGACACAACTCTTGAAAAATATTGAAGAGCAAAACATTGACAACACAACTATCTTCCTAGGGAAGTATCTACTTCAGATCACAGTCCACACATTATGGCGAGAAAGAAATGACCAAAATGCATGGTGAAAAGCCAAAGACATCTGCGGTATTAATCCATTATATCGACAAAGGAGTTTGATAGGAACATATTTTATAGGTTTTAAGCTTTTAATATATTCAGTTTTCTTGCATATTACATTTATTTTCATTCATCTAATTATGAAATCATGCATTTAGGAGTTAGAGTTTTTAGGATTAGAGTTTATATTGTGTTAGTACTTTTTGGAGTGTGTCTTACTATTTTCAGGTGCTGTGGAATTGAACAACAATTGAAAATGAAGAAGAGATTTTGTCTTGGTCATTGGCGAAAGATGTGGTGATCCAGCATGCAGCGTGAACGGCCCAACTACCTAGAGCAGCTTAGCCCAAACCATCGCCAGCATCCGAGCCCAACACGTGATTTCCCCCCCCCCCCCCCCCCCCCCCCCCCGAAGGCGAGCATCGGGTGAAGTATCGGGCCGACAAGCCGATACACGTCTTCGACCAAAAATCCGAGAGTTCATATCGGGATGCATATCGGCCGGCCAACCGATACAACCTCTCGGATTAATTTCAGTGAAAGCATATCGGTTTAGCCAACCGATACGCTCATTCGACAGAGACCCAGAAGACCAATATCGGCCAGCATATCGGTTTGGCTGGCCGATACAGTTCCCAGATTTCTACTTGGATCAAGGTCAACACCCGGTTTGTCCCGGGTTGACCCGGTTCGTTCCCCTTTACTATTTAAAGCCAAAAACCTGATTTTTGTTGATCTTAAGCTTGTTTTTGATTCTAAACCCTTTTGGGAAGACAAGTTTCAATCTTTTATTAATCTAATTAAGAGTTATTTGTGTTTGATTTCTTATCTTCCTCTTTTAATATTTTGCTAATCATTATGTTTAACACTATTCTCATGGATTTTGTTGAACAAAGCATGATTAGTGAGTAGTCTCCTTTTGAGCTTTTGGGTTAGGAAGATTTGGGTGATTAGGGGTTGAATCTTGATGTCTAGGGCTTAGATTAGATTGATCCTTTCTCATTAAATGTTCTTAATACTAGATTAGGCTTAGCTATCCTTGATCTAGAACTTGGGATTTTATTGCACATAAGGTGTTCGATGAAATGCTAGCTTTGATTTAATGAGAGCTTTACATTCTTAGCCAATGACAATTGATGTTTAAGGTGTTTAGTAGCTAGAGGACTTGTGATTAATGCATGCTTGCTTGTGATTAGCCAATGAGAGTTGATGTTTAATGCTTGGTTAGCATAGGGTTAATGACATGAGAGTGTATTAACTTGAATCAGTGTTTCTAAGCTAAAGGATTAGCATTTTAATGTTGTGTTTGACATCTTGATTCAATGCTTAGTTACTTAGATCAATTTCCTATACCCAAGAGCTTGATCTTTAATCATCTATTTGAATTATCTTGTTTGTTCTCTCTTTCTTGATTTTATTGCTTGATATTGTTAAATTGCACTTAGGATATTAGAATTTCAACTTGAATTTGAGTAACTTGACTAATCTGGTTTGGTGCATTCTTATTGGCATAATCCAATCCCATTTTGGTTCGATACCTCTTACTACACGATAAGTAAGAGGAATTGATACCTCTAAAGGATCATAAAATCCTTGTTATCAATTTGGCGCCGTTGCCATTTTGGGATTATGGATATATCAATTCGATTTCTATTCCTTTTTAGTTCAAGTCTTCGTTACTAATTTGCTTCTTCCTTTCTCTTTGATGTTAGGTGTATGAACTTGCGCAACCGAGGGACAACGAACTTAGTTGCACGGGTTACAGACATCAAAGCACTTGAGCGACAGTTAGCAAAGGAACGACGTGCACTTGAGAGGGCTATTCACTTAGAGAGACTTGGGTTGGAACCAGTTGTAGAGGTTCAACAAGAAGACTTTGTGGATATAGAGCAGCCAGTTATGGAGCATCACGCTAATCATGATCAACAGCAGGGCCAACAGGGCCACCATGAGCAGCATAACCTTCAGGGTGATGATGCTAGAGATGGACAGGGAAACAGGATCCCGGTTCATCCCGGGAGGCCAGCTAGGGCCATTGGTGATGGAGATGCACCGGATACAAATGCAAACCGTCAAGGGATCATTCCACCACCGGTCAACAACAACAACTTTGAGATCCGGGCTATGGTGATGAACATGGTGCAAAACAATCAGTTTCATGGGCTTGCATCTGAGGATCCCTTGCAGCACTTGAATACATTTGACAAGATTTGTGCTACTACAAGGCTTAATGGTGTGACTGATGATGGTTTGAAGATGCGTCTCTTCTTCTTCTCTTTGGCGGATAGAGCTAAAGATTGGGAAAGCACCATCCCTCCGGGATCAATTACTACTTGGGGAGAACTTAAGAAGGCCTTCTTGAAGAAGTTTTTCTCAGCTACTAGGACTGTCCGTTTTCGCAGTGAGCTATCCGGGTTTGTGCAACGCAACAATGAGAGCTTTGCTGAAGCTTGGGAGAGGTTCAATAAGCTCACTACTCAGTGCCCCCACCACGGTTTCACTAAGGAGACACTACTCAGTAACCTCTATCACGGAGTGCTTCCTAGAATGAGGGCGATGCTAGACTGTTCTAGCAATGGACACTTCCTAGGCAAGGGAGTTGATGAGGCTATGAAGTTAATTGAAAACCTTGCAACGAGCGATGGTAATTACAATGAGGATTACGAGCGGACTAATAGAGGATCATCTTCTATGGATGAGAGGTATGAGAAGGAAATCAAAGCCTTGAATGAGAAGATAGACAAGATGATCTCCTCTAGCCAAAAGCAAATCAGCTTTGTGTGCAACTATGAGAATGCACAGCCCTTGCTCTATAGTGTAGAAGAGGATATGACACAAGAGGAGATTAACTTCATTGCGGGGCAAGGTGGTTTCAACAAAGGCTTCAACACCAACTACCGAAACCACCCAAACTTCTCATATCGCAACCCCAATGTGGCAAACCCTCAAGACCAAGTCTATCCCCAAGCTCCACCTCAAGGACAAGCTCAACAACAAGGGCAGCAAGGCTTTGCTCAAACACCTCAACTGACGCCTTTTGTTCCCTACAACACTCAACAAGGAGGATTTGTGCCTAAGAAACAATTTGCTCCACCCGGTTTTGCACCTCAACAACAACAAGCTGTTACTTCTTCCAGTATGGATTCTGAACTCAAGGGTATGGTGCAACAACTTCTACAAGGACAAGCTTCAGGGGCAGTGGAAGTAAGGGATCTCAAGAGTGAGCTGCAAAACTTAACATCTAGGGTCCTTAACATGGAGAAGCAAAAAGGGAAGGCTGATTCTACCAACCATTGCAACACCATCCATTCAAATGTTGACCATGAAAAGGTTGTAGCTGAACTTGAAGCCCTTGTCTATGGTTCTCCATTTGAGAAGGAGAAAGATGATAAGTTTGATGAAGAGGCCATCATTGAGGAGTTTCTTCTTGGTCTTTGTGATGAAACCGTACATGAAGACATGGATAAGGAAGAGACACCCATGACCAAAGTAGCTCCTACTTCACTTCCTAAGCTAGGAGCACCGGGAAAGTTTTCATTATCTTGCTCTCTTGGTCACTTGAGGATTGAGGATGCCTTGTGTGATACAGGCTCAAATGTGAGTGTCATATCCCTTGAGATGGTTGAAGAATTGGGGATCAAGATTATTGAGAGTTACAAATCTACTCTTACCTTTGGGGATTCTTCAACAAAAGTACCATATGGGGAGCTTAAAGACTACCCGGTGATGATTGTGGATTGTAAAATCCCAACTAATTTTGTCGTTATGAAGATGAAGAAGGGCAAGAAGCTTCCTCTACTCTTGGGCACTGATTTTCTCAACACTACCGGTGCAACAATAGATTTCAACAAGAAGAGGGTAGTACTCACAAAAGTGAATGATAAGGTGTTCTATCCCATGAAGTCATCCTCCATCAACACTTGTGGAACCATCACAAGTAACCTTGATCTTTAGGAGGAAAGGATATTTGCTAGTCTTGCCAAGCTTGAGTATTGTGCATCTATCATTTTGGGAGATTTGAGGATTAAGGAGCCACAAGTTGAAAAGGTTGAGAAGTTGTACTCTCCAAAGGTTGACCAAGTTGTGAAAGATGCTTTGGTTGGAGAGAGTAGTAATGAGCTAATGAGTGAACACTTGGAAAGTGTTCCATTAGAGGGGGTGAGTGGAGCAAAGGAAGCTCCTCTTAAGAGAAAGAAGAAGAAGAGAAAAAAACCTACAACCTCTACTCATACTCAAGCTCCTAGCACTCTCACTCTCCACCCTTTGAAGCTTAAGGATGGGAAAATAGAGTACAAGGTGAAATGCAAGGGGAGGTCTAAGCCATTCTCAAGTGCAAGAGACATCCTTACTCCTGGGCTCCAAGCTGATCCAAACAAGCTCCAAGAGCATCTCAACAAAGTCTTGACAATCACTCAAAAGGTCAAGACTCCTCCACCTCCTCACTAAAAGAAAAGGTAGTCAAGCTTAGTGACTTAAAACAAGCTCACTTGGGAGGAAGTCCCATGTCTATCTTTTGTAAATATTGCTTTATGTTTTAAGTTTTCTAGTCAATGTTGATCTATCTATTAGGTCTCTACAGGTTTTAGGCTATATAGATCTTGGCATTGGGAGAAAGAAAGAGGAAAGGTCATGGCGAAATCAAGGAAGAACCGGGCACTCATCCAAGTTTGGAGGAACTCTTTAGCCTCCACCTCCCATTCCTCCATCCCATTTCACTCCACTTAAAGCTCCAAGTAACTCACTCCAATCTCTTTTTCACCTCTTTGTTTCATTTTGCATTTTTACCTTTCTCTTTGGTCTCTTTCCCTTGCTTCTTTCACACAAGGGACTGTGTGATTTAAGTTTGGGGGAGGAGACTAGTTGCTAATGATGTGTTTTGTGTTCTTATCTTTCTTTCTTGCATATTGAGTCTCATTTCATGCATCTAAGGCATAGAAAACCATAAAAATTTGAAATTTTTTGAAAAATTTTCACAAAAAGAAAGCATATAGTTGCATTGACATGCTTAGGATTGAGTCTAGAAGTCATTTAGGATTGTAGTTATTAAAGTTTGAGAGTTAAAGCTTGTGTTCTTTATAAAAAAAAATTTTGTTTGAGCATGTGGTTATTGGATGCATCTTGTGAACTTGAAATTAAGGAAGAACCCTTCTTGGATCTCATGCATTATTGTTCACTTCTTGGTTGAAACATGTTGTGATTTGAATCATTCCCTATCTATTAGAACTCTTAATATTGACTTGAATTATCATGTTGTGCAATGAAAGGCGAACTCATGGATACTTGATACATACTTGGACTATCTTCTCCCTTTCTACCACTCTCTTGTTAGTCCAAGTAGATTTCCCCACCTTGAACCAAGCTTTCCTTCAAGCCTAAACACTCTAGTGAGAGATGAGAGGCCTTTTTCTTGAATCAACTAGGCAAAAAGTGTTGAGTTTGGAACGACAAGGATAGATCTTCATTGTAGAGCTAGCCTTACATCATTGGGCTATGCATAGGATAGGAAATAAGTTTGGGGGAGTTGGGAAGAAAAGGAAAAAAGGGAATGAGAAAAAGATTGAGAAAAGAAAGAGGGGATTGGAAAAGAAAAAGAAAAGTTGATAGCTCTAAGTGTTTGTGAAAGATAAGTCTCAAGTTTTAATGAGAGAAAAGAAGCCAAAGTTGGCTCAAGCATCAAAAGAAAAAGAAAGAAAAGAGACTAGTGAAAAGATAAGAAAGAGCTAAGCAAAGAAAAGAATTCCTCTAAGTGTTTAAAGAAGAAAGAAGTGATCAAAGTTGGGATAAGAAGGCAAAAGTGCCTTAAGGAAAGGGTAGCTTAGGAAGGGAATCTTGGGTTTAGAAGAAGAGTTAAGATCATTATAGGGGTTTGGGTAGAATGAGAATCTATCCTTGTATGCATGAGTTGTTTCTTACTCTTAGCATTTTGCTATAGTTCATTCCTTTCTTGAGAGATCCTTTGTTTTTGAAACCCACACTTCATTTGAGATCACTTTTATCTCAAGACCTTAAACCCTTAGCCAAATGTGTTCATTTAATTTGCACAATCATGATCCACCATTGCTTAATGAATGTTAAAGGGAATGAGGATAGGAATTCATGCGTAGGTTGGGACTTGAATTTGATGTATGTGTTGATGGGAATGGCTAACTCTTTTGAAGTAGAGTAAACTTGATTGTAGCTCTTGATTGCTTGTCTTGACTTTGTTTCCACTTATGCTTAACAATTGTTTTTGAAAGCTTTACACTCTCACTTTCAAACCTTTCTCCCACCTTAACTTTGATTGTTTGCTTGCGGACAAGCAAAAGATAAGTTTGGGAGAATTGATAGGAACATATTTTATAGGTTTTAAGCTTTTAATATATTCAGTTTTCTTGCATATTACATTTATTTTCATTCATCTAATTATGAAATCATGCATTTAGGAGTTAGAGTTTTTAGGATTAGAGTTTATATTGTGTTAGTACTTTTTGGAGTGTGTCTTACTATTTTCAGGTGCTGTGGAATTGAACAACAATTGAAAATGAAGAAGAGCTTTTGTCTTGGTCTGTGGCGAAAGATGTGGTGATCCAGCATGCAGCTTGAACGGCCCAACTACCTAGAACAGCTTAGCCCAAACCATCGCCAGCATCCGAGCCCAACACGTGATCCCCCCCCCCCCCCCCCCCCCCCCCGAAGGCGAGCATCGGGTGAAGTATCGGGCCGACAAGCCGATACACGTCTTCGACCAAAAATCCGAGAGTTCATATCGGGATTGATATTCATGCATTTTCATGCATTTAGTCATATGTTAAATTCTTGTTTTAGTCTCATTTTCCTTTCATTCTTCATTCTTTTCTTGTTCTTTGTTGCATTTAGAGTCTAAGTGCATTTAGAGTTAGGATTTGCATAATTTGTTGTTCTTGGGAGTGTTTTCTTATGCTTTGCAGGTTCTTGGAGTTGCTAAGGAGGTTTGGAAGAGTTTGGAGTCCAAATGAGTGATTGCAAGTGAAATGGTGATGAAGGACCAAACTGGTGAGCTTGAAAGATGGAGAAAAATGAAGCCTTTCCGTGCATATTTAGCTTCTGGAGCATCTAATAGAAGTTGTAGGCAATTGAGTTAGCTTTCCAATGGAGTTGGTTTCAAGACGTTTGGAGCTGTATTCGAGAAGTTGTGGCCGATTTACTAGCTCGCGGTTCAGCTAGCGGGCATAAACAAACCGCGAGCATGGGCATGTTCCGGACCGTAAAGCCTTGCGGTTGGTGTTGCGGTCAAGCCCTAAACCGCAAGCAAGAGAGAAAACTTGACCAAAATTACCATTTTGCCATTCTCGACCCTTTTTGTATAAATACTCTTTTATGGGTTTCTAAAACCCTAAGCTACCTAAGCATAGTTTTGTTTTAGGATTTGGATCTTGTAATCTTTGATCTTGAGTTTAATTTAAGTACTTCTTTATATCTTCTTAATTTCTTCTCTTAATCTCTCTTTAATCTTGTTATCTCATACTATCTTTATGGGTTTTGTGGGAACAATGAAGATTAGAGAGTAGAGTTTTTGGGTTTTGTGGATGAGGTTGATTTAGATAGTTTATGTGATGATTAGTGATGTTTAGGACTTATTTATGAATGATCCTTCTCTAATTAGTTGATCTCTATGCTAGGTTGCAAGGAATTGTTGAATCTAGATGCTAGGCTTTTTCATGCCCGAAAGGTGTTCGATGAAATGCTTGAATGGACTTTTTAGAGGATTTTCATATCTTAGCCTAAGAGATTAGTTGTCTAAGGTGATTATTGGTAATGAGAACTTGAAATTAATGCTTGCTTGATTCTTAATCACAAATGATAATTTGATCTTGATTAGGGATTAGTCAAAGGGATTAGTGCCAAGAGATTGGATTAGTCTAATGATTAATGTTCTTAGCCTAAGGATTAGCTTTGCTAAAAGGTGTTTGATGGATATTATTGCATGCTTGACTTGTAATTTGCAAATGAGAATTGAATGATTGCTTGATTAGCATAGGAGTTATGAACATGAGAATGTGATTAGCTTAATTATGATCATTAGCCTTGTTTAGCAATGTTTGATTGATTGAAGCATAATTGATTGTCTCTAAACCCTCTAGTCTCCATAGCCTCATCCTAGGACCCTCTTTTATCTTATTTGCTTCTTGTTTAGTGTTTTGCTTTGTTTCTTTCTTGCTTTATTTCCTTTTTAGATTGTTTAGGTTGTTAGATAAACCCCTTTTATTTGATTTGCTTAGCTTGAGTAGTTTCTTGCATTCTTGATTGGTTGTTCTTCTTGCCTCCCTGGATTGATACCTTAAGTACTATAATGACATGAGTAGACTTGAGGAATTGAGCTAGAACCTATATAAAAAGTCTATCATCAATTTGGCGCCGTTGCCGGGGAGGTGTAGCAATAGCCATTAGGATTTAGATTCTACTTTAGACTAAGCTTTTATTTTGTTTTAGTTTGTGTGGTTACTAACTTTCTTTCAAGTGTTTGTTCTTTTTGCAAGGTGCAAATCACAAGGAAGAGAGCATGGCTTCAGAGATAGCTTCTATGTTGAGGGCTATGTTGGAAGCTCAAGAAAGAGAGATGGCTTGGGACCCTACAAGTCATCATGGTTTTGAAAGCACATCCACTTGTCAAGGTGATCTTCCAAATGAGTACTCTTCTCATGAGTACCAATATGGATATGGTGATGGATACCAATCTTGGAACATGGAGCATGAGCATGAATCAACTCACTCTTCTCAAATCTCTTATGATGAAGAACTTATCAACATGACAAAATTGGCATTGGAAGGACAAGAGAGGTACAATGAGAGCTTAAGGATGATAAACAATGATTTTGCTCATTTGCCTCAAGATGCAAGCATTGTTGAGCCAACACATGAGGAGAATGCTCAAGTCCAAGATGAATTCTTGAAAGAAGCTTACTCTTTCCAATCATGTGATCAAGAGCTTCTCAACTTGGCAAGGATGACATTAGAAGGACAAGAGAGGTATAATGAGAGCTTAAGGATGATCAACACTGATTTTGCTCATTTGCCTCAAGATGCAAGCATTGTTGAGCCAACACATGAGGAGAATGCTCAAGTCCAAGATGAGTTCTTGAAAGAAGCTGAAGAGACTATCAAGGAATTTGAAATGCTTCTTGGTTGCACTCTTGGTGATGACTTTGTGATAAGGTATGAAGATGAAGATGATGAAGAGACATTTATGGGTCATTCAACCAATAGCAATAATGAAGGAGTAAGAGATGTTGTGAGAGATGGGGAAGAGCCTTATGAAGAGGGATTGGTTGTTGAGTGCAAGGAGATAAAGGAAGAGAGCACACAAGATGAGCTCTCAATCATGGAAGAGCAACCAAAGCAACCAAATCCCAATCAAGAGCTAATTGGAGGGAATCTTATGGAGAAACAAGATGGTCCCAATGAAGAACCCTTCAAGGAGGATGAAGAATATGGATCTCCAATGGCTCAACCCAATCACAACTACCTTGATATAATCTCCACCATATCACCACGCTTTCATGATCCAAGGAAGATCCCTTTTGAGGAGATAAGGATGAAGGAGTTCAAGGGATGGTTCTATGATGAGTATGATCCCGGTGATACAAACTCATGCCACATCCCTAACCAAAAAAGAGTGAAGGGATAGTCAAGCTTAGTGACTTAAAACAAGCTCTCTTGGGAGGAATTCCCATGTCTATGAGGATCTTTTGGGTAAATGCAAAGAAGAAGGGAATGAGTTTTGGGTGCAAAGGGACTTCAATGCTAAATCAAAGGATGAGAAGCCTATGCAATGGTCTAAGTTTGGGGGAAGCCTCATGCCAAATCAAAGATGCCTCCACCTCCCATTCCTCCTCTCCATCTCACTCTCCAAGTAACTCACTCCAATCTCTTTTTCACCTTTTGTTTTATTTTGCATTTTTACCTTTCTCTTTGGTCTTTTTCCCTTGCTTTTTTCACACAAGGGACTGTGTGATTTAAGTTTGGGGGAAGGACCAGTTGCTAATTGATTTTTCTTTGATCTTATTTTTGCTTCTTTCTATTTGAGTCTCATGCATTTCACTTATGGCATAGAAAATCCAAAAAAATCGAAAAATTTCAAAAATTTTCACAAAAAGAAGCATATAGGATTGAGTCTAGTTAGTAGTTTAGGATTCATGCATTGGGAACAATGATTTGATTTCCTTGTAAGGTTCAATTGGGTTAAAACTTGTTTCATATGCTAGCTTTAAGCTAGATAGACCACACCAAAGTTGTAATTCGAGAATCGCATTGAAAGCTAGAACGAACCATACTTGGATAGCTTGCTTTGAAACTTGGCTTGATACTGAAACTTGTGTGATTTGAAGCTAGCTCCATCTAAGTGAGAACCTTAATTGAATGATCTAATTATCCTATTCCTGCTTGTGTATTAAACTCATGGATACCTTAAAATATTTGAGCATTCTTATCCTTTTTACCACTCTCTACTTGCTCAAATAGACTTCCACACCTTTCACCACCCTTCTTTCAAGCCACACACACTATCTTGAAGTGGTAGGCCTATTTGGAATGAGTTAGGTAAAAAGTGTTGAGTATGAGGCGACTAGGGGAAATTTCCATATAGATGCAAGCTCAACATCTTTGGCTTTGCAATAGGCTAGGATCAAAGTTTGGGGGAAGAGTGGGGAAAGGAGAAAGAGAGTAAAGAAAGGGAAAGAATGAAAAAGGGATTTTGGAATGGGATCTTGAAATTTTTGGCAAAGAAGTTTAAAAGAAAAGCTCTTATGTGTTTTGAAAGGAAAAATGTCTCAAGTTTTGAAATGAAAAGAAGCCAAAGGCTCACCATAAAGAAAGAAGAAAGTTTATGAAAAGAGATGTTTGAAAAGAAAGAAAGATTTGAGCTAAGTTAAAAAGAAAAGAGTTGCCACTGTTTTGAAGTGTTTTAAATGATCCTTGGGGAATTTGATTTGGAAAGTGTTTGATTGAGAAAGAGGGATAAGGCAAAAACAGCCTTGATCAAAGGGTAGACTTCATTTAGGTGGGTTAGACTAGGAGTTGAAGTTATTGGGGCATGGGTAGATGGAAATCAACCTAGTATGCACCAATTGCCTCTAACTCTTAGCCTTTTACTATAGCTCATTCATCTTCTTAATGAGAGAACCTCTATGCACTTGGAGAATCCCCTCATTTGATTGAGATCACTTTAATCTCAAAACCTTGTCCCTTGCCAAATGAGTTTAATCACATTGCTTTGAATAGGATTCACTTGAAAACTTAATGAATGTTAAGGAGCTAGCGGATTTGAATGCTTGTGTAGGTTGAAGGTTAAGATAGAAGTAATGTTTTGATGAGTATGGCTATATCCTTGGAGTAAGCTTTTCTCGGTTGCACTTTGGTTGTACAGATTTGAAACTTGTTGAAGCTTGATTGAACCTTTGGATATGAGTTCCCACCTTCAAACCTTTTCCCCAACTTCTTTGATTGTCTTATGCTTGCTTGTGGACAAGCAAGGTTTAAGTTTGGGGGAATTGATATTCATGCATTTTCATGCATTTAGTCATATGTTAAATTCTTGTTTTAGTCTCATTTTCCTTTCATTCTTCATTCTTTTCTTGTTCTTTGTTGCATTTAGAGTCTAAGTGCATTTAGAGTTAGGATTTGCATAATTTGTTGTTCTTGGGAGTGTTTTCTTATGCTTTGCAGGTTCTTGGAGTTGCTAAGGAGGTTTGGAAGAGTTTGGAGTCCATATGAGTGATTGCAAGTGAAATGGTGATGAAGGACCAAACTGGTGAGCTTGAAAGATGGAGAAAAATGAAGCCTTTCCGTGCATATTTAGCTTCTGGAGCATCTAATAGAAGTTGTAGGCAATTGAGTTAGCTTTCCAATGGAGTTGGTTTCAAGACGTTTGGAGCTGTATTCGAGAAGTTGTGGCCGATTTACTAGCTCGCGGTTCAGCTAGCGGGCATAAACAAACCGCGAGCATGTGCATGTTCCGGACCGTAAAGCCTTGCGGTTGGTGTTGCGGTCAAGCCCTAAACCGCAAGCAAGAGAGAAAACTTGACCAAAATTACCATTTTGCCATTCTCGACCCTTTTTTGTATAAATACTCTTTTATGGGTTTCTAAAACCCTAAGCTACCTAAGCATAGTTTTGTTTTAGGATTTGGATCTTGTAATCTTTGATATTGAGTTTAATTTAAGTACTTCTTTATATCTTCTTAATTTCTTCTCTTAATCTCTCTTTAATCTTGTTATCTCATACTATCTTTATGGGTTTTGTGGGAACAATGAAGATTAGAGAGTAGAGCTTTTGGGTTTTGTGGATGAGGTTGATTTAGATGGTTTATGTGATGATTAGTGATGTTTAGGACTTATTTATGAATGATCCTTCTCTAATTAGTTGATCTCTATGCTAGGTTGCAAGGAATTGTTGAATCTAGATGCTAGGCTTTTTCATGCCCGAAAGGTGTTCGATGAAATGCTTGAATGGACTTTTTAGAGGATTTTCATATCTTAGCCTAAGAGATTAGTTGTCTAAGGTGATTATTGGTAATGAGAACTTGAAATTAATGCTTGCTTGATTCTTAATCACAAATGATAATTTGATCTTGATTAGGGATTAGTCAAAGGGATTAGTGCCAAGAGATTGGATTAGTCTAATGATTAATGTTCTTAGCCTAAGGATTAGCTTTGCTAAAAGGTGTTTGATGGATATTATTGCATGCTTGACTTGTAATTTGCAAATGAGAATTGAATGATTGCTTGATTAGCATAGGAGTTATGAACATGAGAATGTGATTAGCTTAATTATGATCATTAGCCTTGTTTAGCAATGTTTGATTGATTGAAGCATCATTGATTGTCTCTAAACCATCTAGTCTCCATAGCCTCATCCTAGGACCCTCTTTTATCTTATTTGCTTCTTGTTTAGTGTTTTGCTTTGTTTCTTTCTTGCTTTATTTCCTTTTTAGATTGTTTAGGTTGTTAGATAAACCCCTTTTATTTGATTTGCTTAGCTTGAGTAGTTTCTTGCATTCTTGATTGGTTGTTCTTCTTGCCTCCCTGGATTGATACCTTAAGTACTATAATGACATGAGTAGACTTGAGGAATTGAGCTAGAACCTATATAAAAAGTCTATCATCAGGGATGCATATCGGCCGGCCAACCGATACGACCTCTCGGATTAATTTCAGTGAAAGCATATCGGTTGGCATATCGGTTTAGCCAACCGATACGCTCCTTCGACAGAGACCCAGATGACCAATATCGGCCAGCATATCGGTTTGTCTGGCCGATACAGTTCCCAGATTTCTACTTGGATCAAGGTCAACACCCGGTTTGTCCCGGGTTGACCCGGTTCGTTCCCCTTTACTATTTAAAGCCAAAAACCTGATTTTTGTTGATCTTAAGCTTGTTTTTGATTCTAAACCCTTTTGGGAAGACAAGTTTCAATCTTTTATTAATCTAATTAAGAGTTATTTGTGTTTGATTTCTTATCTTCCTCTTTTAATATTTTGCTAATCATTATGTTTAACACTATTCTCATGGATTTGTTGAACAAAGCATGATTAGTGAGTAGTCTCCTTTTGAGCTTTTGGGTTAGGAAGATTTGGGTGATTAGGGGTTGAATCTTGATGTCTAGGGCTTAGATTAGATTGATCCTTTCTCATTAAATGTTCTTAATACTAGATTAGGCTTAGCTATCCTTGATCTAGAACTTGGGATTTTATTGCACATAAGGTGTTCGATGAAATGCTAGCTTTGATTTAATGAGAGCTTTACATTCTTAGCCAATGACAATTAATGTTTAAGGTGTTTAGTAGCTAGAGGACTTGTGATTAATGCATGCTTGCTTGTGATTAGCCAATGAGAGTTGATGTTTAATGCTTGGTTAGCATAGGGTTAATGACATGAGAGTGTATTAACTTGAATCAGTGTTCCTAAGCTAAAGGATTAGCATTTTAATGTTGTGTTTGACATCTTGATTCAATGCTTAGTTACTTAGATCAATTTCCTATACCCAAGAGCTTGATCTTTAATCATCTATTTGAATTATCTTGTTTGTTCTCTCTTTCTTGATTTTATTTCTTGATATTGTTAAATTGCACTTAGGATATTAGAATTTCAACTTGAATTTGAGTAACTTGACTAATCTGGTTTGGTGCATTCTTATTGGCATAATCCAATCCCATTTTGGTTCGATACCTCTTACTACACGATAAGTAAGAGGAATTGATACCTCTAAAGGATCATAAAATCCTTGTTATCAGAGTTCGAAACCGAATCTCCTCAATCAAAAAATATGGATGCGGGAAACTACAGACAGCCATGGAGACATGGTTTGCATCTAGAGGGATATAGTATCCTAAATACAATATGTATAATCTAAATACGTTTGCATTGTTTGTACAAACGTTTTTTTTTAAAATTAATTTAACATTCACTAAAAAATAGATCCTCACAAATATATTCACTCATACATACCATATTTACCTTTATACTCATATCTTTCATTATTTACTTAATTACAAATATCTATTGATAAAAATAGTTTACGGGTTAACCGTTTATTGACAGTGCAACTGTTCATGAACGATAGCACTTCATCTGGAAAATTCATTTATCAGTTAACTCATTGTATAACTCAATTATCTTATCTTAAGTGTTCACCTCGTAACTTAGTTATTAGTTAACTATTGTGTAACTTGTGTAACTTCGTTATTTTGTCTTAATTGGTCAACTGCTAACTCAGTTATAAGTTAATTCATTGTGTAATTCAATTATCTTAATTATCTTCCAAAACTATTGTTTAATTGACACTGTTCATCTGGTAATTCAGTTGTCAATTAATTTATTGTGTAACTCAATTATCTTATCCCATAAAATCATGATTCACCAAAATATTGTTCATTTGGTAACTCAGTTATTAGTTAGCTGATTGTGTAACTTAGTTATCTTATCCTACAAAATCAAAATTCACCAAAACATTGTTCATTTGGTAACTTAGTTATCAATTAACTCATTGTATAACTCAATTACATTTTTTAGTTGGCCGAATTCACTATTTATTACCAGAAAACACAATTACATCTTTGGATCTAATGGTCGGATTCACTATTGGATAGATGATTGGCTCACCTTTTTTAGTTGGGCGGATTTACTATCGGTCGGTCGCATTCACTGTTCTTCTTTATCTCCTTCTTCTTCTCCTTGTTCTTCTTATTCTCATTCTCTCGCCTAAAAATGGTGAGGAGAGAAAAGCTATAAATGCAAAAAAAAAAAAAAAACAAGGATAATATAGATGATGTTTGGACCGTGTATGAACTTTTCACTTCAAGCAAGGGATAAGGACTGTGTTATCATTTCAGAGGCACACAATACTCATCGAGTATTGCCTTTTCATCATAACTAATAAACATGTTATCCATGTACATTTCTTCATAATACTCTATATTTAACTACACAATTTTTTGTTTCAACAAGATATATAACTACACAAACTATATTGTTAATATAACGATATATATCAACTAACAAGTGTTATGTAGGTAATACAATATTATATTTATTGTTAGGCCTGGGCAAAAACCTGGATTCAAAAACCATAACCGAAATCGACCCAAAAAACGGTTCGGATCGGGTTCGGGTATGAGTAATTTTATCCGATGGATATTCTTAGGCCTGGGATTTTTAACAGAATCGACCGAATCGAAAAAATCCGGTTTGGTTTGGGTTCGGTTAGCTTGGGTTGGTTACTTCAACAAGTTTGAAAAGTACGGTTATCGGTTTGGTTTGACGAATGATCGGGTAACCAATTTTTTTTTTTAAAATTTATAAACTGATTTTAACCAAAGTACATTAAATGTTTTGAATTGAACCGACCCAAATTAACCAAAAATACCTGAATTTAACCGAATTAAAAAAAACAAAAATTTGGTTGGTTTTGGTTTAGAATTTGATAACCAAAATCAACAGAGAACCGAACCAAACCAAAATTTTATTCGGTTAATTTCAGATTTTTTTTTGAAAACCAAACTAACCGAAGAACCGACTTATGCGAACCGAACTGACCCGTAGAATAGAACTCCCTGAAACACCCCGACACGGCCTTCCTAGGCCGCGGTCGATGCGTTCCAGTGGTCAGGCCAAACCCCGACCTGAACCTCCCTAAATTCCGTCCTATTTTAAATTTTTCCTTTTAGGACAAGTATTCCTCGGATCTTTCTATTGACTTCTAGTCTTAGATCCTTCATAATTAATATTACGCAGCGGAAATCTTTACTTAACATTTACATCGTTCTTCTAAAGAACGATCCGTCCAAGAACCTCTTATGATCTTATTTAGTTTTCTTAAAACTCTTTCGAGGTTCTGTTCTTATCTATCCATTCTAACAACCTAAGTCTTTTACTTAGTTTGTTCCATTCAATTATTTCTTTCTATCCATACTTTAGATCATTCGAGTACTTAAACTCGTACCTCAGCCTTTTTGGTGAAGTCGTGTGAAGATAGCTTGGCGTCCAGCTTAACCCGTTTGATCCGCGAACTCTTAGAACATACCTCCCTTGTACCTAGTCATTCAACCAACCATCCCCACATGACAAGGCGCAAGAGAGGTCTTCTAGTTCCTTCCTTTGACCACCTTTTCATCTCAATCATTCCTTAGCTTGTTCTCCCTTTATCATTCGTTGCCTTTGACTTAACCACGTTTTGCTTCCTGCATCTTTGACTCTTAGACCGATCCAAGTCCTTTAGGTATAACCAATTCATGAACCGGTTTCCCTTAGTATTGCCAGCTCAACGATCGGTACAAGGTTGGAATGATCCTCTCGATCCCTTCCGTGGATGGTCTGATCTTTGGTTCGTACCGTCGGCCGTCGACCCAGTTCTTTTGACTGATCGACCGGTCCGCACGCGTTTCGACCACACGATCTCCCCGATCCAATCCACGGTCCAACTCATGCCTTCTCGTCAGCCCGAACTTAACCGCGATTGATCTTCCGATCAATCCCAACGGTGTAAGGGACATGAATCCGTCAAGTCTGATGAACCCGTCATTTGTCATGACCTTACGCGATCAATCGGGTCGTACCGAGTGTCTCTCGGTCGTACCTCAATCGTCATTCCATTAGCACAATGGCTTTGACGCAACGAGGATGCGGCAGCATCGCCAAGCGTACTCGGCAACACTCGCGTGTTCCTGTTCGTCAGGCCATCCGCGTCCTGCCGCGTTCGCTGTCCAACCGGGCTGTCCGCACGTTCTGATCGTTGGCGATCTTTGAACCGTTGCGTCAGTCCACGAAGAGACGCGACTGTTCGCGTATGGGTGCGACGATCAGCCAACAGACGCGACCATCCGGAGATGATCCGCGACTGTCCGCGCGACTGTACCGTCCAACCCGTGTACCGCGAAACCCAATCCATTCTCAATTCCTCTAACTCGGCTAAGTCCATAAAGCAATCCGCATCACGATCGTTCCAAATCTACGGCCGTAGCCGCAATCCATGATCGTGCGCATCAATCCGTATACCGCGATCCGCATCTCGGCAGTACGCACGTCCGCATGGACGGATCAGAGCGTACCGCGATGCGCGTATTGCCGCGTCCAACCGTGCGCCCGCTACCGCGTACCGATGGATCGTCCGGTACGTACCGCGCTTACGTCCGTAAGGACCATGCGGTCGTCCGTGTTGACGATATCGCGTACTACGATCGCGCGCCAGTCCGCCCGTCCATACCGTCCAGCGCGCATCACCGTGAGCCGACCAGCGCATGACGAGCGATCATCCCTACGGACATCGTGTTGGGATAGTGTCCTGAAATCACACTTGTACTCACTCCTGATGATAGTTGTGTGTCGAGATCAGACATTCGTATAATACTGGGCGGTTGCAATGTTTTGCTAGAAGCCTCTTGCAATCTGTAAGTTGTAGACTTACTGCCAGTATTATATGATCCTATAGGGTCACACACCTAAGCAAACTGGAAGCTACGACATGGGAATGATCGTTATGGCAATGATCATATTAATGTGTATTCGATACACATTATTATCGATAAAATGGTGTTGTGTCGATCGACACAGCTTGTGTGTCGGTCGACACAGTTCGGGTTTCGGGAAAAGGCTTTCCAAATTAAGACTTAATTAAGTCTGGCCCGTTAAGCATGTTTAGGTCAAATAAAACTCGAGTTTGTCGACCTAAACAGTAGAGCCGTCCACTTTTCTTGACAGAAAGAGTAGAAACACCATAGAGAATCGATTCCCGTTGATCCGGCACTAGCATCCCGTTTCCAGCGAGCGTGCGTGTGTATCTGGTAGAGGCAAGGCATCTGTGTTGCTCCACTGATCTCGTTCACCATCTTCATTCCGCTGCCAGAAAGGTAAGAACGAGGTTGGTTTTTATTCAATATATCAAACCCTTAGGTCCTAGGGATCCAACAGTGGTATCAGAGCGTTGTTAGGGTTTAGCTATTGAATCTGATGCAATTAATTCAAAACTTGATGTTGTTGAATTGATAAATTGCCTGCTGAAATCGTTTTTCTTATGATAATCTCGGATTGTATGCATGTTGAAAATCGATGAACTGTTGAAATCGCACTGTGTCGATCAACACAAAGCGTGTGTCGGTCGACACGCCGCGAAATAACACGTAAAATTTTAGGGTTTGTCGCAGGGTGTCGATCGACACAAAGCGTGTGTCGGTCGACACAGAGCGAAAACTCGCAATAAAATTTTAGGGTTTGTCGCAAAGTATCGATCGACACAAAGCGTGTGTCGGTCGACACAAAGCGAGAATCCGCAAATAATTTTAGGGTTTCGATCTGAGATCGAGTACCCGTAATCCTGCTGTGTCGATCGATACACTGGGTGTGTCGGTCGACACAGGCAAAGCGGATAGATCGGTTTAATTGGATTAAACCGGTTATCTCGCTCGGTTAATTTTAATTAACCAATTGGTTCTGGTTTGGTAATGTCGATCGACACATAGTGTGTAACGATCGACATGGACCATTAAACCGAACCGGTTCAATTGGATTGAATCGGTTAAGTAAATTCGATCCGGTTTGACCGGTTATCGAATACCGATTTAAGTTGGGTTGTATCGATCGATGCCAATGGTTGGCGTCGATCGACACGGCGTTCGCAAATGAGCTGGTTGGACCACAAATTTGCTTATACCAGAACAGTTTAATCATAAAAGTTATAGATGAATCTAAACTTAATAAAACTGAATGTTTTAAATAAATTAATAAATTCTTGGATGTGTATTGGATATGCATCAAGATAAAACGGTTCTTTTCCTCAACTTAATATCAAGTGATCTTGATGTCTTGCCCGATCTTGTCTACTGTCAAGACTTGTGTTGTTGTTGGATATTCTTGGAGTCCTTGGTATCCACATCAGCATGAGTAATGCAGGTGATCATTGATAGACTTGCAGTGCAACTATTAGTGATCACAAGACAGAAGAGATTTGTTTTACTTGACTGGGCTATCAGAAGTTCTGGGCCCAGAGACATCAGAGTGGATTGGACATAGTTTGTCTTATCCACGATCAAGAGTTGTACTGGGTACAATTAGCAATGATTTGCTTACCTAGATAACTAAAGTTTGAGTAACGGCGAGTCGCCCACTCGAATTTTAGTAATCTGAGGATCTTGGCTCATTGTATTCATCTGAGGAAACATAGTTTTGAATACAATGCGAGTTTTTCTTATTAGATAAGAATTCTCATTTCTTGAGCTTTATAACTAAAATCTACCTCTTTTTGAATTACAGCTATGTCTGTCTCAAATCACATCAACACTTTCTCACTAAGATCCGTCCTTGAGAAGGACAAGTTAAATGGATCTAATTTCTTGGAATGGTATCGGAACCTGAGAATAGTTCTCAGGCAGGAGAACAAGGAATATGTCCTTGAAAGAGTTCTCCCCGAGAGGCCACGTTCCAATGCCCCGCAGACAGAAAAGAATGCTTATGATAAGCATTCAGCTGATGTCAAAGATGTTAATTGTCTAATGCTGGTGACTATGAACTCTGAGCTGCAGAAGCAATATGAGAACGTAATGTCACCCATTGAGATGATTAACAGCCTGAAAGCTTTGTTTCAGGAGCAGGCTCGCACAGAGAGATACCAGACGGTTAAATCTCTCATGGATTGCAAGCTGGCTAAGGACAGTCCAGTAAGTCCTCATGTCCTTAAAATGATGGGTTACATTGATAACCTGGGGAAACTGGACTGTGCCATTAGCCAGGAGCTAGCTACTGACATGATTCTGCAGTCTTTGCCGTCGTGTTTTGATCATTTCATCATGAACTACAACATGCAAAACATGACTAAGACATTGACTGAGTTGCACGGCATGCTGAAGACAGCAGAGCCGAACCTCAAGAAGGCAACTCCCAGTGTACTGATGGTACAAGGGGGTAAAAGGTTTAAGAAACCTAAAAAAGGTAAGGGAAAGGCCCAGGTTGTCCAGACTGAGAGTCAGGACAAGCCCAAGCCGAAGCCCAGATCCGGACCTTCTCCTGAGGATAAGTGCAACTACTGCAAGCAACTGGGGCATTGGAAGAAAGACTGCAAGAAGTTCATGGAAGATTACAAGAAGCTGAAGAAGACGTATGATGCGTCTGATTCAGGTATTTATGTTATCGAACTTAATGTTATATCTTCTCGTTCTACTTCGTGGGTATTGGATACCGGCTGCGGTGCTCATATTTGTACTGATGTGCAGGCACTAAGAAACAGTAGAACGCTGAGGAAAGGACAAGTGGAGCTACGGGTCGGGAATGGAGCTAAGGTTGCTGCACTGGCCGTAGGCACCTACGAGTTGTCTTTACCTTCGGGCATGGTTTTAATTTTGAATAATTGCTACTATGTACCTGCGATTAGCAGAAACATAATTTCAGTTTCCGTTTTGGATTTGGAAGGTTTTGATTTTGCTGTTAAGAATAAAGTTTGTTCTTTTAATCGTGATGGTACGTATTATGGTAGCGTCCCATTAGATAATGGGTTATATGTTTTAAACCAAGAAATGCCTGTCTTTAACATGAATACAAAACGGTTTAAGTCCAATGACGAAAACCCGACCTTCTTATGGCATTGTCGTTTGGGCCATATCAATGAGAAACGCATCCAAAGGCTCCATCGAAATGGGCTTTTGGGCTCATTTGATTTTGAATCATGTGAGAAATGCGAATCTTGTTTGATAGGCAAGATGGCTAGAGCCCCTTTCAACAAACCAAATGAAAGGGCCAGTGATTTATTGGGCCTTGTTCATACTGATGTATGTGGGCCGATGAGTACTGTTGCCAGAGGAAATTACAAGTACTTCATTACCTTCACTGATGATTTCAGTCGGTATGGCTATGTCTATTTGATGAGACACAAGTCAGAATCCTTCGATAGATTCAAGGAATTCAAGAATGAAGTACAGAACCAACTTGGCAAAAGTATCAAAGTTCTGCGATCGGATCGCGGAGGAGAATACTTGAGTCAAAAGTTCAGCGACTATCTGAGCGAGTGTGGAATTATTTCACAACTCACTCCTCCTGGAACACCCCAATGGAATGGAGTGTCAGAGAGGAGGAATCGAACCTTATTGGATATGGTTCGGTCTATGATGAGTCATTCAAATCTTCCATTATCCTTTTGGGGATACGCTCTAGAAACGTCTGCGTTTACACTAAATAGGGTACCATCTAAATCAGTGGAAAAGACACCACATGAACTGTGGACTGGGAATGTTCCTAGTCTGTCTTTCCTGAGGATTTGGGGTTGTGAAGCTTATGTCAAACGTTTAATCTCTGACAAGCTTGCACCCAAATCAGATAAATGCTACTTCGTTGGTTATCCTAGGGAAACCAAGGCATACTACTTTTACAACCAATCTGAGAACAAAGTATTTGTTGCTCGGGACTGTTCTTTTCTTGAGAGGGAGTTTCTCTCTAAGAAAAACAGTGGGAGTAAAGTACATCTTGAAGAGATTCAAGATGCACATGAGGCTACTCAACCTGCAGAGGAAGAGCAGCAGCTGGATCCACAGAGTTCTGTGGAACCGGCGCCTGTGGAGCCTGAAGTTCGCAGATCCGGAAGGATCCGTCACGAACCCGAGAGATACTATGGATTTCTCGTGACCAATTCAAATGATCTGATGATCATTGATAGTGACGAACCAGCGACCTTCGCGGAAACAATGATGGGCCCGGACTCCGAAAAGTGGCTTGGAGCCTCTAAATCCGAAATGGGATCCATGTCAGAAAACCAAGTATGGTCCTTGGTCGATTTACCTAATGGTGCAAAAGCCATTGAGTGTAAATGGATCTTCAAGAAGAAGATTGACGTGGATGGCAATGTACATATTTACAAAGCGAGGTTGGTGGCTAAAGGTTTCAAGCAAATTCATGGTATTGACTATGATGAAACCTATTCCCCAGTTGCTATGCTTAAATCTATTCGGATTCTTCTAGCAATTGCTGCTCATTATGACTATGAGATTTGGCAAATGGATGTCAAAACCGCATTCCTGAATGATATTATGGAAGAGGATGTGTATATGACACAGCCTGAGGGTTTTGTCGATCCCAAGAACGCTGGGAAGGTATGCAAGCTTCATAAATCCATTTATGGATTGAAGCAAGCATCACGGAGTTGGAATCTTCGTTTTGATGAAGCAGTAAAACAATTTGGTTTCATCAAGAACGAAGAAGAACCATGTATATACAAGAAGACTAGTGGGAGCAAAATTGCGTTTCTTGTACTGTATGTCGATGACATACTCCTCCTCGGTAATGACGTTCCGTTGCTTCAGTCTATTAAGACTTGGCTCGGAAGTTGTTTTTCCATGAAAGACATGGGAGAAGCCGCGTACATTCTTGGAATCAGAATCTACAGAGATAGAGTGAACATGCTGATTGGAATTTGCCAGGACACTTATATTGATAAGGTACTGCATAGATTCAGGATGCATGATTCCAAGAAGGGCTTCATACCGATGTCTCATGGCACTGGTCTCAGCAAGAAGCAGTGTCCGGCGACACCTGCTGAGCGAGAACGCATGAATAGGATTCCTTATGCTTCTGCAATAGGATCTATTATGTATGCCATGCTCTGCACTCGTCCAGATGTAGCTTACGCGTTAAGCATGACGAGTAGATACCAATCTGATCCAGGTGAAGTTCACTGGACAGCTGTCAAGAATATTCTCAAGTATTTGAGACATACTAAGGATAAATTCCTGGTGTATGGAGGAAGTGAAGAACTTGTAGTGAATGGATTCACTGATGCGAGTTTTCAGACGGACAGAGACGATTTACGATCACAATCTGGATATGTCTTCTGTCTAAATGGCGGTACAGTGAGCTGGAAAAGCTCTAAGCAGAATACCGTAGCTGATTCCACGACGGAAGCTGAATATGTTGCTGCTTCAGAAGCGGCAAAGGAAGCTGTTTGGATCAAGAAGTTCATGACTGAACTTGGTGTGGTTCCTAGTATCTTGGAGCCAGTGGCTTTGTTTTGTGACAACAATGGAGCCATTGCTCAAGCAAAAGAACCCATGTCACACCAGAAGTCCAAGCACGTGGAGAGGAGATATCACCTGATTCGTGATATCGTCAATAGAGGTGATGTGAAGATCAGCCGAGTTCCGACAGACGAGAATGTCGCTGATCCTCTGACCAAGTCACTCCCAAGGCCTAAGCATGAGTGTCATACGACTGCTGTAGGCATTAGAGATCTTAAGATGTAATCTTGATTCTAGTGGGAGTTTTAGTTTTATTTTAGTTATAATAAGACGCTCTTGTAAACATTCTTTTGGAAATGTTTAATGAAATTTGATTTCAGCATTATTTATTATGATCTAAATAATGGTCCCAAAATAAGTTTATGACATATTATAGGTTATCAAGTTGAGGACTTGATCATGAAACCCTATAAGTTAATAAATTATGTTTTGTCCCTGGTCGAGGCTGTCAAAGTGGGACACTGACAACCGCGAGAGACTAGATTGTGAGGTGACTGTTGGCTAAGTTTCATGGAGCCAATGATATGATTATCGCAGTCAGTCACATAGATATATGTTAGTGAACATATGATCGGACATGACCCGCTAATGAGAAGTCTACAAGATAGTTATATCTGTGTCATAAGAGGTTCTCATTACGACTATAGAGTATAGTCCTTAGACCTGAGTTCATCATGCTTTCTCGCATATGAATTGGTACACTTTGACTTTGTCAAACGTCGACCCGTAACTGGCGACTATAACGGCACTGTTCAAGTATATCATGAAGTGTGCGTTGAAACAGGGATGGAACAAGAAGAGATTTGTCCCTCCTGTATAACGGGAGATAAATATCTCAGGGCCTATCGAAGATTTAATACTGAGAAAATGTGTGGCCGCACTCAAACGAACTGTAGTTCAGTTGTTTGTAATGTTCAGTATGAGATCAGGAGTTCGATAAACGCGATGTTGGCTTAATAAGGATGATACCAATCTTGCCTTATGCCAAATCGAGATATAGAGACAAAAGGATTATAGGAATAGATGATTCCAGTACAAGTGGGAGATTGTTGGGATAGTGTCCTGAAATCACACTTGTACTCACTCCTGATGATAGTTGTGTGTCGAGATCAGACATTCGTATAATACTGGGCGGTTGCAATGTTTTGCTAGAAGCCTCTTGCAATCTGTAAGTTGTAGACTTACTGCCAGTATTATATGATCCTATAGGGTCACACACCTAAGCAAACTGGAAACTACGACATGGGAATGATCGTTATGGCAATGATCATATTAATGTGTATTCGATACACATTATTATCGATAAAATGGTGTTGTGTCGATCGACACAGCTTGTGTGTCGGTCGACACAGTTCAGGTTTCGGGAAAAGGCTTTCCGAATTAAGACTTAATTAAGTCTGGCCCGTTAAGCATGTTTAGGTCAAATAAAACTCGAGTTTGTCGACCTAAACAGTAGAGCCGTCCACTTTTCTTGACAGAAAGAGTAGAAACACCAGAGAGAATAGATTCCCGTTGATCCGGCACTAGCATCCCGTTTCCAGCGAGCGTGCGTGTGTATCTGGTAGAGGCAGGACATATGTGTTGCTCCACTGATCTCGTTCACCATCTTCATTCCGCTGCCAGAAAGGTAAGAACGAGGTTGGTTTTTATTCAATATATCAAACCCTTAGGTCCTTGATGTGTTGTGTTTTTAAGTGATTTTAATCATGATTTAATGTGTGTTTTAGCTTTAGGAAAAGCATTTATGCATCATTAGGATTGCATATGCTTTGTTTCTCTTTTTTGTAGGTGGTGGAAGGCATGATGAAGCACCCAAATCATATGGAGGTGGTAGGGACTGAAAAACACCCAAAAAGGAGTAGAAAAACAGCTAAGGATCACGACCAGACCTCACAGCGGCATCCCCCAGCGGCATACGCATGCCGCTGTGAAGAAATGCGGATAGCCAGGTGCTCCAGCGGCACCCACAGCGAGGGTCTTATGCCGCTGTGAAATTTGACCTTGAAAGATCGAGTCATTTGAAGAGCTTGCGTTCATATTTAGCTTTGAAGCTTCACACCAAAGTTATAGGGAATTGAGTTAGCTTTCTAATGGAGGTGGTTTGAAGTCATTCTCAGCTATACACGAAGAGTTATAATCGATTTACTGGACACATATCAATTATGTCGTGGTGAGACCAACTTTTGCCCACATGCTACCTTTTCTCTTTTTCTTTTGGCTTGTAGACCCTCCCATGTTCTGAGGTCGACCAAGACACTTTGTTTTCTATTATTTAAGACCTCTTGGTGTATGTAGAGAGGCATGATCTACTTCTTGATCCATTTTTGGATTTAAATCAAAACATTATTTTTCCTTTTCAAGTTTGGTTTGAGTTCTTCTTTTAGTTTCCTTTTGTTCTTCATTTCTGTCTTCTTAATTATGTTTTGCTTTGTTATTATCATGTCTATTGAGTAGTTCATTATAAGTTTCTGGGTTTGAGTAAGGTGAGGGTGATTTAGTGATGGTTTAGGATGTTTAAAACTTGGAAATATTGATTCCTTACTTGTTAGAAGTTCTTAATGCTAGGATTGAAATGGCCAATCAACTCCTTGATCCTAAATGTTGCTAGCACCGAGAGATGTAGTTTATGTTTGAATCTCTATCAAGTGCTTTACATTCTTAGCCAACGAGAGTTGATGTTTAAGGTGTTTAGTGGTAATAAGAACTTGATCTTATTGCATAGCTATCTTGAAATTGCCAACGAGAGTTGATGTTAATGCTTGATAGGTATAGGGTTATTATCACGAGAGTGGATTAACTGGAAATCGTTGTTCTTAGCCTAAGAAATCATTCTATTGTTGTTAAACACTTCTAGATTAATTGTTGATCACCCAAACCGAAATCTCAACCCAAGGAACTTAGTCTTTTATCATCTCTGTTTTTACTCTGTTTTTGTGAATCTTAGTATCTTGTTTAGTGAATGGTTTGTTCTGTTTTTATTTCACTTTTGTTATCTGTATCATTTGTATATTAGTTTCTTTGTTTTCATCTCACTTAGGTTGTTAGTAAAAAAACCAAATCTCTTGTATTTGCTTAGATTAAGGAACTTTGTGCATTCTTGGTGTTATAGGTCACTAGCTCCCTGTGGATTCGATCCTAAAGTGCTACATCGACATACCATTCGATTGTGGTAGCGTGCACATTAGGTTAATTGGTGTGTAAAACGCAAACATCAATTTGGCGCCGTTGCCGGGGAGCTAGGCGATTTATCATTAGGATTTCAAATTTCCTTGAGACTAAGCTTTCTTTTATTTTTGTTTGTTTGGTTACTGATTTTCTTTCAAGTGTTTGCTCTTTTTGTAGGGCATAATCACAAGAAAGAAAGTTCAGGAGAGAGAGATGGCTTGGAACCCCACAAGCTACCACAGTTTTGAAAGCTCATCCACTTATCAAGAAGATCTTCCATATGGAAACTTTGCTCAAGAATACCAATATGGAGATGCTGAGAGATACCAATCTTGGGATCCCACAAGCTACCAAAGTTTTGAAAGTTCACCTACTTATCAAGAAGATCCTCCATATGAAAACTTTGTTCAAGAGTACCACTATGGATTTGGTGAAGGATGTCAATCTTGGGATCCTACAAGCCACAATGGTTTTGAAAGCTCACCCACCTATCAAGAAGACATCTCATATGGAAATTATTCTCAAGAGCATCAATATGGACATGATGAGGTCTATCAGTCTTGGGACATGGAGTATGAGCATGGAATGGATTATTACTCCCCAAATGAAGAAGAGATTCTCAACAATCAAGGTTTTTATCAAAACCAAGGAGACCAACATTTCCAAGATCAAGGGAGTTTTTCAAACCAACAATCCAAGGAGGACACAATGCAACAACTTCTGAAACAGTTTATGGAGAATAGCAACAAAGCTATCATGGACATCAAAGCACAATTGGACAGCCTAGCATCGAAAGTTGGAGCAATCGTGCAGCAATCCACACAAGGTGGGGAGATGGACTTTGAACCTGAGAAGGAGACCATTGATGAAGCTCTTGAGATAAGATATGAAGAACAAGTTTATGTTGGAACACTCATTATTCATCCAGCAAGGAGCACAAAGGAAGAAGAAGACATGGTGGTAAAAACTATTGAAGACTCTCATGAAGATGGCTTGGTTTTTGGATGCATAGAGAGCATAAAGGAGATTTCAATGGATGATGAATTCTCAACCAAGGAAGAAATGCATATCCAACCCAACTCCAAGCAAGAGACAAAGAGTGAAGTGCCTAAAGAGAAACAAGAGAGTCTCACTGAAGAAATCTCCATGGATGGTGAAGAAGAAAAATTTCAAATGGTGCAACTCTTTGACAAGCATCTTGGTATAACTTCCTCCACAACAATGAGCATTGATGATCCAAGGAAGATATCTTTTGAGGAGATTAGGATGAACGAGTTTAGGGGATGGTTCTATGATGAATATGATCCTGGTGATCCAAAGTCATGCCACATTCCCAACCAGAAAAAGTGAAGGGATAGTCAAGCTAGAGACTTTAAACAAGCTCACTTGGGAGGAAGTCCCATGGTATCCTCTTTGTATATATTGTGTGAATTTTCTTTCTTTGAATTGATTTTTGTGTGTTTGTGTGAATTAATGTGTGTTTGAGTTTTGAGTGTATATTTTCAGCATGTGGGAACAAGAAGGAGCACAAGAGGAAGAGTCACATAACAAAATGCAGGTGAAGGAGACCACAGCGGCATGGTGTAGCGGCATACTTATGCCGCTGCGGAGGAACCAGCGGGATGAGAATTTTGGCAGCGGCATGCGCAGCGGCATGCTAAGCCGCTACAGGTAAGAGCCACTCACAGCGGCATTGCGCAGCGACTACGCCAAGCCGCTGTGAGGGAATTTTGTGAGTACCTTCTCTCTTTCACAACAAGTTCCTATCCTTGGGAGAAGACGACACCAAACCTCCTAACTACTAAGGTACCACCACCAATTTGTATATAGTTTTTAGTTTGTTTTATTTTTCATTTAACCATCTTGTAATCCCCCTCGATTTATTTTCACACCGAGTCGGTGTGAAGTAAGTTTGGGGGGGTGATCAATTAACCATCATATATAAGTTTTAGCGAGTCTTTTGTTAATATATATAAGTGTTCAAAAAAAAAGAACCAAAAAATTGAAAAATTAAAACATAAAAAGGCATGTAGTTTCATATTTGCTTCACTTTTAGGATCGAGTCTAGTAGCATTATAGGTTGAATTTGCATAGGAGACAATGATATAATTGCCTTGTAAGAAATCTAGATTTTAGAACTCAACATGATGCCCTTGATAATCATACTATGTTGCTTAAACAACTATTGAAACACTTGTACATTTCGAGCTTTGATCACATCACTCGAATCTATTTGTTTTGTTTGATACCCTCAACTTTGAAACCAACTCATCTATATGGACTTAAATGAACTTAATCTTCTCACTTATGGGATTTTGATGCTTGATCATGGTCACTATATACACACTTGGATTATCTTTTACCACTTTTCTACCACCCTTTGTTAATCCAAGTGGCCATTCTCACTCTTAGGATGGTTACCACACCATAGAACCCTTCCCTTTCCTTTTAAACCTTCATTTGATTTATTGAGTGAGGCCTCTTTTTGATAATGCTAACATGTGCAAAAGGTTAAAAGTATGAGAACGACAATGATTAGCTCTCATAGGCTAGTCTAGGAGTTCACATATTGGTTTAGCATTTGGGGTATGAGCACTAAAAATGAGATTGGGAAAAAGAAAAGAAAGAGTGAATTGGGGAGTAAAAGAAACAAAAGACCAAAGGCTTGTAAAAGAAAGGGGAAACACTTGGGAAAAGAAAATGAAATGGGAAAACTCTAAGTGTAAAATGAAAATGAAATCAAAAAGAAAAGAGTTTTGGAAATTAAAAGATTTACTTCTCAAGACCCAAAAATGAAAAAGTCTAATGGTTAAGTTTAAGAATGAAGGGAGATTGATTAGGATTGGGAAACACTTTGGGTAAGACTTTGAGAGCTGAAAATTGTATGCATAAATTGTTCTTGTCTTGCCACATTTTGCATAATGTCTAGCATTCCTTTTCTTGAGAGTTAGCCACCAAAATAAAAGATAAAAGCCTTCCTCTAAAACACCATTTGAAACCTTCTAATGCCAAGCCGATTGATTGAGATCAAATCCCCATTTGTGAGACTGCACTTTGATGAATGAATGAATTTAAGGGTTGGTGGACTGTTGAGTTAGTTGATTCTTGACAATGTGCTTAAGAGAATAAGATTTGGTGTGTTGATAAGCCTAGAGAAATTAGAGTGGATTAGATTGTTTGTTCATGCAACATACTATCATTTTCTAAGGACATCATGTTGAGGGCTTGTTAAATTTCTTTGGTTATGAGTCTCCAACTTCAAACCTCTCCCCTTTGTCTCATTGTTGTTTGCTTGAGGACAAGCAAGGAAACAAGTTTGGGGGAGCTGATGTGTTGTCTTTTTAAGTGATTTTAATCATGATTTAATGTGTGTTTTAGCTTTAGGAAAAGCATTTAGGCATCATTAGGATTGCATATGCTTTGTTTCTCTTTTTTGTAGGTGGTGGAATGCATGATGAAGCACCCAAATCATATGGAGGTGGTAGGGACTGAAAAACACCCAAAAAGGAGTAGAAAAACAGCTAAGGATCACGACCAGACCTCACAGCGGCATCCCCCAGCGGCATACGCATGCCGCTGTGAAGAAATGCGGATAGCCAGGTGCTCCAGCGGCACCCACAGCGAGGGTCTTATGCCGCTGTGAAATTTGACCTTGAAAGATCGAGTTATTTGAAGAGCTTGCGTTCATATTTAGCTTTGAAGCTTCACACCAAAGTTGTAGGGAATTGAGTTAGCTTTCTAATGGAGGTGGTTTGAAGTCATTTGCAGCTATACACGAAGAGTTATGATCTATTTACTGGACACATATCAATTATGTCGTGGTGAGACCAACTTTTGCCCACATGCTACCTTTTCTCTTTTTCTTTTGGCTTGTAGACCCTCCCATGTTCTGAGGTCGACCAAGACACTTTGTTTTCTATTATTTAAGACCTCTTGGTGTATGTAGAGAGGCATGATCTACTTCTTGATCCATTTTTGGATCTAGATCAAAACATTATTTTTCCTTTTCAAGTTTGGTTTGAGTTCTTCTTTTAGTTTCCTTTTGTTCTTCATTTCTGTCTTCTTAATTATGTTTTGCTTTGTTATTATCATGTCTATTGAGTAGTTCATTATAAGTTTCTGGGTTTGAGTAAGGTGAGGGTGATTTAGTGATGGTTTAGGATGTTTAAAACTTGGAAATATTGATTCCTTACTTGTTAGAAGTTCTTAATGCTAGGATTGAAATGGCCAATCAACTCCTTGATCCTAAATGTTGCTAGCACCGAGAGGTGTAGTTTATGTTTGAATCTCTATCAAGTGCTTTACATTCTTAGCCAACGAGAGTTGATGTTTAAGGTGTTTAGTGGTAATAAGAACTTGATCTTATTGCATAGCTATCTTGAAATTGCCAACGAGAGTTGATGTTAATGCTTGATAGGTATAGGGTTATTATCACGAGAGTGGATTAACTGGAAATTGTTGTTCTTAGCCTAAGAAATCATTATATTGTTGTTAAACACTTCTAGATTAATTGTTGATCACCCAAACCGAAATCTCAACCCAAGGAACTTAGTCTTTTATCATCTCTGTTTTTACTCTGTTTTTGTGAATCTTAGTATCTTGTTTAGTGAATGGTTTGTTCTGTTTTTATTTCACTTTTGTTATCTGTATCATTTGTATATTAGTTTCTTTGTTTTCATCTCACTTAGGTTGTTAGTAAAAAAACCAAATCTCTTGTATTTGCTTAGATTAAGGAACTTTGTGCATTCTTGGTGTTATAGGTCACTAGCTCCCTGTGGATTCGATCCTAAAGTGCTACATCGACATACCATTCGATTGTGGTAGCGTGCACATTAGGTTAATTGGTGTGTAAAACGCAAACATCAGTCCTTGGGATCCAACACATCGCGTACGTCCGGCTGTCATCCCGCGATCATGGCGCCTGTCCGTTACGAACGGTCGCGACTGTTCACCGCGAACGGATGCGATGGTCCGCGGACGGTTGCCATCGATCCGTGACCGCGGTGCACGGTCCGCGACTTTCCCAAGATCCGACAGCGATTCTCACGGCTATGCCGTGATCGATCCGGTCCTTTCCAACCGTTCGCGCTCGACCAACCCGTTCATGCGGTTATGGTCCAGCTATCATTTCCCGATAAGCCGTCCGACCATTCCATGACCCGGCTGTCTTCCCGACAGACCGTCCGATCACCCGCACACGAGCCTAACGACCCTATGCGCATTCGATACACGCTTCAACCAGAACCACCGCGATCATGGCCTTTGGCCGATCGCGCCTATACCATTATAGCCGACCCTAAAACCGTTCAAGCCTAAGCCCGGTTCTAGTTCCACGGTAAGAAGGAGAAGAGAGAGAGAGAGTAATCCGGCCATCATTCCAAACCGCACATGGTCTACTGCATAGCCACGGCCGAGAGGAACAAGGGACTCGGACTAACCTTAGATGAGTAGCGGTTTGGCCTTGGTCCTTAGCCGTGTACGAAGCCTTTGCTCCTCTTTGTTCACGCCTTGAACCACCAACTAAACCGCCTCTTGATCCTCTTCTCACCGGCGACTTCCTTAAGCGGCCGGCCAATCCTTTCCTCTCTTCAACTCTCGGTTTTCATGGCTTGTGCCTTAGAGAAATTCCTGGGCTTTTTCCCCCCCATCATATCTGTCCGCAAAATAGTCCCCAAGTGGCCTATTTATAGGCTTACTATCGACCACAACCGCCCAAGGGAAAGGTTGCAAGTTATGGGCCGAATGGATGCAACCTTCCCTTGGTGCCCATTCGCCCTTAGCGCCCCTGGTCAGCTAGTGTCACTAGCTGACCAGCTAACCCTTCACTTGAACACTACCCTGAGCTGAGCTTAGCTGGCCGTCAGCTGGCTTAGCTGACCAGCTTAGCTGTTCAGCTCATTCGAGCTAAACGCACTCCCTTCAGCTGATTCTTTTTAGATCAAGCTCCCTTCCAGCTGAGCTTGACCTTCCCTTTGTCTATGGAACGCTCCTTAGAATCTCTCTCGATCTTAAGTTCGGTCTTATGGTCCCATAGACAGCCCAAACGTTTAGGGTGTGGTCAGACTCCCGGTTCCGGGATGTTACACTCCCAAGCCTAAGTATTCCACTCTTATACACGTGGGCATCATTTTGGTTCCGGGTATCACCTGAGACCCATTAGGGTACCTGAAATGACCCAAAATATTAAGTATATTAGTTATTTTTGGATATTACATGTATAATTTTGGTATTACGAATATTTTAAAAGTTTTTTTTCTGGGTTTTCAAATATATTTCGGATATTTTTTAAAAAAAATTCAATCGGATATTTTGTTTCGGTTTTTGGTTATTCCTTTCCAGTTTTCTGGTTAATTTCAGGTATAAATGAGTAAAAAATACTATATCCGATTTTTTTGGGTTTCTCTTGATTCAGAAAAATTAGACCTGGACCGACCCATAACCGATAGGACCTAAAATGAAACCGAATCGAAATACAATCGGATCCTATATGGGAATAAAACTTTTCTACCCACAAAAACGGAACCAATCGGTTCGTACCAAGAACCGATCGGTCTGTACCCGAAACCGACCCGAATACATGAATGCGCAAGGCTACTTATTGTTGTCAGAATAGTTGATCAGGCATTAGAATTAGACAACATGATATTTAAAAGTGACTTAATCCAAATAGAAAATTAACATGATCCAATTTAACTGACCCAAACCAATCAAAACCTAAAATCAAGAACAAGTGTTGTTTTGGATCATGTCATTTTTCTATTTGAATCATGTCAATTTTCAATAATTGTTTGTCGAATTCTAACGCCTTGTCCAGTCCACAAAAAAAAACATATAGTATGGTGTTAACTACTTAACACTTGTTAGTTGATATATATCGTCATTTCAATCATATAATTTGTATAGTTAAGAATACATTAGTATTGTATGAATGTGGGGACATGTGGTAATCTACAATTGATGTAGAAGACAATCATTTTCCCTATTTTAAAATATAAATATAAATTTGTACATAAATATTATCAAGCTAATAATGACTAAATAAATACTAACGTAAATATAAATTCATGGACATCATGGATTTTAGAATTCATAATTTGACTACACTTCTCAAAGTTTCTTATGTTGTCTCAAGTTGTTTTTTCATAAACAAAAAGCCGTCTACTTCATGGGTCTACTTTGAAATCAGTAAGGGACAAAAGAGGAGTTAGGCAACTAAACCCCTTTGAACTGTTTAAACAAAAATTCAAATACTCTTGTTTGACGTTTTGCCTTTTGTGATTTTAATTCATGTGTTAGGAAAGGAGTTAGTGACAATATTATTGACTTGTATTAGTTTTAAAATAAATATGAGAAAATACGATTTCTTAATTGATTACAAAAATTTATTTTTGTGTTAAAATATGTTACCGAGAATAAAGCGATAGAGGGGATAATTGCATACGCATATATCAGAAACCAAGATATTATAACCACCACCACTCAGAGAATGCAACATCTTTGTTGTGCACCAAAATCGTTATTTTTGACGGTGTGACTTTTACTGACTCCACTCGCATCATCGGATTTAGCTCTCGTACCACTTATAACACCACGACTATCCCCGTCCATAGACTCTACGTTTGCTCATTCGGTTTCTGGGCCCATCCTCGTTTGACATCCGTTTTGTTATTTTTTAGAGACTTTAAGACTTATTTATTATCCTTGCTATCACCACATGACTGTTTCCCATGCTTTGTCCTCATTCACTGAATACCGCAAATCACTTCTTGATATATAACCTATCCTTAAACTACTCCAGCTCAAGTACGCTTAACTTTGAAATTTTTTATAGACAAATAACCGAAAAAGTAAATTCATTTAAATGAAATAAATAATTAAATTGATTATTTTAAACTTTTATACATATACCACAAACATGAATATTACATATTTATCCTCCAAACACAATAATTATTTAAACCCGATCTTTTTCCATCAACAATTCAAATTTAGGATTTAAATGGTAATAATGATCATAATGGATTAATTTAGATGCAAGTTAAACTATTTAATTTTTACCCATTTTGGGCCAACAACAGTTTTTAATAAACTAAATTTACTTGTGTATAAAAATAGTTTACAATTGGTATATAACAGATTTATTTTATGTATCCGCATTGATACATATCGAATATTACAAAAGTTAAACAAAATTGATTTTGATCAATTGTATATTAATTGGTTCCGATCCCTATTAGCATTCACAAAGTGATTTTACGAATTAAAACAATAGGAATATCACGACATCACATTATTTTCTTTGTTTTTGAATATATTTTTGATATCTTATTCTTTAGTTTATTTAGATCTCTAGAATCTGAGACCTGATTAGCTTTTTAGCAACTATATATGAATTTATCTTTGTAAAATTTATCGTTCAACCAAACAAGCAACCTATACGTTAGGTTTTTTCTCTTGTTGATCTTTCGCATGTGTTTGGTATGAGTAGAGTCTAGTGTTACAGTCCAACCACAATACTATTGTATGTCGAGTGGAGTTTATTTTCATATCTTTATATTTTTAAAAACTAAATGAATCAAATTATATTCTAATAGGAATGTTAAAGGAAAAAGGTGAAGCAAAGTTACAAGATACTACAAAACTAGAAGTATTTTGGAATAATATAAATTTTTATCAACGAAGAAAAATGGTACTTAGTAGCAAACTTAGAAGCAAAGCTAGAACGTGGTTTGGTGATTTATTGTACAAGTCACCTAATATTAACCATATTATATTATTAAGGCAATGTTCCTAAATAGATTTTTTTTTTTTAACTATTGAGTTTTGTTCAATTTAATTTCGCTTAACACTTGTGTGATTTATATTTACTAGAGATCATCTTCTTCACACACGCGCATGCATTTATTCTCTATTTGTTTTTTTCTTCTTTCATTTTACCTGTATTTTTATGTTTTTAATATATTTATATTTCTTACATTTTAATCTGTTTTTCGAATAACTCTTAATTATTTTATTTCTAATTTTTATTTTTATATATTAAAATGACATATTTTAGTTTTTTGTTCATTCATACTTGATATTCATTTTTAATATAATTTAACTAAATATCGATATTTGTTGTTTTTAAATTATGAATATTTTTTATTTTTATTATATTATTATATTATATTTATTTTAAAACTATATTGTTTATGTGTTTTTAGCAATATAATATTGTTATTTTTTTATTTTTTTGGGAAAAAATTAACTATTTTTCTTCTTCTTAGTTTTGGTTTGATTTTTATAATTAAAAATTATACATTTATGTTTTATTGTGGTCAATTCGTATATTTGATATTTTTCTTTAATAACTTAAATAAATATTAGTTTAGTTATTTATTTTGTACTTCTAAATTTTGTATTTTTCATATTTATTTAGTTTTTTATATTATATTCTTTGTTTGCTTTTTCTTCATAATACCACAATGTTTCTTTTGGGTTTTTATATTTTTGTTCAATAACTTTTTATTTATATCTGTTTTTATTTTTGTTATATAAACTACATATTTTAGATTTATATATGGTCCAAATACGTTATTGTTTAATATAAACTAAATATATATTAGTTTTTTGTTTGAACCGTTTTTATTTAAAAAAATTGTTAGCCTAATTGGAAGTTTATTATCTCTTATTTGTAACATGAATTGTTTAACATGGAAGTATATCATTGTTTTTTGCTAAGATGTTCTTTTATCGTAATTATATGCCATGTGAGTTGATTATTTTCATTTATAATTTGTAAATTTGTGTAATCTTTAATTTTATTTTATTTGCATAATAAATGTCATTGTTTTTATCTTCTTGGATTGAAATGTATAAGTGTCAGTATATAAATTTTAGTAATGAAATCAATGTATAGATATATAAAATGTGTTTTTTTCTATCAACAATTCAAATTGTAGGATTGAAATGGTAATAATTTAAATATAAAAATTATGTGATTATTAACTTAAAAACAGTTTTCAAAAAACGCACTTGAAAAACACATTTTTGATCAATTTGTTCTATCCATAGGTCCAAAATGAAATGTTCCATCGATAGGTCTAAAGTGGGAGAAAGATATGTGGTTTTGTGTATGGAAAAAACACTGCCCTATTATATAATAGATTTAATTATCATCATTATACTCAACTTAATGTTTTATCAGCCTTCGACTTTATGCTTTTAGGATGGACCCAACAGTGATCACCAAACGGTTTAGTAGTTTAAAATCACTAAACCTTTCAAGAAAGTGAAATTAACTTGTTGCTTGATTACCACCAACCCCGCTTCGGCCCCCTCGCGCTAATCTTGATTTTAAATATAAATTGACAAAACATCAACAACCCATTTAGTGAGCCCCCTAAAACATTTTAAATTCTCTCATTTATCCAAATTAATTCTCTTAATTAAATCAAGTGAACAAGACTTCTATATAAATGGGGTTTAGGCGATCTTCATTTTTACACATCTCACTAGTCGGTCTTCTCTATAGCTAACCATGGCATCTCTTGCAGAGAAACAACTCCTCAAATCCCTCTTCTCATTCTTCCTATTAGTTCTACTCTTTTCCGATACCGTTGTTTCGTACCGAAAAACATTGGATCAGAGAAAACCCTGCAAACATTTCTCTTTCTACCTCCATGACATCCTCTACGATGGCGACAATGTAGCCAACGCAACCTCAGCCGCTATTGTCAGCCCTCCGGGGTTAGGAAACTTCAAGTTCGGTAAGTTTGTGATCTTTGATGACCCCATAACAATGGACAAAAACTATCTCTCGGAACCTCTGGCTCGCGCACAAGGTTTCTATTTCTATGACATGAAGATGGACTTCAACGCGTGGTTTTGCTACACCTTGGTGTTTAACTCGACGGAACACAAAGGCACATTGAACATAATGGGTGCGGACTTGATGATGGAGCCGACAAGAGATCTATCGGTTGTAGGTGGGACTGGTGATTTCTTCATGGCTCGTGGGATCGCTACCTTCGTGACAGATCTATTTCAAGGGGCTAAGTATTTTCGTGTTAAGATGGATATTAAACTCTATGAATGTTACTAACTAATTATATGTGTTTTATTTTTGAAAATTGTGTGTTGGCACATAGATAAAATGTGTTACCAATAATAAGTGGTTTCTCTTTTTGCTTTACAATTTTTTTTTAAAATGTTTTTGTATGTTTTTACTTTATATAATTCATGTTGTCCTAATTTGTAGAAGCCGTAATGAATAAGAATGTTTCCAGAAAACTATATAATTTAGAATGAAAGACCAATTTTAACCCGCTTGAAGTAAAATAAAATTCCCTCATAAGTAAAGAAATGTAAAATAACATAGGGTTTGATTGGTGTTAATACAGTAAAAACGTTTAGGGTATACAGCTTTAGTTGTTACCAATCACAAAAGCGGTTCAAAAGCTACAGTAAAAGCGATTATTCTCTACTTTTTCTTACCGTTTTCGCTAACAGCTTTCACTAACCGCTTTCACTTACAGTTTTGCACTATTCAACCGCTTACCACTTCCGCTAACCGCTAATATAACCGTTCCGCTTTTGGTCACCAATCGGACCCATATATACTTTGACTAGAGCTTGTCCTGCCTTTAGGTGGGCCTCTTATGAAATTAGATATGTGCTGGATAAAATAGTAGAATGTGATGTGATATAGGAATTTTTGAGTCCAGTTGTGCAACTTTTTTAATTGCAAGGAGCGTGACCATGGAAGATGGAAGTTAATCATATGTTGCAACAACCCATGTGGTTGAAGGAACTGTTTGAAGTAGAACGTCTATGATTACTGGTGAAGTTTCTGAGTCTTTTGTATCTATCTAGTTTTCTTTTTACGTTTTTATATATGTAGATCTTGGGATTGGACTTTACTAATAAAAGAATATTTTTTGTTGATAAAAATTTGGAAATAGATATAAAAGCCCAGCCCAGTTTTTGTGTTGTAGCCCACAAAACAATTCAGATTACAAAGAATCAGACCGAACCAAATTAGTAATACAAGAAGGATGGTAATGGGTGAGTTTGACAATATTCTATACGGTCGCTAATCTTTTGTTCAAAAACTGAAGATCGTGAAAGTGTACTTGTGATTTAGTTTTGGTGACAATATGGAAAGATCAATAGTTGATCATTAAAGGAGATGTGAAGAAATTGGCATAGTTCAACACTTCAACATATGAACTGTATTTTTTGTTTTAATGGATTCGTTTTTCAAAAGATTTGCTTTATCCATATTAAAACGCTTTAACATTTTTGTGGTGTAATTTGATTGATGCACAAATATACCATTTTGGTAATGTTCTATTTGAAGCTCGAGACAAAATTTTGTTTACTTAAGATCTTTCATTTTGAACTCTTCTTTCAGATGAGTTCTTGCATCATCAACTTCTTTTTGAGTTCCAATGATGTTCATGTTATCAACATAGACAACAATGATCACAAATCCGGATAGGGATTTCTTTATAAATACATAAGGATATATCACATTATTGATAAATTTTTTTTTAACAAAAATTCGCTTAAAAGTATACCACATGCGTTCGGATTGTTTTAATCCGTAAAGTGATCGCTGTACATTGACCGAACAAGTTTTCTCAGATTCTTCTAGAATCTTTGATCCTTCTGGGATCTTAAATCCTTCTGGGATTTTCATATATATGTCACTATCTAGTGATCGATATGCAATCACAACATCCATAAAATACATTTCTTAATTTTTTTTGATGCCGTTATGCTCATTGAGTACCTGAATGTGTTTCCTTCCATTACTGGGGAATATGTTTTATCATAATCAATTTCCGGTCTTTGAGAAAACCCTTGTGCCACAAGTCGAGCTTTATATCTAGTGATTTCATTATTTTCATTTCTTTTTCTCACAAAGACTCATTTACATCCAACTGGCATTACATCTGCAACTGTAATACCAAATGGTCCGAAAACATTTCTCTTATTAAGGGAGCGTAATTCATTTCTCATGGCTTCTTGCAATTTCTTCCAATCGGGCCTTTTCTGGCATTCCGATATGGATCTTGAATCCATATCATCATTATCATTATCAATATCTTTGGAGATAGAAAATGAGAATGTTCCATCTACATCATCAATTTCATATCTAATTCATACTTTTCCGACATGGACGTAATTAATGGAAATCTCACACTTTTTTTCATCATGCTTTTTCTCTTCATCAAGTTCTTTATGAACCTTTTCACAAACTTCTTCTAGACATTTTTCATGATTAGGTTCCTCTTGAACCTTTTCATTTTGTTCTCCAAACTTCTTTTTCTTTCGGGTATTTTTATCTTTAGAGCCCAATAGCCTCCCCCCTTTTCAACTGAAACTTGGGTTCATTACTAATGCTTCCATCACCTCGTTATTTTGGAATTTCAGTTCTAAATGGAGCATTTGCAGCGGGTATATATGATTTGATCACCTTCTTTATATATGTAAATGCGTCTGGTAATTGATTTGCCATACTTTGTAAATGTATAATTTTCTAAACTTCCAACTCGCGTTAATTAGTAGGAGGATCAAGATAAGCCAAAGATTTTGTACACCATGTGATATCTTTTGGCGATTCTCTCAATCCTCCCCCTAATGCGGGAAATTCATCTTCATTAAAATGCCAATCAGCAAACCGTGTTGTAAACATATCACCGGTTTGTGGTTCCAGATACCTTATTTTACTTGGTGATGTATACCCGAAATATATCCCTAATCTCCATTGCGCCCCCATTTTGTTCTTTGTAGTGGTGATATAGGAACATAAACTGCACACCCAAAAACTCGAATATGAGATATATTAGGTTCTTGACTAGATGTCAACTGTAATGGGAAAAATTTATTATATGCACTTGGTCTTATCTGGACCAATGCGGCCGCATGCTATATAACATGTCCCCATACAGAAATTGAGAGTTTTGTTCTCAATATTAGTGGTCTTGCAATCCATTGCAACCGTTTTATTAAATTTTCGGCCATGCCATTTTGTGTATGCACATGGGGTACTGGATGCTCAACATCGATTTCCATTGATATACAATAATTATTGAAGGCTTGTGAAGTGAATTCACCAGCGTTATCAAGCCTTATTTTCTTAATGGGATAATCAGGGAACTGTGCTCTCAACCTGATTATTTGGGCAATGAATCTTGCGAAAGCCGTGTTTCTTGTGGTCAACAGACACACATGTGACCATCTACTAGATGCGTCAACTAATACCATATAATATCGAAACGGCCCACATGGTGGATGGATAGGTCCACATATATCTCCATGAATTCTTTCTAAGAATAATGAAGATTCATTCCCAACTTTTTCTGGTGATGGCCGAGTGATGAGTTTCCCTTGAGAACAAGCATTACATGAAAACTCCCACGATTGAAAAATATTTTCGTTTTTCAATGGGTGGCCACTAGAATTTTGCACAATTTTTCTCATCATTACTGAGCCTGGATGTCCTAACCTTTCATGTCAGACTCAAAAGATATTGGAAACCTCTTAGTTTATTATAGCATATGATTCAGTAATGTTTATTTTTGTGCAATATAATCCGGAGGCTAACATCGGTATCTCTTCCAATATATATATATTTTTTTCTCAAACGTAATGCATAAATATTCAATGCCACTTTTATCCATAGTTTCTTTGTTGAACCCATGATGGGGACAATCATGAGTGTAGCCCTTGAGTCTCTCCCATGCTTCTTGAAAAGTCTCATGGTAGTCTTGTTTGAAGCTCAAGATGTCTTTTCTAGCTTGGGATGTTTTTTGTGGAGGGTAGAACTTTAGGAGAAATATCCTCTTGCAATCATCCCAAGAATTCACCAAGTGAGATGGCAATGATCTCTCTCATTGGCTAGCTTTATCTCCAAGTGAGAATGAGAACAAAAGGAGCTTGACACTATCATCATCCACATCTTCAATCCTAAATGTGTTGCACAACTTCTCAAAGTAGTACAAGTGATTATAGGGATTCTCCACTCTTGTCCCTAAGAACCTTAAGTCTTGAATCAATCTAATCAAACTTGGCTCGATCATGTAAGCATTGGCTTTGATATGAGGAGGATGGATCCCATAGCTCATGCAACATTGAGGAGTGTCAAAACTTCCAATTGTTGGCCTTTTCTATTGGATTGGAGTGGGTATCAATGGGAGTGTCAAGGAAGCTTCTTGAGGTCGAGGTTGTGGTGAAGTTGCTTGAGGTTGTGGAGCTTTAGTGATGCTTCTTTGATTGACAATCTCCAACACCTCAAATGAACTTGGTTTGTCATGTCTCTTCCTTTTGGTTGGGTACCTTTGAAAGCACAAGAGGATCAAATAAACCAAGTTAGTAACAACAAATGAAAGGAAGTTCATCATCTTAACTTGAGATGAATGAACCAAAGCAAAGAAAAAGAAAAGCTTAGTCTCAAAGACTTGAACTAAATAGGAATAGAAATCTAATTGATCAATCCTAAATCCCAAAATGGCAACGGCGCCAAATTGATAACATGGATTTTGCAATCCTAGAGGTATCAATTCCTCTTGCTTATCGTTGTAGCAAGAGGTATCGAACCAAAATGGGATTATATATGACCAAAGTGAATGCACTATACCCTATTAGTCAAGCAATTCAATTCGAGGTAATAAACTATGATTTAAGCAATGTAGAACAAGTGAATAAGCAATAGACTAAACAAGGAAATAACTAAACAAGTGATAATCAAGATAAAAGACAAGGCTTATAGGCTAAGGTCAATGGATTGGTGACTTGGGACAGTCTAGAATGCTTAACACACACTTCTAAGAAGCTAATATCCTAGCAAGGAACACAATCAATAGATTAATTCAATGTCTTGATACTAATCCCTTTCCCTAATCAAAACCCAAGAACAAACTCTCATTTGTGAATCAAGATTAGGCAAGCATGCAAAACAAGTTCCAATTAGCTAATAATCACTCTAAACATTCATTCTCATGAGCTAGAATATGAAAATTCTATCAAAGCTAAAACATGCATTTCATCGAACACATGGTGGGCAAGAAATCCAAATCATCCTAATCAACA
Organism: Orychophragmus violaceus; assembly: GCA_030180135.1. Taxonomy (NCBI): domain Eukaryota; kingdom Viridiplantae; phylum Streptophyta; class Magnoliopsida; order Brassicales; family Brassicaceae; genus Orychophragmus; species Orychophragmus violaceus. The sequence continues at coordinate 100,982,006 of CM058233.1, read as the reverse complement.
AGATCAAGGCTAATTAGGCATTAAGAACACTAAGATAGAAGAGATTATAGATAGATAAGACCTAAGCATTCATTAATCATCTCAAATCAACCAAATCCTATCTAACCCACAATCCTTGTATGAAACTACTCACTAATCATGTTTTGTTCAACAAAATCCATGAGAATAGTGTTAATTAGCAAAAGATTAAAAGAGGAAGAGAAGAAATCAAACACAAATAACTCTTAGATTGATAAAAGATTGAAACTTGTCTTCCCAAAAGGGTTTTGAAACAAAAACAAGCTTAAGAGACAACAAAAATCAGGTTTTTGGCTTTAAATAGTAAAGGAGAACGAACCGGGTCAACCCGGAACAAACCGGGTGTTGACCCGGATCCAAGTGAAAATATGGGGACTGTATCGGTCAGACTGCTCGATATGGAACCTGATACGAGCTCTCGGATTTTCTGTCGAAGGAGCGTATCGGTTGGCTGAACCGATATGCCAACCGATATGGATGCACAAAAATTAATCCGAGAAGTCGTATCGGTTGGCTGGCCGATATGCATCCCGGTATGAGCTCTCGGATTTTTGGTCGAAGAAACGTAGCGGCTCGTCTGCCCGATATTCCACCCGATACACGCCTTTCATAAGAATCATCGTCGGGGGGGGGGGGGGGGGGATCGGGAGTTGGTCGAGGGGAGTTCGTCACGTCTTCACACGCTAGCCCACCTTTGCTAACCGTTTGACCACACCGAGGCCACACACCGATAAAGCACAGCCAATCATATTGTTTGATGATCACCACATCATTATTTGTCTACCCTCACCATACAAGCTTAACTTCATTTTCCTGAGCACCAATAATTTTCCCAACTCCACTTCACCTGTAAAAGACTAAGACACTCCAAAATATACTAAAATATGCAAATTCTAATCTTAAAAACTCTAACTCATAAATGCATGTTCTCATATTTAAATATATGAAAATAAATGTAATATATAACAAAACTAAGTAGATTATGATACTAAAAATCAATAAATTATGCACATATCAGCGCTTTAACTCGTAACATAACTTATTCACCCACGATCTCCAATCCGAAAATTTTCCGTCGGAGCAAAACGAATATTGGACAACGACAATACCGCGAAGAGTCATCAACCACAACCGAGATGAGCCGAAGGCCGACGGAGGTGGAACAAGACAAAGCGACCATATCCAGATCTATAAACAAAATCGACGAGCCACTAGAACCAGAAACCGGCGGCAAAAAACGTGACGGCTGTGACCGTCGCCACACCGCACACGCAACCACCTACCACAACCAAAGCATTCAAACAATATGATAGCTAATCTATCATGTAACATTTCAATGTGTTTTTATGGAACTGATCGAACCCACGATATGATATATAATTTTTTTTGGAATTCAGATACATGACGATAATATCAGCTATGCAATTAATTCAAATTTTTTTTTTTAGATAACAACATGCATGACATCTTTTCAATCAGAAAGATAACATAACAACGATTGTATGACAAATTACATATCTTAATAACTTTCAAAGAAAAAATACTAATCATAAATAACTAAAACCGCAAAAAAGAAAAGATATCCTTGCAATTATTGTGTGTAAGGCATGATTATCTTCGAAAGAATGATGTGCCAACTACCCTCATTAATAGTAAGGTGGTCGAGTATTAGTTTATTAATTAAAAGAGTAAATTTCTACGACACGAAAATGATAATAGTACTCTATAAGTATATAACTAATTCATGATATTTTTAGTATGTATTACGTGGATACGAATCTGAATGATGATACAACACCGATAATAGCATAAACCAGTAGGTTGTGTTCAAGTCGCAATAAAATAAAATGAATAAAGTCAATAAACGATAAAATATATACGACATCTGTCATCGTGATTAGTGTGTATGAGGCATGATTATATTCTAAAGAATGATGGGCTAGTTACCCTCGTTAATAACGTGGTTGAGGATTAGTTTACCAATAATAAATGTACATTTCGAAATGTTTGTGACCGTTAGCTTCACTATATTAACAAAGGCGACGACAAGTATTATCTCATCAACCAAAACAAAACAAAACAAACAAAAAAAGATCGAAAGAGAGAGAGAAATGGCGACATCGGGAACATACGTGACGGAGGTTCCGTTAAACGGAACGGTGGAGAAACACTACAAGAGGTGGAAGAGCGAGAACCATCTCTTCCCTGACGCCGTCGGTCACCACATCCAAAGTGTCACCGTTCACGACGGCGAATGGGACTCTCACGGGGGTATCAAGATTTGGAACTACACATTAGGTATTCATTTACTCATACCTTCTAATTTTCTCTTTATACATTTAACATTTTATATATACAATAGTTGAATTATACAGGTGTATCACGGTCTTTTTTTTTCTTTTGCTTAACTTGTGTATCCCGGTCTTTTTTTCTTTTGAACCTGATTGTGTATCACGGTCTTGGTACGTAGTACTATAATTATACTGCTCAAGTTACAATTCTGATGTTGAAAATTTATTGCATATAGTTATGACCCAAATTTAACTAATGAACACATGAATATAAAGATGGGAAGCCGGAGGTATTCAAGGAGAAGAGAGAGATAGACGATGAGAATAAGACAGTGACGGTTAGAGGACTTGAAGGTCACGTGATGGAGCAGTTCAAGGTTTATGACCTCATCTTCCAGTTTATCCCCAAGTCTGAAGATGGTTGCGTTTGCAAGATCACTATGATATGGGAGAAGCTCAACGATGAATTCCCCGAACCAAGCAACTACATGAAATTCCTCAAGAGCATGGTTGCTGACATGGAGGACCACGTCCTCAAAGCTTAACCAACCTTCATAATTATCATCACCAACATCCCTGCATGTTGAGTTATTTTTCAGTTTTATATAAATAAATGGGGTCTTGTGGATCTTCATTTGTGTATACAGTTGGAGATGTCGAAATCTCTTCCGACCAGGATACACTTCAACAGTCAGTAATAAAATTATGGCGTTTTTTTAAACCTTAATTAAGAAGTAAAATGTAGCGGTACACTAGATTAGCAATATTGAAAATGCTCGAAGACTACATCACTATTTCAAAACGATAACCTAAACCCATGTCTAATATATACTGACATACCGATGGGTCTATAGTCTTGCGCAAACTACACTACTATCACAAAAAGACATGAATAACAAAACAAAACAAAAAACCAATCAGCCGGTCAAAAGGGTCATTCCCTTCCACCTGCTAAGGTAATAAATCACTGGATCACCCTAACAATTAATAAGATCAATTTAATTACATAGTTTTTCTCTGAACACATAATCAAACATCATGCTCATTTCAAATATACTTGCTAATTCTCAATAAAATACAATGAACATATAATCCTTGTAGTGACTTTATCATCGAACTTTGATGCATGTCTGTGATTACAATGGCTTAAAAGACTTATTTCATACGTCAATAGAGTTTATGAATAGAGATAAAGCTGAGTAGAGACCAAAATGGAGACGTCTAGTCCTTTAATTTGGCTTCATAGCTCTGCTTGATTTTTTTCTTTTCAAAAAGGCTTTCATAGCTTTCATAGCCTTCATTGCTTTTGTTCTTGGAGACTCTAGATATTTTAATTAAAGTCTACAAAAACACAAATCTAACACTCCAATATAAAAGAACTTCTAAAGAAATTGTGATGTTTGCCTATGAATTAGCTATAGCCTATATAAGAGCACTTTTAAGGCAGAGTTCTTAGAAAGGTTCTAAAAATTAAATAATAATAAAAAAACGTAAGAGAGAAGAGTTTGAGTTTCCTTTTTTAAAGAACTTGTGGATTCTTGTTAAAAACCACATATAACAAATGTCATCATATAATTGATTCAATTAGTTTTTTAAATTAAATTTAAATGACATAATTAAACTATAATTAAAATAATAATATTACAAGTTTTAAGACCATGTCCATCCATGGTTCTTAAGGGTGGGGTTCTTAACTATTTACGTGGGTCCCACGTGAATAGTTAAGAACCCGAGTTCTAAAAATCCTTATTTAAGAACCGGTTCTTACACTGTTCATGACACGTGGCAGCCTATCATTCGTCTATTTTTTTCTATTTTTTTTTTTATACTTTTCCCAAAAAAAAAAAAAAATTTTTTTTTAAGAACCCCATGAGGGGTTCTTTGATGGACATGCTCTAAGAACCCCGTTAAAATGTTATAATCTTTCTTCTCTTCTCCCGAGATTATCTCATAGTCATTAAATGTAAAGTCAACTATGTGCTTCGATCGTCGTCTTGGGGCTTTTATGTTTCGGTTTTGCTTTCTCTCGGGTTTCTCCGGATGTTTTCCTTTCCGACTCTTGTCGGACTGTCCTTTTCCGGCATCATGCTGGATTGCGTTTCGACCATCTTGGCCACTAACATCTCTTTGGACATATAGTCCGCTTGTTCTGTGTTATAGGTCTTCTGATCTCCTTTGCCCGGTTTCTCCCTTTGCCAAAGCTTTTGTACAGGTTTCTTTGGCGACTCTCTTACCTGTAGAGTAATTTCTCCTCGTTCTACCGGCTTGCAGAAGTCGAGCATCTCCGGTGGGTATAGTCAGCTCAGAGATCTGGCCGGCGTAGGAGCTTCCAAGGTGATTGCGGTTTCTACTGAAGCGGAGTCTTCGGCTTATCTTCGGCGGCGATCGTAGCTCGGCAGATGGTTTCGCGAGAGAGATATCGACTTGGGTCTGGTGATTATGGCGGCGTACCTCGGCGCTTGTCGGTCTTGCATGCCGGTTGCTCCCAGCTCTTGCCATGTGTCACTGGTTTTCCCTCGGTTGGGCATCTGTTGCCACGTTGTTTTTGCTGTTATGTTTGTCTTATCTTTGTAACAAGCCGTCTGTAACTTTGGTTCTTAATGGGTCAACGGATCTGAATGCAATTCACTAATGACAAAAAAAAAATGTAAAGTCAACTATGTGATCGTTATCTTTGATACACACATACAGGGATGGGCGTAGGTGCAATACTACGGGTCACGTGCCCCCTACTCCTATTTGTTTTTTCATAAATAACATTAGCTAATTTGATTTTGACCACACAACAAAACATTAGCTAATTTGATTAATTTGCTTAGTTTAGTGAAGGAAAAACAACATGTGCCCCAGTAAAAATTTGTTTTTGTTATTTCTAATATTATTCCCCGACTGATTAAATTTCTAGATCCGCCCATGCACACATAGATGTCTAAGTGGAATTAGCACAAATGGTGCTACATAAATTTCGTTTGATAGATATATAGGTATGCATGATTTATAAGGACTTCACAATGCTTAAATTGTACGAAAAAACTAATTTTTATTGTATAAAATTTCTGAAAATAGTTTAAAACATAGTAAAATTATAACAAGCAACAATATCAATCTAATAGAAAGAGATAATCTGAAATATCAATGTAGTCTTGAATGTGTGAGTGGATTGACAATGAAGTTTCCAAAAAGCTTTCCTATTATAGGTTATCTAAGCCATGATCTCATCATATCATCTAAACTCAAATTTATTGCTAGATCTAAATCTATGTCTCCTAGAACTGACAAAGCATATGCTGTCTGTCACCAGCATCATCTCAAATGGTTTTTTCATAGTTCCTGCTAGAAACAATAAAATGCATGAATGATTTGCCTCTGCCATGGACATATTAATTGTCTTATAGACTTGTTAATGAGGTCACTGCATAGACGTTCCATGGTGACACATACGCGAAAATCTGAACTTGATATGTCATTTTGGGTGTGTGGTTCTCTTTGTATTAACCCTACAAGTGAGACTCCAAAATCATCATAAGTGGAAGCATCGGAAAACTAAATTTGAAATGTTCAAAAGTGAACTTACAATGAGCTTAAAAGGCCTAAACTCCTTGAACTTGGCACAAACAGTGGTAGTGACGTCATTCGTTATCACATCAAAACATTTGGCCATAAAGGCTATTTGTACCACTTTCGAATTTTATTTTCTGAGATCCAAATTGAAATTATCCAACTAAGATACTAGGATATGGATAGTCAGAAACAAGACACGATGAGTGTATTTTCCGGCAACCAATGAGTGGAAGGATCAAACTCTTAATTAGTCTATGGGATTTATCAAGGAAAATACTTAGATTCACCCCTAGAGGTGAACCCATTTGTTCACCCCCTTTTTATTAACCAATAAAAATATGCCATGTACTATTATTTTTAAATAAAATTATAAAATTAAAATTAAGGTTTAGGAATTAGGGTTTATGGTATAGGATTTAAGCTCTTTGGGTTTAGGGTTTAGGGATTAGGGTTTAAGCTCTTTGGGTTAGGGTTTAGGGTTTAGGGATTAGGGTTTAGTTTTTATTTTTTAAAATTTACATATTGGGTTTAGAGATTAGGGTTTATGGTATAGGGTTTAAGCTCTTTGGGTTTAAGGTTTATGGATTAGGGTTTAAGCTCTTTTGGTTAGGGTTTAGGGTTTAGGGATTAGGGTTTAGTTTTTTATTTTTTAAGATTTACATATTGGATTTAGGGATTAGGATTTAGTTTTAATTTTAATATTTTAGGTTCAAATTATCGTTTAGGGTTTAGGGTTTAGGGTTTAGAGATTAAGATTTAGGTTTTAGTATTTTTTATAAAAAAAATTATTTTTAAGTTTTGTTTGAAATAAAATATATTTTCTTTTCTTTTATTTTCGTTTTTTATTTTCTTATTAAAATTTTATTTATTTTTAATATTAGATTATGTGGAATTATTTGATTGGTTAGAAAATGTGGAGGTGAACAAAAGGGTTCACCTCTAAGGGTGAACCCAAGTATTACTCATTTATCAATGCATCAGAAGCATATAGTTGAAGCAAATGGAGTGGAGGCATCCAAATCAAGTGTGTTAACTCAAAAGATCATCTTGTCTTACGATTATAAAAGAAACTGAAGTGAAATTGTCAGGGTTATCCATTTATGCAAAATAGTGCAGACAAACTTTACTTGACATGCTTGTTTCACGGGTTACACTTAAAACCATTCAAAAAAAAAAAAAAAAAAAAACAGAATCTATTGGAGAATCTAATGGGGGAGATAAAATGTATTGCCAACAGAGCTCAAAATACCAAGCAAAAATATAAAGAAAAAAATAGCAAATAAATTGTTGTTGAAGTCGTATGATTCAGGTTTTAATAACCTGTGTCTATGGTTATGATGTTATCCTTGTTTTTGAACTCAAAAATCAAACTTGTATTGCCCTTAAGAAATCTCTTTGAGATCTTTTTAACTCTCTTTTAGGTTTTTTTTTTTTTTTTTGATTAACCTGGGGGTATCCCGAGCCTATGAAAGGGCTCAGACTAATTCCCAAGGGGAGGTGCAGCCCATGGATAGACCCTCTCTTCGGGTATTCAAATGGCCCCTAAAGCAAGGCCCATATCCATGTGGGTGTCCTTAAACAAATGTGACTTAGTTTCGCATGGAAAGAGGATCGAACCCGGAACGTGTTAGCGTCCAAGGCCCGTCCCCAACCACTTGACCACAAGAGCTTGGACTAAAGTTAGAGTGAATTTTCCAACCAACATTTAGTAAAGTCACATTGTCCACCAACGTCCACATGATAAACGAAGTATAGGTTTGAGCCAAATGATGACTGACAGATTCAATACATGTCTCAACCGGTGGGGATTATTGTCTCCAGAGACCCTCCGTACACGAAACAAATCTCGTATACCCCTCTATTTATTAGACTTTTTATTAACATTTTCTTTTAATTAAAAACAAACGAAATTACCAAAAGACCTTATGATTTTCGTTTAATTACGTGGTAAACCAGACGGTCTACCAGAACAAACCGAAATCAGAATTCGGACCTTAAATGAACCAAATGAACCATAAAAAATGTGGTTTACCCGATTTATCCGTGTTGGGTAACCCAGAGAGTCAGGTTAGATCCGGATAATTCAAAAAAAAAAACCCCAAAAACTCCCAATTCATCTCTCTTGAAATCGGGTACCTCTCCTTTCGATTCCCCCTCTTTCGACTTTCGATTCTCCACTCCCTCTCATCTCTCTCAATCTTAACTTCCCCTATTCTTCCTTCTCCTCCGAATCGAATTCAATCACGCGAACCCTTCCGTAATACATGGCGCCCAAAACTCGTTTAGCCACCAAGAAAATCGAGGATAATCCCGACAATCCTCCTTCTCATCCGGCTACGGAGAGTGTTGTAGCAAGCCCTAAGAAGCCTACTAATGCTCCTCCTCCGGCGAGCGATGTTGTTGGTACCACGACGACGAATTCGGTCGCTAATGTTCCGGGGAACCCTCCTCCTGTCGTTAATGATCTTTCTATGGTCCCTTACGAAGAATCATAAGTTGATCTCGAGAAACAGAGCGAAGGAGATGAGAGTGAAGTAGAAGAGGATGAAGAAGATGATGACGAGGAGACAGAGAGTTCAGAAGACGAGGTCGTTTCACAGCACCCGAAATAGCAACCAACCCAGCCGAGAGTCGAGGAGACAATGATAATCCCTTCAGAATCTACGGAAGAAGACGAGGAGGAATCCGAGAATAGCGGAGCTGCCCAATCGGTAAGTGTAAAAATAGTTTTAGTGAAACCAAGTATAACCAGGGAAACCGGTAAAACTAAGTATAACTTTTGTAGTAAAACTTGGAAAACTGAGTATAACTAAGCACAACCGAGTATGACCGTGTAAAACTAACAATGTATTACTGGAATAACTTGGTAAAACTATTTATTTTTGCAGGAATCCGATGATGAAATGACAGCCATGCAACCTTTGAGAATGTACTTCCCCCCATCGGAGTACATGAAGAAAATAAAGCTATCAACGCGGTGCTTCTATATTGATTTTCTGGACACTCTAGATTCATTGAAGCCTAAGCTAACGACTACCGAGAAGAAGTGGTTTGTAGAGCATCTGCAGTTCCAACATATCTTTCACCTGCCGAAACAAGGTAACCACAAGGTGATGGGCATGTGGATGCTACTCCTGCGAACCGCTTGCATCGAGAAGAGGATGGAAGTCTGGTTCGTGGTCTACGGCGTTCCGATTCGTTATGGACTGAGGGAGCATGCACTTATCTCCGGGTTAGACTGCCGCAACTACCCTGTTGACTTCAAGCGTTTGGGAGGCCTTAAGTTTGTGAGGAAACATTTTGGGAACGCCGTAGTTAGAATTCAAGATGTGAAAGATAAGCTTGAGAAAATGGGATCTTGTCGAGATAGACTGCAGATGATCGTTCTTTACTTCCTTTGCAGCGTCCTCATCGGCCAGACGAAGACTGGAAACGATGCTACTCCGGTGGTAGATTTTTTTCTCAGAGTTGTCGATAATCTTGACCTGTGCCGTAGTTTTCCTTGGGGCAGATTCTGTTACGATCATATGGTCGGTGAGATCTCTCACAAAATGGACCATTTTAAAGGGGTTGTCAAGGAGAACAAATCGTGGCCGGTTCCCGGTTTCTGTATCCCTTTGGAGGTATGTACTTTTAAATTTTTGGTTTGATTAATTGTTCTTGTGCTGATCTCTAACTAATATAGCATGTGTGTGCTGTCGTGAAGCTGTTAGCCTTTGAGGCAATTCCTGAGCTAGGGAGAAGTTTCCGCGAGCCGGTTGTAGGAGCAGACCATAACTGTCCAAGGATGTACAAGTCGCAATTCAAGAGTAACTCAATGAGAGGGTTTCCTCTTTCAAGGATAAATGAAGAAATTGCTTTGGCGAAGTGTCCTCAGGGCATTGAGAACATCCTGCCAACCCGAGATGGACATGAAGAAGCTCTTCTTGACCACTTCTATGAACAAAGCGATGTCCATGACCTTGACGATCATGTTGTTGATAGTTGGATGAAGCTAATTTCGGCTGGGAAGAAGGTTTTTTTTCAGGGGATGTACGATGAGGAGAAGGCTTTCCGACATGTAGAGGAGGCAGAAGAGCTAAAAAAACGTGAGGAAATAGTCCTGCTGCCATTGATGCACCTGGAACTTCGAATACTTCTAATAGTGAACTTATTGCCATCATGAAAGGGATACAGTCAACTATGGAAGATGGATTTAAGCTGCTGCATGGGAAGTTTGACGAGATGGATAAGAGAGTCAGACCCATTGAAGAATACATGGATCATATGAAAGATCTAGAGATCCATAAGGCAAAGTTAGAGAAGAAGGCAGCAGAGAAGGCTCTTGGTAAACGAATGGTGGGGGATGCATCCAATGCTCTTCAGAAGCGCAACACAAGGTCGAGGAAGGATTAGAACTTGATGTTAAGTTCTATGTTTGTATTTATGTTGTTTTTGAAACTTGTTTTGGATTTAAGTTGTTTTGGAGTTGTTTTTTATTATACTATGTTGGTAATGTTTGCGGGTAAAACAATGTAAAACTGGTAGAACTATGTAAAACTGGTAGAACTATGTAAAACTGGTAGAACTATGTAAAACTGGTAGAAGTAGGTTGTGCATTTAAGCAATAGGATAAACTCTTAAACAAGTCTTAAACATCAGGATAACATTTGGAAACATTCTAATAACATTAAACACTTGTAGCCCATTTTCCTAGCAATTCCTTAAGCTTTTCAATCTCTTCACCTCTTTTCTTGAGCGCCAATCCCAACTGCTCAATTCGATATTCATGGCTTTCAATCTTCACGGCCTGGGAGGAAACAATATCCCTTAAGGTAGTGGCTTCTTCCACGACGCCCCTAACCCAAAGTTTCCGAATGTGTAGCCCATTATCCTGCACATAAAAAAACTCTCCTTAAACACCGACCAGAACCAAAAAATCACCAAATCATCATAGCTTACCCTGAACGCATTACAAACAAAGTGTCTCTTTCCCACGTCAGGTTCAGGCTCCACAATGATTCGACCACCGCACGGGCATCTTGTCGGTATGCCATTGTCAACATCTGCGATGAAGCACATCCTGTCGTACTCCCTCTGCTTCTGCTTCATGTCACTGTAGTAAGGATCGGCTTCGAATTTGTCCATGTCCAAGAGAATAGTGTAGAAGTTGAATTGAGAGAGTATACAATGAAATGGGAGAGGAAAAGCGAAAGAATTAGGAGGAAAAGTAAATGTGGAGGGAGAGGACGATTCCCGATAAGGAGAGAGAATGAGCAGAAAAAGGAGGAAAAGTATATTCTCGGGGGGCGCCAAAAATATTGGTCAATTCCGGATTTTGCCGCCGAAAAAATTGTTAACTTTGAATTTTCCCGCTAAACAAAATTACACATAGTTTTACAGGAGTTTGTAGTTGTACGAAGTTTCTTAATAGTTTTACTTTGCCTGTTTTCGATATATTCAGTTTTACTAGAACTTTAAATTTGATTTTATAGTTTTACATATTATTTTACACAATTGATCTACAAATCTAGTATCGTAATAATATGTAACATTCCTCAACATATAAAAATGCATCCTCCTAACATGTCCATTGGACGAAAAATGTTCTTGAGAGTATATGAACATTGTTGGTGATTTCCAATCTGTGTAAAACTATGTTGATTGATTTTCATTCGACATATATACAACCCATTGTCTTACACATCAAATGTGACACTACAAGTTAAAATCTCTTATAGCTATATGTTTATTATTTTCTCTAATGATGTTCATTATACTTACGATGATCACCAGAGTATTGACATAGAAAAATCAATGCAGGGGTTCACCAAATAGAAAACACAAAGTTATACAGAGTTAAACAAAAGTACATTACAGAACCAAATATTACACACAAAAGTACATTACAGAACCAAATATCCCACACAAAATCACTCACAATCAGTGTTTGAGTCATCCCCAAATAACAGCCTTGATAGTCTACCCCTTTTATTATGTGTCCTTCGCCGTCTCCCTCCTTCTCCAGCTGATGGAAATCTATGTATTCTCTTCCGACCCCTCGTTATCTTGTAATGCGGAGGTAGGATTTTCTTCTCTTTGATGTAATCCGGGACGTTCCATGCAGAAATATCAGGGACAGCATAGATGGACTTATAATAAGCCAATGCCCACATCTCCGTCAAATAGTATTTCGAAATCAAATCAACGAGTCTTAATCTGTTAGCACTTGCACGAGCTCTATCGCTCTTTTTGTATATTCTGTATGCTGCTAGCGCATGTAGACAAGTGTACATCTGAATATTGAAGAAACCACAGGAGCAAGTTTTCAATTCCAAGTTCACCAAATAAACCTTTCCATCAATATCATCGACTTCGTACTCGAGCTCGAAAGTGTTTACCTCCCTCACAGTTAATGTCTTAGCAATTGCCCAATTTTGATGCACGAAGATCTGGACCAAAGGCACGAGATTTTCTTTAACATCTCCATCTACGGCCTCTTTCCTATGCTTGTTAAACCAATCCGAAAACTTGCGAATGATAGTATCAAGCAGTGGCATTAAGGAGTACCTCCTCGCATCAAGAAAAGTCTTGTTCAGACATTCCGCAGAGTTACTCGTGTCCAAGTTGTATCGTTTACCTGGAAAAAAACATCTAACCCATTTTTCCTTGACGGTAGTTTCCTCCACATACTTCGCGGCTGAAGGATATCTCCTCTTAAATGTCTCGTAACGACTGTAGAACTCAGCCGCTGTGTGAGACCAACATATCTCCTGAAACCTATCATCGACTACTGTTTTGTCTACATTACCAGCACGTGATTTCACGTTTTGGGATAAATGCCATAAACAGTACCCATGGTGAGCTTGTGGAAACACGTTTGCTATTGCATTGATGAGGCTTTGATTTCTATCACTCACAAATACCAATTCGGGCGAGTCACCTATAACGCTTTTCAACTTCTCGAAAAACCATGTCCAACTAGGTGTATTCTCACCATCAAGAACACCGAACGCTATGGGATAAATGTGACGATTAGGATCCTGACAAATGGAGAAAACTAGTACACCACCATATCCGGTCTTGAGGAAAGTTGCATCAACAATTATCACTTTCCTCATGCATGCAAACCCTTCAATGCTAGCTCCCAAAGATATGAATAGATACTTGAATTTGTTTTCCACATCCACTTCCACAGCAGTTACCGTTCCAGGATTAACCTGTTCTAACACGTACAGATAACGATACAACATCTTGTAGCTATCTTCCGGGCTACCACGCAAATCACAAACTGCTTGAATTTTTCCTCTTAACGCCGTAGAGTAAGATATGTCTACGCCATATTTTCGCCTGACTAGATCAATGATGGTTCTAGGCTTTGGAGTTTCGAAGTTCCCAGGATATTCCTCACTCAAATACGATGCAACTAGCTGTGATGAGCCTTTCATACAATCAGCGCTTCCAGTTTGATCAACACGGTTGCATGTGTGCATATTCGTGTACGTTCTAATAGAGAACATATCCGAGTTCGGGATCCTTGCTGCTCGTAGACCCCATTTACATCTCTCAATAGAACATTTAACTACCCACCGCATTGTATCAGAATGTTGCGTAACATACTCAAAAGAGTTTTTAAATGCCAAGCTTTCTACAAACTCTATAACCGCCTTCTTATCTCGGAATTCTTGACGCACACTCAACCCTAAACCGTCTTCCCATGGCGCGACAAACTGACTACTTTCAACAACAGGTGGTACCTCACGATATTCATCACGCCTACCAGACGTATCATCCTCTTTCACCTGCTCTTCCTCTCTCACTTGCTCTTCCTCTCTCACTTGCTCTTCCTCTCTCACTTGCTCTTCCTCTCTCACTTGTTCTTCCTCTCTCACTTGTTCTTCTTGACTTGCTTGACCGTTTTCAATAAACAACGGCACAACATTATCTCCTATTTCTCCGTTTTCAACAAAAAATGTCAAGGCATTAGGTCTTACTTCTCCGATTTCCTCATGGTCATAGTTTAAACCAGCAGAGCTTTTCCCCGCTCTCGACTGTTGCGTGGCCAGCTCCAGTCCAGTCACGACCTCCACACACAAAAGACTTCTACGGTTCTCCTTATCAACGGTCATTAGATAACCACAAAGATCTTCGTCATCAGAAATACTCATATGTTCCTCACAGCCAACCACCAACGGAATGTAACACAGTTCCAATCTAACCTTATTCTCATCTAACGCATGCTTCTTGTAAAGCCTATGGATTACCATCTCCAAAGTTATCTCCTCTTTAAACACTAGGCTACACATGCGCCCCTGATATTTATAATGGATGCACACACTCTCACTCATACTATCCTGCCAAAACAAAAGCAAAAAACTCAGTACTTATAGTTGTACAAAGTTTGTTATCAGTTTTACAGAAGTTGTCCTCAGTTATACCAGTTTTACTAGTTATACCAGTTTTACTAGTTATACATCGGTTATACTAGTTGTCCCCAGTTCTACAACAACATGAACACAAATTTGAATCGATTTAAAGATCATCCAATTACAACAACAATATACTCAATTCGTAGTCTAAATCAACCAAGAATCAATGGCTAAACAACAATGTAGCAACTCATCAGCTGAATCTACCAAAAAACAATCCAAATCATCCCAAACGGATCCCAAACCCATTCAAATTGAGCTGAATGCAGATCGAGGGGGAGTCACAAACCTCGGTGGGTTGACGGAGCACGACGGAGGCGGCGATTGGCAATCGGAGACGCGACGGCGCCGGCAAAACCAGTTCAGATAAACGGAGACAATAATCCGATCCCAGAGGGGAAGCGGAGAAGCCTGGGATTCTTTTTTTTTTTTTTTCCAGCAAACCAAATCAAATCCCGATCCAATTCTCTTAAACCCAATTCCAACCCAATCAAATCATAACCAATTTCGGAACCAATTCCCCCATTCCAATTTCTGATTTCTAAACAACCAATTTCATAGTAAACCAAGGGCAAAAACGTCAAACCACATTTCATTAAATTGGGAAGGGTATGGGAGATTAGTTGGGGTAGTGTAGATTTTTTCTAGAGCCATAAGGCTATAAGAGAAGTTGTCCCCAACCGGTGGCTTGTCTATTCCCCACTTTATCAACTTGTGTTATCTAATGATGACATGGAGAAATGAGTTGATTTCCACAATTTATGCCTTTACCACAGCGTTTCTTGTACATGTCTACCAAAAAGACAAGAATAACAAACCGCCAGTGAAAACGGTCATTCCCCTTCCATCTCCTAAGGTAATAAATCACTGGATCATCTTAACAAATAAATGATCGATTTAGTTACGTAGTATTGTGCTCTGAACACATAATCAAACATCATGCTCATTTCAAATATACTAGCTAGTTCTCAATAAAATACAACGAACACATAATCCTTGTAATGCTGGATAGCTGTCTCCTGATCCATGATGATCAGATAGATAGTCCCTAATCCCTATAAAACCATCTATCTCCATATATACCATACCAATGCATTATTGGGGTATAGGATTTTTCACAAGTTGGCACTTATCTTTTTCTTCTTCTAATCTACTTTCCATAGCTAAATTTTCTAGAATGAGGACTATCTACATTTTTTTTTTTGAAACAAAACCGGCCGCAGCCTGAAACTTTTCTTATCTGAACTTCGCATGCATATGCGGTTTAATTTATTAAAGTTTCCGTTAAATAGATTCCCCATCTGCGATTTACCCAACATAACTAAATAGATATCACATCCATAGTTGAAACTTTTCATCGAATCTTCCGTTCTTTTCTTATTCGGATTCCGATCTTTATATGTGGTTCTAAACCTTCCTTAAACGGATCTCTTTCCTTAAATAAAACTTGTATCCGCATTCTTATCTGACCGACCGATTTATATACTTTCCTTATATGAATCTTAACATTTCCATGGTTTAGACCAGTCGTTTATGCAATTTTAGACACTTTTTGGAATGGTTTTACAAAAACAATTTGTGTACAGTTGACGGTTTAACTAAACTCTAGTTACAAAACAGGATGAAGAAAAAGCTCTACACGTTGGTGTTTTAATGAGGAGGTAAGAGTAGTAGTGTGTGAGTGAAAAGTCACCAACGCCAGTTAATTACCAACATTATGAAGATGCTGTGGAACGCGCCATTGGAATTAGGGGAGAGCTCATACCATTAGAAGTAAGTCGCCTGCTTGAGTATTTGATGCAAGTGAGTGTGATCCGAGACAGTTTCGTAACAGTTGTGAAACGTAACGAATGAGCACTCTAGAAGGTTTGGATTCGGCTCACTGAAGCCTAGATCCGCAAACAGGTGAAAACATTATTAATCGATGTAATAAATTTAAATAGATAAATCTAGGCTTGGTGGAGCGTAGAATTTCCATCAATAAATCATTACTTTTGTGACCCAGTGGCAATAATGCTCATTAAACTGTAGGTTGAAAAAAGGTAAAGAAATACACACGTTAAATGTGTGTTGGGCATGGTTGTGCCAACCCAACTACCCACATTAGTAATGCGATCGAGAATTTGATTACCCTTGAAAAGACATTTATGCATCTCATTAATGCTTATTGAATATTATCGTTTGAAAAAATGAAGAAGAACATAAGATTCTAGCATGCCCTACAAAAAATAACGGTTGAAACCATGTTTTTACCGTCACGTTCACTATATATAAATCATGGCGACGATTAGAGTTATTTCATCAACCAAACTCAAAAAAGAGAGTCGAAGCTTAAAAACGAGAGAGAGAGAGAAATGGCGACGTCGGGAACATACATGACGGAGGTTCCTTTAAAAGGGACGGCGGAGAAACACTACAAGAAATGGAGGAACGAGAACCATGCCTTGCCTGACGCCATCGGCCACCACATTCAAGGTGTCACTATTCACGACGGCGAATGGGACTCTCACGGGGCCATCAAGACTTGGAACTATACATGCGGTATTACTTATATCTTCTTATTCTGTTTTATATATTCCAACACTTTATACGCACTATTTAGTTAAACTGTAGCCCATGTGTGAAGCTAGGGTTTTGGTAGTACTATATATATATTAAGTTATAAATTCTTATTATATATATATATTAAGTTTTAAGTTTTCAATATCCGTGACTCTATAGGTCTTGATCTCTCTAAGAGCATGTCCATTCGTGAACCCCTCAAGGGGGTTCTTAAAAAAAAATTTTTTTTTTTTTTTTTGGGAACCGTAAAAAAAAAAAAAAAAAATTCGAAAAAAAAAAAGGACGAATGGTATTGTGACACGTGGCATGAACAGTGTAAGGATCGGTTCTTAAATAAGGATTTTAAGAGACAGTTTCTTAACTATTCATGTGGGTCCCACGTGGGACCTACAATAAATTAATAATATTTCTTAAGGACTCCACCCTAAGAACCTCCCAATGTACATGGTCTAAGAGTCTAAGTTTGATTTGATATGCGTGACGACCCTAACAACATATTTATACTATAACTTAAGATTAGTAACTTAGTATGAGTATGAGTCATGACTAGTCGGATGTTGAAAATATATTGCATCATTACACCCGTATATAATACGAATATGACGAATCGATATTTAAAGAACACATGTACATATGTTCGTGTATTATAAAGATGGGAAGCCGGAGGTATTCAAAGAAAGGAGAGAGATAGACGATGAGAAGAAAACGGTGACGTTTAGTGGACTTGAAGGTCATGTGATGGAACAGCTCAAGGTGTATGATGTCATCTTTGAATTTATTCCCAAATCGGAGGATGGCTGCGTCTGCAAAATCACTATGATATGGGAGAAGCGTAACGATGAATTCCCCGAACCAAGCAACTACATGAAATTTGTCAAGACCGTGGTTGCTGACATGGACGACCACGTCCTCAAAGCTTAATCATCATCATCATCATCATCATCATCATCGCCATCACGACCACCATCACCATGATCACTATCATCTCCATTTCGATATGTTTTTAATATGATTTTCAATGCAATAAATTTGGTCTTGTGGAGTTTCATTTCTTTGTAAGATCATGATTTGATATTTTCTTATGGTTATTGGTTATCATCGCCGGTTTGATATATGTGCAACCAGGGTCGGTCCGAGATTTATGGGTTTCATAAACATTTTAAAATAAATATTAGTAATTTTTTTAATATAATTTGCGGTTACAAAATTTATGTATATGTCTGTAAAATTTAAAGACGAATACCATTGTTTTATCGAATTATGTCCAGAGCCGACCGGATATTTCCACTGTTCACTTATCAAACAAAATAGTATAAAGATATATCTTATGGTTTGTCAAAAAAAAAAAAAGGACGTTGGGCTCTTACCATAGGGCCATATATATAATATTAGAAAAGGCCCAAGTGTAAGCCCAACTGCAATGTCTGAAGCAAAAGAAGAAAAGCTCTCGTCTTTTCCACAAACTTCTGTCGACAAGGAATCTGGATTCAAGCTTCTGATCTGTTTATAACTGTATGTGTTTGTTGTTCATACAGTTGTTTCTCTGAGATATAACAAGGAGGAAAAGGAATAAATTGTCGCTTGATAGATTGAGAAAAACATTGCTGGATGGTTTTAATTTGTAGGTCTGGAACTCGTGAAAGTTGGAATGAATTATCTGTAATTGGATTTGATGAGAATAATTTTAGGTGCAAGTTTCTTTCGGTTTATAAAAATATGATGAGTGCACACAAACTGTTCGATGAAATGCCAAATAGGAAAGCAGAATGTGAAATGCATAGTGTAGTTGGTGTTGGAACACTCTAGAGTAGTTTAGCTTTCACTCGAAACTGAACTTAATTTTGTTTTGCTTGACGTCCTGAAATCTCTCTAGTGATTTCTTTCTTGCAGGCAAACATTTTCTTTTCTCAAAGATGGCGTTTTTTGGGCTGTCCCGTGTTTCACGAAGATTGTTGAAATCATCCGTCTCGGCAACTCCATCTTCGTTTTCTATGTTCCAATCTCAACAACATATATACTTGTCCAAACCTGTTGCTACGCATTACATCAATCCTTTACCTAAGTATCATTTATGGAATCATAACTATGAAGTATGGAGTAAAGGAAAACAATTGCATCAGGAGAATTTTCTTGGTGTTGGTTGGAATTATAGATTAGTTTCTGGAATGTCGTCGTCTTCAGTTATGGAGGGAAATCCTAAGAAAGATGATAAGGAGAAGAGTGGTGTTAAGGAAGCTTCTTGGATAGATTTGTATTTGCCTGAAGGAGCTAGAGGTTATGCTAAGCTTGCTCGATTGGATAAACCCATTGGAACTTGGTTGCTTGCTTGGCCCTGTATGTGGTAAGTGTATCTTCCCCTTTCGACATTGTAGCTTAGAATCAAACTTTTGAGATTCAGTTTCATTCATTACAAGGAATAGCTTAGAAAAAACAAGACTGCAAGTGTGTTAAGTTTCTTTTCATCTTTGGGGCGATGCAAAGCTGTTTTAGTTGAAAGAAATGTTTCCTGGTTGATTCGGTTGTGATGTCTGGTTGAAGCAAATGGATAAAAGAAATGTTTTTCTTCCCTGTATGTGAGTCTACATTTTAGTAGAGAAGTTAATGCATTCGGTCTCCGTTTTTATTGTAGTTTTTTGTTTTTTATGAAAGCCTCACTAGATCTTGAAGTGTCACATATGCAGTTGTGTAGAATGATTTTGTGCTGAGATCTTTGATATCGTGAGAGAGTGGGTTTGTGGTTAAGGATTGGCAGAAAACAGGGTTGGATATTGCTAAGAACCTGTATTTTCTTGAATGATTATAAAAGTTATAATTATAGGAATTCCACTGAATTGTTACTCAGCAATATGATTGGGCTTCTTTTAATGGAAAAAAAACAAAAATCACAATCCATTTTTTTGTTGTGAATCTGGTTCCTGAGATAAGTAAATAGTTCAAAATTATGAATTTCTACCATGCTTGTATAGGTCAATTGCGTTGGCTGCTGATCCTGGAAGCCTTCCAAGTTTTAAAATGATGGGTTTATTTGGTTGCGGAGCACTACTTCTTAGAGGTGCTGGCTGTACTATAAATGATCTACTTGATCAGGACATTGATACAAAGGTCAGTTTGTTTTTGCAGTATCTAAATGAGATTAAATTGTGTGTAGTAGTTATGGTAGCAACACAATAAGAACATTTGAGGCACATGATTTATATGTTGTTTCGTTTTAGATTATGCTTTTTCTTTTTCCTTCTTATCCAGGTTGACCGTACAAGATTAAGACCTATTGCCAGTGGTCTTTTGACACCGTTTCAAGGGCTTCAGTTTCTTGGGCTGCAGTTGCTTTTAGGCTTAGGGATTCTTCTCCAACTTAACAATTACAGGTTTGTTTGGAATTTTTCGTATGTGCAAGTGTTTGTTTAAATTCACAAACACATGGTACTCGCCAGATGTAGTCAGATTCTGGAGACATACTGTCATGCCTTCCCTTTAGTTTTGTGTTTAACTTATCTATTTTTCTTTTTGAGCTCATTTCAATCCGTATATTCTGCAGCCGTGTTTTAGGGGCTTCATCTTTGTTACTAGTCTTCTCCTACCCACTTATGAAGAGGTTTACATTTTGGGTAATTT
The DNA here is from genome assembly GCA_030180135.1 of Orychophragmus violaceus. NCBI lineage: Eukaryota > Viridiplantae > Streptophyta > Magnoliopsida > Brassicales > Brassicaceae > Orychophragmus > Orychophragmus violaceus. The sequence continues at coordinate 100,961,554 of CM058233.1, read as the reverse complement.
AAATCCCATATGGTTTCTGAAAGTTAGACAGTGTATTTTCCTCTTGGTCATTTTTCTTACGTCGATTCTATTATTGCTATTGCAGCCGCAAGCATTTTTAGGTTTGACCATAAACTGGGGAGCACTGTTAGGATGGGCTGCAGTTAAAGGAAGCTTAGAACCAGCTGTTGTACTCCCTCTTTATCTCTCAGGAGTGTGCTGGACCCTTGTTTATGATACTATTTATGCACATCAGGTATAATTCACTTTGCTTGAAACTATTTAGTTTGTACATGAGCTAGTGTGAAAGAATCGAATATGTGTGTCCAGGACAAAGAAGATGATGTGAAAGTTGGTGTTAAGTCAACAGCTCTTAGATTCGGTGATAATACAAAGCTTTGGCTAACTGGATTTGGCACAGCATCCATGGGGTTGCTTACACTTTCTGGACTGAGTGCTGATCTCGGTACTCTGTGATCTTTCTTTCCAAGGCGTCTTTTCTGATTCCCAATTCCATCTACAGTTTTTTTTTATTAAAAATAATTGTCTTCCTCGTTCTAATGATTAAGGGTGGCAATATTACGCATCACTGGTCGCTGCATCGGGACATTTAGGATGGCAAATAGGGACAGCTGACTTATCATCTGGCGCTGATTGCAGTAGAAAGTATGTGTGTCTCAACTCTTAACCCAATATGTGATTTGCCTTGGAAAGCTAACACTTTGTGGTTTTGATGTTTGCACAGATTTGTGTCGAACAAGTGGTTTGGTGCTATTATATTTAGTGGAGTTGTACTTGGAAGAACTTTTCAATAGAGATCTCTCTGTTGATGCTCATGAAGCTGTTCCCGGTGTACGATTAACCTATTCCTATAGATGAAGAATGGAACTAGACTTTTGAAACTTTGCTACTACTAAGTACAAAGTGGTGTCCTTCAGAATCTAAAAGCTGAAGCCTCAAGGCGCGATGCCAAGAACATGTAAGAAACTGAAACTTGACTCTTCTGGTTTTGTTAATAAGAACTGTTGTTGACTTGTTGTTTGGGATTCATGTATTTGTTCAAATTGTTGGCAGAGTAACCTTCTGGTCAGACTAGAGGCTCCTGTCTTTTATAGCTTTATAAATAGCTGACATACGTTACTTTGTAAATTACAGGATGATTTTCCCCCAATCTATATTGTAATAGTTTTCTTTTCACATTTTAATCTCAAATTGCAAAAATATATACATAAATAAGATTCTACTTTTTCTCATTCATGAGTTATTTTCCAATTGGCAAAAACTCAGTCGTTTTATAACGTTTATAAAAAAATACGCGGTTTAATCGATCCAGCTATAAGCCAGTAAAAACATGCCACGTGATCTCCATCTTCCCGTGTTCGATCTTCGGTCATAAATGAGCATCAGAATCGGAGATCTTTTCTCTATCTATTGACTTCATTGACTCAGAGATATAGCTCAACAATGGGACACAGACACAGCAAGTCCAAATCCTCCGATCCGCCACCGTCCTCCTCGTCTTCCTCCGCCAACGTTGTCCACCATGTCCATCCTTCCGGAGAACGCCGTGGATCTTCCGGTTCTGGTTCCGGACCCGTCGGATCCCGTTCCACCACATCTGCTCAGCAGAATGGTCGGATCCTAGGCCGGCCGATGGAGAATGTCAAGGGAACATACGAGTTCGGTAAAGAGCTAGGTCGTGGCCAGTTCGGAGTCACCTTTCTCGTCACTCACAAAGAGACAAACAAAACCTTCGCCTGCAAGTCAATCCCCACGCGCCGTCTCGTCCATCGTGACGACATTGAAGATGTTCGCCGTGAAGTCCAGATTATGCACCACCTCAGCGGCCACCGGTACCTTTTTGCCCTTACCGGAAAATACTTCTTTGAGATGCGTTTAAGATTCAATAGTTATGACTATGTTGGATTGGTGAATGTTACTACAGAACCAATGCTGTTACTAAATTCCACAATTATGATTTCTAAATGTTTAATATGTGGATGAAGATTATCCAAGAAGAACACAAATTTAAAATCTTTTGAAGAAAAGAGTTGACTATTTGGCCGTCCTGCTATGTTACATGATCGTATTACCCACCAAATATTTCCAATTTAAACAGCTTTTGACTGTAGATTAGATGTTTAAATGTTTGTTTAAGCACTCTTTATCTGCAGGAACAATGAGCTTTGCAATGTGTGATTTCACTGTTTTTGAGTTGGTGCGTTGATTTGAATTTTGTAGGAACATAGTTGATCTGAAGGGAGCTTACGAGGACAGGAACTCGGTGAACCTAGTCATGGAGCTGTGTGAAGGAGGGGAACTGTTCGATAGGATCATATCTAAAGGTTGTTACTCAGAGAGAGCCGCTGCGGATTTGTGCAGGCAGATGGTGATGGTTGTGCATAGTTGCCACTCTATGGGTGTAATGCACCGAGATTTGAAGCCTGAAAACTTTCTCTTTCTGAGCACAGATGAGAACTCTCCCTTGAAAGCTACAGACTTTGGTCTATCGGTCTTCTTCAAACCAGGTTAGAACAAGCTCCTGTTTGATACTGCACTTTTTGGCTTCATTATGATGAGCTTGATCCGTCAATGCAGGAGATAAGTTTAAGGATCTTGTTGGAAGTGCATACTATGTTGCCCCAGAAGTTCTAAAACGGAGCTATGGCCCAGAGGCTGATATATGGAGTGCCGGTGTGATTCTATACATCCTTATCAGTGGTGTCCCACCATTTTGGGGAGGTACTGCCTTGATCATCTTATTTGGGAAGAGAGGGACCATGAAATGTATAGTTACCCTTTTTGTTTCTATTTTGCAGAAAACGAGACGCAGATCTTTGATGCTATTCTAGAAGGAAAGCTTGATTTTTCAGCTGATCCGTGGCCATCGGTATCTGATGGTGCCAAAGATCTTGTGAGGAAAATGTTGAAATATGATCCTAAAGAACGACTTTCAGCTACTGAAGTGCTAAGTAAGACCACTTCATAGTAACATGTTTTGATTAATAAACACCATGCCGCTATTTACGCTCTTTTAATACACACGCAGATCATCCGTGGATTAAAGTAGACGGAGAGGCGTCAGACAAACCGCTTGACAATGCTGTGTTATCCAGGATGAAACAGTTCAGAGCGATGAACAAACTAAAGAAGATGGCACTCAAGGTAACAAGAACACTAGTTTTAACCACCGCCATAGATGTAGTCTTCTTGTTCTAAAGCCAATGCATTTCAGGTTATTGCGGAGAACCTTTCTGAAGAAGAAATCATTGGTCTTAAAGAGATGTTCAAATCTCTAGACACTGATAACAATGGAATAGTCACCTTGGAGGAACTGAGAACTGGTCTCCCCAAACTTGGTAATAAGATTTCTGAAGCTGAAATAAAACAGTTAATGGAAGCCGTAAGTCTCTAGTCACAACCCATGACTTTTGTGTTTAAAGAAAAACAAAAGTAATTACAAAGGCTTATTGTTTTGTGGTTTAGGCTGATATGGATGGAGATGGATCAATAGATTACTTGGAGTTTATATCAGCCACAATGCATATGAACAGAATCGAACGTGAGGATCACTTGTACACGGCTTTCCAGTACTTCGACAAGGACAACAGCGGGTAAAAACATTAGTCTCTTTCTCTCTTTTACAAAGCTAATAAAGTCTCAACAGTTTTGATCTTGATTTGTGTTATATAATAGGTACATAACAATGGAAGAACTAGAGCAAGCCATGAAGAAATACAACATGGGTGATGACAAATCCATCAAAGAGATCATTGCTGAAGTAGACACCGATCGTGTACGTATATACACATTATTATTTGGTTTGGTCCATTCACTTGTCTTGTTAACACTCTTGTAAAATCAAATCTCTCAGGACGGGAAAATCAACTACGAAGAATTCGTAGCTATGATGAAGAAGGGAAACCCAGAATTGGCGACAAACCGACGCAGAGTCAATATGTAAAGCATTGGATCGGTAATAATAACACAAATCTTTCTCTATGTTTTCCTACTAGAGATGTTTGCTTGTTTGTTTGGTTGGTTCTCTCACGTAGCTTTGTTGTCTTTGTCACAAGAAATTATGTTATCTCTTTTTATCAACACAACATACTACGTTGAGATTGAAAAAGTCATTTGCAGGTTTTGTTTTATGAGGGAATCGACTTGAAGGTCCATTATTTGATTATTAGTGCATGTATTTAGTTTAAAATCCACTTAGAATTATAATCCACCTAAGCAACTACATTGTGTGGCGCAATACTTTTAAATTGATCCAACAAATCCGATTCAAAGAATGGAAATCTAGCTACGTTGCCAACAAACGTGTACTGCTTGCATCCATCAACGCTTGTGGATCCTCAATATCAAATTTTTATAATTTTTATGTGTTACGGACTCTGCATCCTCGCTTGAGACGTTGATGTTCATCTTTTCTCGTGTTTTCTTTCTTCTTAGGCTAATTCTCACATATATATATATATGTTAATTTGCCTTTAAGACAAGAGAACTATACAAGTATTATTCTTTTATTGTCAAATATTATCTTCAGTTTTTTTTTTTTTCTAACTCAGCAAGATAATTTCGAATCAACAAATTGAATATGTTATCACGAACATGAATAGTGTGACAACTGAGAATTTGCATCAAAGTAGAAGTCCACGATATGTTGGAGGATGATACATACAAATTACTCTAAAGTGTTATTGTAACAACACTAAATACTATTTCAGAGAAAGTTGGAGTACCACATATTGGAATTTCAAGCTCTATTGGAATCATGTTAACCATTCTTTCTTCTTTAGTTATACTAGGAGATGATTTTTTTTCCAGCAGAGATTCATACCAAACTTATATTAACACTCATATCTTTACAAACAAAAAATACAATTATACCAGTTTTTGTAAACATGGTGATGATATTGCAAAGACAATTCGTTTATCGACCAAATATAGTAGTTTGTGTTATATCATTCACATGGTATATGTCACAGACGTGTAACAACACAGTTACCCAATTCAACAAGACTATTAGAAAATGTTATTGGCTTACATATTCGACGACTTTTTCCCGTTATGATATCTATGCTTATGTTAACATATTAATTGGAATATATTGAAATTGCTTAAATCATACATCTAAACCATTTAATAAACAATAGAAAAAGACGAACAATAATTTTATAAAGTAAATTGTGATTAATCATGCCGAAGTATGTTTAATAACGTCTTTTAACCTACTTTGGAGATACATTTCTTTTTTCAGCAGAAATTCAACACCCAATCGTATCAGTTTTGATGATGTATAAAAATGATAAAAATTCTGTTATTTTGATACAAAGAGGTTTGTTATTCATATAGTTATTGAATGATACCTATTGTTAAGTAAGATGATCAAACCAGTTCTTATAATATGATTTACACCATGAATTTTCTAAATAGTGTCAAGGTATTTAGTTTGCAAACCACATATTGCGATGAAAGTTGGTAGCCCTATTATATTATTTAGAAACATCGATAATTCGATAGGATGGTTTGTGTAATGAAACAAAATTACTTATTACTCAGATGATTAACTATCTCTTTTAAAGTTAGGTTGATAACGAGTGATAACGTTGGGCATGCACAAAATTAGTTCAAAATCTACATTTCTCTTTGACTAAAAGTCAAATTCTAAAATTCTCTTGACATAAAATGTTAATTTAATTAATATTTTTAATTCGGAAAATGAATAAGAATCTGTAAAACCAATAGACTTTCTATTATTTATAATCTAAATCATGGTAATCGTATTCAACACATTTTAATTTAATCGATCGGATTAAATCAAAAATCGAACGTGATTAATTGTCCAATATCCCCCCCCATTTCATTGATGATCAAAAGCAAATCCTATTTACTTTTATTTCTTGGTATACTTTATGTAAATATACCTCAACTCATGAAGTCATTACTTGTTTATAAAGCTACAATTCCATTTCTCTTTCTATTTCCATTTTGGGAGTAATATAAAATCTATTAGAGATATGGACAAATCTCTATTTTTTCAAACGTAATATTTCCAATTTTCTCAGAATTTCTCTTCTCTCGTGTTTCCTTTTTTTCTTAGTCTTTTTATATATATATATATATATATATATATATATATATATGTTTGCCTCTAAGACAAAGAGAACTATACAAGTATTATTCTTATATTTTCAACATTATCTTCATTTTTTATTTCTTTCTAACTCAACAAGATGAATTTCACCCTTCTTAATCCCATGTTCCACTAGATCATGCTATGATCATATCAAAAGTACTATCAAATAGTAATCTTCAAGGGAATGTGAAATTACCGAAGAAACAATTTGAGTCTGTTGTCATGAAGATGAATGGTGTTACAACTTTGGATCTGTATCTTTAGAGGTTTGTCTTATTCAGTCATAGGTTATGTCTGTGACTAGGGAATTAAGATCTTTATTTGTTCAATTCATGTCAATAATTATGAATATTAAGACCATGTTGGTCTTGAAACTAAATATCATAAAAAAACTAAAGATCATGTTGTTGCAGAGTCAGCTAAAAAATGGAATTTATGTGTTGTTTGCGTAGCACTGTGAATGATCTTTACTGTTTTGTGGAAGCAACAGGGGAAGGAGGAGATAGAGTATTTCATACTTGGTGATCTATGGTATGAGCTGAGCGCGTATGGCTTTGGATCACATGTCAATTTAAACAATGGAGAAAATGTTATGCAATATTTTGTCATGTATCTATCCGCCATCCAAATCCACACTAACAACACAGCTGTGATGTCCATGTTACTTATCGATTTTGATTCAAAAACATTTTAATTGGTTGTGATGAGTCTAGTGTCATTACCGACCAGTTGTCTTGTGCTTTGATAATGGAAGTTTTAGGACAGGTCTGTAGATGTTTTATGTGCTTGGTTCTTGGTTTCCCTATTGACAAGAACCAGAGTGAGGTGGTTGAATCTGCGAGTAGTGAGTGTTGGAGCGATAGTGAGAGCAAAAAGTTGTTGTCAAGATCTTTGAGCAATGATTCGAGCAAAACATAGGATATTGTCTCTGAAGATTCGGTTTTTGATCTTGCAACTCTTGAAAAAGTGTTTAGAGCATTGAAAGACGGGTTGAACTAGAAAGAACAGTGTTTGAAGGAACTATTGTCACTCTTGAATTAGAATCAAGAATCTCAGTCAAGGTAAATTGGCAATACTTATCATAATTTAGAATTTCACATGTATTAGGGAATCAAGTTTTGATTAACGGAGAAAATTCTATGTACATTTACTCATAGGGATTCCTAAATCCCGAGGGATAATTGTGGAATTGTACTCGCAACAAGACGGTTGAGATCAATGTGCATCTCTGGACATTCGTCGTAGATGTGGGTACGGCAAAATGTTCGATATATGAACTACTATCACAAGTATTAGGACATGGGCAGCGAAGTTTAAGATGTTTTAGTCGATTATGATCCTAACAACTAATTTTCCTTTGGGAAGTTTGATATCTATGTATGCTCTATTTTTTGGTTTCGGCAAGAGTTCAAATAAATAGTTATAGAGACACTTAGAAAATCACTCGGATGGAATAACATCAAAATCACCTATTGTGAGTGAACTTGCGGTGTTCTTATAAGGTTAAAGGTTCAATCAAACTTTGAGCAAAAATTGTGTGTTTGCTATTAGTTACACACTTTCAACAACGTTGAACTAATTTTTATAAAGCCAACAGCTCATGCTCAAAGTGAGATTTGGAGAAAGCGAACATGATAATTTTAGGTTGATGAATGGTTGTATGGTAAGTAAATTCTTTAACATAAACTATATAAATATAACTTACCACTTCCAAAACCTTTTTCAATCCGACCTACCTGGAAGAATCATTGGAATTCCTTAAGGCTCTGAATTGAGTAAAAATGATTAACACAACACTTAGCGGCTTGTAACCTATAATTTATAAATGATTTTAAGAAGCTAATTGTTCAAATATATTTATCAACGTTTAAGATTTTGAAGTTGAAGAACTGAAATTGGCTATTCTTAAAAGAAAGGAGAGTTGTTTTATTTTTGATATGTAATATATACTGCAGTTTGTATTTTATATTTGAATTAGAGTTTATTTATTTTTTATTTTTAATTTGCGACTACTTTTTTTTATTTTATAAGTAGTTTGTTATTCTTTTTTCCCCCAAGTTTGTAGCTAACGAATTATTTCCTTCTATAAAATATGATAATATAAAACCATGATGTTTAAAAAATTTAAATACAATTATACCATTAATAATATTATACTTTTGATATAACTTTATTTTATTATATACTAAATAAATTCAAAAGGTTATAAGATTGAGAAATTCACTAAAATGATCCTCAATCGGAATTTTGTTTCTATTTTAAAATATTTATTATAATATTTTCAGTTTTTTTACATTCACCTTTGATAACTATAAATTATATAATTTAGGACTGAGATTATTAGCGGTATACGTATATTCTTAATCTATACTATTAAAACAAAAACACAAAATTGTATTTGTAGATCTTTCGAGTTATCCGTAAATTTTAACGGAATTTGTGCGGATATAATAATTTTATTTGGCAGATTATGCGGGATGAGTTTTGATGATAAAAACAATGTGTGAGTTGTAGTGGACCGGTCAACCGGGGTGGGTTTGACCCGCTTCCCAACTGTAACATTTAATGTCCAAATGTTTTAATATGGATTCATATATTCTATTTTCTGTTGTCAAATGTAACTAATATTTTTATTTATATAAATCTTATATATAATAAGAGGATGATTTCTCCATATAGCTTGTATTATGTATTTTTAATACTATGCATCTATCCTATTAAAACATGTAACTCTTTTAAAATGTAACATTGATATCATGTGGGATATTACGGATCCTTCCATTGCTTTTATTTGATATTTTTAGATTTCATTAAGGATATTTTGGGATTATTAAATTTTGGACTATACGTGAGTCATTTTAAATATTCTCTAATTATTTATTTTATTCAAAAATATATTCATAATATCTTTTAATATATTTTATTTTAAATTATATATATATATATATATAATTTTCCGATTTGTTAAGAATATTTAGGTAATTGGAATATTTAGGTAATTGCACTTGCAGCTGCTTATCTTGTTTGTTTGAATCTTTAAATTTGAGGTTCTGGACAGTGTATTTGTTTTCAATACTTAGTTATATTCTATTCAGTTTTGTTTTAAGGGGGATGACTTTCAGATATATCTTCTTCTTATGTTTTGTCTTGTTATCCTTGTGTCTTAATGTGACTTATAGTTCTTCTTAGTGTGAGATGACAGGGGTTGTTGGAGAAGGGGCAACTCATGTTGTACCTGTTGCACAAGGTTATGTTATTGGGAGCTGTATCATATCAATTCCAATCCGTTTTACAATAGATAACTTTTATTTTTAATGGTATAGATAATTAAAATTGGTTAATCTATTTTTTAACCCGTTTTATAATGGTTGCATATAAATATTTTATGTTTATTTTATAGATTAAAATATAAATAAAATATAATAATCCTTTCATTGATATTTTTGGATTGATTTAAGTTTGTTTTTAATGTTTCTATAATTAAAATTGATTAAATCATCTTTTCAACTTGTAACATAAATTTTATTTTAAAAAATCATAATCGAAACAAATTAATCTATTAACTCATCTTATAGTAGTCTCAAATTTTGAAAATTTGAATTGTAATCTAACGCATAATATATTAGAATAATAAAATATTGAATAATTTTAATATTTTATCAAATTAAAAATATATCAAGTGAAATTGATTAATATATCTTTTTAACTCGTCTTCTAGTAGACAAAGTTTGTTTTTAATAGTATAGATAATTGAAATCGATTAATCTATTTTCAATTTGTTCTATAATAGTCTAAATATAAAATGTTTTGTTTATTTTATAGATTAAAATGTAATTAAAACTATTTCTTTGTTAAATTATAATAATAAATATGAATTTAATAATTACTTTAAAACATATCAACCATAATATAACTCATAGTATATTAGAATAGTATAAAAATTGAATAATTTTAATATTTATCAAATTAAGAATATATCAGCAAGTTAATACATCTTTTAAATCTATCTTAAAGTAGAGAAAGTTTGTTTTTAATAGTAAAAATAATTGACATTAGTTAATCTATTTTCAACCCATTTTATAATGTTCTAAATATAAATATTTGTATATTTATTTTATATATCAAAATTAAACTAAAATATCATAATCATTTCATTAACATTTTTGGATGATTTAAGTTTATTTTACTATTCTATAATTAAAATTGTTTAATTCATCTTTTTAACTTGTATTATAGTTTTTAATAAATTTTGTTATAATCGAAATAAATTAATTTATATTTTAACTCATCTTATATTAGTCTAAGTATATTGAAATTTGATAAACAATCTTTTAAAAATTGCGCATCATATATTCAAATAATTTAAATATTAAATAATTTAAATATTTTTATCAAATTAGGAATATATGAAGTGAAATTGATTAATACATCTTTTTAACTCGTCTTCTAGTAAACAACGTTTATTTTAATAATATAGATAATTAAAATTGATTAATATTTTTTAACTCATTTTGTAAGGGTCTAAATATAAAGATTTTGTTTTTATTTTATACATAAAAATGCAATTATAATTATTTTTAATAAATAAATATTATATTTATATCTGAAACAAAAATATATTATGAATACATTTTGAATAAAATCATAAACTAGAGAATATTCAGATTAAAATGTAATTAAAATACTTTTACAATAAATTTGAGTAATAAATATGAAATTAATAATTATTTATCTTAAGAAATCAAAAATATAAACCTTTATTATAATAAAAATATATATTTAAAAAAGATATTTAAAGGTATTCTAAATATATTTTTGAATAAAATCATTAATTAGAGAATATTATCAGGTCCACATATAATCTAATTTTAAAAAATTCAAAAATATTTTAATGATTACTAAAAACACCAATTAATTTGAATGACATATTTTGTAATATACACGTTAAGTAAATATTAATTTAAATATTCTATTTTTAATAATATTGATACTAGATTTTAATCCGCACTTAAAAGTGCGGGTATATATTTTTTAAAAGAATTGAACCAATGTTTTTGTTTGAATAAATTCTTTTAAAACAATAATTTTACAATATTTTGTTTTAATAAAATAACCATTATAAAATTTATGTGATATAATTATAATATGTATTATATTGATTTAAAATATTTTATAAAATATCATGTGCTCATATATGGACTTTATTTATGCTTTCTAATATTATAAAAATTAAATTTATAATTTAATATTAATATAATTGCATATCTATGAAAGTTAACATATATTTCAACTTATCTTATAGTAATTTAAGTATTTGAAAATTTTGATAAATAGCCCTTTAAAAACATCACTCGTAATTTAACTCATCATATATTAAAATAATATAAATATTGCTTAATTTTAATATTTTATCAAATTAAAAATATATCAGTTTTGAAATTGGTCATTATATATTTTTTAATTTGTATTCCATTAGACAATTTTTTTTTAATAGTAGGTTAATGTATTTTTCAACTCGTTTTATAATGGTCTAAATATAAATATTTTTATTTTTAATTTATACATAAAAATGTAACTAAATATGATAATTTGTTTTTCAGTGAATATAAATTTTATTAAATTTTGTTATAATCCAAATAAGTTAATTTATATTTCAACCCATCTTATATTAGTCTATTGAAGGGTTCTGCTTCTCTCCCGCCTACCCAGTCTGCTTCTCTCACTGAAGCGTTGGCGCTGCGTGAAGCTCTCCTGGCTCTTAAGCGTCTGGGATATCAGCACATTACGTTTTGTGGAGATTCCAAACAGGTTTATGAGGTTCTACAACAAGCTCTTACTTCACCCACTGTCTTAGACTTGGCTCATCATCATCTGCAGGGTCTTCTTCAAGATATTCTCCAATTAGCGGGAGGACAACACCGGTTTCTCAAAATTGATAGACGGGTTAATGTACTTGCAGATAACTTGGCAAAGACGGCACGCTGTCATCAATCGCCTTTAGTGATCTCATGGATTTCTTAAGCTATACTACTTGTTGTATCTAATGTAATATACTCTTTGTTTATATTAATATGAATCGGAGTTGACAAAAAAAAAAATATTAGTCTAAGTTTTTTTGAAAATTTAATAGAACAACCATTTAAAAACTATGATATTAAAAACATAATCGTAATCAATTCATCATATACCCATTTAACATTTTTAATATTTTTATCAAATGAAGAATATATGAATTTAAATTGGTTAATAAGTCTTTTTAACCCATTTTCAGTAGACACGAATTATTTTTAATAATAATTAAAATTGATTAGTCTATTTTCAAGCCATTTTATAATGGACTAAATAGAAAAAAACAAATTGTGTTTATTTTATAGATTAAAATATCATTGAAATTATTTTTCAATAAATTATAAATATTAATATAAATTTAGTAATTAGTTTTTATTAAGAAATCAAGAAACAAAAAAATATTTTTGTATGATTTTGTCATAATATATATATATATATATATATATATATATATATATATATAAACAAAAGATATTAAAATATATCATGAATATATTAAGAATAAAATCAGAAATCAGTGAATATTTTGAATAAAATGTAATTAATATTTTATTAATAAATATAAAACTAATATTTTAAATCTAGAAAATAAATAAATATTTCTATTTAACACAAAAATATTAAAAAATATTATGAATATATTTTGGAATAAAATCATTAATTAGAAAATATTTAATATGACTCACATATAGTCTAATTTTATCAAACTAAAAATAACTCTAATAAATAATTAAAGTACTCATTAATTTTAATGACATATATTGTAATAAATACTTTAACTAAATGTTAGTTTTAAAAAAGCTTCATATTTTAATAGTAGATATATTTTTAAAAATATACTATTGTTTTCATTTGACCTAAGTTTAAAATTATATATAGCTTAAAATATTGATCTATGTATTTTTTAATAAAAAGAATTCCTACATATTTTACGAATTTATCAATAGTTTGTTTTTAAAATAGTCGTACATATATATTTCTATGGTATATCTACATACATTTTTATTATGAATGTAGAACGTTGATTTGTTACAAATTGCCCATATATATGGTATAATATTTGTTTAATAAGGTATGTTGACTTAAGTCTTTTGTTTTCGACTTGACTTAAGTCTTATAAGTGCATAATAGTAGGTCCCAAATAGAAAGTAATATACTGATAAACCGTTTTCTCTCTCTACGAAGAGGCGATAGCAAACGCGACCCAACTTTTTTAACCACCCTCCAGTGATTCACCTCCGGCCGGCGCTGGCTCTTCCAGCATCGGTCGGCATCCCTTTCATTTTATATTCCTCATTTCAATTCAATTTCTGGAAAACCATCATTTCCAATCACTGCTTCTTACGTTTACAATGTTGGTGAATCCATTACATATCATGACCTCGTTCTTACAAGATCCAATCGGCGCAACTGTCGATCGATCATCCGAGATGGTTCTCGTTTCCGGCGGTTATAGGGCAAGGTTGTCGGTGATGACAATTAAAACGGTGGTGTTGTTCATAATGATGCTTCTCGGAGCTTCTGATCTTATAATCAATGGATTATTGGCACCGTTATCACTAACCTCCATTACCACAAATTGATCCTATTGTGATGTTGTATGTATTATCCTTCGCCACATTGTGGGCAATCCCGACGATATTGTCGACATTGGTCCGGCACAGTTTGCTGAGTTGTTCTTTAAACTAACAACCATCGTTAGTTTCACCCCTGTTTCTGGATATTACCGTTTCCATATGGTAATATCTCGAAGGTTTCAACAAATCCCTTCTTATTTGTTCAAGAAGCAACGACCACCACGGAAACCACCTTGGATTCATTATACTAAAGAAGATGAATGCATCCTGAATACATTAAAGGTCTTGCGAAATAATATATGGATTGCAGACCTTGCCTTTCCCTTGCGTAACATAACTTCCATCAACAAAAAGGAAACTTTTCATAAACCAATATGGAAAATCATACAAGGAGAAGAAAGGCATGAGATAGACGGATGGCACGACAACATTTCAAAGGTAATATGGATAGATATTTTCATGCATGGTATCATTAGAATTCGGAGTAACAATGGAAGCAAAACGAGACTATGAATAAAACTCTCTTTGGATGAGTCAATATTCCTCATACAGATCTTGATACGAATAATTGGTATCAATGTATCTATTCTCTAGAATTACATTTCCATACATCGGGTTTCTAGATGCGTTTTGTAAAAACAAAGTTTAGCCAAAAGATGCTGCATGCAAATCACATCAAAGAAAATTCAAATATGAAGTTGGACAATAACCGATATCATGATTGATTAGCGAGTAAGGCTACTTTTCGGATAGCATAGTCAATCTCCTTTCTGTTGACCTTTTCTCGGTATATAGCTCATACATATGTATGTAATAATTGTGTGGCTGTAATTCTACAAAGGTTTTCGATTGTTATTCCAATTTTCTTTACCTAATTTCAAATTTCATGTTTATCTTTGATATTGTAATTAAATAATGTATCATTTGATAATTAATAAATTTAGAATTTGTCGAAAAAAATAGAAGGTAAATGAATGGACTTGATTAACTTAAAAATGGACGTTTTGGATTCAATTAAAAGAATCCGATTCTGATCCATAATTTTTCGGACGTTAAGCCTTTTAATATCTACGGTTAGAATTAAAAATGGCAAGGTCCGTGTCTTTTACCGAATGAAATCCGGATTATGTGTTTCTATTTCTTTGAGTAATTTTTTGTTGGACGTTTTTACCTTTAATGATTCTTTTTAGTTTTAGTTAATTTTAATGGCATGAATTGTAATATAAAATATGGATGAAGGTTTATTTCAAAAAAAAACTTTTTGTTTTAATAATATAGATATATAAATGTTGGTTAAAAAAATATAAATGTTGATGACATTTTCGCACAAAAAATCGAATACAAACAACTAAAAAATCAACTTGAACAAGGAGAAGGACCGCGAGCTTAGGATTGAATTAGTAATTTCTATTTTGCTCTGGATAATAATAAAAATAAATAAATGATCATCGACAGCTTTCCTCTAGATTCGATTCCGATTCATCTTCCTAGAAATCTGTCTCCGGTGTTTATTCGCTGATCGTTAAAAAAACCCTCCTTAAGCGACGCCGCATCTTACTCGCCGGCGGCTGGAATCATGGTATGTTATCCATTCCACTTCTTCGTCCTCTGCACTCTTAAACCATTGCTTAATTACGATCGATGTGATATATTCTACTTTTTCAATCTGGATAATGAAATCGGCATCCTGAAATAGTAAAAATTGCTGTAAGCGATTCATTTCAGTTCGTCTCTGAGCTTAATGTTTTGATTTACACGCTTATAGCTTCGTCTAGAAGTTTAGGCTTCTTCCAATAGATTTCCTTGGACAATCATCTATCCTTAAGTAAATCTTTGCCAACATCTGTGTATATGTGTGTGTGATTGTGACCAGCCCTGTTGCTACAATTGTGCTGTTATCTTCTCTTTGAATCAGGCTGATAGGAGAAACAAGTGTACACAGGTCCTCCTTTTAGCATATCAGAGTTTTGGCTTAGTGTTTGGAGATTTGAGTATTTCTCCTCTCTACGTGTATAAATGTACATTCTACGGAGGATTGAGACATCACCAAACAGAAGACACCATCTTCGGCGCCTTTTCTTTGATATTTTGGACCATCACTCTACTTTCACTCGTCAAGTACATGGTTTTTGTATTAAGTGCGGATGACAATGGTGAAGGTATGAGCAGCTTTTGCTAATTTGTTTCTTCAGATACATGGGTTAGGATGTTAATGTTGAGTTTCTGTTGCAGGCGGGATCTTTGCTTTGTATGCTCTGCTCTGTAGGCACGCGAGGTTTTCTTTGCTTCCAAATCAGCAAGCTGCTGATGAGGAAATCTCTACATACTATGGCCCTGGAGATGCAAGTAGAAATCTGCCTAGTTCTGCTTTCAAAAGCCTGATAGAGCGAAATAAAAGATCCAAAACAGCTTTGCTTATCTTAGTCTTGGTAGGAACTTCCATGGTAATTACCATTGGTGTCCTTACACCAGCAATTTCAGGTAATTAGGCAGCTCTTTGTTGAGCTTCTGTCTGCTCGTATGCCTTATTTATCTTTTACGTGGTTTAGCATCTAACATTACCCTCTTGTAGTCTCTTCGTCTATCGATGGCCTTGTGGCTAAAACAAGTCTAAAGCACAGTAAGTAATGTGCTATCATCTTTCACACTTATGTATCTGGTTTATTATTTTACACATTCCATCCTTGTTATTTATATTTCTTTACCAATATGTTACTTGTGTAGGTACTGTGGTCATGATAGCATGCGCTTTGCTGGTTGCACTTTTCGTTTTGCAGCACCGTGGCACAAATAAAGTTGCCTTTTTGTTTGCACCTATAATGATTTTGTGGTTGTTGTCAATTGCAACCGCTGGTTTGTACAACATCGTCACTTGGAATCCCAGCGTATACAAAGCTTTATCTCCCTACTATATCTATATATTCTTTAGAGACACGGGAATAGATGGATGGCTATCTCTTGGAGGCATTCTCTTATGCATCACAGGTAAAATGGTAATTTACATTCTGAAATAAGACTCAACAAGTTTTTATGCCCTGTTATGTTTCATCTTGGCGATGCTCTAACTTCAGGAACGGAGGCTATCTTTGCTGAACTTGGCCAATTTACAGCTACATCTATACGGGTATGTTGAGAAACATATTTAGTTCCTTAAATCGTACAGCAGAAACCTCTTGGAGAGACTTTCTTCAGCAAGCTTTAGGAAATGCATACAGTTACTAGAACTTTTGTTGCTGAAAAATTCCATAAGCAATTGGTCACATATATTAGGGACTTTATGACCCAAGGAATAAGAAAAAGTTATGATACACTTATCAAAACCTGGTTATGTTATAGTTATTTTACAGCCTCATTGTTGGCTAATGAATGTGAAGAAACAATAACATTTTACAATCTCATCGCTCTATGCAGTTTGCGTTCTGTTGTGTTGTTTACCCCTGTCTAGTACTTCAGTACATGGGCCAAGCTGCCTTTTTATCAAAGAATTTTTCTGCTCTGCCTACAAGCTTTTATGCCTCCATTCCAGGTAATCATTTGGTCAATCCATTTCACGTCTCTTTCCTCTACTCCTTGCACCCTCTATTACAATTTCTCAAATGATTGAATCGGAACCTTCAATGTTTGACATGTTTTTGTGGTGCCATGGTGCATCTTTAGATCTAAAATTTGTGGTTTATTCTTTTCTGCAAGTAATATGGCAATTCATTCATACGCTGCTCTTTGCTTGTGTAGTTTTTCATATTTGTTTTGCTCATGTTTTTCAGATCCCTTTTTCTGGCCGGTTCTCATAATGGCTATGCTGGCTGCAATGGTCGCAAGCCAAGCAGTCATATTTGCCACGTTCTCAATTGTTAAACAATGCTATGCACTGGGATGCTTCCCACGTGTGAAGATTGTTCACAAACCAAGATGGGTCCTTGGCCAAATTTACATCCCTGAGATCAATTGGGTTGTCATGATCCTCACCCTCGCTGTCACCATTTGTTTCCAAGACACTCGACACATAGCTTTTGCTTTCGGTAAGGGCTTAGCCTTCTATCAAACTAAAAAGCTTTATTTTTTTTTTTATCATTGAGCTAATCCTTCTGTTCACCAGGGCTTGCCTGCATGACTCTAGCCTTTGTGACAACTTGGCTGATGCCTCTCATCATCAACTTCGTCTGGAACCGTAATATCGTCTTCTCCGTCCTCTTCATCCTCATCTTTGGGACCATAGAACTCGTCTTCGTTGCATCAGCTTTAGTCAAAATCCCTAAAGGAGGCTGGATCACTCTCCTTCTTTCCCTCTTTTTCACCTTCATCACCTACGTATGGCACTATGGCAGCAGAAAGAAGTACCTATGCGACCAGCACAACAAGGTCCCTATGAAATCAATCCTAAGTCTCGGCCCGAGCCTAGGGATTATCAAAGTCCCCGGGATGGGTCTTATCTATACAGAGCTTGCAAGTGGCGTTCCCGCCACATTCACTCACTTTCTAACAAACTTACCTGCATTCTACCAAGTTGTTGTCTTTGTCTGCTGCAAAACTGTCCCCATCCCGTATGTACCGCAGAAAGAACGATACCTTATCGGTCGGATCGGACCGAAAACATACAGGATGTACCGATGTATTATCCGAGCAGGCTACAAAGATGTGAACAAAGATGGGGATGACTTTGAAGATGAGTTAGTGATGAGCATCGCTGAGTTTATCCAGCTGGAATCCGAAGGCTACGGCGGCTCAAACACTGACCGGTCCATCGACGGTCGGCTGGCTGTTGTGAAAGCCTCAAACAAGTTCGGTACAAGGCTGTCTCGGTCTATATCTGAGGCCGACTTCGCAGGCAGCTCGAGATCACAGCCAACAGTAACAAACAGCAAATCCCCGGTGCTGCTTAGACTGAAAGCTGAGTATGAGCAGGAACTTCCGAGGCTGAGCATGAGAAGGATGTTTCAGTTCAGACCAATGGACACTAAGTTCAGGCATCCGCAGGTGAAAGAGGAGCTTTTTGATCTGGTGAACGCTAAGGACGCGGAAGTTGCGTACATTGTCGGGCACGGTCACGTGAAGGCGAAGCGGAACTCAGTGTTTGTGAAACGGCTGGTGGTAAATGTGGCCTACTCGTTCTTGAGGAAGAATTGTCGGAGCCCGGGCGTGATGTTGAATATTCCTCACATTTGTTTGATTAAGGTTGGCATGAACTATTACTTGTGAGTGATAAAATAAATTTGTATTTACCAGATTGGTGTAAGATTTTGTTTGTTTGTTTGATGGTTCTGATTTCACATATTCGATACGGTGAACTGATGTTTTATTCTTCTTCTTCTGGTAATAAGAAATATTGTTTAAACGGATTCCTTTTTTAGTGTTTGACTTGGTTTAGGTTTCAAACAAAATCGGTGATCATAGCTCACTTAAATCATATTCAATGTAATGTATAAAAGGCTAAGCAAATGAAACGCTGTTATTGACTAAAATTAAGATATAAAAACAAAAAGAACTATGTCAGAAGTGGGATTTGAACCCACGCCCTCTCACGAGGACCAGAACTTGAGTCTGGCGCCTTAGACCACTCGGCCACCCTGACTGTTGTTAAACATAGTATGCATACATTAAACAAATACGTCTTCCACCAAATCTTCCTTCCAAGTTTCAGTGAATGTAAGGACACCGTCTATAATATTTACCGATCAAACTTTCCGACACATTATTCTATTTATCAATCAACCAAAAGAAGTAAAGATCGGGAACCAACAACTTTAACTTCCGTCAAACGAAATTAACAATCTTAAAACACGAGACCGCAAAACTGAAGATCCAAATATCTTGAAAATTTCTTTGTTATATATAGAGGTTTAGAGAGCGAGAGAACCAACACTAACTTTATCCCCTCCACGTTGACCAACAATGACAAAAGACCAAAAAAAAAAGCAAAGCAAAGATATCATTCCAAATTCCAAGTTCATTCACATAACCGAAAGAGCCACCTAAAAAAACAACATCCGAACCATATAACATTAAAAGATCTAAAACGTAGCTTCGACACCATTTCACAACACCGTTTCTTTAGCTATCGACGAATTACCATTTCGTAAACCTAATCTCTCTTCTTGTTCTTCAACGGGCCCAATGGGATCTTGCTCAACACTTTCTCGTCCAACACTGCATACTGCTTCTTGATCTCGATCACTGCTTTCTCACCTAATGGGTCAACTTTGTCTTCGTACTTGTCGTAGACAAGAGGGACCGTGAAGAGCAGTACAAGAGCTGTTGCAGGAGACAAAGATGTTTAGTCATCAGGGTTCAGTGAGACAATAGAAGGAAAGGACTACACGGTATGGAAGATTAAGCATTTACCTATGTATGCCAATGTCAAGAAATTGAACCAGCCACCCAAGATTGACAGAACCCACAAACCAGCAATAGCCTACTCAATCAAATGGTACATTGTTGTCAAAGATCATGATGAACATAGAAAGTAGACAAGTTTTCAAAGAGTTTGAACTTACAGAGAGAAATTTCTTGAGATCCCTTCCCGATGCAATCTCACGAAGAGAAGAGAATCCACGGTTGATTTCGATTCTGAGCGCAGACGCAAGCTGAAGAATAGGCTCTTCAGGGATATGAACTTCAGGAATCTTTGGTGGGGACCTGAAAGAGAATTAATCATTAACGCTGAGACGCGTACAAAATCATCCGAGAAAAGAATTACATTCATTAGATTGGTGATCAACTCACTTGTTAATGAACATGGTGGCATTAGACCAGAGAAACAGCACAGCGAGCACAACAATCATCACATGGCAGAGCAGAGTGAGAAGGTGGTATTCCATCAATTCAAACAGAACCCAGGCGGCTGTAGCACCACCAAGTACACCACCAGACATCTTCTTGTTCTTCCACATGAATATATCAGCCGCTGCCAATACGAAAGAAACAAGTTAGCTAAACATTGCATACACAACCCACTCAAATCACTCAACATTACATAACATGGAACTTGATACACAATAAGGTTGTTCGATCAAGAGAACGTCATAGCATCACTCCAAACATCTGAGCAACTGCAACTAATCAAAGTTTCACAAAAGCAATAAACCCCCATTTTCTATTATCAAAACAAGTCATTTAGATAAGGAACCCCCAAAATTATGACGACTAAACCCTAAAAAGCAATGTCAACAAAAAAAGGACACGATTGTCGATCCAGATCAACGAGTATACTAGAAATCCAGATTCAAATCACAACTCGTCTTAAGAAAACCTACAGATTCTACAAATGAGACATCTTGATGAAACTATCAGCAAAACAACATCTATACGAAACAAATCACACGAATTCATATGAATAACTGATGAAAACAAAACCAGATCGGAGCAAAAACGTACGCTTTCCACCGCCGAGAACCTTGTGCACGGGCTTCTCCCTTCCAAACAAGCGGTAAACCTTCGATTTCATGGAAGACGGAGAAGACGGCTTCTTCTTCTTCTCGTCCTCGTCATCCGACGATGACGACGAAGAATCACCACCGTGGTGGATCTTCTCCGATATCTTGTCCATCAACGATTCCCTCTCCACAACCTCCACAGCTGGCTCCGAAGCAATCACAGGTTCCTCGTGTTTATGTTCCTCCGCCATCTTCGCCGATTCGATTTCACACAGATCTTACGCTTCCGATTCGATCGATGCAGAACAACAAAGAACACACACTATTTTTGCTACTTTTGAGACGGACATCTCGAAAAAGCCCTTAAAATAGATGAAAGAATATTTAAACTCAATCTTGTCCGTTGAAGTAATAGTAACGATCTGAGCCGTTCGTTGGTTCGGTTCCGAACCAGTACGTGCGTTTCTTAACTTGGGCCAAGCCTTGGGGGAGGAAAGAGATGGGAACACAAACATTTCTTATAGGTACCGACAAGTGACGCCGTAAGACTTTTATGGTAAACGCTAACGGCTCCCGTCATCAGTGGGTTCACGTGGCGGAGGCTTAAGCTAAGTAATTGGGTAATGTTCAGGTGTCACGCGACTGAAGCAAGATGTTGTTTAATCGCGGACAAGTGGAGAAGATTCAGCCATTCGTACATGAGACA
The DNA here is from genome assembly GCA_030180135.1 of Orychophragmus violaceus. Taxonomy (NCBI): domain Eukaryota; kingdom Viridiplantae; phylum Streptophyta; class Magnoliopsida; order Brassicales; family Brassicaceae; genus Orychophragmus; species Orychophragmus violaceus. The sequence continues at coordinate 100,939,711 of CM058233.1, read as the reverse complement.
CGTTCTGTCTGCGGAACGACAAGACAGCATTACTATATTATTTTCACTATATTATATTTTACTATAGGTTTTTATATATTTACAGTAAATAAAATTCAATATTTTTTGTCGGCATAAAAATTCAATTTACATTTAGTGAATAAACTAGTAGTTATTCGGCAAAAAAATGTAATTGATGTTAATTTCAACTACTATACCTTAATCAATTTTCTAAAATTTAATATTCTGTAAATATATCTAATATATTTTGAGTTTTAGCCAAATACTGGGCCCTGTTATTTAATTAGGAAACAGTTATTTTTTAGTATTTTTTGTAGACTTGTTGTCACTTCTAGAATTTAGAGGAGCGTCAAAAAGAGGGCCCAACAGAGCACAAATGATGGACATGGCCTATAATCAAGCCCATTACTAGTTTTTACATTGGCCCAAGTCGAAAATATTATTGATCCAATACTAAACCGTAACTACATACCGAATGCTCAAACCAAATATATATTTTTTTTTCGATTTAGGGAGACTTGAGATAAACCAGAAAAACGAATTACCTTGCACATGGAAGACGAAGTGAAAAAGATGGAAACTCCATTGTCCTCAGTCCCTTCTGAGTTTGTTAAGCTGTTTCAAGCAAATCTTTTTCAGTTTTCGTTACAATAATCATAAACAAAAATCTTAATAGTATAAACACGAGATCTTATTTAACAATAATAAATCAAGTGATAGGGTGATGATAGCATGAAGTAAATGGTTATAACTTATAACGAAAATAATACCTTCACTACAAAGAATATTTGGCCGAGACGTGAGAGAAATGTTTCTCTTGTTTGATCGAGAGAGCAAGACGAGCTTATAGATTCTTGATGAAGGCTATATTTCTGGCCTGGACGATCTTACCCTTTAATAAAATGCATACCGTAAGTCTTTTAAGGTGTACCGCCAATACTGGTACGTCCGGTTCAATCTTTTTCCCACTGGCCTTTTGATTGCTTAAATCTCCGTTTGTATATTACCCAAGTTTTGGCTCACCGGATGCAAACCATGTGGTACACCTTGAGGGTAAGAATGTCACTTACAAAATAGGTGGATTCTTTTTTTTTTTTTTAACGCTTAAAAACTTTGTTGACGAGAAGTAACAGATCACAAATACATGTAAACCAAAGTCCTGAAATAAAAAAACCCTTTATAGAAAGTTAAGAGAAAAAGTATCCACCCAAAGGTGGCAGTGGCTTGACGAAGAATCCATCGACTTCAACAAATCGTCATGCCCAATGCAGAAAGAAAGGAGGCCTCATTGGGGATCAAGAAAAGAACCGATCAAGCAGCTAGGGCATCTTCCTGTAAAAGATGTTCGAGCCAGCGCGGACCTCCTCTGCCAACATAAGACTGATAAAACCTTTCCCATGTAGCACTAGTGGCAATGGCGAGGGCCACTCTGTTTGTCTCCTTCGATGTATGATCCAAACTCCAGTAATCAAACTGATGCAGTAGGTTCAACAGGAGGTCAATAGAAGGTCTTACCTCCGGAAAAGCTTGGGGGTTGAGTAGAGCATGCCTGAGCAACGCCGACGATGTTTCAAAGGTTACCTTTTTGATACGGAGACTGCTCATAGACTCAGTAGCCCAAAGGAGACCCAAGAGATCATTTCTCAGGGGATGGTTAATGAATGAGAATGATCTTCTGCTATGAAACAGAGGCATACCCAAGTGATCACGGACGATCCATGCGGCTCCACTATGGAGATGATGACCACCCCAAAGTGAGCCTACATTGCATTTTACGACACCGTGTTGTGGCTTTGTCCAACCATGGTTGGGTATTGTGTCTCGGGTACTTGCATCCTGCGGCAGATGATTATGGAGCTTGAGCCAAACGTCAGCTTCGTCACTTGCTTTTGCCCAAATAAACTCAGTAGAGAGCCGAACCTGTTCAAAACAAAGACTGTTTCGCGATTTCCATAGTTGCCATAAAATCCATGGGAATATCATTCGCCTTTTAGCATCGATGTGATTGTTCCGATAACCAGCCATAAGGTGATAGATATTGAGGAAAACCGAGGTCTGTGAGAACCCGACTGGAGCAAGGGGAATTGCAGCGGATCCAAACATCTTGAGCAGCTGAACAGTTGAAGAGAACATGGCAGATAGTCTCCTCCGCCACTCCACAAGATTGGCAGGTGGTGTCTAAGCTTATACCTCGAGACCTCAGGCGCTCTCTGACAGCCAGAGCGCCAGATAGTGCTCTCCACAAGAAGTGCCGGATCTTGGGAGGAGTATGCAGCTTCCATAAGTTGGTCCAGAGTTTTCTTTCAATCGGTGGAGGAGGGTTAAGATGAGGAGCGTTATGATCATGTATTAGCGCCAGAAACTGATAGCCACTCTTCGCAGTGTACATGCCGTTCTTAGAGGGGCACCATATAATAGAGTCCGGCTTGGAGAGGTTAACTTTGACCTGGAGGACTGTGTTCACATCTTCCTCTACAATAACCTGTCTAATAAGCGCTATGTTCCAATGACCTGAAGCATCCATCATATCTTTAACCCGTAAAGAGAGGTCCACAGGATACTCTCGGTGGTAGTGCGGAGCTCTCGGGATAGGATCACAAATCCACTTATCAGTGAGGACCTTGGTGGAAGCACCATCACCAATAGAATGAACCAGACCCTGCAGGAGGAGCTCCCGACCAAACATTATGCTCCTCCAAGCATATGATGGTCTGGAGCCCATACTACACTCCAAGAAGCTTCCATTCTTAAAGTATCGATGTTTCAGAATCTGAGAGAGTAAAGAGTCAGGGTTTTGCCAAATGCGCCAGGCCTGTTTTCCGAGGAGAGATTGGTTGAATTTGCTTATGTCTTTAAAGCCCAAACCACCAAGATCCTTTGATTTACACAACTTTTGCCACGCTACCCAAGGGATTCTCTTTTTATTCTCACCACTACTCCACCAAAACTCAGTCATTGCACTAGTCAACTTGGAACAAACATCCTTGGGGAGCTTAAAGCAACTCATTGCATAAACCGGTAAAGCAAGTGCCACTGATTTTAACAACAATTCCTTACCTCCCTGGGATAGAGACTTTGCAAACCAACTCTTAGACGTCCCTGCAATTTGTCCCGCAGGAAGCTCAACAACTTCCTCTTAGAACCACTGAAACACTCTGGTAAGCCCAAATAAGTACCTTCACCCCCAACTTTTTCAATGCCAAGAACACGCTGAACGGTTACCTTACGTTCTTCAGAGATATGAGCCTCAAAAATCACTGAAGATTTAGAGTGGTTAATCATTTGACCAGAACAGTCCCCATAGAGTTTAAGGCACTGAATGAGCTCCTCAGCTTCTTCAACATTCGCTTTACACATCAAAAGACTATCGTCTGCGAACAAAAGGTGATGTACTGCTGGCCCAGTAGGAGCGATCTTGATACCATGAAGACGATCATTAGATTCTGCGATTTTTAAGCAGCTAACTAAGGCTTCCGCACAGAGAATGAAGAGGAAGGGGGATAGGGGATCTCCCTGCCTTATGCCACGTTCCGGTTTAATAAAACCATGTGAGTTTCCATTCATTAGAACTGAATAAAAAACTGTACTTACACATGACATAACCCATCGGATCCAGATCCTATCAAAGCCAAGCTTTTCCAAGAGTGTTTCAAGAAAACACCATTCGACTCTGTCATAAGCTTTAGACATGTCAGTCTTAATAGCCATAACTCTCCTGCCACAGAATTATTGGTCCTAAGGCTATGGACCATTTCATGGGCAATAATGATGTTATCCGATATCAACCGGCCTGAGACAAAGGCACCTTGTGTTTCAGAGATGATTTGAGGAAGGAATCCTTTGAGTCTATCACACAGGATTTTAGATATGATCTTGTATTGCACCGAACACAAACTGATAGGCCTCATGTCTTGCATCTTTGAAGGATTGACAATCTTTGGGATGAGGCTGAGTTGAGTATGGTTCCAACCATCCGGGAGAACACCTGTCGAAAAGAAGCTCAGTACTTCCTCTGTCACTGCAGGTCCCACTATATGCCAAAACTTCTGATAGAAGACCCCTGTTAGTCCATCTTCACCCGGTGCACTACTCCCCTTCACGTGGAAGGCTGCCTGCTTTATCTCTTCCGGTGTAACTTGTTGTGTGAGCGCAGAATTCATGTCCTCCGTAACACGGCTCGTGAAGCCAGTGAATAAGGATTCCAGATCAGTAGGGTTTGAACTCTTGAATAGGTCTCTGAAGTAATCAACCGCTATACTGCCCTTAGCCCCCTCCGAGAAGTGCTCATTCCCCATTTCATCCAAAAGCATGAATACTCTGTTTTGCATCTTTTTGCCTTTGACACAATTAAAGAAATACTTAGTATTCCTATCGCCTGACCGGAGCCATTCCTCTCTGCATTTCTGCCGCCAAAAGATTTCTTCTTGACGATATGCTTCAGCCAGATCCAACTTGAGCCGGCGCATCAGATTATAATCAGGATTGACTTTGGTAATCTCTGCTTCCAACGAAGATTTCAGGCGGGTAATGACATCTCGCGAGTTCAGGTCAGACCGCTTTTTCCATCTTGCGATAGCTCTTCTGCATCTACTGATACGGTCCATGAGATTAGTGTTTGGACCCGTGGTGTCCAGCCAACCCTGTTTGACAATCTCTTCAAAACCGATCTTTTCAATCATTCTTTGGTCAAAGTAAAAACGACCTCTGTTCGAGTCGTCTCTTTCAAGCGCAAAGCTTATGCGTATCGGCCGATGATCAGAGGCCCAGAGATCCAAATACTCCATATGAGCTCGTGGGAATAGGCGAAACCAATCATCGTTGCCAAAGTTCCGATCAAGCCTACATTGTACCCAAATATCATCACGCCAGCCTCCCCAAGAGAAGTTGTTCCCTGAGCTTCTTATCTCTCTAATTTTACAATTTTACGCCATGTTTCGAAAGCCCCAAAAGGTAGACTCAGCTCTCATCGTACCACCCAGTTTTTCATCGTTCGACATTAGCTCATTAAAATCACCTGCAAGGACCCACGCATCATCCCTTCTCAGACCAATATCTACCAAGCGGTCCCAAACTTCTTGCCTCTTTGATCGAACAGGATCACCGTAGACGCAAGTAAGAAAGAAGGAAAGAGAACCACACTGAACTTTCATGTCAATAATTCGGTTATCGCAAATAAGAACCTCAACATGATAGCTTTGTTTCCACATCACTGCTAATCCTCCACTAAGACCAAGAGGCTCCACCGTGATCAACTTATCATAACCCAAACTCTTTTGTAAACCAGAAATAAAGGTAAACTTTTGTTTAGTTTCCATGAGAAATATGAAATCCGGAAAATACCTCCTACGCATTCCCCGGAGATGACGAACGGTCTCGGTATTTCCGGCTCCTTGACAGTTCCAACACAATATGCTCATTGGGAAGACAATGGTTCCAAACCAGCAGATCTCTGATCTTGAACAAACCAACGATAGCAGAACCACAAATGAAAGAACTGAAGAAATCCAATTAACCACGACACCAACAATCCAAGCTTCTACAACTTTAACTAAGCACCAAATCAAGCTCCAAAGGGTCCAAAAGCCAGCAACTCAAAAGTGAAATCACTTATACTTTTTATCAAGTCAGATCAAATAAACGAGTATCCAGAGATATAACTAAAACCTAATCAGAAGTGTCCAGAAACCCGAGGCACAAAACCGCACACCAGAAGCGTAATTCAACAAACCCAGCTCGTAATTTTTTTTTTTTATGAAACCCGACGAAGTCAATTTGTAGACTAAGCCCAGTAAACTGAAGAGACACAAAACGCAAAATTCTCAAAGCGAGGGACCAGAATTTGTCAAAGCGATGCTTGGACCTGCTCCGTTTGCTCCGAAGAATTGTTGTCGGTGACCCAAACTTGAAAATCTCCTACTCTTCTCTCTCGTTTTTGATTGTAGGCTTCCTGTCTGGATCGAGAAGGCAGAGGCTCTGGCGTAATCACAAGCAAAACCCTAAAACCCAGTCGATGATTTCGATTCTCTGAAGACTTCACTGCGTCGCGAAGGTTCTCCAACACTGGGGTCGCCGCCGGTAGCTGCTGAAGATGGTCGGTTCGTCGTCGTCGGTGAAAGCGGGGCGAAAGCGTCTTCTCCGGTGAGAAAATTGATCGTCGGACCCTCAGACCTGTAATTTTTTAGGGTCGCGAAGCTCTCCGTCCAAAACGAGAAACTCAATACCCTTTGATAGAAAAAGGTTTATACGAGATGGTCGGTTCGTCGTCGTCGATGAAAGCGGGGCGAAAGCTTCTCCGGTGAGAAAATAGGTGGATTCAAAGAACATCTTTATGGAATATCCGTTGAATCATGCCATCATTAGGTCTGGGTTTACTTATTGAGCTTTCCTTTGTCAAATTAGGCCCATTATAAATTAAAAGTACGCACGCATTCTTCAGCGTTGGAAGGCCCAATCACAAAACGACGGCGTGTCATTCGAGAAACTTCGGATTTTCTAAACCCACTCACACTCTCTCTGGTAAGTAACCAACAATGTTGCTCCGTCGCGCAACCGGACTACCCAAAACCCTGCAAAACCTCCGGTTGTTCTCTCCGGCGGCGACCTCTGCTTTAGCCCTCGACCATACTCTAGAAACCCAATTAGACTACCTCCCTGGATTCCCGCGACCCGATCCAAAGTACGCAGAGACGATTTTGGCCGTTCCTAGGTCTGATTCCGGCAAGAACATCTCGGCGAAAGAGCGTAAAGCGGGTCGAGTTCCTTCGATCATATTCGAACTGGAGGATGGACAGCACGGAGGAAACAAAAGGCTTGTCTCAGTTCAGACGAATCAAATCAGGAAGCTTGTGAATCATCTTGGTTACTCTTTCTTCCTATCTAGGCTTTTCGATGTAGAGGTTCGGTCTGAGATAGATTCCGATGAGGTCATTGAGAAAGTCCGGGCCTTGCCCAGATCGGTAAAGTCCCTTTGATTCACTCTTGAAATTGATGAATCATGATTTCTGGTGCTGTACTGTACATTGCATTTTCTCATCTGATTCTGATTATGAATCTTCATTTACTATTGTTTTTCCTTGATTTGAAGAATGGTGTTTTTGGCTTATTGGTTATGTAATAACTTATTTAAAACTTTCTGCTATGAAATGTTTCAGATTCATTTGCACTCTGGAACTGATGCTCCACTGAATGTGACATTCATAAGAGCTCATCCTGGTACTCTGTTGAAGGTCGATATCCCTCTTGTGTTCATAGGAGATGATGTTTCTCCTGGATTAAAGAAAGGTATAAGGGCTTGACTGAATCCTTTGTTGATTTTCCAATAGAGAGGGGTTTCTTATTCTGGAATCAACAAAAAGAGAAAATTTTTGTCAGCATCTTAATAGGCATTTCCTAGGACTGAGGAGTACCATATGAATCACTGTTCTTACTATGAGTTTCTGGCTAGCGGTTCCTCTTTCTCTAATCATAGTACCGGAGAGCAATCAATAAAAGAAATGAGAAATGTGACAGAAAATTTGAAAGAGAAATAAAATGCTCTGTATCCTTTCTTCTCTGTATATTCTCATTGTATGGGAAATAAGATGTTTAGTGATCGTATATGTGGTTTTTGACTTGCGGTTACTGAGAACGAGTCGTGTATGGTAGAGTTGATATGCTGAAAGCAGGATTAATACATTAACTTCGGTAAGTAGTTAGGCCACACATTAGAGTTGACTTGATTGGAGTTCATTGAGGTTCTAAGTCTGTAGAGAAGTGATACTGCCTTGGTTCCAGTTTCCCCTTTCGTGGGACAACAAGTAATTATGTTTGATGTTCTACAAAACTAAAACTCGAGCAGGGAGAAATGTATATGCTAAAAATGACATTTTGTTTGATGTTTTAGGGGTCCATTGCCATATTGCATTATATATCTTGGTATAAAAATGACCTTTAGCTTTGTTTAGTGGCTTGTATCTCAGTCTGGCAACCTTTTTGGGATCTTTAAGTCTCATCCCGCATTAGCTTCTACCCAATTTTTGTAGATTGCAGCATCTCGTTTCTTGTTAGATTTTCAATATTGACCATTTATTGATCTTTCTGCAGGAGCATCTCTGAACACGATCAAAAGAACGGTAAAGTTCCTATGTCCAGCAGAGATCATCCCTCCATATATAGAAGTAGATCTCAGCCAGTTGGACGTTGGACAAAAGCTAGTAATGGGAGACCTCAAGGTTCATCCAGCGCTAAAGCTAATAAAGCCCAAAGACGAACCAATTGTTAAGATCGCCGGTGGACGTGTCAGTGACCAGCAAAAGGACCAGCAAAAGAAGGACCAGCCAAAGAAATAAACCGGTGAGTCATATTAACCGGGAATTCCGGTGCAAACCAAACTCATACTTTTCTTTTCCAAACGTTGATGAAAATTTATCGGATCAATCTTCTTAGAACTCGAGATCCTTTAGGATTTTTGTGTGTTATTAGTGTTGCCAGAGAGCTCTAGATTCCGGTGGAATATTCTTTCTTTTGATTCTACAATGCATTTTCTTTACAGACATTTATAAATAAGCGTATAAATGTAACAAAAAAAATTGATCTTTTTAGATTCAAGTATGTTCGTAGGCTTTCCAACAGTGAAATGTAGGCGTTGAGGAATGGTTCAGCATCATCGTCATGGAACAATTCGTTTTAAGTTGAACAGTTTTCTTGAAAATCTTCATCATCTTCACATTACCATGGACTACAACACTGCTATTCAAACCCACTTCTCTTCCGTTAAAATTCTCCACTAAACCTGGAACAGATGCTAGTAGCGTTGATGTAACAATCTCAGCCGTCAGATTCATCTTAACCGTCCGTTTCGCCGGAACAGTTTCACTTCTTCTGTTACTTTCCCCAACCACCACCACTTCATCGTATAAAAACAATACCGTAACGTTTTTAACTTTAAACACCGCCGGGTTCGGGTTACGTAATGATATCTCCACTGAGGCCGTAACGTTTCTGGTCGTGTTGACTTTACCGTTGACGAACTCCAACGGTTGGATGAAGGATATGGAGTTTACGGTGAGCTTTGGGGTATGGAGATGGAAAACCGTGAGGGAAAGGACGATGAAGGTAACTGCGATAAGCATAGTTAGAGATGCGATGAAACCACAACATAAGATGGTTTTGTTCCGTGAGTGGACTTGTTGTTTGGTTCGGTCTTGGTACTGATCTTCCTCGGGTTGGTCGCTTCGGGTAGTGAGAGAAAGTGGGGCTAAAGGCTTACCTTGATCCTCCTCGTTAGTCTCAGCCATGGCTACCTAAAATTTTATTTGTATATGTAACTAAGTTTAGAGGCTGATTTTTTTTTTTAAAACAAACTTTGGAGGTTTGAAATTAACAGTATGGTTATATACATGCATATGTTATTGGATTTGTAATGGGGATGTAACTTCCCCGAACGCGTTTGCCTTGAAAATAGAAACAGTTGACTCTTGACTTGGAAGAGGGGATGTAAAGTGGGATGAGTTGATTTTAGTCGTGTGAAGCTTCTAATCTTGATGTTGACTGGTCCCTCCCAATGGATGATTTCTTAGGCTAAGAACAACAATCCAAGTTACTCCACTCTCATGATAATAACCCTATATCTATCAAGCATTAACATCAACTTTCGTTGGCAATTTCAAAATAGATATGCATTATGAACAAGTTCTTATTATCACCAAACACCTTAAACATCAATTCTCATTGGTTAAGTATGTAAAGCACTTGATTAGATATTCAAACATTAACTACACTTCTCAGTGCTAGCAACATTCAAGTTCAAGGAATTGATTAGCTACTTCAATCCTAGCATTAAGAACTTCTAACAAGTAAGAGATCAATATTCCCAAGTTCTAAACAACATAAACCATTTCTAGATCACCCTTACCTTCACTCAAACCCAGAAACTTAAATGAAACTACTCACTAGCCATAGCAATAACAAAGCAAGACATGTTTAAAGAAAACAAGATTGAAATAACAAGAAGATGAATTTAAGAACAAACTAGAATTGCATAAAAGATCAAGAAAACTAAATTGTTTGAAGTAGATGTTTACAAGAGGTGATATGGCTCTTCTAACACATCAAGAGCCTTTAAATAGAGGATAAAAGAGTGTAATAGTCGACAACACTCATGTGGAGGGGCTACAAGCCGAAAGCAAAAAGAAAGAGAGCATGTGAGAAAAAGTAGGTCTCACAGCGGCCTGGGGACCTCGCTGTGGCACCCCGCTATAGGATTTCATATCCCACAGCGGCCTGGGGACCTCGCTGTGGCACCCGCTGTAGAATTTCATGTTCCGCAAATATCCCACAGCGGCCGGGGGACCTCGCTGTGGGCACTCGCTGTGAGTGGTAATCTTCCACAGTTGGTGGCAGACCTCGCTGTGGGCACCCGATGTAGGTTCTGTCATGATCCTTAGTTGTTTTTCCACCTTGTTTGAGTGTTCTTTTGGTCCCTACTCCGTCCATTATCATTTGGGTCCTTGATTATGTCTTCCACCACCTACAAAAGAGAAAAACAAAGCACATGCACTCCTAATGATACCTAAATGCATTATCTAAAGCTAAAACATGCTCCAAATCATGATTAAATCTACTCAAAAACACAACACATCAGTAACTCTATTACCGCTAGATGCTTGAGGAAGAAATTCAAGAACATCATGCGGAAATGGTTAATTTGAGAAATCGGGACACCGGTTATCACTGTTGATTGCTATTATGTTTTTTTTCATCTTTATTTTTGCCATGATACCAAACTATGAGTCTTGCTCTTTGTAAACTCAAACTTCATTTATATAAATATTAGACGTTTTGCAAAATCTTTTAAGAAAAATTGTTATTTATATTTTCGTTTAGTATACCTTGTTCATGCTCTTGGTTCCGATATCATAGTTTAATATCCTAATTTAATATGCTTTCTTTTGTATATGAAGAATGCATCCGTTTTTGGTAATTTAAGAAAATATTTTAGTGAAAAAAGCATTTGTGATTTAAGTGTTATATGATGAAAATTTGGTATCATAGTACTTTAGTTTTTGGTAGAAAAATTTATTACAAAATATTATTATTTATTTTTCACCTTAACCAAATTTTACTTATTTATATGACTGTCACATTCTCTGCAAAATAAATCTATGGCCTTGAATGTTCAGAGTGGGATGCTATCCCGCATAGTGTGGGATCAATATTGGTTACCAATCAGTCAAATATTTATAAGTGTTTCAAAAAGTAAAAAAAACAAGTATATGAAACGCCTACAGTAAATCACATGGCAAAATATTGAAACGCACATGGCGTATGATAAAGCACCTATTTAGGTGTGTTTGCATGTTTTTTTTTTTTACTTATCTTTGTCTTTTCTTTGCAAAAAATAATAATAATCTAGTTGTTGACATATATATATATACTTATAAATAAAATATTATACATTAAATCAATAGTTACAAAATTTTTATACTTTGAATACATATTAGTTTTAGATTTGAAAGCTGAAAATATAAATATAATTTATATAAATATAATTTATTTATAATTATATAAATTATATATTAACCAATTTTAAAAAAAAATTAAAATTAGTTAATAGGTATGTGTATTAAAATAGAGAACCGCATAACCAATCCAAAAAAAAAACCATAACCGAACAAAAAAATCAAATTACTCAAACGGTTTTTATATTTTTTATATCCGAAATATCTAAACTGAACCAAAAATTGAATGGACATTCGAATTATCCAAAGTATAATTTTTATATCTAAAATTTTAGTTATATTTTAGATTTTAAATATCTAAATAACCAAATTAGTTAAATATTACCCCAAAAAAATAAATTATCCAAAATAACCCGGATATTTTATCAGTTTCTAATTCATTAATTTAAAATACTATATACAGTTTTAAAATAATATATATGTTATAATATAAAATAGTACAACAATTTCAAATTTAATATATTTTATAGTATAGTAATATTTAGTTAATATTTAGTTTAGGTTTTAATAAATTATTTTTTACTTGTTTTTATTCAAATATTTAGTTTAATATGTATTTCACACTATTTTGTCATTTTTACCATTCAAACGTTTATCTTGTACCGCATACAACTTGTTTTCACCATTCGAACATTGTTATGTACCGCTTGTTCCGCAGTAACCGCACTTGTTCCGCATAGTGTGTTTCTTCCATACAAACCGCAGTTAAACCGTTCCGCACCGTCTAAACCGCTTATCCCACACCGTCTAATCCGCTGTCACCATTCGGAGCCTATATGTATTTGCTATAAAACTGCATTCATTTGTTAGAGAATTATACATTTTACTGACTTTTCTCTAATCTTTTTATTTATTTTGCTGATCTTTTTTCATGTGATGTGAGTATATATCTTGTTGATTTTTTTTTTTAAAATATATTCCACCATGGTGTTAATGAATATTACCAGATGACAAAAAAGAAGTGAGTGTTTGTGGAGTTTGTTGATCGTCGTCATTTGTATAAAAATTGGTGGAAACTACATAAACATCAATCGTTCCCAGTTTTTCTCTCCTCTTGTTCTCTTTCGGGCGAAACAAAAAATTTCTCAGATCTGCCTCTCCGCCTCGCTTCTCTTCGGCGTGAGAGGCTCCGATCCTTTTTGCATGGCCGTGATTCATCCGTGGTCTTGCTCCTCTCCGTGCGAGCTATATAACGGTGCTCATGTGTCTCCCTGGCGGTGTGTTTCGCGGTGGCGATTTGTGGTGGTGGTGCTTCGCTTCGCAGCTTCCGGTCTGTGAGGATGAGACTGGAGTTGTTCGGCAGGTTCTCTTCGTGGCGGTCGTTTTCTGCCTCGGTTGTTTTCCCGGTGTGGCGGTGGTGGCGGATCTGAAGTCGCGGGTGTGAGGCGGTGGTGAGTGGGTCGATGGAGATCTGCTTTCCGGATGTCGCTTTTGTTCGGTCAGTCGCTCGGGGACGGCGGCTTTCCGGCGCTAGAGTTTTCCCGGTGGTAAGGTCTCTGGTTGATCCTTTCCCCCTTGTTCTGTCGCTTTTGCTTTCGTGGAGTAGGGTTTCTCCTTCTTCTCCCTTGGGTGCTTTGTCTTCCGGTGGCGTTGCTAGTGGGTTTTCAGGTGAGTCTGACGGTGGTCCTGTGCCGTTCGTCTCCGGCGCTAGTCCTGTGGCGTCGCCTTCTCCTCGTGGTCTCCCTATCGTGGCGGTGACGGTTTGGCTCGTGTCTGCGCTTACTCGGCAGCGGCGGCATCGTCCCGTTTTTGTCTCCGGAAGTGGTCCTGAGCTTCTGGTGGTCAACGTGGTCATCGGCATCTCCGGCGGTGGTGTCTGCGCCTACTCGGCGGCGGCTTCGTCCGATGTGCTTGGCGGCTTGGAGATCATTGCTAGGGTTTCCTAGTTCTGGACCATTTGGGCCTTGGTTGATGTAAGGGCTTAGCCCATTTGATGTAAGTTTGGATTGGGCTTGACTAGGTCCAATAGGGGATTGTCTAGATTGGCCTAAAAAACAGAAAAACACAAAAAAAAAAATTAATTTAATAAAATTGTTCAAAAAAAAAAAACTACATAAACATCCGAATATATCAAATTACTAACGATTTTTGTAGTTAGAGATAAAAAAAAAATTATAGTAGTTTGTTCTTTAGTGGCACGAACAAAAATTCTATAAAGACAGATGTATTGGAGACAGTACAGTTTGTCAATTGGTATCAGACATTTCAATAATTATGTATAGTCTATAGACAAGTAAGTGTACACTTTGCAGTCTATGAGTAGACTGTAGACACTAGACAACTTGGCAATTCTTACAATAAGAGAAAAATCTTGAGTGGGAATTGTATTTTCCGAAGGCATTTAATGTGATGAAGAAGAAAAGGAACTCTTTCGTTTAGTTCGTTGACAAAGATATGTCGAGACCAAATATATATACATACAAGTCTTAGTGTCGACAGTGTTACTACGTTCCCATTTCACTTTGTTGTCGTATCATCTCATTTCAAATTATTTAAATTATATTTATTTTGTTATTAGTAATTAAAATTTGTAACTATGCAATCTAATTTTGTTTATAATTGTTTAATCCGTATTATAAAAATAAATTAATAATTTAGGTTTAAAAAAGAATTATGTGTTATTTGAGAAGATGTATATCGTAAAAATAAAGAGATTGAAATAGCGATTTTGCATAATAAGTTTTAATATTGAATAATTTTGATATTTGTATTAAATTTAAATATATGATTTTGAATAAATATATATATTAAACTCGTGCAAAGTTCATGTTTAGAATTCAAAATTGGCTAATTTATTTTTCAACACGCTCTTATAATAGTTTAAATATTTTGCAATATGATGTAACAACCTACTAAAAATGCAATCATAAAAACAAATTCTTACGAAATAGATTAATTTAATATAATTTAAAAATTTTACTATAATATAAACATAAAATATTTATATCTGAAATAAAAATAAAGAAAATATTAAAATATATTATATTTGAATTTTGAATATAATCATAATTAAATAATATTATATTATATATACAAAATAGTTGATGTTTAAATTATTTAGTTATATTTATCAATTGATTTAATAATTTCATATTTATATATATTTTTAATTAATTAGAAAATTGAAACCCTTTATATTTAGCTTGTTTGGATACATGTTTAGTAATTGTTTTGTTTGGAAACATGTATAGTAGAAAAATTGTTATATTTTTTAATTATTCTTAATTAATATTAAAAACACTCTTAAATCTCTAATGGCACAAATTGTAAATAACACATGCCCTAAAAGTTAGTTTTCTAAATACTCTAATTTTTTAATAATATTGATGTAGTAATTTGTTAATGAAAATGCAAAAAAAAAAAGCATTTGTTGAGTTATTCATGGCTTCATAGTGGGTTAGTTTCCGTGGTTTTCTCTTAGGAAGAAGCGTCTGATCATCGTTTCTAGGTGATTTAGACAAGATCATTGTGTATGTGTAAGATGAAAGATCTTTTGACATTTCTTTCCAGTCCGTGATAAGGTTTGGCTTTGTGTCTTTGCTTTTTCGGTATTCTCGTTTCTCTAGGTGGTTGTGGTGATGTTGATTTTTGGTTCGATTTCTCGCGTAGCTTCGAATTTTGGTTAACCTTGTTGCGATTCTTGGTTAGGTTTGTGTTTGGTATGTCTTAAGTGAGGCTTTGCGGTTCACGTACGTCTTTCTTCTTGCTATTGGCGTTTATGGTCTTTTCGGTTTAAATTTAGAAGTTTCTCGAATTTTGGTTTTCAATTCAATTTAGAGTGCTACAAGGGTCTTCGGGCGTCCTTTGTTTTGCCCTGTTCGTTTTGCAGTCGTTGGCGACAATGATTCGAAACATGTTCGTTTGACAGTCGCCGTTATAGCGATAGCGACAACGACTGTCGCAGCGACTCCAAATCAGCGATTGACGACTAAAAATCTGGTCGCTGGTTTTAATAGCGATTTAAAAAAAAAATCCAGCGACAGTCGCAACGACTCTAAAACGAACAACATAGCGACTGTCACAGCGACTGTCGTTGTTGCTGATCGCTAACGACTGCGAAACGAACATGGCCAAACATAAAATGTTGTTTATTTCTCTTATCATTTAAACATATTTATTTCTCTTATCGTTTAAAATAAAATGTTGTTTATATTGTTTTTTAGTGTACCTTGTTCATGCTTTTGGCTCTGATATCATAGTTTAATATCTGATTTTAATATTTTCTTTTGTATATGAACAATACATCCGTCTCTAGTAATATAAGAAAAATATTAGTGAAAAAACATTTGTATTTTGAGTGTTGTATAATAATTTTTTATTATAAAGAATAATATTATTTATCTTTCACCTTAACAAAATTTTTTATTATAGAGAACGTGATTGTCACATTCTCTACAAAATAAAAATATATGTACGTGTTAATAAAACTGCATTCATTTGTTAGAGATTTATATGTTTTACTGATTTTCTCTATAATCTTTTATATATTTATTTTGCTGATATTTTGTGAGTTTATATCATTTTCTGTTGGTCTTTTAATATGTAAAAAATCAAAATACATTTTCGAAATTAGTAAAATAGTATTGTAGTTTTACAATTCGTCAGTGTGTTATAGAATTTTTGTCACTGTGTATTTTTTTAGCTAATTGTCCCTTTAATTATTTAGCACTGGTATTTGGAGAGGCATATTTATTACATGCTGCATAAAATTTTAATTTTGCAAATATATTTTCAGTTTATTATAATTTTTTAATTATTATATCTCAAGTTTTTTTTTCACTCTCGTTTAAGTTTCTTTAACCACAAACATGCTATTTAATTAGTTATTGATTGTTTATGCATAGCACAAAAGAATGAAAGCAAGCTCGAAGCAAAGATAAATTCAAGATAAAATAAAATTTGTGATAAAAATGAAAATCAAACATTAGAATGGAAAATAGTTCATTATGTAGCTTTATTCAAATGCGGAAAAGTAAAGAAACATAAAAGGATTTAAAAAGTCATCAAGAACACAAATATTTTAGATTGATATTGATTTTCTAAAATACAATCAAAGTTCTCATAAGATGAAATATTTATATTTATCTATTTGCTTGAAATCTTAAATTATACGGGTAATTGACTTTCAATGGATATAATACTGGGTCTTGCTTTGTATGGAAATTTATTTTAAAGCTATACACGAGTTAGCAAATTCCCCATATTTATACAACTATAGATACATCACATATATATTAACATCTTATCACTTCCACAACTAAATAATTTTCACAACAAAGCAGCTAATTATCAAATACAACTAAGAACAATGTTAATAATAGACCAACTTATTTTCTCATTATATAAACTACATAATGTATTAGTATAATGGTTTATAGCAATAATATACTCCCTCCTTTCCTTTATGATTGATGTTTTAGAAAAAAAAATTATTTCAAAAAAATTGATGTTGTAGATTTTCTATGCAACTTTTACTAGTTAATGTTTACAAATTGTGAATTCCAAAGATAATATTAAAATGTTATTGGTTAGTAGTTATTGGAAAGTGTTTTAATAAATGAAAACATGCATTTATAACTAAATATTAATTATTTTTTAATATGTGTGAAAATTATAAAACATCAATCATTAAGGAACAGAGGGAATATAAGATTATAATCACTAAATCTACTATAATATATCGACCAAACGCACAATACAATATTGAATCTTTGAACGATAAAATCATATTCTGCAAATAAGTCTCATACATTGTCATCTTATATTATTGACTCAAAATATTGTGAAAAATATATATGGAGACAAAATTTAAACCCGCTATCAAAAACGACGAGAATCTATCTTAATTTTATAAATAGATAAATAAATAAGAAATAAGAGATTTTGACTAATGTTTTAATTTTTCATATCATGAGTTTATTTATAATCTATTTATTAAATATAAAGAGTATAAGACCATGTACAACCAAGTTTCGGGTGCGGTTTCTTAGGTAAAAATATATTAAAAAAATGTAGGTTCCACCAAATAGTTAAGAATCCGGGTTCTAAAAATCCTTAGCTAAAGTCAAGATTCTATTCGTTCCTTCTTATTTTTTTGTTTTTTTTTTACTTTCCAAAAAAAAATTAAATAATAATAATTTTTTTTTTAAGAACCCCTTGGGATTTAAGGTCGTACATGCTCTAAGTTTCTTCCCGGATCTCTAAAATAAAAAAGTAACCGCGTGGATCATAATGAGGTACATTTATTCCAAGTGTTACCATACATTGGAGACTGTCTACTATCTTCTCGACAGAAAATGAATTGATTTGACGTAGCTCGTATATCTATAAATAAATATCTATAAAAATTATGTACATCGTTCACCTTATTCTGGTTCCTGAGATGTGTTCACTTGTGCTCCATTTATTTCGATGTCAGATCATTTATAAGTTCAACGTTGGCTTTGATTAGGGGTAAGAAAAAAATCGAATTGAAATTCATAAATACGAATCTGTTTAAATATATTGAAGATCTATAGTATTGACTAAGGTTAATTATTTTTGGTCAAAGACTAAAGTTAATTAATTTCTATTTTATTATAATATTTTATCTATTATGGGGTTTTTTGGTCGAACCAAATTGTGGGGGTTTGAAGGTTTATGATCAATTTTTGTGGGGTTTTAATGATAATACCACTCACTACTCAATAGTCCATTGTTTTTTTTACGATAAACAAAAAGTGAAACATCGACAAACGTAAAAAAAAGAGGTGATTGAAGGCTTAATTTATTACTTAGAAAATATAAACATATTAAGATATTACTGTTTAAAAAATAGAAAATCTATCACTTATGAGTCATGGACTCGTGTCCAGTAGAGATATCAATAAGTACAGTGCACGATTTTATTAGACTGTTCACTATATATTTTGATTAAGAAAAGTATTTGCCTCCATGAAAAGTCTCAAATAAATCATGAATAATTAGAAAAGAAAAGATCTGCTTAACCGAAACTAAATAAGAAATATAAACAAATATCTGAATAGCCATAAATTGCAAATAGTAGATTAAGGCAAGTTTAGGGCTTTTCTTCTTCTTTGGATAGTGAATTGGAAACCAATTTAAAACTATCTAGAGAATTTTGTAAATTTTAAACGAAAAGAAAAACGTTAGTGATGTTAATTAGATTTTGTACAAGTTTTTATAAAAATGTAACAAAAAATCTTAAATATGACGTTGACAAAAAAAAAAGGAAAAAGACTGAGTGAATGTACGTACTATTTACATTTGGTGTCCAAGGCAAGACTTATCCTTAGACCAAAATCCAAAAAACAATAAAAAATGGATTTAGTAATAATCAATCCTTTTTTGGTTGTTGTTCACTTCTTGATGGATTTAGTAATTCATTGGTTTATTTTTGTACTTTCGAGCCTACCACAATTTGTCAAGTTAATTAATTTTCAGGTTAATTTGGAGATAAATTTAAAATTGATGAAATAATCCGAAGCATTAAAAGTTCACAAGCTAAACGAATATCAATGGGTCAAAAATACCACCAGTCTTGGTACATGTGTGATAATCTATATACAAATTAGCTAATCAAGTCTCCAAATGATCAATAATTAAGTATCTTAACAAGTTGCTTGAGCTGGAAGCTATGAATGGAAGAAACAAACCCTAGATCAGGCCTATTGCAGGTTTTTCAATTAAACCTCTTTCAAAAAGACAAAAAAATAAGATTGATTAATTATTTTATACCTCTTTCAAAAGACAGATATTCACAACATAGGATACGATTAAGATTAATATAAAGTCTAGTTATCCAAACAGCCAAACTTATGTTAAAATAATATAGATCCACAAAGAAAGAGAAAGAAAATTCCTTTGATGGTATCTTCCGTTTTGTCTATCTTGTGAATATTTGTAACAGAACATTTCTTTTTTAAAGTTGAATAAATGTTGATAAAATGACAAAACATATATTTATTGATAAAAAGATAAACCATAATGTTCATATCAGAAAAAAAACTTTTTCAGACTATCGTAAATGCATGAACCTTTTTGAGCGAAAGTAATAGTATTTTTATTTGTTTTTTTGGATCTTTGGCCTTTTATCTTCTCTGCCCAACCACTATTATTAAAATAAGTTTCTTCAAATAGAAACTGTGGAAGGAGATTTGCAGAAATATAGAGTTGCCGATTAAAGAAAAAAAATTCAAAATTTTCGTTCTTTTAACTAAGAAATGGGTTTTCATTTCATTTCTCTAGCTCTAAACCCAGAAATTTTGAAGCAAGGTAAGCATTCCAACTCTTTATTTTCTTTGTATTTCAATGTTTCTTAGAACATATTTAGATTTGTGTTTTTGTTTACTTCCTAAACTCATCTCTTTTGAAGTTTTCTCTTTTTGTTTTTGATGAAGCTTTCTCTTAAAAACATTTGTTTTTTTCCACTAAATTTGTCTCTTTTTTGATTTGTTGGGAAATATTGATGTTTTTAAAGAACAAAACATATAAATTTGTCCTCTTCATTTCTTGAAAGCATGTTGTCCTCTTCTTAGATTTTTTTTTTTGTTTTCTCTCCCAAAACAATCTCAAATGTTTAATCTGTAACTGATTTTTTTTTTTTAACCTTTTCACAGGTTTTTGGAGCTCAATACATCTGATTAACTCAACTTAAGGTTAGAAATCACAATGTTGCTCTCTTTTTAATGAGCATATCCCTTACAATCGATTTATTACACCATTGTGTGTGGGTTAGGTTTGTGTTTAACCTGTTTAGTTAGGTTTGTGTTTGATAACGTAAAAGATGTTTTGTCATAGTTGTGGGAGTCTTAGTCATCACAAATCTTTGTACCCACTGTCCATATCAATTTTATGAATCTTGGAAGTAGAATTTGTGTTAAAGGTCAAAAAGACAAAGTTTGTAATATATAACTCATAAAGGAAGCCATTTTTAGGGGGACAAATTCATAACCTATTTGAATTTTGCAGTGAATCTAATCAATGAATGTCTTTTAATTTCTTTGTATACATATATTTTAGATAATTTGTCCACTCGTCTAGACACCTCTCCACACCAAGCTCAGCTACTGGTATGATTGTAAATGTATCTAAAGAAAATGAAACTATATTTGTATATAATCCATCGATCATTATTAGTGGGATTCCATCTTTGGTTGTTTCTTAAGTTTCTTTGTATGTATTTATAAAACAGATTAGGAGCCACTATATAGTATATCTATTTAGGTGTCTTTAGTATGAATTATCAGTTTGTACTTTAAATAAAATTGTATAGTATTTATGCACATGAAAACGCTTGCCAGTTGAGATGTCTTGCTCTTTTGTGTGTTCAGATACAGAAGGAGGCTTCAAGAACACAAAGATGGATGATGATGATGTTAATCAACCACTGATTGGGAAAGGACCAAGATCCAGAAAAGGTCCTAATCCCTTGAACGATCCCTATCGTCCTACAACAGCTCGTGGAGGCCGAGGCCGTGGAGGAAGAGCCCAAAGAGGACGAGGTCAAGAAGCACCAGCTGATCAGCAAGATGTAGTTCAAGAAGAAGAAGCAATTGCCCAAGCTCAAGAAGAAGCAGTTGACCAACAAAGTCGAATACCGGTACATTATATAAAGGCTTATTGGATAATAATTTTGATTATTCTCATTCCACTAATTTTTTGTTTAATTATTTTTGCAGCCATTTGATGATTGCGTGATTGTTAGGGATTGGACAACTACAGGGCTTTTCGGTGATCCGATCGATCAATACCAAGGTATATTCTTAGATGAGTTTAATGATTATAACTTGGGATAATGCTTTTAATTGATAAAAGAAAACGAACTTAACAAAACCAAAATAAGCTACTTGAATTTTGGTAATGATTAAATATAAAACCAAGAAAGAGTTATAAATCTTTTTGTGTTCAGCTTGGTATGATTTAAAACCATATACTACACTGCTATATATAATGGATGTGTTTGGTAATATAAATGCACGTGTTTGAATATTAAGCTATCATGAAACATTAACAATTATTTCATTTTAAGAGAACCACAACACAAACTAATATTTTATATAATATTTGATGTGACTTAGTGTTTGTAACCTAAATTGTAGATATAATGGATCGTGTTTGATAATATAAATGCATATGTCTGAAAATTAAGCTATGATGAGACATTAACAATTATTTAAGGGAATTACAACACAAACTAGTCTTTTATATATTATTTGATGTGGTTTAGTGTTTGTAAAGTTTCTATTAAATAATACTATTCCAAATTAATTATTGTTTACAATTTTGTTTGTTTCAACAGATACATGTGGTTCGGTGGTGTTTACACACCTCTTAGAAGCTACGTACAACAAGGATCAACGCATTGAGAATCATCGCCACTTGAACTACATGGATTTAGCGGAGCATATCAAAAACGTAACGAATAGTAAGAAGTATGCATTCCGTAACTTGAAGATTCCGATCAGATACATCAAGGACCCCGGAATTCATAAAGACGTAAGCGGAATTAATATATTTCTTAAAATCTCAATCTCTATGTTTTAATACAATAATGTTATGTGTATAGGGAAAAGTGGGAAAGACAACAGGAACGAAGACTCCAGGAAGATTTAAGTCACTGAGGAATGCTACTACACAAATGGTGTATGACAAATTGGACACTTGTCCTTTGGGAATTGTCTTAGAAGACCGTGAGGAACTCCACACTGTTGGAAAGGTAAAAAGAAGATGTTTAGGAATTTACATCAAAATAAGAGTTGACTCATATTTATAATAATGCACTAATATGGATATCATCCATCTTATATAGGGAATTTATCTTGCACCAGCTAATCGAGATGAATCTGCTCCTGAGCATGCGATGCTCGTCGTAGCACATGGTCGAACAGTACAAGGAGAAAGATTTCTGGTGATTAAAAATTCTTGGGGAGTGGGATACGGCAATGGCGGTTATTGCCGAATATCACTGGCGGATGATGGCCACTACGATATCTTCTGGCCACAAGATTGGTAATTTGATGTCTTGACAATTTAACTTTTGGATTGTAGTTCTGTTGTTTGGCCACTATCTATCTTTTGGATTCTAGTTCTGATACTATTGGCCACTTGAATACAGTTATGGTATTAATGTTTTCAGATTAGTAAGACATGGAACCGTTTGCAAAGTTAGATCAGTTACTCTGTCTTCTTTTTGGGTCGGAAACCAGTTACTAAGACTTGATGAAACTATATACTAGCACCATAATGTTATGAATCAAGACAAACCGAATTAAACAAGTAAGGCTAAATCAAAGCCAATACTTGTCTCAAAGGAGCGAAGGCACTTCCTGATAGGTTGTTTGTAGCATAATCAAGATATCATCAATTACATATTGGGTAAGTACTGGGAATCTCAAAAACATAAATAGTCACGATCTTAAAGTTAACAAAGTTACAATTACTAAATCATTAAAAACCACAATCTGACTTTCAGAAGATATGTCCTTTGCCAAATGCCAAGTCCATCCTCTGATTCCACAAAGTCAAAGCGAGCAATAGCCATCTGCCTTCTAGTATGCCACTTGGTTATTCTGAAACCATACACAGGGAGATTCAAATCTTTGAGTATCATAAAATCTTTCCTGTAAGCCAAAAACAAATCCAAAACTGGCTAAAGAGCAATCCATACCTTAAATAGTTTCGGTTACTAGAGGCTTATGTGGAGGAGCCGGTCGACAGAGGATGGGATGAATCTTCATGTCAAGAGTACGCATAGCCTTGGCTTGATACTCAACAAGAGGTCCATCCGGCTTCTCCTTTGCCATAAATGTTATGTAAAATTTGGGTCTTGGGCCTCCTCGATAATTACCTCTCACCACGTCCACACACTCCACATTGGAATCCTTGAACCAATTTATGTTTCAGATTTAGCTACTTATACTAGAGTATGGATGGTGAATGATAACTAAACAAAAAGAAGAAGAAAAACAGAGAACTAGCCTTGTCTTGGTTGTGCTTTTCAAGACATACAGACACCACCTCTTCACAGGTGTCGCGAAAAGTTCTGCCGTTAGCCCTTCCCTGATCAAGTTTCACGGGATAGATTCGTCTGTACCAATTTCTTGGCTTAAGTCCTAGCTCAGCGTAAAATCCCTAATCACAAACAAATATTATACTAGAGATCATCGTCTATATTCCATGAATACGTTCAAAGCAAATTAGGTCGAACCTTGCTCTCGATCAACTGTCGTTTAACGATGCGAGAGAGTTCATGACGCCTTTCCATGTCGGCACGAGACTCTTCATCGGAGGAAAGGGCAGAGTCGTCAGGGGAAGAATACTCTACACCTTCGAAGCTGTCCACATCCCACTCAGGCGGCTCCAACATCGCCTTTGCAGCCTCAACCTGCTCAATTTTGGCTTTCGCAATGCGTTCTTCCATCTCACTACGGCTTTCCTCCTCCTCTTCTTCTTCTTCATCCTCCTCGTCTTCTTCATCCTCTGGTTCGAACTCAGCCTTACGCTTTGTTGGGCACGATTTGACAACGACCGGTGAAAGCTCCATGGGTTCTGCAGCCTCCTCAATCTTGCTCGAATCTCCTTCTATCGTCGCCTTGGCTGAGCATGCCACTGAAGATGCTGCTTCCATGGATTCCTCCAAATTGCTCGAATCATCCTTACTCGCCGTCTCAGCTGCGCAGGGTTTGAGAAACATGATGAAGATTGATGATCGCGAGTGAACCCTAGAACCCTCTCTGTTCCAATTCAATTGGGAAAGTGAAAACCAAAATATCATTTTTTTAGCCAACCATTGCATTATAAAAGCCCAAAAGGCAAATATTACAGCTTGCCTGAAATATGGGCCTACAATGTCCAACAACAGTGAAAATATCTCCACCGAAACAAGAACAAACCCAATACGTGGCACCCCATGAAGCTTCACGGCATGCAATCACCAGAAAAAATCCGATCAACGATAGAACGCCGGAAACCATCACCACGAAGCCGAATCTCTAAACGAAAGAGGACCCAAGCTGCCGATCAATCCCTTCCTCCATAAAATACCGCCGGAGAAGACTTGCAACAAAGAAAAAGCGGCTGCAATAACTCACCGGAAATCGCCCTATCAAGGAAGCTCCACGCCGGCTAAATACAAAGTGATTCAACCTTTTGATTCCTAAGGCTATATGGGAGAAGCAATGAAGATATGACTCCAAGAGGGAAGACGCCGAGAGAGACATTGAAGACAATCAGACGACTCGACGGAAGGAAGAACCGGAAAGGAGATCGGAAGGAAACCGATAGAAATCGGAAGAAAGATGTTATTCGGAAAGAAACACAACAAAAAAAAGGAGCTGGAGATTGAGAACATCTTCTTCAGAAAGATCCGGGTGAGAGAAGAAGAAGAAGACTCAATCGGAGGGAAACCAAAATATCTTTGCACCGTATCTTTTTAAGAAATTGTGTCTTAACCTTTGTAAAATATCTTTTACCCATAAAATTAGATATATTTATATTTACACCATTGTCGTTCTCATTCTTTTAGACCATCTCCAATGTATTTTCTATATTTTTTCCAAAATAATATTCTCTCTAATATTTTTTTTTACTAATAATATATATTTTTTTACTAAAATTGCGATTTAGCCCATTTATTTTATTTTTACAAAATTTTATAAAATCATAATATTATACGATCATATCCGATACCAAAATAAGAGTTTTTTTGGATTGGTACCGGTTCATATCTTTGAATCCGGATAAAATATCTAGCCATATTTTTTTTACAAATGACCAAAAAATATTTTTTCTCAAACATAATATATTTTATTTTTTATATTTATTTTAAATATTTAATAGTATTATTTATAATCTGTTAATTCTTATATTGTTAGTTATAAATATATTAATATTTAATTATTTTAGTTATAAATAAAAGTATTTGAAATTTGATGAACTGATTTGTAAATTAAAAAGTTCACCTCTATTATAGAATAAAAAACTGAGTTCCTCCATATATAGAGGAAAATAGAAATATCTCTATATATAGAGGAAAAAATAGAGATCCCTATTTTAGAGGTGAAAATAGAAGTGGATTGAAATAGATTTACCTCTAAAATAGAGTTTAAAGACAAATATAGAAGTAGGTTGGAGATGTCCTTAAAAAAAATTCTAAATATCCGCAAATTTGCAAAATTGCTATTTTTGTGCCAAATTTTATAAAATAATATTTTAGCGCTAAGAATTAAGGAATCATGATTTTGTGTTGAAGACTTAGGAAACCCGTTTCATTTGGTTGACATTATTGGCACTTTTCTTGCATTTGTCATTTTCTAAATGAATATAGACTATACAATACAATGTGAATCGTTTATCATACTAGGATTTAACCCACGCATTTGCGCGGGCTATTATATATTTTTGTGTTTTTATCTATTAAAATTTAGCCTTTTTATAACTCATATTAATATTAATTAATTCTATGTTTCATAGTCTTTATTCAAATAACATAAACATAAATTGTGGAATGTTGTATTTGAATATAAATTAGTATGATCAAGTACCTATGATATTGCAAATATTATACATCTTTTATTAGTTGTATTGAAATTTGTAGGATGACGTTACTTTAAAATAATTCTAGGGGTGGATGAAATATCCGAACAACCGACAAAATACCCGAATATGTCTTAGAGACCAAACCGGAAATCGAATAGGTACCAAAAATATAATTATATATCCAAAAATATTAATTCGATTTACTAAAATAATTTAAATACTCAAAACTAAAATTAAACCCAAAGATATCAATTACTTTTTAAACCGGAATAATTAAACTACCCAAAATATCTGAAATACTGAAAAGTTCTTAGTCAGATTTGTCAAAGTTTATTCAATTTAACCATTTTTTCTAAATATACCGAACACGGATGAAAGCGAACTGAAATCAAACCAAAATTCTAACATATCGAACAGATCCTATCGAAATATCCAAAACTCGAAAGAACTCATCTCAAACTGAAGAAATATTCGAATTCCCAGGCTTAAATAAACAAACATACACAATTGAATACTAAAGGCCTTCGAGAGAAACATCTCATGCCATACATCAAATAAGAATTCACACGGTAGCCCCAATCTGTCTACTATTTACTATCGTACAAAATGAACATAGAAAATACTCTATACAGAAAAATATATTTCACAAATCATTAATCTAAAAAAAAAATATTATGCAAATATCATAAAATATAAGAAGATATTTTGGTGATGCAAATGTCAACTTCAAAGTTGACAATTATTTTTAATACAATAAAAATTTATTGTTTAGAGAAAATAAAATCATTTAATATTACAACTGTTGTTTTTAGTTTATATTTTACAATTGGTTGTTACATACAACATGATAACATCTCTGTATTTTCTCCTTGATAAAAGAAAAGAAAAGGAATCTAAGAAGGATCATTCATTAGTACTGTTTTCTTTCACTATGACCATAAAAATATGGTGAGACTCAAAGAAAAAGATCAACACATAAGTCCCCATGAGATTCATCATCGACAGCCTTCCCATGTGTAGACGTGAGAAAAAAGAAAAAATAGTTGAACATAAAAGTAAAAATAATTTTCCCAAGAAATAAATGATTCAAACACAATTTTTTCCCGAAATCTCGTCACACTGCAATTGAGTACATCACAAGATATACATTCGGAGAAGGTGAACCCAAGATTAAAAAAATACAAACATCACTCCTTATTGCGCTTTTTTTTTCCACATCACCTACAACTTTCTAAAAAAACTTCATTACTTTTGTTACAAAAGATAAAATAAACTAAACCAAAAGATAGAAAATTGTTTCTTCACTTACATTCTCGTCAACCATTTTGAAGCTGAAAATTGTAGCCTCTCTTATAGGGACTTTGACTTCCTATGCCACTATAGCTGCATGTGCCTTAAATTTTTGAAATTATGCAAAGTTGCCAAAAAGGTTACAAAAGAATGATCATCAATCAAGGAATTTCACATTTTTTTAAGCTCTTTGGCGTTAAATGTAAAAGCAAATGATGTGTGCTTACCTTTACGGCAAATTACATGGAACTTAAGTCCACCTCTTGACTACATCAGTCTCTGAAGTTCAATAGTATGTTCGAGGCAGAAAATGCGAGGTCTTATATATCTGCATGACGTGTTCCATTCACAGTCAGACTTTTCTGGGGTAATTTCCTGAGCATCTGTAAAAAAATTGAGGGTCTGTTACCTATCTCTCCTTGTCTCTCTGAGAGATCTTTTAATGCATTTTCAGAAGGATGTACCACAGACATAAAGGGGAAGCCAAGAACGCCACACGCCCACATGCCAAGGATCCAAAATCAACTTGGAAATCATTAAGCAGACCATCATCATCGTCGTAGTATACATCTTTCAGCTTCTCCATGAACAAACTCAATTCCTCTAAAAGAGTAATCTTCTCTTTATTCTGCGTTGCAGAATAACCCTCCTCAAGTTCATTTTTTGCCTCTGCTGGAGATGAAACAACAGAAGTAGCATCAACCCCAGCAGCTGCAAGAGCCAGTACACTATGACGCGGAAGTAAATCAGGGTCCTACATCACAAAACGAAACCCCGGTGCTCAAAGTAGAGCTGATAAATTTTTTTTTCCGTTCAATATATCCTCTACAAAGCTTTTTCACATGGAACTCTCGTTCTTTTCTCTATCGATCTCTCAGTCGGGAGCTACGACCACCTGGTAGCAATGATCGTGGCACTCTGGAAAATTTAATATTTACACGAATATGAGAACAGACATGGTCCAGAAAAACTTAACCAGTTCTATGTACAAAGGGACAATGGAATTTGCCTTGAAACAAAGGACATGGTCAAGAGATATAGGATAATTCAGGCTGCCCGACGAACAGCAGCTTCCTTAGACCCACTGTGGATTTCCAAAATTAGCGGCTTCCCCACAGTTAAAACCTAGAAAACGTTAGATTAAATCGGTTTAGTTAAGGATTTTAAAAACGTAAGAAATATGTATTCCTAATCTAAGCCAAACTATCCACTTATATGGGAATTGACACATCATGTGTCTTCTGCAAGTTCCACCCTGAGAGTAGAGGTCATCTATTCTTTATATGCGTATACACAAAGGAAATATGGGAGATCATAATGAAGAAACTCATGGGGTCACAATACTCTGAAAGCTGGGACCAACTGATCGAAGCCATTGCAGACACATTAATGGATAAGACGACACTGTGGCTAGTGCGATATGTTCATTCAATCTGGCGGGAGCGAAATCGACGGAGACAAGGGGAGAGAAGTACCTTGGCCATTGGATTGGCTAGCTATATTGACAAAGGAGTTTGAAACCGCATCTCAACAATACATGAAGATGGAAAAGGGAGATATGCTTCTCTTATGGGAAAGTGGTTTGAATCAAGATGAAATGTATCTGTTTTGAGCTATGTTCCTTAGTTTTTGGTTAAGAATTACAAATAACAGAGCTGCAACTTGATGTAAAAAGGTTTTTTGTATTAATTTTAAATATTTTTACCAAAAAAAAACATACTATCCACTTATAATATGTGACTGATATCACTACTTAATAGAAATATGGTTCTTCATTCTCCTGATTAGAAGATCAATCCTCACCTCATGCTATGTCGTAAAACACCCCTTTTTCTCCAATGCTTTATTCAATTCTTACAATTTCTCAAACCCTTTGAAGAGTGCAAAATAGAAAGAATAGACTGCAATCACTAAGACTTGAAATAATGTTTTAAGATAAAAAGCTTTTTACAGTGGCCGAATCCTACATGGTAAGACCTCGGGAAAGTCGCAACAAATTCACCAGGATTTTGTACAAACCTACGTAGGAAAACAAACATAGATTAACATAGATATATTAAAATAGAAAACACATATTACCTTGCATCTCCGCATAACAGAAGTGAGAGTAAAAGGCCTACCTACAACAGGAAATGTCGGATGACATTATCATAGCCCAACGCCAAAGTAAAATGTTGAAGCCCAATTTGAGATTAAACCAAGACTTAGAATCTTGTTTGAATCAAACCGACGATTTAGATGTATCACGCCGTGAGACAGTGGAGAAAATCTGAGGAAGAACACCGAGAACTCCTAGGCCATGGAGAACCAAAGTTGAAGAATCTCGCTCAATTGCAGTTGAAATAGATTTTTATAAAGTAGGAGAAATGCGTCTGTTGCAATCGACCATTGCCTTTTTACAAAAAAAAAAAAAAAAAAAAAAACCATTGCGTCTGATACTAAGAAATGCAAAGTGATCTACAGTCGCGACTTTTGTTTGTTTTTTCACAAAAACTTTAGACCCAAATATATATGGGCTAACCAATTAAAAGCCCAAATTTTCTTTTTAACCAAAATTATACTAAACTTGCAACTCATAACTCTCCATGAGTAATCAATAATATAGGTGGTACAGCTGGCCTCTTCTACATATTCCACACGGTTAACTGCAACGTAAAAAACTAAAGTCACAATCAGGTAAACTAAAAGACTGAGAAGAAGAGGGAAGAATACTGTTTATCATCATAAGTCTTGTAGCTTAGTTGTTGGGGAGAAGAGCATATTAGATCCAGCAAATGAAAGAGATTAGAGAGTTGGTTCTACCTGGTGGGGTAGTTTACCCCAAACTCTTCCTCCATAGTACATGATTGGCCGCTCTGTTAAATAGAAATAAACTTGTAAACCAGTTCTAATAATAAGGGGATTGTAGAGATCAAGGTGGGAACGTACATACTTTTTGATTATGTTCCCAGAAACTCTAGCAGAAGAAGCCTAAAAAACCGAAAGGGTTTAGCAGAAAGTCAAACTCAACCCCTGAATGCACTTAAACTAACCAGATAGATCCATGGTTGGGTCGTTGTATGGATGCATTGCAGCTGCCTTCATTTAACAAATCAAGAGTACATAAATAAGCCACATCAATATAGTGCATAAGCAGTTATTTTATAACAGGACAAAAGTTTTTAAAAAGATGATGTGCTCTCCGACATTTTGCAAAAGATCTTCGAACATCTAAACCTGGAAATTGATGGAATTTTGTATCAAAAGACATTCCATTCGCTATTTATTCTGAAATAATAACTTGGGGATTAAAAAAAACACCACTCATTAATAGAAGAGAAAACTCTCATGTTCCTGAAATTTCTCATGAATCACAACAAACCATAATCTTCTATTTTTTTCTTCGTAAATCCATAATTTGACTCTCTGATTTATTCCGTTTCTCTGACCTTTAGTGATATTTGTACTGATTTGAGTCCTTGCGCTATTGACAGAAAATTGTTCGACGACATTCCGTGAAAATTGTGGCGTCTGTCTTTCCGTTGTTAATTCCTTTTCAATACTCTTCATAGATACGTCTTCCTGATTTAACTCATCATGACACTGTTATAATGTTTTTCTATTTGTCCTCCTTCGTTTCTAAAATAAAGGGTGTTAAACACTAAGAACAATGTCAATAACTTACTTCCTCTGCGGCAATTAGGGGTCTCCCATTTTCAGACCTAACGGACGATGACTTCCCGTCTTGTCGGAATTTTTTTCCACCCCAGTGTTAAGGACGCTCTATGTCTGCCATGTAATACCTATGCATCGGACTCAAAGGCCTATGAACACTGAAAAAGAATTGGACATATAAAAGGGTAAAACTATGAAAGTACCTGTTTTTGTCTTGTGGAAACTTTGTGAAGCTCTGACAAAAGTTTGCAAGCCTTTTATGCATTCCTGAGAAGCTATGATGTTGGACCGAAAAGGCAGAAAAATCAACTGAGGCGTTGTTTGGAAGAGTTACCATGTGAAGCGTAACATTTAAACTTAAGAAAAAAACATCACTATAATACCAATTTAAAAATCCTTTTAATCTCAATTGGAAAAGTGGAGAAGTTTTAAACTATCGGAAGAAACAGTTTTGATACTCGAAATGATATGCCCTTCTCCCTCTTCATCTATTGCGTTCATTCAATGTTTCAGTAAGCCACCATCGAATGTTCAATACTTGAATTTGCACTTTCAATACTTGAATGTTCCTATAATAAATCTCTGACGGCAAACGATTTAACACGATGCCAAGTTACGTGAAAGAAGTCTTCCAAATTCAAAGGCGGACATACATAACCACGTGAAGCAGACAAACATATACCAGAGACTCGAGATGCTTGTCAATGGAGGATACTTCCTGCCGGATCGCAACCAAAGCATCTGCAACGATGATAAACGCGCGGTAATTCCCAACAACAACCTCTTGCATTTGGCTATGAATCTGCTCCGGGTCAACTCGAAACAGCTCTGGCTCCTTCAAATTCAGTAACCGACACGATAGATTCAGAGATCCATAGAAAGAGATGTCAAGAGAAGAGAGGAGAGAGAAACCTTGTGGAGACGATCTGACACATACAGTTGCTGAGATGCGGAAGCGAGAGAGAGAGAAGAATCGCCTCCGGCGGAGACATCTCACCAATCTCCGTGGACATTCTGGATCTCCCTCCTGTAGGCGATGCTATCAAAATCTGGTAGAAGATGAAGAAGTGTAGCCTCGATCATGGAAAAAATGCACTAAGTATACATAAGCCTCCAGACGAGTCAGAGGGTCTTCGTTAGACGACTTGGGTCAATGGAGCTAAACCGAAGATTGATTGAAGTTCGGGTTAGTTATAAGGACTGGTTAATGTCCGGTTAAGCTTATGGTTTACTTCACACGTGACTTGTACGTGTGTAATCTCTTTGTCATTGGCTGATCTATAAAGCCGTTAGACTGAGTGAGCTACGAGTAGTGTGGTTGAGCTCGGTGATAGAGAGAGAAAGTACAAACTGATTACAGTAGAGAGAGAAAGTAATCGGAGCTGGTTGTACGGCGGCGATTGCCGTGTTCTTAGTGCATTGCTGGTTTCGATCCAGCCCCGGTGAGTATAGCTCTTCCTCGGATTGAGGAAGGAGGTGAACACCGGGTCACCAATCTCTGTCTTTGTGTTGTTCTCGGATTCTCAATTCTTAGGTCTTAGTCTTGATTGATCGCGAGTAGATTGAGTATTAAATCGAACAAATTGGTATCAGAGCGCCAGTTAGTTTTGGTGTAAAGATTCGTCCGATCAACGATGACAGGAACTAAAACAAAGATCGCAATCTTCGATGGCGAAGGAGATTTCGGTCTATGGAGAAAGAGGATGTTCGCACATCTCAGTGTGCAAGGTCTCAAAGACGTAATCACGGAGAAGGCTCGAGATACAGAAACATCGGAAGAAGATGAAAAGGATCCGGAGATCAAGAAAAAGAAGATCGAATCAGAGGAAGCAAGATTAGAAAGATGCGAGAAGGCTATGAATCTGATCTTTCTTGCTGTGGGAGATCAAGTGCTGAGGAAGCTCGACAAATGCACAACCGCTGCAGAAACCTGGGCAACTCTTGAGCGATTGTACATGGTAAAGTCACTTCCTAACCGTGTACATGCTCAACTAATGGTCTATTCATTTAAGATGAAGGAATCTAAGACCAATGATCAGAACATAGATGACTTCCTCAAGATGATAACTGATCTTAGCAATCTAAGCATAGAGGTTCCGGAAGAGGTTCAGGCAATACTGTTACTGAACTCCTTACCAGCAAAGTATGATCAACTTAAGGACACCTTAAAGTACAGCAGGGAAGTCATACAAGTGGAAGATGTGACAAACGCTGCAAAATCTAAAGAGAGGGAGTTTAAGAACTCACCTGCAAGTACAAGATCAGAAGGTGAAGGACACTATGCAAGAGGCAGATCCCCAACAAAGAATCAAAATCCGGTAAAGGAAAGCACAACATGTCGAGGTCCAAGTCAAAGGATGGTAAGAGAACCTGCTGGATCTGTGGCAAGGAAGGGCATCTCAAAAAGCAGTGCTATAAGTGGATTGAGAGAAACAAGAAGCAGGGGCAGTCTCAAGACAGAGGAGAGTCAGCTCTTGCCAGAGATGATGCCAGAGACCTAGTTGGTCTAATTGTTTCAGAGGTCAATCTGACAATGGGGGACATCACAAAAGAAGAATGGATTCTAGACACAGGTTGTTCATTTCACATGACTTCCAACAAAGAATATTTTCTGGACCTCAAGGATACTAAATCAGGGAGAGTAAGAATGGCCAACAATTCAATTGCTGAAGTAAAAGGAATTGGGTCCATTCGGTTCATGAATCCAGATGGAACAACATTCATTCTACACGATGTAAGGTACATGCCTGACATCTCAAGGAACTTAATATCCTTAGGCACACTGGAGGAGAAAGGATGTGAGTTTAAAGGACAGAATGGGATTCTAAAGGTTATTAAAGGCTGCATTGTATTCATGAAAGCTCAGAGGAGGGAGACTTTATATGTTCTAAATGGGACAGCTAAAGTTGCAGAAGCAAACTCAGCAGAGGGAAAAGAAAATCAAGATGATCAAACTCAACTATGGCATAGCAGGATGGGTCACATTGGTCAGAAAGGTCTGGAGGTTCTAAACAAGAAAGGCTGCTTTGAAGACAGCAAAGTCACAGCTCTAAAATTCTGTGAGGACTGTGTGAAAGGAAAGATTCACCGAGTCAGCTTTGGACCAGCTCAACATGTTACAAAAGAAAAACTAGACTATGTACATTCAGACCTTTGGGGATCACCCAATGTTCCATTTAGCCTAAGTAATTGTCAATATTTTATATCTTTCACTGATGACTTTTCTAGGAAAGTGTGGGTTTATTTTCTCAGGACCAAAGATGAGGCATTCAGGTGCTTTGTGGACTGGAAGAAGATGGTGGAAACTCAATCAGAAAGAAAGGTAAAAAGATTAAGAACTGACAATGGGCTTGAGTTTTGTAATGTGCAGTTTGATAGGTTCTGCAAAGATGAAGGTGTGGTAAGACACATGACATGTACATACACGCCACAACAAAATGGCGTTGCAGAAAGATTAAACAGGTCCATTATGAACAAAGTACGAAGTATGCTGAGTGAGAGTGGATTGGAACAGAAATTCTGGGCAGAGGCGGCATCAACTGCAACCTATCTGATCAACAGGTCACCCTCATCAGTACTAGACTTCCAAGTCCCTGAGGAAGTCTGGACATCCACAATGTCATCTCTATTAAACCTGAGGAGGTTTGGGTGTATATGCTACGTACACTCAAGTGAAGGAAAGTTGAATCCTCGGGCAAAGAAAGGAGTCTTCACCAGCTACCCAGAAGGAGTCAAAGGATACAAGATATGGTTACTTAAAGATCAGAAATGCATCATAAGTCGAAATGTGGTATTTAGGGAAGATGTTGTTTACAAAGATCTTAAGTCAAATCCAAACTCATGTATACTCTCAGATCATAGTGATGCTACTGACTTCTCTTTGAGTTTTGATCTTTCAGGAAACAAAGAAAGGAAAACAAATGCAACTCAAGGTGGAGCTACTGAGGTGGAAAGGATCACTGAAAGTATTATTGGAATACAACAAGAGGATCAGGAACATGAGATTAATACCGAGATCACTGACGAAAGTCAAGAGAGTGACAACAATCAACAATTGGTCAGTGACAGTCCAAAGAGGACACTGAAACCAAATGTCAGGCTCAAGGATTATGAAGTGTATGAAGACAATGACTATGCTGAATACATTTGTGGCTTGACTGAAGATGCTGGAAATCTGGAACCAGAAAGCTATCAAGAAGCCATGAAGGACCCTGACAGCAGTGAGTGGAAAGAAGCAACTATAGAAGAAATGCAGTCATTGTGGAAAAACAGAACTTGGGAATTGGTTGAGAAACCAAAGGATAGAAGAACCATTGGTTGTAAATGGGTCTTTAAAAGGAAAGCAGGTATTGCTGGAGTGGAGAAACCCAGGTACAAAGCAAGATTAGTAGCCAAAGGGTATTCTCAGAAGGAAGGCATTGACTATCAGGAGATATTTGCTCCAGTAGTCAAACATGTATCTATTAGGTACATTCTATCAGCAGTGAACCATTTCAACATGGAACTACAACAGCTTGATGTGAAGACAGCCTTCCTTCATGGTTTTCTGGATGAAGAGATCCTGATGGAACAACCAGAAGGTTTTGTGGATAACAGACATCCAAACCGAGTGTGTCTTCTGAAAAGGTCCTTAAACAGTCCCCTCGACAGTGGAATAAACGGTTTGATGACTTCATGGTGAAGAATAAGTTTACAAGAAGTGAGTATGATAGCTGCGTGTACTACAATGAGTCTGGTTCAAGAGACAAGGTGTTCCTTCTATTGTATGTTGATGATATCTTGATAGCATCTACAGACAAAGATCAGGTACAACATCTAAAGAGATCTTTGAGTGCAGAGTTCGAAATGAAAGACTTAGGCGATGCTAAGAAGATATTGGGTATGGAAATTCACAGAGACAGAAAAGCTGGAACTCTACGGATAACTCAAGAAGACTATATGCTCAAGGTACTTGGAAACTATGGAATGGATCATGCCAAACCAGTGGACACACCTTTGGGAGCTCACTTCAAATTAAAATCAGCGACAGACAAGGAGTATGAGGAACAGAGAGAATACATGGAGAACATTCCTTACCAGAATGTTGTAGGGAGCTTAATGTACTCTATGGTAGGAACAAGGCCGGACTTGGCTTATCCAGTTGGGGTTGTAAGCAGGTTTATGAGTAAACCTCTTAAGGATCATTGGCAGGCTGTGAAATGGGTTTTGAGATATGTGAAGGGATCAATTCAGAAAGGATTAAGCTACAAAAAAGGAGACAAGTTTGTGGTTAAAGGCTATTGTGATGCAGACTATGGAGGAGACAGAGATCAGAGGAAATCTGTCACATGCATGGTGTTTACTGCAGGAGGAAACTCTATAAGTTGGAGATCCACACTTCAAAAGATAGTGGCTCTTTCAACAACTGAGGCTGAGTATGTTGCGTTAGCTGAGTCTATCAAGGAGGCGGTATGGCTAAGAGGCTTTGTAGGAGAGCTTGGCTTCACTCAACAAGCAGTTGAGATTTACTGTGATTCTCAAAGTGCTATAGCACTGTCCAAGAATGCGGTTCATCATGAACGCACCAAGCACATGGACGTGAGGTACCACTTTGGTAGAGATTTGATAAACAAAGGAGAGATTCAAGTATTGAAGATACCAACTGCATACAATCCAGCAGATATTTTTACGAAGGTCCTACCAGTCTACAAGCTTAAGGAAGCATTGAGAATGCTTCGAGTTTCTGAGAACTAAAGTTCTTGGCATCCTGTAAAGGATGCAGTGCTCGGTCTAGAGCACA
Source organism: Orychophragmus violaceus (assembly GCA_030180135.1). Lineage (NCBI taxonomy): Eukaryota > Viridiplantae > Streptophyta > Magnoliopsida > Brassicales > Brassicaceae > Orychophragmus > Orychophragmus violaceus. Next base: position 100,902,952 of record CM058233.1, on the reverse strand, counting down.
GGAGTTCCGGTCAAGGAGCTAAAGATTCACCTAAGCTAAGAAGTTGATCGAGTCTAAGGTGGAGATTTGAAGAAGTGTAGCCTCGATCATGGAAAAAATGCACTAAGTATACATAAGCCTCCAGACGAGTCAGAGGGTCTTCGTTAGACGACTTGGGTCAATGGAGCTAAACCGAAGATTGATTGAAGTTCGGGTTAGTTATAAGGACTGGTTAATGTCCGGTTAAGCTTATGGTTTACTTCACACGTGACTTGTACGTGTGTAATCTCTTTGTCATTGGCTGATCTATAAAGCCGTTAGACTGAGTGAGCTACGAGTAGTGTGGTTGAGCTCGGTGATAGAGAGAGAAAGTACAAACTGATTACAGTAGAGAGAGAAAGTAATCGGAGCTGGTTGTACGGCGGCGATTGCCGTGTTCTTAGTGCATTGCTGGTTTCGATCCAGCCCCGGTGAGTATAGCTCTTCCTCGGATTGAGGAAGGAGGTGAACACCGGGTCACCAATCTCTGTCTTTGTGTTGTTCTCGGATTCTCAATTCTTAGGTCTTAGTCTTGATTGATCGCGAGTAGATTGAGTATTAAATCGAACAGAAGAAGACGAGATTTCACGATTTTCAATTTGGATTTGAAATCGCTCTTTCAGTTTTATTGTCTCCCCCCATGTTTTTTTCTCTTTCAAGTAGGGCTTTGAAATCCACTGTTTTTGCTCCGGCGACTTCCCCTGAGTCCTCACGGACCATGGACTCCTTTGAAATCCCCTGCTTTTGCTCCGGCGAATTCCCATGGATTCTCTCCGACCATTGCAGTTATATGTGGCTAACGGGACCGCTTTTCAAGGTCCGATAAGTAAGAAAAAAAATTGATCTCGAAGAGTTTCAACTGTTGGGAAGAAAATGGGTTTGAACGAAGATACAGAGGCTTTAAATAATTAATCGAAGAGACGTGATAAAAGAGTGTAACCGTCTATTTAAACCATTTGAGCATCTCCTTAAGTTATTGTGGGACACGTGTCACACAAAGAAGACAATAAAACCCAACTTTTATTATATATAAAACTAGATTCTGGACACGGACATTGTATTTTAGTACATTTTTTTCAATTTACACTCAAATGTAGTACAAAACAATACATTAAAATGGAAGATTATATAGTTTATATTAAGAAAGTGTTTATAGTTTTATTTTAGCTAAAATATAAAATAACATTATTTTAGTATTAATAAGTACTACTTCCAACAACATGTAACAACGTGTAAAGAACATTTCTGAATTACACAATAATAAAAGTAAAACAATACATTTGGATATATCTATTGTGGAGTATGCAAATGATACATAAGAGAAAAACATAGATGTGAAGTTATGAGCTCAGCAACTACTTGCAACAATGTGTAAATAACATTTTGAATGCAAGAAATCATCGGCAGGAACAGAGTGGAAATATAGATTGATATGCTCATAAAAACAGAGGAACGATAGCAAACATAATCAAATTTAAATTTTTTAAGTGTTGCCTAACTCATTTTTATGTCCTTAAGAGTTTTTTGGTTGTTTGCGAAAACTTGTTTTCCCTTTTTAAGTTAATTAGAATTAAGATTCTAAACAACACAAAATGTATGTTGGGATCGAGTAATATGTATTTGTTATGTCTAATATCGGTTATGTTTATTAAAGTTTAAAAGCAAAATAATTCTTATGTAATATAGTCTCACCTATTCATGAACTAAAGCTATATCGTTTCCTTAGACTCAGACAATTCATATTTGAAAGTAAATAATATTGATAGGTTTATCATACTTCCTCTGGGGTAATATCTTATGATTTCTTATAACTAATTTTTTTTTGTTGGTATATTTGCTGCTACCCCTATTAATAGGAAACTTAGAGTAAGAATGACTCAGCATCTTGAATCGGATGCATTACAGTTTTTAAAAAACATATGTAGGCTGGTGATTTATGTTAATATATGTAAAGATTCTAACACATTTTGAAAGCACTAAAAAGCCAAGACAGAATTGGTAATACATTTACAATCGAATAAAAATTGTACTTAAGCACAGATTTAAAGACCAATCAAATATCTACCTCATATTGAACATTAGGATTTATAACATGAATAAATCGAATAGAAATAAATAAATGGATCTATAAATTATATGGCTTTAACATTTACCTCATTGAGCCAAAAGTGTGACCTATGTCACATAGATTAGAGTTTGTAACCTGCGTTGTTTCGTCGAGTGAACTCTGAGTGAAACCAAACCTGGTTTTATGAAGTCTAATAAACCAAAATCTGTAGCTTTTAGAGGCGATCCTGCTTCCATGTTTATCTCTCTTACTCTTACCATGAGAACCCATATCTGAAAATTACACCTAAATTGCAATAAACAAATATTCAAAGAGTCCCTTCAAACATGGACTTTATTCAAATAACATAAACATAAATTGCCCAATGTTGTACATGAATACTATAAATTATATAAATTAGTTTGTGCAAGTATTTCTGATATTGCAATGTTATACTTCTTTAATCAGTTGGGTTGAAATTTCTAAGTTGACGTTAGTTTAAAGTAATTCAAGGGGTGGATAAAATATTCTAACATAATTGAAGCCCCAAAATATCCGAATAGGTCTTAGAGACCAAACTGGGAATCGAACATATACAAAAATATAATTATATATCTAAAAATATTAATTCGATCTAGATTTAAAATAATTTTAATACCCAAAATTAAAATTATAAATCCAAAGATATCAATTACCTTTTAAATGAAAATATCTGAAATATTGAAGAGTTCTTAGTAATTTGTCAAAGTTTATTATTTAACCAATTTTTTTTTAGATACTTCGAATTATCAAACACGGATGCAAGCGAACCGAAACCAAACCCAAATTATAACATATCGAAATATTCGAATTCTCAGGCTTAAATAAACCAAACATACACAATCAAATACTAAAGGCGTTTGATAAAGAACATCTCATGCAATAAAATGTAAATTTGACTCTTCTTTTGATCATCATACAAATACTGGAATGGTTGGATGGCTCTTCCATGATCATTTGGATCAAATTGTATACTCGGGTGCTTGTTGACTGCCATACTTATTCTCTGCACTTCATGCTAAAGCTTTAGGATTACTCTTTGCTATGGAATCTGCAAGAATCAAGAGCTTCGAAGATCCTTTTTGAAGGGGATTCGCAAATATTTATCAATCACCTTCCAAGCAAATCCTTTGACTGGTCTATTCATCACATTTGTTGTGATATAATGTCAACAACAACATGCTTCAGGAACTATGAATTTAGTTTCGTCCGTCGCAGCCTTAATTCAGTCACACTCACACATACGATTGCGTCAACATCGAGAGAATGTTATCTTCACTTTTGATTTCAACTCTATTCCAATCTTGTTATCTTGTTTCTGTAAAAGATTTTGTAATTGTTTAACATCAATGAGATTCTCATTTTGCCGGAAAAAAACATCTCATGCTGATACATCAAATACAAATTCACACGGTAGCCCCAATATGCTCATACATCTCATGATAATATTTCTTTTACTATCGTACAAAATGAACATAGAAAAACACTATAAGAAAAAATCTATTTCACAAATCAATAACCTAAAGGAAATATTATGCAAATATCAAAAAATATAAGAAGATATTTTGTTGCTTATCTTTACACCTTCTTGGAAGCAAATCAACTTCAAAGTTGTCAAATTTTTTTTTATACAATAATTTTTTAGTATTAGAGAAAAATAAAATCATTTAATATTACGACTATTGTTTTTAGTTAATATTTTACGATTGGTTGTTAGATACAACATGATAACATCTATTTTCTCCTTGATAAAAAAAAGAAAAGGAATCTAAGAAAGATCATTCATTAGTATTGTTTTCTTTCACTGTGACCATAAAAATGTGGTGAGGCTCAAAGAAAAAGATCAACACGAAAGTCCCCATGAGATTCATACAGCCTTCCCATGTGTACACGTGAAAAAGAAAATAGTTGAACATAAAAGTAAAAATAATTTCCCCAAGAAATAAATGATTCAAACACCATTTTTCCCCCAAAATCGTCACACTGCAATTGAGTACATCACAAGATATACATTCAAAGAAGGTGAACCCACGATTAGAGAAATCCAAACATCCACAGCCTCCTCATTGCTCTTCTTCTTTTTCCACATCACCAACAACTTTCTAAAAAAACTTTATAACTTTTGTTACAAAAGATAAAAGAAACTTAACCAAAAGATAAAAAAGGTTACAAAAGAATGATCAACAATCAACCAATTTCACACTTTTTTGTTTTAAGTTCTTTGGCGTTAAATTTAAAAGCAAATGATGCGTGCTTACCTTTATGGCAAATTACATGGAACTTAAGTCCACCTCTTGACTGCAGCAGTCTCTGCAGTTCAATGGTATGTTCGAGGCAGAAAATGCGAGGGCTTATATATCTGCAAGACGTGTTCCATTCACAGTCGGACTTTTCTGATGTAATTTTCTGAGCATCTGTAAAATTAATAGATGCAATTAACAGGCTTCGACGACTAACATTGATGCTGTAGTTCACAGCTTGGATAAAAAAATGAGGGACTGTTACCTATCTCTCCTTGTCTCTCTGAGAGATATTTTAATGCATTTTCAGAAGGCTGTACCACATACATAAAGGGGAAGCCAAGAACGCCACATGCCACACATGCCAAGGATCCAGAATCAACTTGGAAATAATTAAGCAGACCATCATCATCGTCGTAGTATACATCTTTCAGCTTCTCCAAGAACAAACTCAATTCCTCTAATTTTGCATTCCAGAATGACCCTCCTCAAGTTCTTTTTTTTTGCCTCTGCTGAGATGAAACAGCAGAAGTAGCATCAACCCCAGCAGCTGCAAGAGCCAGTACACTATGACGCGGAAGTAAATCAGGATCCCACATCACCAAACGAATGTCCGGTGCTGATTCTTGTTTTCGTTCAATATATCCTCTACAAAAGCTTTTTCACATGGAACTCTCGTTCTTTTCTCTGTCGATCTCTCAGTTGGGAGCTACGACCACCTGGTAGCAATGATCATGGCACTCTGGAAAATTATACTCGAATATGAGAACAGACATGGTCCAGCAAAACTTAACCAGTTCTATGTACAAAGGGACAATGGAATTTGCCTTGGAACAAAGCACATGGTCAAGAGATATAGGAGCTGTTGATGGGACAGCATGGCAAGATAATTCATGGCTGCACGACGAACATCAGCTTCCTTAGAGCCACTGTGGAGTTCCAAAATTAGCGGCTTTCCCACAGTTAAAACCTAGAAAACGTTAGATTAAATCGACTTAGTTAAGGACTTTGAAAACATTAGCAATATATATTCCTAATCTAAGCCAAACTATCCACTTATAATATGTGACTGATATCACTACTTTAGAAATATGGTTCTTCATTCTCCTGATTAGAAGATCAATCCTAACTCTTTACCCCATGCTATGTCGTAAACACCCCCTTTTCTCCAATGCTTTATTTAATTTCTCAAACCCTTTGAAGAGTGCAAAATGGAAGGAAGAGACTGTAATCACTAAGACTTGAAAGAATGTTTAAGAGAGTTGATCATGAGCAAAAACAATGATCATGAAGAGTAACTTCTATGGAGAGAGTTGATGCTTCTTTTTGTGTCTAGTATAAGAGGAGAATGGAGATGTGTCATAGATATAAACAAATTGTAAAAATAAAAAAAAGAAAGGAGTAGGGAACGTGGGTTGGGGAGTAAAGTTATGGAGCAGTTAGAATTCTTGAGATCGCGTAGGAAAACAGTTTGTAAAATCAAAATTGCTATTTACTGTAGAAAATATGATATAAAATATTACCAATTCAAAAATATGTGATTTGAAAATATAAAGTTCTATAAAACAATACTGATCTTTTAATAGAGTATTTCTAACATAAGTATAAAACATTTAAAACATTATATTAGAAAGATGTTTCTGAATTAAGTGTAGCTTATCACTTATCTGATTAACTCGGTTGGGTTATGAGGATTGAGATCTTCTTCATGGTTTGTATCCATAGCAGAGAATCCCAGCCGGTAGAACTACATGAAATTTAAGAAAACAGGAATGTTCAGATCAAAATACATTAAATAAGAAACACAATACATTTGGTGGAACTTCATATTTATGTTCAAGAATTGAAGGTGATGAACATCTGAAAATTTAAAAAGACATAAGCAATTGTACATATCCAGTGAGGAATTGCTGCAACACAACCAAATCCTGCTAAGAGAAAGGCCTTTTTGTGTTCATTGTACCTTTTCAGTGAGGAATTGCTACAACAAACCAGCAGAGTGACCAACCAAGTTGATAGGATACAGATATTCCATTCTGGAAATTCCCCTGAAGGATATCAACAATTCATGAGCATATTTTAGAGTGAATATAAGGCTTCTGAAGAAGCAAAAAAAAAAAGACATTACTTTTTTCATATAAACCACCAAAATCTGTTTTACCGAAGCTTCTACTACGACCTCTGTATTTACAGGATCCAATTAACTATCTGAAAAGAAAAAGGAGGGTTTTAAATGTCAAAGAGAGAAGAATAACTTCGGCGGTTTCTCCCTTCGACGGCAAACATAGATTGGGGTAAGGATTAAGAAGATTGCACAGGATTTGAGGGTTGAGAGAAGAAGAGAAGTCGACATCTATAACTCCCGATTTTCTCAGATCCACGAATTCATGAAATATAACATAAACAAATAGCAATTGTGATTTCATAGACTGCTAACCAAATCGGGATTTGAGGATGTAAGGATCGAAGAAAAAAAATGATTTCGTACATTCCGATGTGAGAGTTAGAGAAGACGAAAATGGAGATGTGAGGATTGCAGAACCTTTCGTTGGAGGAAAAAGGGGGAGAAGTTTTATCAGAGAGATGGAGAAAGATAAAAAAAATTAAAGGAATAGTCATCAGAATTTTTTTTGGAATAGTGACCAAATAGGTTGACACGCTGGCATAATCCTCTGTTCTGATTGGAGGATTGCTGACTTTTTCTCTCTCATTACTTGTCTTTTATATATATTAGATATTTGATAAATTAATAAAACTTTAGTTTTAAAATTTAGTTTTTCAAACAATTAATATTTCGGTAAATATTTTTTTTTTCTTTCTTTTGAACAATTTCATTAAAACTCGTTAAATTAATAAAATATATGATCCAAACATTATTAATTTATAAAAGTTTTTTTTTTGTATGTTTCAGAACTTTGGTTTGAATAACCAATCTAGTGGTTGGATAGCCAATTAAAATATTCTAATTCTATCATTTCCGCCAGTTAACAAATCCTTTTAAAATTTAATTAATATATTCTCATCACGTCTTTTAATTTAAATTACATCTTCTAATCCTATTATTTTTGGGATATGTCATATGTGATCATATAAACCTACCGATTTCAACTAGTCCTAAGCTACAACGGACTCATCTAAAATTGTCCAAAATACGCGTTTAATGTTTGGTCATTGATTTATAAAACGAAAAGGAAGTGGACAAAGTTGATTTTAGTGTCTGAAGTTTCTAGCTTCTTGTCTTTGATGATTAGAGCATGTGCATTGGTGAATCTTTCCTTGGGTTCTTAACTTTTTTTAATAATAATTTTTTTTTTTTTGCAGATGTGAAAAAAAAAATGAAAAAAAATAAAAAAATCAATCATATGTCGCCACGTGGCGTAAATAATTAAAAACTCAGCTATTAAAAGTTCTTAATTAAGAATTTTTATTAAGAACTTCTTGTAAGGTTCACAATATTATACTATTTTTTTATTTAGGAACTCTTGATAAGAACCCTTCTAAATCTCGTAATGTACATGGTCTTACAATTGGTGTTTTATTAGCAGAATGAACAAGTAATTTCGATTCTTCTATTTTATTTTCTTTATAAAAAGTAAAACTGAGTTTGACATGAGGGTTGTAAAGACAAAGGAAGATAAAATTGATAAGAATCTCAAGTTCTCAACGTTTCGGTCTACGCCGGTTGGTTTGGTTTAGGAATGATCTTGCCTATAATTATTCGGTCCAAATCCGATTCAACATACGACACAAGTCAAACGACCCAAGTCCTAAAAGAAGATCTACTTTAAGAGATCAACATAAATATCGATGTACTTACACACCAATCTATATCATATGAATAGAAACTGGTATTTATTCATTATATATTTCGAAAAGTAGATAATACATCATGAGAAAACATTCCACGACTGATGATAAGTACACCAACTTTTATTTGTTACAACTACGAAAGTGATCATGATTTATATCTCAAATCAATAAAACCACCCATTTATTATTATAGCATATGTAAAATTAACGACTTGGGGGCAAAGATACATGTTGACCCTTTTACTTGACGCCATTGACGTCTTTGAGTGAAGCTCCATCTTCAGTGGAGTGGCGTTCACAGAAGCTCTTCAATCTTGCAAACGCATCCTCCAACGTTGGAGTGTCCATGTCGATAGAATGCCTCAACCAGTTCTTCTGGCTAAATGCAATCCCTAACCAATCCACCACACAACATGAACTATATATGTTAAAACCCTACATCATCGCCATACGTTATCTTAGGCAAAGGGATTTAACAAATTAGTACCTGGTAAAACAACGAGGCTTTCTTCCACAGCGAGCTTCTTAGAGAAGTCTTGATCGTCTTCAATGTCCACAAAGCACGATAAATCCACCTTGGTCTGCGACCATGCACATTAATGATTGTTACGTTCAATGTGAAGATTGTCTCAAAATAAATGAAGATAAAGAGTGTCTTAAAAATGTAACAATAATAATAACAATGATAGAATACCCATAAGAAGGTGCATGCTTCGGGTTTCATGTAGCAAGTGAGGCCAGGTATGTGCTTGAGCTTAGCATATCCAATATCTACTTTATCTTTCAGATACCTTCCCCTCGTGTCGAAGAATTCTTTAGGAGTTTTCTCCAAAATGTCAGGCACAGCCGCCTTTATGCATTAACATATGAGTGAAATAAACCATAATTAAATATCTTGTTCACTCTTACAATAAGAGTAAGAGAGTAACCCAAATTTCCCGACATCAAACCGTCCTTACCTGAATAACAGTCGGAGGTTTAGCGTTTATCTGGAGAAATTCGTTGACAGCTTGTACTATCTGTCCAGACATAACAAAATAGTTAGGCCAAAAATTAAAGGCAACAAAAATATCAAATATAGTAAGGGATCTAATTATATAAGTATAAATGTATGGCAATGATGTGTTTTATTGTTATGAAATAGTGTGTGTGTGTGTGTTTTTAATGTATATGCTTATCGGACCTTAGTGTCTTTGAAGACACCATCTAGGTCGTGTAGTGCGAGCCAGCCAGTTCGCCATCCAGGGACATTCCATCCCTTAGATAAGGATCCGAGTGTAATCACTGGTACGATGGACGAGAATTTTCCCATCGGAACAAAAGGGTTATTCCCAAAGACGGTCCATCTAAAAACTTCATCAGAAACCACCATAATCGAGAGCTCCCTAGCCAGTTCAGCGAGCTGAGGTTCAACCATTACAAGAGAAACAAATTATATTATCTACATAGTCAAGTGAATATTTCAGTAGTTAGAAGACTAAAGCGTCTCTAATTACCTGTTTGAGATGAGCCTCGGAGTAGGTGTTTCCATTGGGATTGTGAGGGTTGATTATAAATATCGCATGCGTGTTCTTGTCTGCCAACTTTTTGACGCTTTCGAAGTCGATCTCAAAGTTTTTTTCAGGGATAAAATCATAGTGACGAACCTCAAGGTTCTTGTAAATGGAGCGGACTAAATCCCATGGGAAGCCCGGACTCGGAAGCAAAATATTAGCTTTTGGTTTAGCCAGAATATCGACCGCGAGGTCAATCGCTCGTTTGCATCCAACAGTCATAAACACGTCATCTGCTGTTAGCTTCTTCGGAAGATCTCGGCTTAGATACTCTGCTACGGCACTAAGAATAACGGAAGCAAAAAAAAAAATGATTATGTAGTCATAGAAATTATACAAATCTAACTATAAGTGGGGATAAATTAGAATTAGTCTAAAAATATTCGGTCTGTCCCAAATTTTTTGGAGCACTTATTATTAATAGCTTATATGTTATTTAACCAATATGGGCAAGTAAAAAAAGTTTATATATTTAAAATGATTAAGAATTATTTATTATTTTTAATGAAACATACTTTTATTATTTTGTATGTTTTATATATATTACCGTTTGGCGACCGGAAGGCCAATGGCAGGAGCGTGTTGGAATGAAAAATTTATAAGTTTGGAGAAAGTGTTTAAGAACTTAGAAGACAAGAGAGAATTTTTGGAAGAAGAAAGTTTTTATTATGCTTAGAAAACAACTTGAAGACATGATTACAAATGAGAGAGGATGGAGGTATTTATAGCCTCCATATTACAAAATATCTTTAATATTTTAATTACAATTCTAGATAATTCTTAGAGAATATCTAGATTATTTTACAACAATTATCTAGATTTTTCTAAAAAAAATCTAGATTTTTATTCTTAAGGAGGTGGAAGAGTTTTCTAGATGATTTAAGGAGGTGGATATGAAGATATTTTTCAAGGGAGTTTTCTAGAAGTTGGATCAATGTTTTGGGTTTTTGTTGGATCATAACCCAAGTATTAACTTGATCCAAAATCAAGTTTAAAGTTCAACACCCCCTCTTAAACTTGATTTTGCGACTCCAAGCAAACTTCTCATCTTGATAAAGTCTTCCCGCTTGAGTGGCTTGGTGAAGATATCGGCTACTTGATCATTTGTCTTCACATGCTCCAATTGGACATCCATCTTGGTAACACATTCTCTAATGTAATGATAGCGAGTGTCGATGTGCTTACTCCGATCATGGAAGACTGGATTCTTCGCCAATGCTATTGCTGACTTGTTGTCCACAAAGATCTTGGTTGGCTCCTCTTGTGGCAAACTCAATTCCTTCAGCAAGTTTCGTAGCCAAATAGCATGACAAACACAGGAAGTAGCTGCTACGTACTCCGCTTCACAAGTAGAAAGAGTGACAATCGGTTGCTTCTTTGACATCCATGTGAAGGCGGTTTCTCCAATGAAGAACACAAATCCACTTGTGCTCTTTCGGTCATCTATATCTCCACTCCAGTCGCTATCGCTATATCCAACAAGCTTGTAATCATCAGAAACAGAGTAGTACAAGCCAAAGTTTATGGTACCTTTGATATAGCGAAGGATCCTCTTGGCGGCCTTGAAATGAGTTGTTGTTGGTTGCTCCATATATCTGCTCACAACTCCGACTGCATGTAAGATATCAGGCCTTGTGCAAGTTAAGTAACGCAGACTTCCAACCAAGCTCTTAAAGAGTGTTGGATCCACACTCTCTCCTTCCTCATGTTTTGATAACTTGGCTCCACATTCCATTGGCGTGCAAACTGGATTTGAGTCATCCATCTTAAACTTCTTAAGCACCTCTTTAGCATAACCTTCTTGAGTAATGAAGATTCCATTATCTTCTTGCTTCACTTCAATTCCAAGGTAGTAAGACATGAGTCCAATATCGGTCATCTCGAACTCCTTTGTCATCTCCTTCTTGAAATCCTCGAACATTCTTGGATTGTTTCCTGTGAATATCAAGTCATCTACATACAAGCACACAATCAATATATCATTGTTTTGAGTTTTGATATAGAGTGCGTGCTCATATGGACACTTGATGAAGTTCTTCTCCTTGAAGTACTTATCAATCCGTGTGTTCCATGCTCTCGGTGCTTGTTTTAACCCATAAAGAGCCTTCCTTAACCTCAAGACTTTGTCTTCTTCTCCCTTGACTATGTAGCCTTGTGGTTGCTCAATGTAAACTTCTTCTTCAAGGTCTCCATTTAAGAAGGCTGATTTGACATCCTTTTGATGTATCCTCCAACTCTTTTGGGCTGCCAATGAAATGATTAGTCTAACAGTTTCTAGACGAGCAACGGGAGCAAATACCTCATCATAGTCGATTCCGGCTCTTTGGCTATAGCCTTTTGCCACCAATCTCGCTTTGTATCTTTCAACTTCTCCTTTAGAGTTCTTCTTCGCTTTATACACCCACTTTACACCGATAGCTTTATGCCCTTTTGGAAGTGAGGCTAACTCCCATGTATCATTCTTCTCTATCGCCTTAATCTCTTCATCCATTGCATTTCTCCATGTCTTCTTCTCCATAGCTTCTTGAAAATCCATGGGCTCGGAATCCGCAAATAGACAAAATAAGGTAAGATTGTCTTGATTTTCAGTTACCTCATAAAGCTCTTGTAGACTTCTAAAACGTGGAGTCCTTTCGCTTGAGGTTTCATCTCCTTGAGAACTAGATGTTGGTGAAGTTGGTGGGGTAACTGGTTGCTCCTCTCTTGGTTGCTCCAAGACTTCTTCTTCAACATGCGGGAAGAAGTTGTAGTCTTCATTGTTTGATCTCCAATCCCATTCTCCTTCTTCATCAAAGATGACATTCCGGCTGATGATTGTCTTCTTTGTTTCAGGATTGTAGAGCTTGTAGCCTTTGGAGTTAGCATCATACCCAATGAAGATGTACTTCTCGCTTTTATCATCTAGCTTGCTTCGCTTCTCATCTGGTACATGAGCATGAGCAAGGCTTCCAAAAACTCTTAGATGTGAAACACCTGGTTTTCTTCCACTCCAAGCTTCTTGTGGCGTCTTTCCCAAAACACTTCTTGTTGGAGATCGGTTTGATAGATAAACCGCACACGCAACTGCTTCAGCCCATAACTCCTTTGGTAGCTTCTTACTCTTGAGCATGCTTCTTGCCATCTCAAGGATCGTCCTATTCTTCCTTTCGGCTACTCCATTTTGTTGAGGGGATCTAGGCACCGTCAATTGTCTTCGAATACCATTATCCTCACAATACTTCAGAAATTCCTTGGAAGTGAACTCTCCTCCACGATCAGATCTCATGGCTTTAATCACAAGGCCACTTTCCTTCTCAACATGGGCTTTGAACTTTTTGAAATTTTCAAACACCTCTGATTTTTCTTTCAAAAAGTAAACCCATGTCTTTCTTGAGAAATCATCAATAAAGAGAAGGAAGTAGTTACTCTTACCGAGTGAACTTGGCTTGATCGGGCCACATACATCTGTATGTAAGAGTTCTAGTGGCTTCCGCGCTCTTGTCTCCGACTCCTTTGGAAAACTCATTTTGAATTGTTTTCCAAGTAGACATCCTTCACACACTTGATTTGGATGATTGATGCAAGGCAATCCTCTCACCATTTCTTTCTTGGAAAGTAGCTCTAAGCCTCCAAAATTGAGATGCCCGAACCGAAGATGCCAAAGCCAAGACTCCTCCTTGTAACACATCTTGAGACATTGTGCAATGTCATTTTGAATGTTTAGGACAAACATTCTATTCCTCGCCATTGGCACCTTGGTGATGAGATTGTTTTCATTGTCTCTTATAGAAAGGCTATTATCCTTTAATTGGATATCATAACCTTTCTCTAAGAGTTGTCCTAGGCTCAAGATGTTGGTCTTCATGCTTGGAATATAGTAAACATTGGAAATGAATTGATGATCTCCATTCTTCAGTCGGATGAGAATGTTACCTTTGCCTTTTACTTCCATCTTTGATTCATCTCCTAAAGCGACATCTCCTTTCACCGATTCATCAAGCTCCACGAACAAGCTTCTTTTTCCGCACATGTGATTGCTTGCACCACTGTCGAGGTACCATTTGTGAACCTCATTTTGTTCATCCTTCTTATAGGCCATCAATAGCATATCCTCTTCTTTGCTCCTTTCTTCAGCATAGTTGGACTTCTCTTCAACTCTATTGTTGTTTGGAGCCTTACACTCGGAAGCATAATGTCCAAAATTTTCACAATTGTAGCACTTAACATTTGACTTATCGTACCTTGATTTTGGACTTCCTCTCCCACGGCCTCTTGATGAGCTTTCTCCTTTTTGGTTGGTATGTTCTTCATATGGTCTCCAACCACGTCCACGACCTCTTCCTCGGGCTTGGCCACCTCGTCTTGGATGACTAATCCGCATCTTGAGTACTTGCTCCGTGATGTCTTCCTTCTTCTTCTTCTTTTCTTCATAAGCTTGTAATGATCCAAGTAGTTGCTCAATTGTCATAGTCTCCAAGTCTTTTGTCTCTTCAATCACAGTGACAATATGCTCGAATTTTGAATCCAATGATCTAAGAACTTTCTCCATGATTCTCACCTCATCTAACTTCTCACCATTTCTTTTTAGGTTATTAGTAACCGTTAGAACTCTTGAGAAGTAATCAGAGATGAGTTCACCTTCCTTCATTTGCAATGCTTCAAATTCTCCTCTTAGAGTTTGAAGACGTACCTTCTTAACTTGCTCCGCTCCCTTGTAAGAAGTTCGAAGCTTCTCCCATGCTTCTTTGGCCGACTTTGCTCCGACGACCTTCTCGAATGTGTCTTCATCTAATCCTTGATAGATTAGACAGAGAGCCTTCTTGTCTCTCTTCCTTGAGTCTCTCAAACCATCCTTTTGAGTTTGAGATAGACTAGCATCATTCTCCGGTTCAATGAAGCCTTTCTCGACTATCTCCCACACATCATGTGCTCCTAGGATAGCCATCAACCTTAGACTCCAATTATCATAGTTGCTCTTTGTGAGCATCGGGACTTGGAAGGGAACACCATTACTTGCCATCTTTAAGAGAATCTTATGGCTCTGATACCACTTTGTTGGAATGAAAAATTTATAAGTTTGGAGAAAGTGTTTAAGAACTTAGAAGACAAGAGAGAATTTTTGGAAGAAGAAAGTTTTTATTATGCTTAGAAAACAACTTGAAGACATGATTACAAATGAGAGAGGATGGAGGTATTTATAGCCTCCATATTACAAAATATCTTTAATATTTTAATTACAATTCTAGATAATTCTTAGAGAATATCTAGATTATTTTACAACAATTATCTAGATTTTTCTAAAAAAAATCTAGATTTTTATTCTTAAGGAGGTGGAAGAGTTTTCTAGATGATTTAAGGAGGTGGATATGAAGATATTTTTCAAGGGAGTTTTCTAGAAGTTGGATCAATGTTTTGGGTTTTTGTTGGATCATAACCCAAGTATTAACTTGATCCAAAATCAAGTTTAAAGTTCAACAGAGCGTAGGCGTTTCCCGTGCCGGAGAGAACAACATTAACAACAGCTTTTTCGGCTTTATGGCTGGTCTCGGCGGCCTTGCTCCTCGGGGGCAAAGCGGGCTTGCCATTAGGATCAGAGAGAGCATAGAGTGCAGAAGTGTAGGCACCTAGGGTGGCCGAAGCAGCTTCTTTGGCCGCCTCGCTCCCGCTGAACTGCCACTCAATGCACTTGTGGGTCGTCATTATTTCTTACTTCTTTCTCTTTCTCTTTATGTAGATTTTGTTTTTGGATGATCAACTCTCATTGCTACGAGTTGGAATATATAGTGGGAGATTTCTAACTGCTTTTTTTTTGCCAATGATTTCCACATTGTTCTATACACTTGTTATCTCACGTAGGATATTAAAACAAAGATAGAGGACAAAAGAAAATAATGCATGTATATCTCTATACTATCTTCTTTCAATTATTGTGAGTCTGATCAATGTAACAAGACGATCTAGTTTAGAATGAATGGTCCTATAAACCCTTGTAGAGTCGTATTCTCTTTTATCATATACGTGTAACAGAAACAAAAATGATTTAAGAAAAGTAATGGACAGAATCATTTTGGTTCTGATACACATATGATAAAGGAGAAGTTGACAAAAAAATATGATAAAGCGGCTTCGGAATCACGTGGGTTTATAGGACCATTCATTCTAAACTTGATCGTCCTGTTATTTTGAGACTCAAAATTAATTTTTTTTTCTTTAAAACTTTCATTCAAAAATAATTGAAAGAAGATATAGAGACTATATAGAGATACATCATACGTGTTTTTGACCTTTACTTATTATCAGCTTCTAAGGAGAAGCAAAGATTCTTACGTACGTTCTTCCTTTTTTTTGTCTCCGTCTTCCAACGAATAGAGGAGGGAGACCACCCATGTTTATGTTATTGTATTTCCCAATTTGTATTTTTATTACGTCATCTTTATCATAAAAAATGAAATACATTTCCAAAAGAAATTTATTATATATATTATATGCTTATTAGATATTTATGTCGATCATATTTTTCACAAATAATTTTGTTTCTAGGACTATCGATTTAGATAAATCTTGTAATATCCACAAAAAAATACAATGTTCAAGTCATATTTTCTAAGAACAAATGAATTTTGATTTTGCTAATAGCTAGTATGTCGAGAATACTGTACAAAATAAAATGTTGCTTTGTCAATGAATCAAATAATTATAGTTAGTCTTAAATTACATAAAACCAAAAAAATGAGTCAAATAATTATAATTATCCAAATAATTTAGAATATTTTAAGTACAAAACCGAATTGATACCGAATCAAAAACTTAGTAAATATTTACCATTATATACTTAAACTATTGGTTTTTATGATGGATGGAGAAATTCCCAAACAAATTAACATGGAAACGAAATCAAAATCAAAATTTGACATATAACATTTATGTTATTTTTCCGTTTGGATGCTTTGTAAATTTAAATAATCAAAGTATTTAGAAATATAATTTAAAATTTTAAAATATTACTTATATTTATACAAAAAATTAACTGGATATTATAAAAAAATAAATCACCCAAGTATTTTTTTTTGAAATTACCAAAATTTTAAATTACCAATATTATATCCAAGTTATCCAAACTTTACCTAAAAATAAAATAAGAACAACCAAACCGAATCTGATTATTTTAGTTATTAACCGGTTCTCAGTTTCACTATCCAAACCAAATAAAAAAAAACAAAAATACCAAATTGAAATTGATCTAAATTTCATAAATATATGACTGGTTCTTATATTTCTATATACAAAATATTTGATTACAAAACCGAACCAAATATCTGAACGTCCAGTCTACCGAGGCACTCATCATAATTTCAAAATTCATTTCTCAACTAATATATAAGAAATACACCTAAGACCACCAAACTTTATTTTGATTCAAAAAATACATATATTTTTTTTTTAACTCAATGATATAGTGGACTTTTGTAAACTATTATCAAATGCATAGCACATGTTATTCCATAATATCTCTAATAATTTTGTCAAAAAACAAACCCAACGACAACATAAGTAAGACGAATAGAAGTTTAGGAATCAAAATTTGCTAAATTATGATTTAATTTCATTTGAAACGTATACAATTGAAAATAAGAAAAAGTCAACGAGAGTAACATATACACCAATCTTATCAAAATTGTAGGCTAAAGTTTTATAAGAATGTCAGTCTACGTGGTTTGTATTAGCTATTAGGAAGTGCTTTTGATACTAATAATCCAGTCCGATCTTCTTCAACATGCTTTTGAGCGATACGACACTAGCTACTAGCTACCTATGTATTTGAAATATTTAAGAGAATAATATTTATGTACGAGAATGAAATTTCACACCAGAGTCCAAATTACTTAGAAATGAAAAGAAACTGAAATTTTTTAACTTTATTTTTAAAAGCAGGAATACAACAACATACTGAAATACCATGAGAAACGATTACTTGATTGGTGATAAAGTACACCAACTTTATTTGTTACAAATACGAAAGTGCTCATGATTTATCTCAAATCAACAGAACACCCATTTATTATCATAGCATAATAAAAAGACTTAACGCAAAGATACATATTAGCCCCTTTAGTTGACACCATTGAGGTCTTTGAGTGAAGCTTCATTTATAAAGGAATGGCGTTCACAGAAGTTCTTCAATCTTCCAAAGGCATCCTCCAAAGTTAGAGTGTCCATGTCGATAGAATGCCTCGCCCAGCCCCTCAGACCAAAAGCAATCCCTAAACCAATCCAACACAACATATATGTTCTTTTGTTAAATAATAAAAAATATGTTAGACTTGATAGGTTTCTAACTCACAATTAAACGTTGATCATAGGTAATGCATGGGATAATACCTGGTAAAAGGACGAGGTTTTCTTCAGTAGCAAGCTTTTCACAGAAGTCTTCATCATCTTTAATGTCCACAAAGCTTGATAATTTCAGCTGGGTCTGCGAGAAGAAATTATTCAAAAACTTAAAAAGATTTTTTCAAAATAATAAAAGGTAGAAAGTATTAGAGAAATCTAGTAAAAATATAATACCCATAGGAAGGTGCAGGCTTCAGGTTTCATGTAGCTTGTAAGGCCAGGTATGCCCTTGAGCTTAGCATATGCAAAATCCGCTTTATCTTTCAGAAAGCTCTGCCTCCTATGGAAGAACTCTTCAGGAGTATCGGCCAAGATGGTAGGAATAGCCGCCTACATGATTAAGTTTAACAAATTTGCCAAATGTATACAAATTAAAATTGGTAATAAGTGGACAAGTCCATAATTTTTTGTTATATCTGGTTACAACAAGTGTCCAAACTAGAAAGTTATGTACCTGGATAACAGTTGGTGGTTTAGAATTTATCTCAAGGAATTCCCTAGCAGCATTCAAGACCTGATTAATTAGGGCAAGAAAATTAATAAGAATGAACATTTTTAGTATTAGTAACAAACAATATATTGTAAATAATGATATATATCATGTATATTCTTAAAGAGTGATCGAGCAAAATGAACCGGACCTTGGTGCATCTAAAGACACCATCTAGATCGTGCAGGGCGACCCAGCCAGTTCGCCATCCGGGGACAGTCCATCCCTTCGATATGGACCCAAGTGTAATCACGGGTACGATTGACGAGAATTTCCCCATGGGAACAAAGGGAGTACTCCCAAACACGGTCCATCGAAAAACTTCGTCAGAAACCACCATTATCCCGAGTTCCCGAGCCAACTCAGCCAGCTAAGATTCATTATTATATGCATAATCGAAAGATTAGATAATAAGGCCATGTGAATACTGCTAATTAGAGTTTATGTGTAAAATACCTGCTTGAGATGAGCTTCAGAGTAGATGTTCCCATTGGGATTGTGAGGGTTGATTATAAATATTGCAAAAGTGTTCTCATCCACTTGCGCACGGACGCTGTCCAGGTCGATCTCATAGTTATTTTTGGGGAGGAAATCATATTTGCGGACCTCAAGGTTCTTGTAGATGGAGCGAACTACGTCCCATGGGAAGCCCGGCCTCGGAAGCAGGACGTTGGCATTTGGTTTAGCCAAGATATCAACCGCAAGCTCGATGGCTTGTTTGCACCCAACGGTCATAAACACGTCATCTGGTGTCAGTTTCTTCGGGAGATCTCGGTTTAGGTACTCTGCTACGGCACTGAGAATAGCAAAAAATATGGGAAAGTTTTTACCATAAAATAATATTAATGTCTAAAAATGATAAACGATACGTCTATAGTTCTGTGTAAATCAGTATATATTACCTTTTGGCCACCGCGAGGCCTATACTGGGAGCATAGGCGTTTCCAGTGCCGCAAAGGACGGCTTTAACAACCGCCCTTTCAGCGGTATGGCAAGTCTCGGCGGTTTGACCTCGAGGAGGCAAAATGGGCTGTCCGTGAGGATCGCACAGAGCAAAGAGTTTAGAGGAGTAAGTGCCTAACGAGGCAGCCGAGGCCTCTTTGGCAGCTTCGCTGCCGCTGAACTGCCAGTCAACCGATCTGTCGCTGGCCATATTTCTTGCGTCTAGCGTTTGAATGTGGTGTCTATTATTTCTCTGGAATAGATATTAACGTGCTTAATATTTATTGTTGTTTTTGGGTGATTACTTTCATCGCTACGAGTGAGTTTATATAGTAAAAGTTTCCACATATTTCACATTTTTCTATAAACTTGATATTAACGTGCTTAATATTCAAATGAATATAAAGAAAACAAATATTAATGTATATGCATGGAGTCTCGACGCGTTAGACCAAATACAATGGAAGCTCTTGACACGGGTTCTTAAACCCAAAATATTAAAATATGTTGTGGGCCCCACCGCTACAGTTACGATTCGGTCCTAAAAATCCTTATCTAAGGACCCGGCTCGTCACTGTTCACCTGATGTGGCGAGCCGGGATTGGTCAAATTTTTTTTTTTTTTTTTTTATTAAGTTGCGGAAAAAAAAAAAAAAATTTAAGAGCTTTTGGTGGATTTCACCGTTGGACCTGCTCTAAGATCTAAGAGTGATTAAAAAAAAAAAAAAATTTTAAGAGCTTTTGGTGGGTTTCACCGTTCCTCCGATCAAAGTGATTACAAATATTATTATTATTATTATTATTATTATTATTATTATTATTATTATTATTATAAAATATGGAAGAACGTATATTAATTACAAGAGATACAAGCTGCTTCCAGAAAAACCATAAGCGTATAAAGGTTTATGTGTTTCTGTTGATTAACGTATTTATTTATATTATTACAAAACGTATTTATTTATACAAAATCATAGTTTGTTTTCCAAATATTTTAAAATATAAGACATTTAACAGTTCTACTATCATCATATGTGTGTATCTCCCTCATTCAATGGTTGGTTGAACAGCGTCGTACGTAGTTAAATATAGAGTTGTCATGGCCAAGTTTGGTGTCATCATCCGGTCTTGGTGCCCGAATCCAGGTCACAAGCACAAGATATTTGGTATTCACGGGTAGGTTGGGCAAAATACCCAGATCTGAATCAAACCTAATCAGAAAAGTGATACCGAATCTAATCTGGAACATACAAAATACCCAAACAAGTTCGAAATTTATATATCCGAAAAACTGAATCCAAATAAAATTAAACCGAACTGAACTGAAAATTGAATAGATATTCAAAATATAATTTAAAATAACTTAAATATTCAAAACTAAACTATAAAATTGTAGTATTCAATTATTTAAAAACTAAAATAAACAGAATATCAAAATAATTTAAATATATAAAATATTTAATTATAATTGTCAAAATTTAACCAATTTTTTCTTGGATATCCAAACACGGATGGAACAGAACCAATCTCTAAACCGAAATTTTAAAATACTCAAACAAATTTATATCACTGAACTAAAAAACTCAAAAATCTGAAAATCCAAAATATTCGAATAACCAATTCACAGCCATGAAAATGGGACAATAGGAACATAGTTCTATTTTTTCTCGTAAGAAGAACCATAACATCTGTTTCTTTCTCTTTTTGTCAATCGATCAAAAAAATCCAAATTAATTTTTTTGACAAAAAAAAGTAAAAACAATAAGTAGTATTATTTTCTATTCCGTCAGATCAATTGGATGAAATATAAGAGCATCACCAGCGCTGATACTGGCCAAAATATCTTAAATTATTAGTTTATTATTTTTATTTTTTCAAAAGTAAAAAATAAAAAATAAAGTGACCAATCAGGTTCTGCCATGTGCGACAGAACCTAAGATACTGTGCCTCCATGGTATCTTATTTGAGAGTTTTAAGAACTGGCTCTTAAAAAATATATATTTTTTTAATGTTAAGATACCTTTAAGATCTCCTTAAGATCTATGGATAAATATGCTCAAAGAAGGGTATGATTGGTGTTGATATGGTGGAAAAGAAAGAGAAAATAAAATATGGAGAGAGAAGGAACGTAAAAATGGGATAGGGTGGAAATATTTTTTTTTTTTTTGATTAACCTGGGGTATCCCGAGCGTATGGAAGGGCTCAGACTAATCCCCAAGTGGAGGTGCAACCCATGGATAAACCCTCTCTCCGGGTATTCAAATGGACCCCTAAAGCAAGACCCATATCCATGTGGGTGTCCTTAAACAAATGTGACTTAGTTTCGCATGGAAGGAGGATCGAATCCGGAACGTGTTAGCGTCCAAAGCCCGTCCCCAACCACTTGACCACAAGAGCTTGGACGGGTGGAAATATTTCTATCTTCAATTTTCTGTAGTGAAAATTTTTTCATTTTCTTATTAGGAAAATAATCCACTGAAAAGTCTTTGATTAGTAAAATAGAAAGAGATTAAATGGAAAAATTATTCCTTTTTTACCTTTCTTCTACAATGTTCATCTAATCACACTCTAAATCTCGATCTAAAGAGAGAAAAATATGTGTTTTTATTGATTAGCCAGTAAAATTAATCTATACAAAATCCTGCTCTCTTCAAGTTTTTACAAGGACTCAAAAAAAAAGAGATCAAGTCTTTACAAGTAATAGCGAACCGAGAACAAAATTTTACTAGAGTCAGTGGCATCTAAATATCAAAATAAACTAGTTCAATCTTAATCTTAGTAAAATGTATAAGTTATAATGAAAAAAATTAAAATTCATATAGTGTTATTTGAACCCATCTCCCTTAATGTAAATAGGTCCTCCAGTGTTACAAGGATATATAATAATGTTTATACCAGATAAAAATAGTGAAAATATATTTGAAATGAAAATGTATAATATGGTCAAAGGTTTTGTTGTTAAATGGTAATAACAATTTTGAGATCCCAATACATTTTAAGTTCGATTTATTTGTTATATAAAAATAACACATATTTTTAGACACTTATATATAGATATATAGAAATTTGCTTTTAACCCATTTAAATATTCGGATAGATAATTTATTCATAAATTACGGTTCCCTTTAAAATTAATATGAATCCTTCTATGATTTAGAATACCCTAAATTAATATAAAAATGTCATAACAATATGTATAAAGGAACCAGCTTACGTAGTCTTCTAGCTAGTTCATAGTAAATTTCCAACCACTTTTCTTCTTCATTTTTTTGTTTAATTGAAAATTTTACCATTTTTTATTTGTGCGTGGCAAAACACAAGAACCATACTAATCTTTTTATATCATTCTATATATTTTCTCGGATATTCCAAGAATCATCAACGACTTTTCTTGTTAGCCAACAAATTTCCACATTATTCTATGAATTTTGAATTTTCACGTGGGTTATTAAAATGGATAGAGAGGATAAAGAAATCATATATCTCGAGACGACATGAACGTGGGTTTCCTCTGATTAAGGGTGTGACGCCCGTCCCGCTTACTTGGCGGAGAAGGCAAGTCACCTAAAAATATAACATTGTTTTATATATATAAATATTTTTTTCGAATTATATATAAAATACAAAGGAATACTTATTAAGTAAATAAATAAAATATACAAATCCCAGTAAAATCAGCATCCGGACAAATACCACCTTGAGCCGCTAGTCTGCAACTGATTATCTCCTGAAAAGGTTTAAGAAGAGGGGGGTGAGCAACAAGTTACTCAGTGTTGATGTTATCTAAGGAACCCAAATACTCGGAAAACAATAAGCACTTATACATATTAAACCAAGAAATAAGTCATACTTCACTCAATTGATTATACTTAACATATCACAACACAATCACTTATTCACATATCACCATACAATCACTTATTAATACTTACACATTTCACCACATAATCACTTATTCATACTTTATACATTTCACATTATTAACTTAACATTTCACTTCTTTACTTAACTTCTTACTTCTTTAATTTTTAACTTTATTTTTCATATTCTTTACTGACGGCGGAGCCAACCCCTTTCACGTGTTTTGGGTATGGACCCTCCCCGTCATCGGCCCATTTTCGGCCCTATTGGACTGCAACGGGCTTACGTACGCGATCGTCCGCAGTCCAATAAATCAAGCTCTGCAACGGGCTAACGGATGCGATCGTCCGCAGAGCTAACATCACGGCATGGACTACAACGGGCTTACATACGCGATCGTCCGTAGTCCAACAAACAAAGTTCTGCAACGGGCTAACGTACGCGATCGTCCGCAGAACTATCATTAACTTTTATCATCATTTACCATCATTAACTTTTACCATACTTTACCATCATTCACTTTTACCATACTTTACCATCATTTACTTTTACCATACTTTACCATCATTTACTTTTACCATAGTTTATTATCATTTACTTTTACCATACTTTCTACTTAGCATAAAACACATAATCAAACAATTCCTATTTCAAGACTTAACATGCATAACCACATATTGGTAAACTAGTACCGAATTACTTAGATACCACCCGCACCTTAGCGTTTTCGGGTCAACGGGAAAATAGCGGTTGAAGCGGTTGAGAAGTAGCGTTTTGAACGGTAGCGGTTGGAACACTAGTTTTGGTGACTGGAAGTTATGGTTTAAGCTACTGAAGTTTTTCGGTTGAAGAAATTGCGTTTGGAATCTGCGATTGACAAAAATAGCGTTTCGGGCGGTTTGACAAAAAAGATTTTCGCTCAACCTTTAGATCAGTTTTCAGGAGCATCATACCTCCGATTGATGATCCGAAACTTGCTATGGATTCCTTGCAGCAAGATCTATCCGGGCATATACAGAACTTCTTCTAACTCCTTCAGACGAGACGGGAATCAGTCCTACAAAGTACCTACCCGAAACTGGAATTAGAATATTTCTGCAAAACTGTTTTAAAACAGTTTCGACCACTCTTACTAAAACGATCATAACTCGGGAAATATACCTCCTAATGAAGCAAAACCGGTTTCTATGGAAGGATAAGAGACAGATCTTTCTAATGGTACTGGGATCGTAATCTGGGTCATCTGGAGCAGCCATCAATCTGTATTTAAAGTGAGCGCATCAGATTTTGTACCAGTCTCACGAAAACGGTGATAACTTTCCGCACATACCTCCTATCAGCTCAAACTCAGCGTCTATAGAAGGCTAAGATCCAGGGCTTTCCAATGATATAAGGTACGTCTCCTGAATCCTTATATTTCGCCTTAAAATCCACTCTGAAGTCACACCAACGATTCTGGATTTAGATTTTCGGTTTGGAAATTGATGATTTTGCTCAATATTCAAGGAAGGATTGTGAGCAGAATATACCTCGGAATTGAGATCGGAAAGAAGCTACGGAAACTAGAAAACGAGATCTTTCTAGGCGTATAAAGAGGACGATCTAACTCCTTCTGATGCGCCGGAAAATGTTCCTAGAATATGGAATCTTGAAATTGTCTTTTGTGATAGCAAATGACTTTGAGAGGTTTTCAAGGGACATTTTTTTGAGAGGAATAAAGTTGTATGATGTTTCTTCTTAGCTTCACGATTGTATAGATATGGCTTATTTAATCTCTCTTTGTTGTGGTTTTAATTATGACAAGATCCATTATTGAAATTTTTTGGGGCCATGGCAAGAAAGAATACATAAACAAATATAAAGCTTCTCCAAGTCCATCATTAGCATAGCTGTATTCACACTCTTAATTGGAGGTAAGGGAGATGGGGTCGTGACAATTCTCCCCCACTTAGAATGAATTCGTCCTCGAATTCTTGGCGTGAGCCTTTCTCCATTAGACCCGGAAAAGAGTTGGAAGATTTGCATATAGTCAAAGATGTTTTTACTAGTTTTGCTGAAATTTACAAGTATTGATCTAGGTCCTTTGGCTGTTTTGAAATAGTCAAGTAAGGTTCCCTTATAACTTTGCGCAGAACCAAGCAATGAAATACAATATGAAAGTCTGATATCTCTGGAGGCAAGTCTAATATGCAAGTGACTGCTCCAATTCTCTTGATGATAATGTATGGTCCTATGTTTCGTGGTTTAAGCCTTTTAACTTTCTCCTTTAATTCTCTCCTCGGAATTTCTTCGTTTTAAGTATACTCGTTGCCCACTACAAACTCCAAATCTCTTTTCCTTTTTGGTTTAACTACCATGACGAGCATGTGCTTACTTAAGCATATGTCGATGTACTTCTTCTGAGTTACTGCATAAATGATTTCCTGGTCCATGTTGCGTCTCTCCTCTACTTCGGTCCAACACGAGGGTGCGCGAGAAGTCCT
Source organism: Orychophragmus violaceus (assembly GCA_030180135.1). NCBI lineage: Eukaryota > Viridiplantae > Streptophyta > Magnoliopsida > Brassicales > Brassicaceae > Orychophragmus > Orychophragmus violaceus. Next base: position 100,877,100 of record CM058233.1, on the reverse strand, counting down.
TCTCCTTGACAGACAACATTGATGCTCCTGATGACGAGCTACCAGGTCTAATAGACCCTTTGATACTAAGATCTTATATATATATATATTTTTGGACGTTTTGCTAATATAAAACAACACGGCGTTCTAGAAACTAGAGTTTTTCACAATCCTAACTTCGTGGTAAATGTGTCTCCCCATATCGGTGGCGATCTTTTAAGCGGTTCAAATATGGGTACATATTCTACTGCCGCTGGGATAAAGTAATTCTATTAACACAAACTACTGTTAACATATCACACAAGAAACACAATTTCATAAACTTACTTGCTCAAGTGCGGTACTGCCGGTGCTGTTTTACTTTCATAAAACCCCATTCCCAAAAATTTAAAATACTTATGGTGACCCTCCAAGTTAGAATCAGAGTGGCCTTTAACCTAGGCTCTGATACCACTTGTGACGCCCGTCCCGCTTACTTGGCGGAGAAGGCAAGTCACCTAAAAATATAACATTGTTTTATATATATAAATATTTTTTTCGAATTATATATAAAATACAAAGGAATACTTATTAAGTAAATAAATAAAATATACAAATCCCAGTAAAATCAGCATCCGGACAAATACCACCTTGAGCCGCTAGTCTGCAACTGATTATCTCCTGAAAAGGTTTAAGAAGAGGGGGGTGAGCAACAAGTTACTCAGTGTTGATGTTATCTAAGGAACCCAAATACTCGGAAAACAATAAGCACTTATACATATTAAACCAAGAAATAAGTCATACTTCACTCAATTGATTATACTTAACATATCACAACACAATCACTTATTCACATATCACCATACAATCACTTATTAATACTTACACATTTCACCACATAATCACTTATTCATACTTTATACATTTCACATTATTAACTTAACATTTCACTTCTTTACTTAACTTCTTACTTCTTTAATTTTTAACTTTATTTTTCATATTCTTTACTGACGGCGGAGCCAACCCCTTTCACGTGTTTTGGGTATGGACCCTCCCCGTCATCGGCCCATTTTCGGCCCTATTGGACTGCAACGGGCTTACGTACGCGATCGTCCGCAGTCCAATAAATCAAGCTCTGCAACGGGCTAACGGATGCGATCGTCCGCAGAGCTAACATCACGGCATGGACTACAACGGGCTTACATACGCGATCGTCCGTAGTCCAACAAACAAAGTTCTGCAACGGGCTAACGTACGCGATCGTCCGCAGAACTATCATTAACTTTTATCATCATTTACCATCATTAACTTTTACCATACTTTACCATCATTCACTTTTACCATACTTTACCATCATTTACTTTTACCATACTTTACCATCATTTACTTTTACCATAGTTTATTATCATTTACTTTTACCATACTTTCTACTTAGCATAAAACACATAATCAAACAATTCCTATTTCAAGACTTAACATGCATAACCACATATTGGTAAACTAGTACCGAATTACTTAGATACCACCCGCACCTTAGCGTTTTCGGGTCAACGGGAAAATAGCGGTTGAAGCGGTTGAGAAGTAGCGTTTTGAACGGTAGCGGTTGGAACACTAGTTTTGGTGACTGGAAGTTATGGTTTAAGCTACTGAAGTTTTTCGGTTGAAGAAATTGCGTTTGGAATCTGCGATTGACAAAAATAGCGTTTCGGGCGGTTTGACAAAAAAGATTTTCGCTCAACCTTTAGATCAGTTTTCAGGAGCATCATACCTCCGATTGATGATCCGAAACTTGCTATGGATTCCTTGCAGCAAGATCTATCCGGGCATATACAGAACTTCTTCTAACTCCTTCAGACGAGACGGGAATCAGTCCTACAAAGTACCTACCCGAAACTGGAATTAGAATATTTCTGCAAAACTGTTTTAAAACAGTTTCGACCACTCTTACTAAAACGATCATAACTCGGGAAATATACCTCCTAATGAAGCAAAACCGGTTTCTATGGAAGGATAAGAGACAGATCTTTCTAATGGTACTGGGATCGTAATCTGGGTCGTCTGGAGCAGCCATCAATCTGTATTTAAAGTGAGCGCATCAGATTTTGTACCAGTCTCACGAAAACGGTGATAACTTTCCGCACATACCTCCTATCAGCTCAAACTCAGCGTCTATAGAAGGCTAAGATCCAGGGCTTTCCAATGATATAAGGTACGTCTCCTGAATCCTTATATTTCGCCTTAAAATCCACTCTGAAGTCACACCAACGATTCTGGATTTAGATTTTCGGTTTGGAAATTGATGATTTTGCTCAATATTCAAGGAAGGATTGTGAGCAGAATATACCTCGGAATTGAGATCGGAAAGAAGCTACGGAAACTAGAAAACGAGATCTTTCTAGGCGTATAAAGAGGACGATCTAACTCCTTCTGATGCGCCGGAAAATGTTCCTAGAATATGGAATCTTGAAATTGTCTTTTGTGATAGCAAATGACTTTGAGAGGTTTTCAAGGGACATTTTTTTGAGAGGAATAAAGTTGTATGATGTTTCTTCTTAGCTTCACGATTGTATAGATATGGCTTATTTAATCTCTCTTTGTTGTGGTTTTAATTATGACAAGATCCATTATTGAAATTTTTTGGGGCCATGGCAAGAAAGAATACATAAACAAATATAAAGCTTCTCCAAGTCCATCATTAGCATAGCTGTATTCACACTCTTAATTGGAGGTAAGGGAGATGGGGTCGTGACAAAGGGGATTACAAATTTACAAATATTTTCTTTTTTCAACGCAAAATAGTTGTTTGTCGTAAAATATTTAAACCCGTACCATGGATCAGATCCTACATAGTTGGATCTTGAATTATTCGTGGCAGTGCCAATCAAATAACTCGCACAAATTAAAACTCTTATATTTTACCAATCTAAATAATCTGGCTTTGTTGTATTTGTTGTACATGAATGCCACCCTAAAAGGAAACCCAACGGATCCTCTTACATCCTCCGAAAATCGGTTAACGGATAGGATTGCCGAAAGCAGAGAAAAACGAAGAAATTTAGAGAGAAGAGAGACTGAGAGAGGGTAGAATAAGAAATACGGAACGTTTGTCCTCCAAATGGCCGAAACATCATATTTTCTTTCTTTTTTTTATCAACAGAAACATACTTTCTAAAATGAATATGAACCAAAACCATATCAAACATAACTAAAAAGTTTTAGTTTCCTTTTGGTTTCTATGTTTCATAAATTGAAAGTTGAAAGAAAACAAACAGAAAAAATTCTGATCCAAAACCTTGAATGAAAACAACTTATTCTTATTATTACTAGGTTAATTCCCGCGCTAACACTGCAGATTTTTTTATTAAAATTTTATTTTATAATATACTATATTTATATTTTCTATTTAATTACTATTCGGATGTCATATTTAAAAATAAATAAATAAAATTAATCAAATTAATATTTATAATGTAGTATTTAATTTTTAAATATAATTTTTTAAAAATAGATAAAATTATAGCGTGAATAAAATAAATATGTATTTTGATAACATGACCAGGTACATGTTTTGTTATTTTCATATCGTCTCAATATTTATGATTAGTCTAATTTACTTATAATCGTCATTTTAAAAATAAAAGAATATTACAGTTTTTTCAAGTTTTCCAATTTATAAATGTCATCTTAATTTTTAAAATCTTCTCATGTATATTATACCTTATTATATATTATTATAAAGAAATGATATTGTTTTATAAATTGGTCCAATATTTGTTTTCATCATCTATGATATTATTTTCATCTATAATGATATGCATATTTTTATTTTGAACTGACATTTATCGTAAAATAAATTTGGATATTTTTCTCACATCTCTTGACTCTTTTCTGAACATTGGTCCAATATAAGTTCTTATTATAAATCTTATTTTTTTCATCTAATGTGTCATTTATATTCAAAATACATCCCATCTATTGTTCTTATCTTACTTTTTCATTTGTTCCAGTTGTTACTACTTATTATTCTGACTAATTGAGTGGTTTTGTTACTGACATTTATGAAACCTCAAAATGTCCTAAGCCTAACTACGTTTGTGGAAAATTCATGAATTGATCCAAAACTCCATAATCCAAACTGAATTTTTCAAACTTAAACCAAAATTAATTATAAAATATCTCAAATATAATAAAACTATATATATATATTAAATTAATTGATTTCGAACTAAACCAAACTATATAAAAATAAAAATGACAAAGATTCATATAAAATTAATATTTTATTTATAAATATAGAAAATATATTAAAACTATAATATGAATGATATTAGTAGATTATATGTTTTATTATTATTCTGTTAAAATCCAAAACAAAATATAATTTGATCTCAAATGAAACTTACTATTTGGGACCCAAAAAAAAAAATTGAACCCCAAAAAACACGAATTGAACTGAACAAAATTATTTTGATCATAATGGGATATATTATCTAAACCGACAAATTTCCGGGTCTCAATTTTCAAAACTCAAACCAAACCAAATTATATAATAAGAATGAATCGCAATTTATATACTAAATAGGCAATTTTGAACTGAACCAACCAAACTATGTAAAAATGGAACTAAAAGGATCAAATCTGATTAAAATTAATATTTTAAAATTTAAATAATATATTAATAATATATAATCTTTATTAAATTAGTAAATTAATTATGTTTTCTCATGCTTTAGAAAATATAAACCAAAATATAATTTGATCTCCAATGAAATTTTTTCAGAACCTTAAAACCTGAGAACCTAAAATCCCGAACCAAACCGAATTATAGTTTGAATAAAATAGATCTATTTTTTTAAACCCAAAAAACCAAAAAACCCCAAACCGAATCTAATAACTGAATGTCTAGTCGGACCAACCCTAAACTCAATCACTTAAGCTTATGTATCACATTAAAAATTGATGTGTATTTATGTTTTGTTTTGCTTGGTTTTCAGTTTTTTTATTAATGCGTTAATAATATGTTGTGTATTTTTGTTTTGTTTGATTGATTTTTAATTTTTTTTATTAATTGATATGTCGCTCTTTCATGACTCTAAAAAGCAGATGTGTCAAATAAAGCTTATTTTAAAGCATGTGATGTTAAGGGTGCAATTATTATTCGGGATCCGAGATCTGATGCGAGAACCACTCTGATCTTCTCCAAAAATTAGGATATATGGATATGTCGGATCAAGTTCGGACAGTAAAATTTAAAATCTGCACAAACCGGATCTGGATCTAGATATCTTATCTTGATTATGAGTTTGGATATCTGGATCTGTATCTGTACCAGTAGATATATTAAAATATTTTTAAATATATGTAGTTGTGTATATATTATGTGATTTTTATAGAAAAGAATATTTATGTAATTTTTAGTTTTTGTTATGTTTTATAATAAATAGTATTTTATTTTAAAAATATTATATATAATATTATTTTCACAATTATATTTAAATTCAATGTTTTAATATTTTATTTATTTTTAAATATTTAACAAATTCGGATATCCACATATATCTTAATATCTAAGAGAATATCTGAAGTTCGGATATCTAGGAAGCACATATCCAAATCCGGATATTAATAACACATGTCTGGTGGAACCGGATCCGAAACCTATCTAGTTCTGGATATTCTAAAATTTCTAGATATCCGGATATATGTCCCAGATGCGTCATGTTAAGTAGTGAGAAGCTCCTTATTTTACCGATATTTTCTTTCTATTACTATATGTTACGAAAATATACTTCATGATTTTTACACCAAGTTACATTGAATTACAAGTGTAACATCTACTGGATTTTTTATGGTTTGTGATTTGTGAATGAGTGAGTGTTTGTATATGAAAGGATACTCTTAATTTACTTAGGAAAAATAAGGTGTCCATGATTTATTTCATATAAAAAAAACACCCCGCTTACTATAAAAGGATAATCCTATAAACGTGAGAATAGGACTCATTTTTCTTCTGTTAATTAGGACTTATTATGATTATCTATTTCCTATCGAAAGTAAACGGAAAAAATATTTGTCTCAAACTTCAGCTTCTAGGATACATGCAACAAACAGTGACCGGTAAGAATCTCAACTGAACCCAGCTCTACGCTGGTCGATCAGTTCAGTCTAGAATTATCAGTCCTGGCTAGAATGAGTCAACCAGGCTAGAAAATGCTCCTTGCCAGTCCGAATCTGATTCAACACCCTTTTGAGTCATGCGGAAGTTGACTAAATTCGATGTACTTTATGTAATTTCATACTAATCTATACAAACGAACGACCTGATTTATTTGTTTCATAAAGTAGAATACAACGATAGATATCCCCAACGATGAAAAAACATTACATGATTGATGGTTTACTAGTAACCATTTAATCTGTCACAAACTGGAAAGGTGTTCATGATTTATTTCATAAAGGGACCATTTATTATAATAGCATATATAAAAGACTTAGGCTCGCATAAATTCCGAACCCTTTCGGTTGATGCCATTGATCACGTCGTTGAGTTAAGCTTCAGTTGTAATGACATGACGTTCACAAAAGCTTTTCAATCTTTCAAATGCATCCTCCAATGTCGGAGTCTCCATGTCGATAGAATGCCTTAACCAGTTCTTCTGACCAAATGCAATCCCTAACCGAAACAAAGTACACAACATGATTTTATGTTTTTTTTTTTCCTTTTTCTTGTCAAAAACAAGCACTCAGTCAGGTTTGAAGTTGGATGATAACATAACGATGACACTAGCTAATACAAATGTTATGTTCCATGTTAGTATGTTATAAGTGTCCACAAAAAAACAATTGTATATACATTTTCCCTTAACCCTAAACCCTATATATAATTTAAAAGGCTCTCTTCTGCGAACTATAGAAGGCTAATAAACAGTGATCATATTCATAGGTAAGGGGTTTGATATTTACCAGGTAAAACGACGAGGTTTTCCTCCTTAGCAAGCTTATTGCAGAAGTCTTGATCGTCTTCAATGTCTGAAAAATGTAATGGATCCAGCTCGGTCTGGGAGAAACAAAAAAAAAGGGTATGGGCAATATACCACAATGAAAAGTTTGTTTCAAAATTATGTAAAAAAAAAAGTGAACAAAAAAGTGTTATAGTAACAATAATAGAATACCCATAAGAAGGTGCAGGCTTCAGGTTTCATGTAGCAGGTGAGGGTTGGTATCTCCTTGAGCTTAGAATATGCAAAATCCACTTTATGTTTTAGAAAACTCTGCCTCCTATCAAAAAACTCTTTAGGAGTTTTCTCCAATATGGTGGGAATAGCTGCCTACATAATAAAATTAAAACAACGAATTGGCTGTAACATCATTTATAACTAATAAGTGGAGTATTTAACAACAAAAAGGGAAGAAAAAAAATATGGGTGAAGTAACTCAAAATTGAAAATAAAGTGATATCGATTTTATAATATTTTATTCACAATAAATCTGGAAAATAAACCAAGTAAGAGCAATTTTAACTACAATTTTTATTGGATTTTTCAGTCAATTATTGGACATCTATAGATTATAAATTCCATAAATTAATGATTCATTTAATAATAACTTTATTTGATCCTAAATTATGTTTTAATTTAATTATTTTTTATAAATTAATAATTCTATAAATTAATAAAATATAAATGTCTCAATGTTATTAACCTATAGAATATTTACATATGTTGCATGGAAACGAAAACGAGTATGCGGAAGCAAAACATCTGGAAACGCAGAAACGATTTTTTCTAAAAAAATAGTAAATGGATACACTCTTGAATAATCAATATATATTATATTAGAAGCATTAATTCACTAACGAAATTACAATTATATGACAAGTGTGCAATTGAGCATTATTACTAACGAAATATCGAAAAATATGTTTATTAGCATGTTAGGCTGTAAAAAATAAGTGAATTTTGAATTGATAACCAAACTTTATTTTTTTTAAATCTTCAAACGTGAATCATTTTGACTTAACTCAAAAACAATCGACTTTAATAGGAAAAGGTTACCTGATAAAATCTTCTTCTCTATGCGTTTTCTTATTAGATTTTTAGGGTAAGATTTTAATTTAGGCAAGCGTTTCATATTCTTTATAGTAGTATGTATTTTTCTTAAACAATTTATAAATTATAAATTAGAATCTTATATTTATAAACTATTTATAATTATAGAGAATAAAGTTTTAGGAAAAAATAATTAACGTTTTTAATAACGGATAGGCCATTTCCGTTATGTTTCCAAATCACAATATTTAAAAATCGTGTTTTCATCATGTTTTGAGGTATTTCCACCGCGTTTTTGTTTTGAAACGTTTCTGATGAGGAAACGATTCTCATACAAAATTTTCATGCAATATAGGTTTTTTTGACAAAGTGCTTTTTTACTATATATATTATAAAGAAATATGCAAAAATTGGAGAGAGAGACCGAGAGAAAAATCAGAGAAACCGTTTATTTGAAATTTTTTAGTAGACTCATAAGAGCACGTCCATCAATGGATTAAGAGGGGTTCTTGATCCGGTTTTTTAGAAAAGGGAGGATAAAAAATATTAAAATTAAGAACCCATGTTCTAAAAGTTCTTCTGCAAGGATCGGTACTTGCACTGTTGCTGCCACGTGGCAGATTGCTATTAGTTCTTTTTTCGATTTTTACTTTTTTCTTTTTTTATACTTTCTAAAAAAAATATTAAATTTTTTTTAAGAACCCCCTCTCCCCCCCCGAGGTTCATTGTTGTACATGGTCTAAGAAACTACAAAGACATTTATATTTTCATGATTGCTCCATTTTTAAATATTGAAATTTAATTATATAATCATATTTTTAAGTTTAGTATTATATTTTTAAGAGCTTATAATTAAAGAGTCTCTCCACCGGTGGAGATGTACAAATGATCCCAATTAACCGTACCTGGATAACAGTTGGTGGTTTAGAGTTAATCTCCAAAAATTCATTAGCAGCTTTTAAGATCTGTGCATATGTAACAAGTTTAGGCAAAAAAATCAGTCAAACATAGTATATGGGAACTATATGCAAACCATCTACATAAATTATTAAAGAGTGAGTTGAAAAAAGAAAAAAAAAAAGTGAACCGGACCTTGGTGGATCTGAAGACACCGTCAAGATCGTGCAGCGCGAGCCAGCCGGTTCGCCATCCTGGGACACTCCATCCTTTCGATACAGAACCGAGTGTAATCACGGGTACGATCGAGGAGAATTTTCCCATTGGGACAAAGGGATTACTCCCAAACACAGTCCATCTATATACTTCGTCCGAAACAACCATTATCCCGAGTTCCCGAGCCACATTAGCAAGCTGAGATTCATTTCATAAATATTAGGGGCTCTGTTAACATTAACATGTTATTTTAACTATATATAAACAATTGATCTAAAAAAATTCTTCCAATTATTTTGCAATTTTTTTTATAGTGTCTCATTTTTATTCAAGATATTAGGAGCTCATTTAGAGTTTTTGCAATAGAATCTGCCACTACATTGGCTAATCTAATTATTTTATGAGTTATAAGCAGAAATATAAATATTTATTTGTTTTTGAGTTTGTATTTACAATGTATAATTTAATTTTGATTATATCATTGACTTAAGAATTTAGTTTTTATTTGAAGGAAAAATAATAATAGGTAACATGTAAATGTAAATGCAACACACAAACTAAAGAAGATTTCATGTCTAGATCATCTCACCAATCATGTCAATACTTATACAAGAGTACAACTACGTAAATACCTGCTTGAGATGAGCCTCAGTGTAATAGTTCCCATTGGGATTGTGGGGATTGATTATAAAGATCGCAAACGTGTTCTCGTCAGCCATCACCCTGACGCTATCGAGATCGATCTCAAAGTCTTTTTGGGGGATGAATTCATACCTTCGAACCTCAACTTTCTTGAAGATAGAGCGGACGTAGTCAGCAGGGAAACCTGGTTTTGGAAGCAGGATGTTGGCTTTCGGTTTAGCCAGGATATCGACCACGAGCTCGATGGCTTGTTTGCATCCAACAGTCATAAATACATCATCTCCCGTCAGCTTATTATGAAGATCTCGATTTAAATATTCAGCCACACCACTGATAAATAAACAGGTATATCTAGAGTTAACATGCAAATAAGAGTGCCAATCGTGCCGAACGGGTTCTAGTTTTATCTAACCCAAATAAGTTTCGGACTGACACGAACCAAGTTATAATAATTTCTTTTTAAAACACACAAAAATTGATGAACAAAAAAACTCGTGAAATTGATGAACAAAAAAGTTATCGACCAACTTTGAGCATCAATTTTCTACTATATTTTTCAATAATACAAACAAAACCCTAAAGTACTTAGCAATATTTCTCAGTGTATATTACCTTTTGGCGACCGGGAGGCCAATGCTAGGAGCGTAGGCGTTTCCGGTGCCGCAGATGACAGCTTTAACAACGGCCTTTTCGGCAGTATGGCTTGTCTCGGGTGACTCGTCTCGTGGTGGCAAGATAGGCTTTCCTTGAGGATCACATAGAGCAAAGAGTTTAGAAGTGTAAGTGCCTAGGGAGGCCGCTGCCGCTTGTTCGGCCTCATCACTACCACTGAACTGCCAATCAACGGATTCATGGTTCTCCATATCTCTTGCACCTAGCGTTTGAACTAACTCCTTTTAAAGATTTTTGTTTTTGGATGATTACTCTCATCGCTACTGGGGAGATTATATAGTAAAAGTTTCCACGTTAATTAGGTGGATGTATCACGTGGTGAGTGTATCTCGTGATCAGAAAATAAAGGAGGTAAGAGCATCTCCACTAGTGAGACCCTTAATGGGTCTCTTAATCATAATTTAATAATAAATTTGTGGATAATGAATAGTTAAGAAACTGTGTTATTTATAAGGTCCATTGGTGAACCTGTAACCGAGTTTCTTAACATTTTTTTTCAAACATTTTATTTTTGAGTCTAAGAGCAAAAATGTGATCACCCAAGGAGGATGCAAAGTTCGGGACTTGGTCTGGAAAAACAGAGGCAATCGTTGTGTTGAAGCTCTGTGGAAATGTGATCGTAACGCTCGGCTAAAGCTCTATAAGCTCTGTAAGATTCTTCGACAAAGCTTTTGAGTTCTGGTCTCTTCTTGTAATACATCTCTGCACGCTTCGCAAACGAATCTCCATCTTCTTGTAATAGCTTCAACACATATTGCACCTTTTCTTCAATATCTGTAAATCAAGGAAAAACATTTCACAGAGACCTTTTTAGATCACTATAAAGATCAGGAAGATCGCAACTTTTTCTCAAAAGAAAAAGGGTTTCAGCAAAAACGAATCATGTGTTAACCCAAACAATCAAACAGATACATACGTACATATATGTGAATGTATCGAGATAAAGAGAGAGATGGATGAAAAAAAGGAGAGACCTTGAAGGTTTTGTTCGAGCCATTTAGATTTGTTTGGTTCGAATATGACTCGCCCACCACCATGAATACGCATTACTCGCAGCTCTCTGCAGCATCGTCTTCCTCTACCAAGTATAATCACCAAAAATATTTTTTGTAATTATGTTGATTTCAACTATTTTATTCTTCTCATTCGAATTCCCAGAAAACAGAGACCTAGAAAAGATTATGATATTTTGTGTGTGATCGTTTTTTTCTCTCATCTTCTCTCTCTATCTCTAGATCTCAATAAGAAAGGAAAAAAGGATAATTTCCCGAGAAAATTTCTGTTAAGCTTAAGCGAATCCCTAAATCTAACCCTAAATCTAACCCCAAATCAAACCCTAAATCGATTCGTATTCGATTCTAGCCGAAACCCTAGATCGATTCGTATTCGATTCTTTCATCGAATCCAAGCAAAAATAGATTCCTAATTCGATTTACGAACCCTAAATAGAGAAGATTACGCGAAAAAATCAACGGTTTATGTGCTTTTTACAGATTTCGAATGAACCTTCCTATCGCCCCCTATATCGCACACAAGAGCTCTCGTTTCTTTGATTTCGCGAAATGAAGGAGAATGATGTTTTTGCTGAGAGACTCCGAAAGCGAAAGAAGGTTCAACGGGCACACCTCAATTCTTTCGCCCAACCGGAGATTGCCACGTGGCTACGAGACCGTCCCTTAAAACTCTTAACTAAGAGACGTTCCTTAGCAAATTATATTGGATCCATTTATTTTAATTGGTTTAGCCCTCAAAAACTGAACCCAAAAACTTTCATAAGACCCCAATGAACCTGCTCTAATAATGAATGTAACTCGAGTCCCTACATGATACAACGTGGGGATTCCTCTTATCACGGTGATTACAAATTAAAATGTAAAATTGTCAACACAAAAATAGTTCATATATTATAAAATGTTTAACAAACGAATAAGGATCAGATCCTATTTGGATCTTTAATCATACAAAGGTGATATATAGTACCAAACAAAATTATATTTTATTTTATTTCATATCATATCTATATTATTAAAACAGGTGACTCTTTTTAAAAATAATCTTTAGTCATGTGTTATATTACGGATTGTGCCACTGCATTTAATAAAGATTTTTAGGTTTCATTAAGAATATTTTAAAATTATTAGATTTTGGATTATATGTGGACCACATTAAATATTCTCTAATTAATGATTTGTTCAAAAATATACTCATAATATCTTTTAATATCTTTTTATTTTAAATATTAATTCAAAATTAGAAAATATTTTGAAATTAGATAATATTTATAGTAAAATATATTATATTTCGAAATTATAAAATATATATTTATATTTCAAAAATAGAGAATATTATATACTATTTCCGTTTTACAAAGAGTGTCGTTCTAGCATTTTTCACACATATTAAGAAAATAATCAAATTTTCTGTTTTACTCTTAATTAATTGCATTATATAATGTGTTCACACTTATTAGTAAGCTAAAAGACAAGGATAAAATTGAGAATGTATTTAAAAATTTACATTGAAAATGTAAAACGACACTTATTTTGAAACAAAAATTTAATCTTAAAACGACACTTAATATGAAACGGAGGGAGTATATATTATAAAAAGTTTTTATTTTTAAATTTACTAAAACTAAATATTAATTTCGAATTTATTATTAAAATTATTTAAATTATATTTTAATATAAATATTCTCTATTTATGATTTTATTCAAAATATATTTTCATAATTTCACAATATCTTTTAGTATCTTATTTTTAATTAATATATATATATATATATATATATATATATATATATATATTATAGAAAAAATATTTAACTTCTTGATTTAAGAAAAATAATTATTGAATTCATAATTATTGTTAATATTTATTGAAAATAATTTTAGTTACATTTTTATCTATTAAATTAACAGAAAGTTTTATATTTAGACCATTACAAAACATAAACAAACTTAAAATATATTAACCGACTTTAATTATCTGTACTATTAAAAATAAATTTTGACTATTAGAAGACGGGTTAGAAATATATTAAATATTATATTATTGGAAGATATGATGAGTTTAACTACAATTGATGTTTTTACGATGATAATTTTTAAATAATTATTTATCAATTTTCAAAATACTTAGACTACTATAAGAATGGTTGAAATATAGATTAATTTGTTTTGATTATAAAATATTGTTAAAGATTTATGTTCATTGGAGGATAATTTAGAAAGATGAATTAACCGATTTTAATTGATATATTATAAATTTTATAAAATATTAATTTTTACAACTTCATATTCACGTGTTAAAACTATACTATTTAAAAACAAACAATTATATATATTAGATCGAATGTAATAACTTATATTGCTAAGGTTGCATTCTATACAAAGATATTGATTTTAAAAACTTTTTAGTAATGAAATATCGGGTTGAACTAAGTTAGAATTAACTTAAATACAAAATTAACCGATTTCAATTATTCATACTATTAAAAACAAAATTTGGCTACTAGAAGACGGGTTAAAAATAAATTCATATTCACATATTAAAATCATATTACTTGAAACAAATTGTTACATATATATAATTATATCAAAAACCTAGCACATCAAATATAACATCTTATATTACTAAAATTACATTCTATACAAAGATTATTGATTTTAGCAATTTTTTAGCAATGAAATAATGAGTTGAAATAAGTTATAATTAACTTAAATAATGATTTATATAATAAAATATAACTTAAAACGGGTTAAAAAGTTAACCGATTTCAATTATCAATTGATTTTAGCAACTTTTAGGCTTTTAGCAATGAAATAATGGACTGAACTAACTTAAAATTAACTTAAATAAAAATTTATCAAATAAAACACACAAACTTTTTTACAGCAATAAGGTTAACTAAGTATCTACTAAAAATAACAATAAGGTTAGCTAAAAACTAAGTTAGAATAAACTTAAATAAAAAATTAACTGATTTAAATTATACATACTATTAAAAACAAAGTTTGACTACTAGAAGACGGGTTAAAAATAAATTCATATTCACATATTAAAACCATACTATTTGAAACAAATTGTTACATATATATAATTAAATCAAAAACCTAACATATCAAATATAACATCATATATTACTAAAAATACATTCTATACAAAGATTATTGATTTTAGCAACTTTTAGAAATTAAATAATAGGTTGAAATAAGTTAGAATTAACTTAAATAAAAATTTATCAAATAATATATAACTTAAGAGGGGTTAAAAAGTTAACCGAATTCAATTATCAATTGATTTTAGCAACTTTTAGGTTTTAGCAATCAAATAATGGGTTGAACTAAGTTAAAATTAACTTTTTTAAAAATTATCAAATAAAATACACAAACATTTTTACAGCAATAATGTTAGCTAATTATCTACTAAAAATAACAATGAGCCACGAATACTAAAAATATAACAAAACAATATCAAGAAGAAAAAATCCCACATTTAGCACCATATCATCATATTTTTCTCTTAATATATATTTGAGTAAATAGTTACTAAATTTATTTTATAAAAATATAAATTTAAGAAAAAAAAAAAAATTTTAAAAAACATAAATCTGTACTTAGCGCGGATCAAAATCTAGTTATTACTTTTAAATTACCTATGACCCGATTAGATGCTCTAAGTACTATAATGTTATGTTGCCGCCCGTTTCAAGTGTATCATTTTCTTCGAACACATATATAATATTTATGCCAATTAATGATACGGAAAAACAGACATTTCTCCCTCAAATCGAGTTCTTCAATCATGGATTAATTGAAACACTTTTTCTGGATCCTTTTGCAGGTTCTTCTTCGATTTCAGCATTACAGTTGTTAGAGCAGGAATGATCCGTTCATATTTGGTTAACCATTCTTTGCTCTTAAGAGCTGCCCTATATCTTATGGCTTCATGTGGCCTTTTCTTGATAATCTCAAAGGCTTTGGTTCTCTGAGTGTTAGTGGAGGGTTTGACACCCTTTGTTATTTACTCGGCCCATCTTCTCTATCAGCCCATACTCAATATAACACGAGTTGGACAACCTGGACGTCAGCGAGCTGGACGACCTGAACGTCTACGAGCTGGACGACCTGGACGACATGGACGTCTACGAGCTGGACGACCAGGACGTCGACGAGCTGGATGACCTGGACCTCGACAAGCTGGACGACCTGGACCTCGACGAGCTGGACGACCTGGACGTCTACGAGCTGGACGACCTGGAAGCCCATAAGCTGAAAGCTCACTATCCGGAAGTCAACACGCTGGAAGCCCATAAGCTGAAAGCTCACTATCCGGAAGTCAAACGAGCTGGAGGCCCACGACCTGGGAAGTCAACACGCTGGAAGCCCATAAGCTGGAAGCCCACAAGCTGTAAGTCGCCGAAAGAAGAGAAAGATGCCAACGTCCCATCTCATAACTTAGTCATCACCTCTACCGACCGGAGATGCCATCGAAAGAAGGGAAAGTCGTCAACGTCCCTTCTCACGGTCCAGCCATCATTGCTGCCGACCTAAGCTGGCGTCGAAGGAAGGGAAAGGTCGCCACGTACACAATAACGTCCCATCTTACAGACCGGAGTCATCATCACTGCCGACCTAAGATCATCATTACGAAACAAGCATCTGTTTCTCTATGTAATTCTCTATAAATACTTAGACCAGTAGGAGAGAGGAGGAGGGGACAGAGACATTCCTTCTCACAGACACATATTCCTCTCCAAACTTGACATCGAAATCCTTCCCTAACTTCACTACTCGTCGAACTCATTTTATAAAACAGAGATCTCCGATCTCTCACTTCACAATCTCACCTCTTAATCACTTCTCAATATCACTTCATAATCACTTCTCAACACTATATGTGTTTGGTATTTTTCACCATCCAACAATTGGCGCCCACCGTGGGGCTGAGATTCTTCTTTACGCAAAAAATAGTTCGACGATGGCATGAATACCACCACCGTTCCCGTCAGCAACCGAGTCTCCCACGTTTGCTCCAACCTCGTCAGCTGCCGAGCTACCACCGCGGGAAACATCAAGAGCAGTGATGCCGGTCCAGAGGCCAGCAAACCAGACACATACCCCCAACTAGCTCAAGCACTCCGACGTGATCAAGCTCTGCGACGATCTCCATCACTCCGACGGGATCAATCTCTGCGACGAGCTCCATCACTCCGACGAGATCAGGCTCTGCGACGAGCTCCATCACTCCGATGAGATCAGGCTTTGCGACGAGCTCCAACACTTAAACGACTTCTTTCACCATAGACCACCTCACCTACAACGTCAAGAGCGAAAACTCTCGTCAATAGCAGCATGTCATAACAAGACGATGTCTACAGAACCGAGCTCATCTTCCAAACCGAGCTCACGCTTTATGACATTACCAAATCTCTCCTAAACTCCAAAGGTAAAGATACTCGCATCGTCTAGCATTGACTCCGCTTACATCGTCTAGTTACAACCCCGCTCGCATGGTTTAGATACGACCACACTCACATCGTCTAGTTACGACCCCGCTCGCATCGTCTAATTACGTCCTCACTTGCATCGTCTAGCTACAACCTTGCTCGAGCGTCATCGCGACCTTGCTTGCGTTACCTAGCTACGACCGAGCATGTGTTGCCTAACTACGGCTTTGATAGCGTTACTTAGCTACGACCTTGTCCGCGTTGTCTACCTACAACCTCGCTAGCGTTGCCTAGCTACGACCTTGCCTGCGTTGTCTATCTACTACCTCGCTAGTGTCGTCCGAAAAGCTCTCCAGCTCTCTGACGAGCTCCGGCTTTCCAATGAGTTCCAGCTCTATGACGAGCTACAACTCTCCATCCCTTTAACGATCTTGAGAACCCTAGATCTTAATCTTCGACGCGCTCCGTCTCTTCAACTCTCTGACAAACTCAAGATCTCCGACGAGCTCCAGCTCTCCGACGAGCTTTAGCTCTCCGATGAGATATATCTGTCTAGCAAGCTCTAGCTCTCTAACAAGCACAATCTCCAGCTCTCCATCCCTCTGACGAGCTTGAGATCTGTAGCTCTCCAGTGCTCCACCTCTGCCCTCTCAGCGGCGAGCATGAGCTCACCGACGAGCTCACCATCTGCTTAATGACAAGCTCTCCACGTCTCTGTGACGAGCTCCTCGAGCTCTTATTCATAAACTAACACACAAGACAATAAGTGTTTAAACGCACTCCATTGAGTGCAAACTCCCTAAATCGAAAGAGCCTAAAAAGCTTTTACGAACAAGGGAGTAAAAGCCGAGTTCCGACTTGCACCACGAAAGCACACATACAATAAGTGTTTAAGCCGAGCTCGCTACTCGCACCAAACACACACTTTCACTAAGTGTCAAGCCGAGCTATCGCCTCGCACCAAACACAAACTTTCACTAAGTGTGAAGCCGAGCTATCGCCTCGCATTAGAAAACTAACCCAAAATTTTAACATCAAAAAAAAAAAAAAAAACTCCACGAGCTCTACCACCTGGACTCTGTTTTCCCCACCTGGGAATTCCCCACATGGAATCAGTTTTCCCCACCTGGGAATTCCCTACCTGGAATTTGTTTTCCCCACCTGGGAATTCCCCACCTGGAATCTGTTTTCCCCACCTGGGAATTCCCCACCTGGACTCAGTTTTCCCCACCTGGGAATTCCCCACCTGGAATCTGTTTCCCCACCTGGGAATTTCCCACCTGGAATCCTGGGAATTTCCCACCTGGAATCTGTTTTCCCCACCTGGGAATTCCCCACCTGGAATCTGTTTCCCCACATGGGAATTCCCCACCTGGAATCTGTTTTACCCACCTGGGAATTCCCCACCTGGACTCAGTTTTCCCCATATGGGAATTCCCCACCCGGACTCAATTTTCCCCATCTGGACTCAATTTTCCCCACCTGGGAATTCCCCACCTGGAATCAGTTTTCCCCACCTGTCAGTTTTCCCCACTAGGGAATTCCCCACCTGGACTCAGTTTTCCCCACCTGGGAATTCCCTACCTGGAATCAGTTTTCCCCACCTGGGAATTCCCCACCTGGACTCAGTTTTCCCCACCTGAGAATTCCCCACCTGGACTCAGTTTTCCCCACCTGAGAATTCCCCATCTGGACTCAGATCCTTCTAAACCCGAGCTGAGCTTCCACCAGCCAAGCTTCAGCTCCACGGCCTGAGCCTTCTCGCGACGCTGAGCTACCTTATCTCCACGGTGCCGAGCTTCTCCACGGTGCCTAGATGAGATTATCCGTACGCGCCGAGCTGCACACCAAGCTAGTATCTGCCACGTCCCTGAGCTGGGTTCTTCTGAGATATAGCTCCTCCACGCGCCCGAGGTGCAACACCCATAACCAGAGCGAACTCATCTTCACGCTCCCAAGTCGAAGACCCGAGCTACAACGTCCTCCACGGCCCGAGTTGAAGACGACCCCGAGCTACAACGTCATCCCGAGACGAAGCCAATCAACGCCGAGTAGGAGCTATCTTACCTTAGCTCGATCTACCTTACCATTCCTCGGGCTATTTTACCTTTAACCCAAGTTGCATTACGTCCCGACATGAGCAGTCCCGACCTGGAGCAATCCCGAGCTGGAGCAATCCCGAGCTGGAGCAGTCCCGAGCTGGAGCAGTCCCGACCTGGAGCACTTCCGAGCTGGAGCAGTTCAACGTCCCGAGCTGGAGGTGCATCCTGTCTGCGCCACACGCCCGAGCTGGAGCAATCCCGAGACGACGCCTCCATAACGCCGAGCTGGAACATCCCGCTCTGAGCTGAACTTCTTCTCCTCAACTCGAGCTGGAATACTCAGCGTCACCGAACTAGCTCCACTTCCACACCGTCCCGAGCTGCTCCACCTCCACGTTCATGCCGAGCTGCTCCACCTCCATGACGAGATTCCGAGCTGCTCCACGTTCACTCCCGAGCTGCTCCACCTCCATGACAAGATACCGAGCTGCTCCAAGTTCACAGCCGAGCTGCTCCAAGTTCATGCCGAGCTGCTCCACCTCCATGACAAGATACCGAGCTGCTCCAAGTTCACTGCCGAGCTGCTCCAAGTTCATGCCGAGCTGCTCCACCTCCATGACGAGATGCCGAGCTGCTCCACGTTCACTGCCGAGCTGCTCCAAGTTCATGCCGAGCTGCTCCACCTCTATAACAAGCTGCTGAACTACTCCGCGTTCACCCCGAGCTGCTCCACCTCCATGACAAGATGACGAGCTGCTCCACCTCCATGCCTAGCTGCTCCACCTGGACGCTAAGCTGCCTCATCTCCATGCCGAGCTGAAGATCCTCCATGCCGAGCTACCTCCTCTGTGGCGCGAGCTACCTCATCTCCACACCGAGCCGGTACCTCTTCCGGTTTGCTGAATTGAAACTCCACAGATGTTTCAAAACCTCGAGCTCAAGCTTGGTCGCAAGCCTCGCCGAGCTTAGAAGTTCAAAACCTCGAGCTCAAGCTTTACGAGCTTGAACGTTTAAAGCTTTACGAGCTTGAACGTTTAAAGCCTTACGAACTCTCCGAGCTGAGCCTCTCCAGGCCCGAGCTAACACCGCATAGGTTTTCCGAACTTAAATGTTGAAAGTCTACAACTCATCCGAACTTGGTTTAATGGCACTACAAAAAACTCGAGTAAATCTCCCCGAACACATCTCGCTGGAGAAAACGAGCTCGACTCCGTTTTATGCCGAGCTGGAGCTCCTCCTTCACTGCCCGGCTGGAGCTCCCCCTTCACTGCCCAGCTGGAATGTTTTTACCCACCCCTCTCTCTTTTCACGCTGGTCTGATATTCTTTTGACCCGAGCTAAATAACTCCTCAGAAATGAAGTTCGATGCAATCGTCTGATACTTCATACATCAAACTGGGGGGGACTTATTGTTAGTGGAGGGTTTGACACCCTTTGTTATTTACTCGGCCCATCTTCTCTATCAGCCCATACTCAATATAACACGAGTTGGACGACCTGGACGTCAGCGAGCTGGACGACCTGAACGTCTACGAGCTGGACGACCTGGACGACATGGACGTCTACGAGCTGGACGACCAGGACGTCGACGAGCTGGATGACCTGGACCTCGACAAGCTGGACGACCTGGACCTCGACGAGCTGGACGACCTGGACGTCTACGAGCTGGACGACCTGGAAGCCCATAAGCTGAAAGCTCACTATCCGGAAGTCAACACGCTGGAAGCCCATAAGCTGAAAGCTCACTATCCGGAAGTCAAACGAGCTGGAGGCCCACGACCTGGGAAGTCAACACGCTGGAAGCCCATAAGCTGGAAGCCCACAAGCTGTAAGTCGCCGAAAGAAGAGAAAGATGCCAACGTCCCATCTCATAACTTAGTCATCACCTCTACCGACCGGAGATGCCATCGAAAGAAGGGAAAGTCGTCAACGTCCCTTCTCACGGTCCAGCCATCATTGCTGCCGACCTAAGCTGGCGTCGAAGGAAGGGAAAGGTCGCCACGTACACAATAACGTCCCATCTTACAGACCGGAGTCATCATCACTGCCGACCTAAGATCATCATTACGAAACAAGCATCTGTTTCTCTATGTAATTCTCTATAAATACTTAGACCAGTAGGAGAGAGGAGGAGGGGACAGAGACATTCCTTCTCACAGACACATATTCCTCTCCAAACTTGACATCGAAATCCTTCCCTAACTTCACTACTCGTCGAACTCATTTTATAAAACAGAGATCTCCGATCTCTCACTTCACAATCTCACCTCTTAATCACTTCTCAATATCACTTCATAATCACTTCTCAACACTATATTTGTTTGGTATTTTTCACCATCCAACACTGAGTATATACGGCTACAAAGTCTTTTTATCCCTAGTTTGTGTCATCGGCATTAATGGTCTCTACACTTTCGTTATAATCCTCTGCGCCACCATTATCAATATAAACCCAAGATTGAAGAACAAACCAAATGATCTTGATGAAGTGGTTCACGAGAAACAAAACGGAAAGATATCTTTTGTTTCTTAATTCGTTTTCTTTCTTTCGTTATACACTGAATGACTGAAACTCTTGAGCTTAGGTTAGAATAAAATGTCATCATACTAAATTTCTTTTGTTGATCATACAGAATACTTTCCTAAAATAATGCCCTTCACGTTAAATATGTAAAATGTATACTCTAGTAATCATGTAATGTCACAGCAAAGTTTGGAAAAATCATTGAAATATTATTAAATATATAGAATAAAATTACAATCTCATAAAAACCAAAATAAAATCAAATATTATTGATAAATATCGCAGCATCGCATAAACGATATAATATGTTTATCTATAGGTTACTAATCTATAAGTTCATCATAAAATAATTCATAAAGACAA
This sequence comes from Orychophragmus violaceus, assembly GCA_030180135.1. Taxonomy (NCBI): domain Eukaryota; kingdom Viridiplantae; phylum Streptophyta; class Magnoliopsida; order Brassicales; family Brassicaceae; genus Orychophragmus; species Orychophragmus violaceus. The sequence continues at coordinate 100,855,287 of CM058233.1, read as the reverse complement.
AAACTAAAATTATATCGAAGATAAAATAGAAAAATAGTAACAGACTAGAATTGAGCTCAATTCTTGTTCTCCTTCTTTTTTTCTGTTAAAGTGGCAGATTTTGTGTTCGGGCGGAGCAACAGCGGAAGCATACACAACATAATATCGTGCATATGAACACCACAGCGATGGCTCCCAAATATATGATTTCGACAGGATGCATACTGCTTGCTTCTTCACCAAAATAAAGCTCTTGTTCCACGTCTCTTTTTTTCTTTTCCTTGGGTGTAAACTACGCTTATATATATGCAAAACCCTTGTTTCAATATATATATATAGGTACTATGAGCTCATTACAAAAGTTTACATTTTGTAAATAAATCGATGAAATTTGTAAGTTTTACGTTTTAGTTTCTGATCATTAAGGAAAATATGACTAGAAAGAGATGAAATTTTACGTTTTATTATATGGTTCTTTGATATCATATCGTCATACAATGCATCACTTATGTAAATATGTGTGTAGTGATTTAAACCTACTACAATATTTTAAAGCATTACCAATGCAGTTTTGACATAGCATATTCAGCTTCAACAAAAACTTTAGGATGGTGTTAACAAACGATGAGTTCTTTGTAATGCAAAACACAAAGAAGGTTCTAAGACCAAAAACCAACCAAATAGAGTAGAGAAAACCATATATTTAACAAAAGCAAAACTTAAGATTCTCACTACAGAAAGAAAGAAACAAGACTTTAAGATCCCACAAATGCATCACAAGGAAGGAGCATATAAGATCAGATCAGATCTCCCATTTCTTGAGCTCCATACCATCCGGAGGAGTGCTCTCGATTGTCTTAGCCCCAACCTCTTTCCAGTTTGTCGACAGCACTGTCCCATTCGATTCCACCTGTTCATTGTGCATAACCCGCAAATAGAGTCATTCAAAAGGACAAACCTTTTGTAATCTCCATGAGAAAAAGAAAGACCCTAGAGGGATATAGATACTCACAAATGATTTGCTCATCGCACGCCTCATATCCTCATCCGCATTCGAATATATCTCACGGAAGAATTTGTTCAAAGCCGCGTCTCCTTCCAGCTTCTCATCCTTCTCCTGTTTCTTCACTTCAGCTTCAAGCTTGTCCCAGTCCTTAACTTTCTTAGAAGAAGGATATGCCGGCCTCGTCGAGACCTCTGCACCATTACACCAAGTTTCAAATGTGAAGAGACTGTGATTTCAACCTCTCATTAGATGAAACTAAAGAAGAAGAAAACCTGTTGAGACATTTGGCTTTGGCAAAACCGCTGGCCCTTTGCCGTGTTCAAGAGAGGCCCATGTGATTATCTCTGCTTTTGCAAGACGGATCTCAATTTTGGTTGACAGTACTTCATATCTGCACTTCTCTGGTACTATCTGAATACAGACCGTAAAAGAAACAAAAGGTCAATACAATGTGTTCAACTCAGAACATTGATTTATTCATTGAATCAATTACCTTTCCAAACAATCTCGGTTGGAGATGATAAGCTTCCTCTCCAGGAACATCAATCACAACACTCAGCTGTAAAATCACAGAACAATAGTTAACACACAAATCAAGGTGGGTTCTTAGAGTGCAGTATGCTTACAATTTGTTCACCAAAGTCGATATTAACATTCTGCTTCGGTATCCCTTTTGCGAAAACAGTTACCACAACTTCTTCTGGCTTTTGGTAGTATTCGTGTCTGTTGAGCACTCAAGAGTATTGAGATTATTTAACGAATATTAAACTTGAAAAACAGCATTATTGATTTCTACAATGAAACTACCTGAACTTTGCTTTGGCAGGTTCTGCAGGCACAGTGGTGGTCAGATCAACTTTACCTGGTGGTGATTGCACAGGTTGAACCAAATCTTTCTCTTCTTCTGAACAAAGAAATCATGATATTTAGATCATTGTAACAAATACAATCAATCATAAACATAATCAATCAGACAACAATAAGCAACAAAACATTAAGGATAAACTTACCTGCAATTCGAAGATTGCATTCATCTATCAACTTCTTGAATTTGGATTCACTTGGTGCGATGGAAGCTCCCTTTTCAAGAACAGTTTTCGCAGTTCGATATTCTTCAAGCTTCATACAGGCAGTTCTACAGTCATAAACCAGGTAATCAGATATCGAATCACTAGAAACCTATAACACAAGATAACAATAATACATAAGATGACATAGCGATAACATACCCATTTCTTAAGTAAGCTTTGGTCAATGAACGATCCAACTCAATAGCTTTCTTCGCATCAGCCACAGCTTCTGCTCATTCAGAAAACAAGTCAGAGTCAGACTAAATACTACAATGGCCCAACTCAATCAGTATAAAGTTGCAAACTTTGTAAAAGGCAATCATTGCCAATCACAAAAAGAAGCTCGATTTTGTTCTCATGAAAGCAAATCTGATTCATTGTTCTTCCACAAACAGCAAAAGAGTGCATCAAATTGATACAAAATCTGTTGTGACAGTACCAAATCAAACAAGAAACTAAACCCTAAATTCACAAAGAGCCGGACAAATCAACTTCCTTTCAACTGTACATAGAACGAAACGAAATAAGAAACCAAAGACATGAAAACCCATAACCCCAAAAGACAAAAGTTCTCTCCTTTATGTTCTCCTTTGCCAAAAATATCGTTTTTATTACAGAACGAAGAAGTTACCGGTGAAGTTTTTGAGTTTGATGTTAGCCTGAGCACGATCGGCGAAGAAGTCTGCGCAATTGGGTTCCAAGTCAATGGCTTTAGAGTACAAGTCAACAGCAACATCAAAGTCGTCGTCTACGAAAGCCTCTTTAGCCTTAGCTGCAAGTTCCTTAGCCATATCGATTGGTTTTCCTTGCTTAGATTGTGAGAGAGAGGAAGACGATTCGATTGAAATAGAGGCAAAGGTTTTGTCTTGTTCCCTTCTAAGGACCAAAGTATATAAAGGGAAGAGATCCATTCTAGATTGTTCCTTTATGAGTTGTATTGTCAGGGAAGTTCAGGGGATTCAATACCAAAAAAAAAAAAAAACAATCAAATATTCTCCCTTTTTCGACAATTTTTCCTCTTTTTATAAAATTGGTATTTTTTTCCTTTTCACTGTACATTTGTAGATAAAATAAAACAAGAAATAAAAAAAAAAGAATGGTTAGCACAAATATGTTAAACATAAATTTTAAAAAAATAAACATTATTTAACAATAATAATATTATAAAATTTATATGAGATTATTAATAATTAAACATATATACATTATTATTTTATTAATAAAAATTATAATTTATTATAATTTAAAGTAAAAGTAAAAAATAAATTGTAATTATATATTTTATGTTTAAAATCAATATATAAATATATTATTTAGAATATTTATCATATATATATAAATTCGAAATTTATATTTATAATATGAATTTACTATATAAAATTCGAAAACAATACATATTAATATTTAAAAATATTCATAAGTATTTTTATATTTATCATCTTATTTTATTTTTTATTTAAGACTATGTATATCTCGAAAATAAAATTTAAATCTTTATACATATTTTCATATTTATCATCTCATCTTACTTTTATATCTTTTTTTATTTAAGGTTATGTATATCTCCAAAATTAAATTTAGAAAACAAGATGATAAATATGAAATAAATTAAGGTTAACACTGTAATTAGTCTAATTTCATTAATGCTAAAATAGTAATCAACTATTTTGAAAGTGAGTATAAGGTCAAAAGCATTTCTCAATTAATATAAAGATTAATATAAAGATATACTAAAGATTAAGTGTTTTAAATATCAGACTCTCTCTCTTTCCTTAACTCTCCAACATTTCTCTACTCGACTCAAATCACTTTTTCAGTTTTGGCCATCGGTTCCGGTGATTTCGCCGGCCCAACGGTCGAATTACTTTTGCTTTTGTTTCCCTTCTGTTTAGTGGCGTCCTCTTCCGATTTTCACTATTTTCGGATGAGGGTTTGTTTTTTTTTGCTCTAATAATTCGGATCTCTTGTCCGGTTATCCTTCCTATTAATCGGATATTTTTACCGGAGTATTCCGATTACCGATCCTTCCATGGTGTTCTTAGCCATAACCTCGAAGATCTCGCTCTTTCTTCTATTTATTTCCAAATGCTTTGGCCGGTTGTTCTGATATCTAATCGAGTTGAATGGATCCGGCGATGCATTTCTCCGATCTGATGTTTGTAATCTTTTCTGGATTACATCGTTATAAGGCGTTTTGATTTTGGTGAAGCTTTTGAAGATTCGCAGGGGTGCTGATTTGGATGCGGCTCCTTATAGCTTTTTGATGGTGGAATTGATAGGCAGGGGAACAGAGCAAGAGCGGTGATGGCAGGGAAGCGGTGCCGGACCTTGGTCGGTGGCTCTGCATGCGACGATTCATTTTTCATCTGACACGTGGCAGTAATGGTTATACGTGGTTCGATTGAGTTTATCCAGAAAAGATTTGGACCGTTTAAGTGTATTGGAGTTGCTTGAGACCCATTTGCCTTGTACTTATTTTATTCTTTCTCACTTTGTAAATTATTAGTCTATTGGACTTGAATATAAATATCTTTGCGGTAAAAAAATGTGTTATACAAATTCAACAAAACCAACAAGTATATTTGGTATATTTTAAAAGTAAAATTACATTTTTTAAAACTATGTAACTATGTTTTCATTGTTTTCAAATTTTCAAGTAGACATAATTCTTATTTATGTTTTTAAAAATTTGCAAGTTTTTTCTAATGTGACTAATTTTCCAAGTTTTTCTGAGTTAAAAATAAATAATGATCTGGCATGATTTATTAACTTGTTTTACGATGGAAGCAAATTTTTTTATTTCATAACACAAATTACTTTAGGAAACTAAGTTAAATGATTGGGGATGGGCCTTGGACGCTACCACGTTCCGGGTTCGATCCTTCTGCCATACGAAACTAAGTCACATTTGTTTAGGACACCTACATGGATATGGGCCCATTATTTTCGGCTCATTTGAATACCCAGAGAGAGGATTTATCCATGGGCTGTACCTCCCCTTGGGAATTAGTCTGAGCTCCTCCATAGGCTCGGGATACCCCCAAGTTAATAAAAAAAAAAAAAAAACTATGACCGAAACAAACAAACAAAAGCAACGTTTTTGATTGGGCATTTGAGTCCAATGATTAGACGAACTTATTTCCTCGCGGTTTCGTGGAATTTTATAGGAAAGTTCAAATACGTGTGGATATATCATAGAGAAGTCAAGTGGATGTGGTGAAGTCAACTTAAAATGATAAGAGATGTCAATGAAATTTGGAAAGAAGAGATTGAGCGACGGAATTTTGACAAAAGAAATACACACATAGCCAAATGGGTTTAATCTGGGCCGGATCCTATGATCATAGAATAAGGCCCATCAATGTTTAAACTAAATCCTGCCTGGCTGTACTAGTAGGGAATAATTATAATTTTACTTCTCCCACATCGGAAGGATGAGAATGGTACACTCCTCTTTGGCATAGTATAAAACAAGACGAAGGTCGAGCCGAGAAAGATACTTACCTGGACGGGGTCGACTCTTGATCAAGAAGAAGAGTGGCCTAAGCTAGTGACCTCCATTGCACATAACGGAGGTGTGCTTAGCTTAAGGTCTCCCCAAGAGGGAGAGCCTGCGTCATTGTTTGTTGCAGTGGGGGCCTGCGTCCGCGCGGCCCCTCCCATTTCCCAACAGTTCAGTTTTGTTCACGATGGCTTTAAATTCCGAGTCGCATCTACAGAAGCGGTTGTTAAGGCCTGCTAGATTTAAAGATCATAGGCAGAGAGAGCAATAAAAGTTAAGTTTCTTTTTGTGAACAAAATGTTAGTCCGAGATACTTGCTATTTACTCATCTTTTGATGGATGTTTCTGTCCAATTATAGGATATTACGATACAGGAAGGCTAATCTCAGTCATAGTTAAGACACAAATTTTGAGTTCCAATGCAAAGGGAGATGTTCAGTGAACTATAGCTTCTTCCAAGTAGCGTATCTAAGTCCATTTTTTGGGTCTGATTATCTAAAAGCTTGATGAGCTCTCTGTTTAGGATTTGCGACCCAAACAACTGGTGTAGGATGGTCTTAATTAGTGTATTAATAGGCATATGCAGCAAGGAAATGTTATGTATCAGACTATCAGGGTACTGAAATAGCTAGGATCTAGTTTAATTTGTTATCTTGCGTTTAGCTTGCTGGACTTGTTTGGTTTCTCAAGTTACCTGGACGGGGTCGACTCTTGATCAAGAAGAAGAGTGGCCTAAGCTAGTGACTTCCATTGCACATGTAGGAAGGGTGCTTAGCTTAAGGTCTCCCCAAAAGGGAGAGCCTGCGTCATTATTTGTGGCAGTGGGGGCCTGCGTTCGCGCAGCCCCTCCCATTTCCCAACAGTCAAAATTTTATTACGGTTGTGTATGTGACTGAGTCTGGTCATCTCTGGTTATCTAAACGATCATTAGCCTTGGCCCCAATACTCCAGTTCAAGTTCTGATTCATCTGTCTTAGCACATATATGTACCCGTACCAATTGCTAATGCCCACTAAACTTTGGATATTGGATGGAAACAAGTGTGGATCTGTCGGCTCAGTTACACCTTGTAGAAGCAAGTACACAGACTTACATTAATGGTTCATAGAGGATGTGGCTAATTAAAATCGATGGATTTTTAGAGATTTTCATTCATTGACAGAGATGTGCAAGTTTGGGATAAAAATAGTCTCTGCTTTAAGCGAAGAACAATGATCTCTACACTCTAAATACGACCAAATGGATCTCATGATGACTGTAAATACAAGTTTTTCTTTTGGTTTTTTGTAGCGTGAAGGTTATTGAAATTATCATATTTCTTATCATATACTAATAGAAATGTCAAAGTAAATCATAAAATGAAGATGTGCTTGTGGGAGTAATTAACGCATTATTAATGGGGAGATGTAACGTACACGAAGTTGCGTTAGGCGAAAATAGAATAGTGGACATAAAACTTTGTCTCATGCTTTGCCATGATCAAGCCCATCATCTTTTTTTTTTTGCTCCAGTTAACAGTTTTTTTTTTAATCTCATTCTGTAATTCAATTTCTTATGACAATCGAATATGACCAAAATTAATATTATTATGCTGTAATTAGATAAACATATTTGGGGTTGAAAACGTCTGTAAATATCTCATTTGATAGAAATTGAATAGGCAAAACTAGCAAAGTATTAAATGGCGAGAATGTCTATGTCGAGCATACTAGCATCATTAATACAGAACTAGTTAAAGAGCATAATAGTATCATTCACATGTGGAAACTGAAAAAGGTATAACACTATGGTTCTAGGATTTTGATGGTTTTTTACTTTTTCTAATGGATTAGCGAGTTTGTAGCAGATAACCAAGTTTATTTTGACTGAATTTTTCTCATTTATGTATGGGCGTTAAAGGATTTGGAGAAGAATTATATTATTGACTCTCAAACTGTACAATGACGGCTACAAGGAGTACTTATATGAGCCCCAAAATCATCTTCTAACCTAATCTCTATTAAGGAAATATTCTAATATCAATATATACATAATCTCCTAATACCCCTCCTCAAGTTGGAGCATGGAGATTTCGAATGCCCAAACTTGGATAAGATTGCTTGAAAAGGCCCCCCTCCAAGTGCTTTAGTGAAGATGTCTGCTAACTGATTAGTGGCCGACACATGCTTTGTCCGAACAATTCCAGCTTGTATATCGTCTCTGATGAAGTGACAATCGATCTCTACATGTTTCGTACGCTCATGAAACACGGGATTAGCAGCGATATGAAGCGCAGATTGACTATCACAATATAAATCCATGGCGCCAGAATGAACAATATCCATCGTAAACAACAAGCTCTTTATCCACTTCAACTCCTTCAGTGCGGCAACCATTGCTCGGTACTCTGCTTCTGCTGAAGAACATGATACTACATCCTGCTTCTTTGACTTCCACGACACCGGAGAATTTCCTAATTGTATCAACCATCCATTCAAAGATCTTCTCGTGATTGGACATCCAGCCCAGTCTGAGTCACACCAACCTGTAAGATGGAAATTACAATCAGCTTTCAAGAGAATTCCCATCCCACGACATCCCTTCAAGTAACGGACAACCCTCAACGCAGCTGTCCAATGATCCTCTCTTGGCTCATGCATAAAATGAGACAAGATATGAACTGAATAAGCAAGGTCTGGCCTAGTTGCAGCCAAGTAAATCAGCCTTCCAACAAGTCTCCTATATTTCTCTGGCTCCGCAAGTACCTTGGTTGTCGACTTTGCCAACTGATGGTTTGGCTCCATCGGAAACTCTACAGGTCTGCCACCAAGTAAACCAGCGTCTGCAATAATATCCAGAGCATATTTTCTCTGTGATAAATAGATGCCATCTCTGTTTCTCGCAACTTCTAACCCAAGGAAATACTTCAATTTTCCCAAGTCTTTCATATGAAAGCAACCACTTAAGTAAGCTTTGAACTCTCGTATAATCTCAGGAGAATTCCCTGTCACCACAAGAGCATCAACATATACTAAAACATGCAGATGAACAGTACCACGAACCAGTGAGAAAAGGGAATAATCAGCTCTACTTTGCTTGAATCCATACGCCAATAAAGCCTTCGATAGTTTAGAGAACCAACATCTTGGAGCCTGTTTCAACCCATACAATGATTTCTTCAAGCGACATACCATTCCTTTCCTAGTGGAGCTGAAACCTTGTGGTAACCTCATAAATACTTCTTCATTCAAATCTCCATGAAGGAAAGCATTGTGCACATCCATCTGGTGCAATTCCCAATTCTTACCAGCTGCAACCTGAAGAACCAATCTAACAGTACTCATCTTAGCCACAGGAGCAAACGTGTCAGTGTAATCAAGCCCCTCCTTTTGTCGATTACCACATGCTACAAGTCTCGCCTTGTACCTTTCGATCGTTCCATCTGCATTATACTTGATCGTATATACCCACTTACATCCAATCACATGTTTGCCTGATGGCAGGTCTTCAACAACCCATGTTTTATTCCGTTCTTGTGCATCAATCTCCAATCTCATAGCCTCTCTCCACCGTGGACATTTCATTGCTTGAGCGAATGTCTGTGGCACAACCCCTGCAGTTATGTTACACAGGAAGACTCTGTGTGACGCAGAAAACCTTTCACAATTGACAAAATTCTCAATTCCATACTCACGACTCCCACTTGATGAATCCACCTTAAAGATTGTGTTAAGCTCATAGTCACGTAACCTGACTGAGGACTTCTTTTCCCTCATTCCACGTCCCAATATTTCAACTTGCGCATCTTGTGTAACACACTCATCATCCTGTGTTACTCCTGCAGGGTCTGCAACTGCATCTGCAATTGTTTCTTCAGTTGTCTGTGTCATTGGCATGGACCCAGCTGATGTCACACCTTCTGCAATTGTCTCATCTCTTCTCACTTCATCTCCATCAATCACAGGTACTGTCACTTCCCTTATAGCAGCTTCTGAATCACAAATTCCAGCATCTTCTTCAATAACTTGTCTCACCCAATGATCATCAGCATCATCAAAAACGTTTCTCAAGTTATCCACGTGAGAGCCAGAGCCACTTCGTTCACCTTGTATCTCAGAGTATGGAAACTTTTCTTCAATGAAAGAAACATCTCTTGAAACAAACAATTCTTTTGTATCCAAATCAAACAATGTCCACCCTTTTTGTGTGTAAGGATAACCCAGAAAAACACACTTTCGACTCCGACTAGCAAACTTATCTCCATGTCGCTTCTGATTATGAGCATATGCAAGACATCCAAAGACTCGTATGTGATTATACATAGGAGCCTTTCCAAAAAGCATCTCATAAGGACTTTTTCCTTTGTGTAACTCAGAGGGTGTTCGATTGATAAGATACACAGCACCCAATACACATTGACCCCAAAATTCTATTGGAAGACTTGCCTGAAACCTCAAAGCTCTCGCCACATTCAATATGTGTCTGTGTTTTCGTTCAACTCTCCCATTTTGCTGAGGTGTTCCAACACATGAAGTTTGATGAATCACACCTTGTTGACGAAAGAAGTCCTTCATTCTCATGAATTCACTACCATTATCACTCCGCACTACCTTCACATGCTTGTTAAATTGCCTCAGAACCAGAGCAAAGAACGATATAATAGTTCTTTCAACTTGTGTTTTGTCGGACAGAAGAAACACCCATACAGCCCTTGAATAATCATCAACTACAGTCAGAAAGTAAGAAGATCCACACAAGCTTTGTGTTCGGTACGGCCCCCATAAATCACAAGGTATCATTTCAAAGCTCTCCTTACTTTTATTCGAACTCACCAGAAATTCACTTCGACATTGTTTTGCCCTGAAACATATGTCACATCCATATACACCAATACTGCTAGTATCAACCCCGGGCAATCTCCTTATCATCTTATCAGAGGCGTGTCCCATTCTCTTATGCCACATTTCTAACGATTCCGATTTACCAACTTTCTTCACATTCTGAATTTTCTGAATACCTTGAAGAAAATACAACCCTTCTCTTCTTACTCCCATTCCGATTGAGGCCTGCAAACCACAATCATACACAAGACACCCTGTCTTAGAGAACAACACGATACAACTCATCTCATCAATCATCTGCGACACAGAGATGAGATTGCACTTCAATTCTTCCACAAAGAGAACACGCTTCAAAGTCAACTTCTCTGTCAAAATCACACTTCCTTCTCGATCAGCAATCACAGTATTTCCATTAGGTAGGCCAACCAAACATGGTGTGACTCTACATACGTTCACTAGAGCATTCAACGTACCGGTCATATGGTGTGATGCTCCACTATCAATAATCCACTCATCACCATATCCCTTATCACTCACTCGATTTGAAGATTCTGGCTTCGACTTCAGCATACTCAAAAGTCGATCCCATTCACCTTTCTTCAACCCAGTCGTTTCGGTGTGTTGCACAGAAGCATTCATGCGTGACACAACATGCGTATGTGCAACAACATTAGATTTCTCCATCATAGGAATGCCTTCTGCAATTCCCTTGTTCATCTCATCTAGAGCGCCTTCCGCAGCTCCGTTTTTCTTGTTACCAATCTCCTTCACATGAACCTTTAGCAGCTCCATTGTTTTTTCAATTTCCATAACCGCCCAGACGATAATTGCGTCGAATACGTCTTCTCACGAACAAAATTCAATCGCAGTTCCAAGAGCACGATGGCTCTGATACCATAAAGGATTTGGAGAAGAATTATATTATTGACTCTCAAACTGTACAATGACGGCTACAAGGAGTACTTATATGAGCCCCAAAATCATCTTCTAACCTAATCTCTATTAAGGAAATATTCTAATATCAATATATACATAATCTCCTAATAGGCGTTTAACCAAACCCGAGATGGAAAGATGAACGTGATCTGAAGTAGCAAGTTTGGATTGGGTGCGGTTCTTATAAAATATCTAAATGGAGCTTGATGTCGGTTTTATTTCGGATATAAAGCCGAATAGGATCAGATATGATATCAAAACCAAAACCCATATTAAATCGAATATATATAAGTTGTTTTTAGGTTGGTTTCGAGTTTATACCAATTATTATATATACAAGTCTAAATTATTTCGTGTTTTATCATATTATGGGTAATAATACTTGCATTTACCCGAACTTTTATGAATTTATCCGAACTATTTTGGATTTTGATAAAATTATGGGTAAACAAACTCAAATATATATATATAGGAGTCTAAATTATTTCAGGTATTGATCAGATTAGAAGTAAAAATACTCTTAACTTATTTGAACCCACAGTTATTTTGAATACAAATACCCTAATCAGTTTACTAAACTCAAACCAAGCTTGATTAATTTCGAATCAAATCCAATCCGAATTTAAAATACTCTGTGGAGCCTTTCAACCTAAATCTGAAAAATTAAAAATTTGAAACTCTCTCTCTAAGGATGGCGACAAAAGAGGCGATCTAGGGTTCATGATTTGGGAAAGGGATAATCGATCTAAGGTTAACGATGGCGATGAAGATTTGGATTGGCGTTGGGCCACCGCAGAGACGACGCTTGATTTGGTGGTAATTATTGGGCTTTTAGATTGGATTTTCGGAGCATCTGGGGCGATATTATCTGGCGATATGGTACGATCTTCGTGGCGATTCAGTATTTTGAAGATCTGGAAAAAATATTTTCTATATCCGGGGATTTATGAGGAAATCAAGGGACGATCGCTAAAGGAGACGAGTGAAATCATACTCAGATTAAGGATCCTGTCTTTGCAAGATAAGGCAACATCAGCATCGATTATTGGTTTGTATTTTTGGAATCTGATTTTGTCAATTACGATTGCAATAAGGATTATATTAGGGATTTATGACACGATTTGGGAGATGAGTATTTTAGAGGCCGTGATTTACAGAATTCTCTGTTATAGAAATATCGCGATATTCAATCATTGTGATTATTGGTGCAGCTGCTTATGGAAACAAGGCGGGATTTGGGATCTGTCAAGAGGGGTTTGCCCTATATGGGAAGTTTATAAATTCATGGCGTTTACTACTGGACTACTCACATTCTCAAACAACATTCTATCTTATAAAAAGAGCTTCTATCAAAGAGGCAGGATGACTCAAAGCAACATCTCGTTATCCAAAAGGGAAGGCAAGATGGTGGCAACATCGACACACCGATTGAAGGTTTCAGTGCCAAGATTCGATAACACCGAGCTGATCAGGGCCTATGAGAAGACTCTGATAGGGCGATGCATGAACCCAAGACGTCAAGACACAAAGCATCTGGTCAATATGTTTCCAAAAATTTGGAACATGGAGGAACGGATTGCGGGTGCAGATTTAGGCCTGGGAAGATTCCAGTTCAACTTCGACGAGGAGGAGGATATCGTGGAGGTACTGAGCTTGGGACCATTTCATTTTGATGGATGGATGCTCTCCTTGGTAAGATGGGAACCGGTCGTTGACGTCAATTATCCATCGGAGATCACATTCTGGGTCAAAGTTCTGGATTTACCACTCCAATACTGGGCGGATTTGACTCTCAAAAGAATAGGAGATGGCATCGGCAAGGCAGGGACGGTAGATCTGGATAATGGAAGGGTTCGGGTGGTGCTTAATGGCTTCAAGCCACTGGTTTTTGAGCTAACGGTAGATTTTGGTGCTGGAGAGGAGGTACTGGTGCAGCTGCGCTATGAGAGGCTACATGGTTACTGTAGATTGTGTAAAAGCTTATGCCATGAGACTGAGGTTTGCCCAACCACGGATACACCGAAGTCAGAGGAAGGAAGATCAAAGAATCGGGGTGACTCGGAGCCAAGAGATCCGACGGATAGGTCTGGAGGTGTGAGCTATAGAGGAGCGGTTATACAAGGAAGAGGGGAAGATGTACGGGATGTACGGGAGAGCAGGAAGGATCAAGGAAGGCAGGGTGGGTCTACAAGCCATAAGAATGGACAGAGCAAGACTTATGTGGCAAAGACGAACTCCTGGTCTAGATGGGACAATGGGTCGGGGTCACACCGGTATGAAAAGGGCTATGGGGAGAGCTCCTCAGGTCAGAGATCGAAGGGTCAGCGGTCTTACTCACCGAAGCATTATAGACAGAGGCAGGTCTCATCTGACAGGACTACTGAAGCAACTGCACCACTTAAGGAGCATGTGTTCTTAACGAGACAAGAACAGGCAGTCTTGGAGGCTTTCCGAGCCAAGGGAGTAGGGTTTGATGGTAAGGACACAAGCATAACTGCTGGAACATCTGAGCAGGTTGGTGTGACACAAGAACAGGCTTTGGGAAAGGAGGCCGATAAGGAGGAGAATTTGCTCCCAGATATTGATCCCTTGGGCATGGAGCTGCAGGGGTTGGGTAACATTGAAGATCTGATGGACTTGTTGGATGAAACAAACAATGAGGAAGGAGAGATAGGACAAACTGAGCTTACTGAACATCAAGAACAGTCTGCAGGTTTACATCAGCCGGCTAAGCAAATGAAACCAAAGATGGATACTGGGAAGGATGGAGAGGTAAGGAAGGCACTGGGGAAGAAAAAAGGTACGGGTGTGGCACCTCTTATGATGGGTCGTCTCGGGAAGAAGAGACTTGTCCAGACTTTGACTTCGCCAAGGAAAAAGCCGCCTGTAAGAGGAGCAGGAACAATGGAGAAGGAAGATGCGGCGGGAGCTGCAAAGGAAGCCAGGATCGAACCAGATCAGGACATGGCAGGCTAAGATCTTAGGATCTAAGTATTTTTGATTCGTGTTTTTATGAATTCAATAAGCTTTCAAGTTCGGGGGAATCTAGTTAGATATTGGAATCTCTTTCAAGCTAGGGGGAAGCAAGTTCCTTTTGTTATTGTCCGGTTTATTTCTGCTATATTTGTCTTGGAGTTATGTGGTCTCGCACTATCGTTTAATCAAAGTAATACTTTTATTCCTTGGAGTGCATTATTGATTAATTGGGACAAATGTGCTGTTGATGATGGTAGGGTAAAAACTATAAGGAATGGTGAAGAGTTTGAAGATAGAGCTTGGATTCATACTAAGGAGACAACGAGCTCGAGTCTAATGACATGGGTGAAAGCCAATGGGCTACTAGTTGTTTTTGAATACTCGTTTACATGGGAGCCAAGGAATATGGGTATAGGTGGAAGATATTTGGAATATTGGATATGGGCTTTGCTGAGATTTTGGTTGAAGTATGAAGGTTGGCTGATGGAGATGCTCATCTTTGGAGGCTTGCTGAGAACAAAGCTTTGTCAATATAAATATCAGGATCATCTTTTGAGTTACTTATGGACTCTCAAGATTGGGGAAAATATCCCAGCTGGGATATTGAAAAGATGGAACTCATTAAGGAGGGAACATAACAAAAACTATATGAAGCAACACAGAATATTGGATGGAACTCCCGGTATATGGTGCAGGCACGAAGAAGATAGGATGAATCAACAGTTTTCGATGATTTGTTTTGATTTAGTACTGAATATGAGAGGTAAAATTTACAAGTCTTGGGATTGCATATCAGTTGATCATACGGATGCATTACAAAGGGTAAAACAGAATTTTAGGAATTCTTGTAAGTCTTTGTGTACTACATGTGCTGAGGAAACCATCACCATTTATTCTTGGATCTTTCGAATTGGATGTTCAGGACAGAAGGTCCCTGATGGTTTCGACCTTCCACATTTTGAGTTAAAGTCTTCGGGTTATGGAACACTCTATGGTTCTGTTTTTAGGTTTTATTATTATAAGAATACTCATAAGCTTATGTATCGGTGGATAATTTTTATAATTGGTTATAAAATAAGACTGGTTTATGGGAGGCTGAATAGTTGGGTGTATGATGAGATTTTCATGATTTTCTCTTGGAAAAAATTTATACAAGACTCTGGGAGAAGATATAGTGGACCTAGCACATGGAACAAACAAGACCATTATGATATTGATACAAGGTGCTGGTGGAACTATCTGATTAGTAAAGAATCACGGAGGGGTGGAGTTGTCTGGTACAAGGTGGTCACACATATTGTGTATCTATTATGGAACAAGGAGGCTGCGATAAAGGGATATTATTTGGGGTGGTACAAGAGCTGGGGATATTGTCACAATATGAGTCAAAAGACATTATGGATTGCCACATTAAAGTTGAAACTACATCAATATGGAAAAGTATCTGGTTCTAAGGGAATAGGCTATATTATGGGAAGGAGGTTGATTCAGATTGTTTTTATAAAGGAAAGAAGAAGGCCGATAGGAAGTTTAGGCCTGTATGTGATATGTTATAATATATCAGTACGAACAAGATTTTTTGAAAAACTGAGGATATGAGGATCATGAGTTGGAACTGTCAAGGGTTGGGGAGTAAGTGGACAATTGGTTATCTTCGAGAAATATGGCACAAACATAGACCTGATTTTCTTTTCTTATCTGAAACAAAGCAAGAATTTGCATTTACACAAGGATTCCAAGGTCACTTCGGTTATGATAAGATTCATACGGTGGAGCCAAGAGGATCAAGTGGAGGATTGGCACTGTACTACAATAATACAGAGAATGTTCACATTCTATATTCAAGTAACAGAATTATTGATATTGAGGCAGATGTGCAGGGAAAGCGGGTTGCTATTTCCTTTGTTTATGGGGATCCAGTTCAAAACCTAAGAGATCAAGTTTGGGAAAGACTTACTCGATTTGGCATTGTCAGAGACATTCCTTGGTTTATTATTGGAGATCTAAATAAAATTACTGGTAATCATGAGAAACAAGGGGGAAGTCTAAGGCACGCCTCAACGTTTCTTCCATTCAACAATATGATCCGGGATTGTGGCATGATAGAATTTCCACATCTGGGGGACTCACTATCTTGGCGAGGACGCAGGGGGAAACAAGTCGTAAGATGTAAGCTGGATAGGGCTCTAGCAAATGAGGACTGGCACATTCTGTATCCTTTTTCATTTGTGGAGTATCTAGGAATGGTGGCCTCAGATCACCGACCTTTGGTTGCGACGATTGAGGAGTCAAAGAAAAAGAGAAGGAGCCAATTTCACTTTGACAAACGATGGATAGGAAAGGAAGGATTAATGGACATAATTCAGGAAGGATGGGAGGATAGAGAAGACAATAGGAGAAATGACCTTTTCTCAAAGATTGGAAGATGTAGACATGAGATTTCTAAATGGAGGAAAAATAATCTGCCATATGGCAAGGAGAAAATAATGGAGCTACAAAGGGAGTTGGATACGGCACAAAAAGATGACCAAACAACACAGGAAGAGATATGGGAAATTTCCAATAAATTGAAGGAGGCATATAAAGATGAGGAATTTTATTGGCAACAGAAAAGTCGAACCAAATGGAATACATCGGGAGATCGATATACCAAATTCTTCTTCGCACTGACAAAACAGAGGCGGGCAAGAAATAGGATTGTGGGTTTACACAACTCAAGAGGCGAGTGGGTGACCAAAGATTCAGAAATTGAAGGTGTGGCAGTAGATTACTTTACGAAAATTTTTGAAACAACAAATCCAACGGATTTTGATAGCTTCCTATAGGAAGTCCCTATATCGATAACGGATAGCATGAATAATAAGCTCATGGCACAAGCTTCGGAAGAAGAAGTGAGGAAAGCGCTATTTATGATGCATCCGGAGAAGGCTCCGGGGCCTGATGGCATGACAGCCCTTTTCTACCAACAGGCGTGGAATATTGTCAAAAAGGATTTAATCAAAGTGGTGAATGATTTCTTGATGAATGGGGAATTTGATAAAAGACTAAATGCTACGAACATTTGCCTGATCCCTAAAACGGATAGACCTACAAGGATGACAGAACTACGGCCAATCAGCCTCTGCAATGTGGGATATAAAATAATCTCAAAGGTGTTATGTCAAAGATTAAAGGTCTTGCTGCCTAATCTTATATCAGAGACACAATCAGCATTTGTGGCAGGAAGATTAATTTCGGATAATATACTAATAGCACAGGAAATGTTTCATGGATTGAGGACAAATCCGGCATGTAAAGGAAAATTTATGGCAATCAAGACGGATATGAGCAAGGCATATGATAGGATTGAATGGAGATTCTTGGAAAGAGTCCTAGGAAAGATGGGTTTTGCTGAACAATGGGTACAACGTATAATGCGTTGCATTACGACGGTTCAATATAAGGTATTACTTAATGGTCAACCTCAAGGACATATTGTTCCGGAGAGAGGTCTAAGACAGGGAGACCCACTCTCACCATATTTGTTCATACTATGTACAGAGGCTCTTATTGCAAACATAAAAAATGCGGAAAAAAGAAAGCGATTAACAGGGCTTAAGGTCGCAAGGAAAAGTCCAGCGATCTCTCACCTATTGTTTGCGGATGATAGTCTATTTTTCTGTAAGGCGACGAAAGAGGAATGTCAGACGATATTAGGGATCCTAAAAGATTATGAGAAGGTATCAGGTCAACAAATAAATTTTGAAAAGTCATCATTACAATTTGGATAAAAAGTAGAGGAAACGACGCGAATGGAGATGATAGAGATTCTCGGAATTACTACGATGGGAGGAATGGGATCATATTTAGGAATTCCATAAAGTCTTGGAGGAGCAAAGACGCAGGTCTTTAGTTTTCTTCAAGATCGATTACATGGTAGAGTGAACGGATGGACTACTAAATATTTGTCTCGAGGGGGGAAGGAGGTTGTGATTAAATCAGTGGCGACAGCTTTACCGAATCACGTAATGTCATGCTTTAGATTACCTAAGACGGTGACAACTAAGTTAACAAGTGTGGTCTCCCACTTCTGGTGGAGTATGGGAGGAGGAAGGAAAGGAATGCATTGGATGGCATGAGATAAGTTATGTCAGGATAAAGAGAATGGAGGGATTGGATTTCGTGCTTTTGATGATACAAACACAGCTTTCCTAGCAAAGCAGCTTTGGAGGCTCATTGATAAACCCAATCTTTTATTCTCAAAGGTCTTTAAAGGGCGTTATTTCAGGAATACGGATCCACTTGATCCAATACGATCATACTCACCATCCTATGGTTGAAGAAGTATAATCTCAGCTAGATCTCTGGTTAATAAAGGACTAATTAAAAGGGTGGGTTCAGGAACAACCATTTCAATATGGAATGATCCTTGGATACCAGCCTATCGCCCGAGACCAGCAACCCGTAAACCTTGTTCGAATATTGACGTATATACGGTTGACCAATTGATTGATCAGCAAAGACGCACATGGAAAAAGACACTGATTGAAGAATTGTTTGAACCAGAAGACGTAATGCTGGTCATGAGTATGCCAATTAGTACGATTTCAAAGCCAGACACAATTGGGTGGCATTTCACTAAATCAGGACGATATACGGTAAAATCAGGGTATCATACGGAGAGAGAATTCAAAGATGTTGGTAATCACAGTCAGATGTTGGGTCCAAATATAAAGAGTTTACAAGCACATTCATGGAAGATAAAGTGCCCACCAAAGTTGAGACATTTTATGTGGCAGATACTTACAGGGTGTATTGCGGTATCCAAGAATTTAAAATCAAGGGGGATCCGATGTGATACATATTGTGCGAGGTGCGGAGCTGAGGAGTCAGTAAATCATGTCCTGTTCGAATGTCCACCGGCACTGTAGACATGGGCCTTGTCACGAATTCCTACGAACCCGTTATGCTTTCCTACGGAGTCGCTGTACACAAATATGGATCATTTATTTTGGAGGTTACCACCACAAGATACAAACGTCCAATTCCCCTGGATTCTATGGTATATATGGAAAAGCAGAAATGATATGGTATATAATAACATTGATAGGGATCCCAATGAGACTTTACGGTTGGCGGAAATGGAATGTTTGTCATGGGAAGGAGCCCAGGAGAGTAATGTAGATTGTACTCAGAATCATAGGGGACAACAAGACTCTGACATGTTTACAGAGATATATAACGGCCAATGGTGCTTTGTAGATGGGTCTTGGAAGGAAGGGGATGTGTTCACTGGACAGGGATGGTATAGTTGTTATGAAGGAGGAGTAAACATTTTAATGGGAGCTAGGAATATCAGACAGAGCCTCTCGCCACTCAATACGGAGTTCGAAGCACTATTATGGGCTATGGAAAGTATGGAGTTCTTCAATCAAAGACATATAACTTTTGCAACAGATTGTTCAGAAGTGGTAAAGATAGTCTCTGACCCAGAGAACTGGCCAGCATTTTCTGTTTATACTGAAGAGTACGAGCGGAGGAGGTTATTCTTCACAACGTTTGCTCTCAAACACATATCTCGCACCAAAAACCAGACAGCAGACAGGCTAGCACGAAGTGCCAGGCTCAGGCAGTCATCAAGCACACATATTGGGCAGGAACCACCGATATGGATGATAGAAAACTAGTGTTCTATTTGTTTCTTGTTGTCAAAAAAAAAAAAAAAAAAAAAAAAAAAAAAAAAAAAAAAAATTGAAAAATTCGATTCAAACCTGATTAGGTATCCAAACACCCATGTTTACTTTCATTTACTGGCACGTCACAAAAATTAACAATAACATGGACAAACATCGGCAAGCTGAAAAACAATGTGGGTTTACACAAAAATCATGTAGTTTATTGAATTTTTGTAATCAACATAAAATTAGAAAATATTATTTGTTCACATAAAAGATAGAATAAAAATAGACTTATGTGCTTTCTTCGCCTATAAAATTAATAATACAAATAATTCGTCACAAATCCTTTCTTCTGTTGATTACTTATTCAAAAGTTGTTGATTACTTGGCCCTTTTATTAACGAAATGTGTAATACGATAATTAATAATATTGGAAATTTCTGATATTATATTGTAGACCAAAATCTTAGAAAAGTAGATTTTTCTTCTCATAATCTAAAAAGGAGTACAATAACACTAACCTATATACTCGGTACCAATCTTCTAAAACCATGAAGATAACGTCAATCTCCATCAAGAGTCAGTTAGAAAATAAATCCAATACAGGATAACTATAGTTGATATATATAACTAAACATTAAATGGACTAGTACATTTTGAAGTACCATCCCTAGTTTGTTGATTTTTTTTTTAATCCAGAGGTTGGAGGGGATTAGGTCTGATTAGCTAGTTGGTGAGGCAATAGCTTACCAAGGCGATGATCAATAGTTCGAAATTGTATAAATGTTTAGATTAATTTTCAAAAAAGCTACAGTTCATGTATAAACCATTTTCCTGAACATTTTTTATATAAAGAATTTTTTATTAAAACAAGAAATTTTTGAATATTATAAGGATAAAACCAAATGGCTAAATAGCCCATATTCACCAATTATATATGGCCTGCATACGATAAACACTCCAAGAGCAAAGTTTAGTCTTGATGTTTGGATATTCAAATGGACAGAAGGCAAGAGTTCATATCTATGTGAGTGTTCAAAGAATTGTGTTGTAGTTTTACATAATATGTGGATCAAACTTGAAACATGTAGCATCCCAAATCTGTTTCCTAGCTTGTTGAATTCTTTTTTTTTTCCTTCAAAAAAACAAATATGATGAGAAAGGAAAAAAACATATGTTGAACAAACACGCAAGAGATTTCTGCAAAAGGCTTACAAGAAAAGAGGGCATCAAATAACTAATTATTGCAATGAATAAATGAAATAAGTTTATGACAACTAAAAGGAAAAAAAAAAAAAAAAAAAAAAAAGACTAACGGCAAAATCTTACATTGACGTTTCTGAGGAATGGGTGCTAAATATTTTATACAGCAATTTCTACGGCACGGCATCCCCATATCATTCACCAGTCAATCAGTTTTTTTTTCTCAAACGTGATAAACGCCAGTTATTGCGTTTTCTTACATAGACAAGATTGCTTGTTTTCTTCGTATGTTTTCTAGATAATATTTGTTCTTTTTTGCCATAATCCAAGCGCATCTATTTGCACAGTACTACAGGTAAGCATTTCTTTTGTGTGTATCACTAGAACTAAAATACTGGCACGGCCGAGCCTAAGCCCATCTTATACAAGAGTCTCATTTTTAAAAAGAGATATATATATATATATATATTAATTTAAAAGATATTTGTCTTTAATATAACATACTATGAGATACTATTTTGATTTGATCAAAAAAAAAAAGAGATACTATTTTGAAAAATATTTATAGTAATTAAAATATTACATGAGCTATAAATCCAAAAGTCTAACTTTTCAGAAAACAAGATAATTTTATTTTGTTTAGATAGTTTTTCTTTCATTTGGATTATTTTTAGATATAATTTAATATTATAAAAAATAAGATTGTAGGTTTTTTATATGGCCCTATAAACTCACATCCGGCCCTATAAGTTTTCAAATATGGGTTACCTTTTATATGAATATTATTTGTTCTTTGCTTATAAATCCAAAAGTCTAGGCATGGAACCGGAGTTTGTGATTTTGACCTCTTGTTAACCAAAACCTTGTACAATCTTTGTTATATTGACTTTTTGCTGATAAATAAATTTAATTGTTAATTAATTTGAGTTGAAAGCTAATAAAAATTGATAGATCAATTTATTGATCCAAGTACGATTATATAGTTAAGAGATATTACTGATCCGAGGTAGTGTAATATCGGATTGAGATTTATTAAGCCATGATCAGAGAAGTGAGAGAGTCATGTGCATTTGGATATTCGGTCCGGTTCCGGATAGGAACCAATCGATTTTGGATATTTCGGTTCTATAGATTTAGGATTTAGTAGGTATTTTACAATTTTCGGTTTGGTTTCGGTTCGGTTTTTCTCAGTCCCGGTTCGATTTCTCTCGGTTCCGGTTCGGTTCCATTATTTAAGAAACAAAAAAATACCCAAAATTTCCAGTTCTTAAATAGTTCAATGTATTTTAGAACCGAAATAACATTTTTACCCAAATCAACAAAAAACCGTAATCAACAAAAAATATCTAAAATCAACAAAAAATCCCAAAATTTCTGTTAATTCAACAAATCATTAGCTAGAAAATAAAAAGGTATATAATTCAATGTCAATTACATAACATAAACATAAATTACATGAATCTAAAAATAATTTCATATGATTCTTTATGTGGATGTTGAAACTTTGGGTAATATTTTACTAAGCTTATATAAGTTCGGTTTTTCGATTCCGTGTTTCGGTTCGTCGTTCGGTTCCGGTTCCTACCGATATCCACGGTTCCTCATCTCAGGATCGATTGTGTATTATAGGTGGAACCAAATAAAAAATTCGATTCCGCTTATCAGTTATTCGATTCCGATTTTTATGCTCAGGTCTAGATGAGTTATTGTTCTAATTTAAAGCACGTAAAATTTAGCGTCTTACAATATATATATATTAGTAAAGCGAATTTGAAATCCAAAAGTAGAGCTAGTTCAATCAAAATAAATGTGCCTAAAAAACTAGGGGTTAATTATGTGTGTTGGTTTGGTTAATTTAGATCTAATAAAATTATGGCCAAATTCAACCAAACTAAAATTGATTTGATGTGTGTTCATTTGAGTTAGTTTGGTTTACTTATAAAATATTTGATTTTAACTTGATTAAAAAGCAAAACTCAAAACAAAAAATTGTTTTCTCATATAAAAATATATAATTGAATTACTTATATCATATTGAAATTATATTAATACATTTAAGAAAAAATGGAAATTGATAAAATGGACAATATAGCTTAGATTCTACAATATACCTATATATATAATATTAATATTATTTACCGATAAACAAAAAAAAACATTGATTTTTGGTTTAAATTGAATTATTTGGGTTAAGTAAAACATCAACAAAATAAGTTATGTAAATAATATAGTATAGTTTGGGTTGGTTTAAGTTTGGTTGGTTCATTTGGTTCAGTTTAATCTTTTGTCCTACAAAAAATCTTTATATTAAATATAGTGCATTAGATAAAACCTATAAATTTTAAAACAAAAGAGGGAGAAAAAAGCAAAGTATATACATGGTGGTTAACAAATAAGACATCTTTTGAAATGTCAATAATAACAATTTGCTATATTGAAAACATTTCATCGTGATTCCTTAATCATCGAAACTTAATTCTTGTTGGTAATTAATTTGGCTGCACTCTTTTTTAATTAATACAAAACAGTGTAACCAAATGGTTAATAAAAAAACAGCGCAGCCAAATTAACCTAAAATTACGTGAAACAGATCATGAAATGAATTCACGTACGCAACTTTACTTGCATGGTATCTCTATAAATACCCCCCATGAACCATTTCATGCATTGTTAAGATACAGCAAAAAAAAACTCATTTCAAAAAAGAAACATTTCTAAAAAAAAAAAGCAATTATAGTGATAACAATGGGCAAGCTCTTATTGATCATGTTAGTTGGTCTTTTCATGGCTTTCGAAAGCTTGGAAGCTCTTGATTATAAAGATGCACTAAACAAGTCCATCTTGTTCTTTGAAGGCCAACGATCCGGTAAACTCCCGGTTAAACAACGTGTTAACTGGCGAGCCGATTCTGCCCTCTCCGACGGTTCACCGGATAACGTAAACCGCACTTCCATCAATAATTTGGCATACATAATTTTTTTTTTTTATCTATAACCATATTTTCGTGTGCTTTTATCGTTAAAAGTTGAAAATTCCTTCTATTTTCCAGGTGAATTTGATTGGAGGGTACTATGATGCAGGTGACAACGTAAAATTTGTGTGGCCAATGTCATTTACCACTACGTTATTGAGCTGGGCTGCAACTGAATACCAAAATGAGATTTCATCCGTAAACCAACTCGGTTATCTTCGGTCTTCTATCAAATGGGGAACCGATTTTATCATCCAGGCTCACACTTCTCCCACTACACTATATACACAGGTAAAATCCGTTTTTATTGTTCAAAATCAAAAGTAATCATAGATTAACCAGCCGAACCAAGTCGTTTTGGTATGTTATGGTTAAATATGCTGGCCGGTTTGAGAAAAAAAATTAAGATTAATATTTCACCTATGGAATAATATGGAATGGGATAAGATGAATGAAATCTAAAAAACAAATTGAACAAATTCATTCCATCCATTCTTCATAAAATTTGTAAAGGAATGTTTTTTTTTGCATTTTTATGTAGAATTGATGGAATGATCATTTCATTTCATTCCAAAAATTAGAATTCCAAGCAAATTCTCAAGTTTTTATATTTTTCAAATAAAACAACACAAATGTTTATAATTTCTTATATACCAATATTTTAATATATAAGTTTTTTTTATTTGCATTATATTTTTACGAAATAAAATGAATTATACTCTCCTAAGTAAGATTCGTATGGAAATATCAAAATTCAATTAATTTCTTAAAATTGTATTTATAATGGTCATAAAAAGGTAGGAGATGGGAATTCAGATCATAGTTGTTGGGAGAGGCCAGAAGATATGGACACAGCCAGAACTCTCTACAAAATCTCTTCCTCTTCTCCTGGTTCCGAAGCAGCCGGTGAAGCCGCAGCCGCTCTTGCCTCCGCCTCACTTGTTTTCAAATCTGTTGATTCTAATTATTCGTCCAAGCTTCTAAACCATGCAAAATCCGTGAGTATACTTTATATATACAATTAATTACAAAATAGCTTATGATCCTAACATTTAACCATGAGGTCAAGTTAGATTTTGTATATACCTAGTTATTTGATTTAACATAAGTTTTATCTATTTTCTGCAGCTATTTGAATTTGCTGATCAGTACAAAGGTTCTTATCAAGCATCTTGCCCTTTCTACTGCTCATACTCAGGCTACCAGGTAATTAGACCGAACTAGACCGGTACACATAGATATATTGAGTTAGTTCAATAAATGGCTCAAACCAACATCGTTTTTTTTTTTGGTAAAAAGGACGAGTTATTATGGGCTGCGGCTTGGCTATACAAAGTAACAGGAGAAAGTAAATACATGAGTTATGTCATAAGCAATCAAGGTTGGAGCCAAGCCGTAAATGAATTCAGCTGGGACAATAAATTCGCCGGAGCTCAGGCTCTACTAGCATCGGTTAGTATATACTATTTCATACCAAGTTCGTTAACTTCCATAACCAGAAAAATTAGGTTGAATTTAATTAATATTTTCTTCTGGATTTATTTTATTTAAGGAGTTTTACAACGGGAAAAATGACTTAGGAAAATTTAAGAACGATGTTGAGTCATTCGTCTGTGCCTTGATGCCAGGAAGTAGCTCTCAACAAATTAAACCAACTCCTGGTAATTTTCACCGGTTATCTAGATAATCAGAAATTGGTTTGTTTATGATTTTTTTGTCGGTTGGTGTTAGTTTTTATAATTATGTTTGTCGGTACTTTTGGTTATTCAGGTGGCCTTTTGTTTACTAGAGACAGTAGCAACTTACAATATGTAACAACGGCTACAACAGTTTTATTCCATTACTCAAAAACTCTAACTCAAGCCCGGGTCGGTTCAATCCAGTGTGGTTCAACCAAGCTCACAGTATCTCAAATTCAGGATTTCGCTAAATCACAGGTAATGAAATAAGTTACCCTACTAGACCAGTTTTGTACGTACACCATTCCTGTTTTGTTAACCGGTCGGTTTAATATTCAGGTGGATTACATCCTTGGAAATAATCCAATGAAAATGTCTTACATGGTCGGATTCGGGAACAAGTACCCAACACAGCCTCATCATAGAGGCTCATCTTTACCGTCAATCAAATCTAGGCAGGAGAAAATCGACTGCAATGGAGGATATTCATACTACTATTCTGATCAACCAAACTCGAATGTGCATACCGGCGCAATTGTTGGCGGACCGGACTCATCAGACCATTTTAGCGACAAAAGATCAGATTACTCCCATGCAGAGCCCACTACTTACATCAACGCCGCCTTCATTGGGCCTGTTGCTGCTTTGATTGGCGGGAACTCTAGCTAGAGTACCGGGAACAATTCTACCACACAAACTCACTTTTAAATTTAGCAAATAAGAATATGACAACAGCTATTAGACTACAAAATTTAATACTTAATCAGGGGATGTATCATTTGCTTCAATTATAAATATTTACACACTTATATCATTGTATAATAGCTTAAATAAAATGAAACTATTTAATTTCATATGTATTGGATCTTATTTCTTATTAAAAAATTGCGGCCCAAGATGTTTTTATGATGACAACAATTCATATAGATGAAATGTTTAATAAAATGTCAGTCGCTAACTATAAATATTTACAAAATTTAGTTAGTAGTGATGAATTAGAATGATCTATCATAATAGATTCAGTATGGATTCTCTTGTAGGTAGTTTTAGCTTGAGCTCAGGATCAAATATGTACTATATATTTTGAAACATTTGTGAGATGCCAAAGAGAGTTCGAACAAGGTTTTGAATCGACAGGATCTACTGCTACCCCTAGACAGATTGACTAGTTATTAAATTAAAGAATATATCATGTCATTTATCTTATAATAGAATAATAAAAACTCTATAGTCGATTAGATTAATAATACTACCTGGATTTATACAATCCTCACTAACTCTCATATACCTTGCGTTTATCAAAAACTGATACCCATCATCATTGGCATGTCCAAGAACAACAACATCATCATCAAGACCTCTCAATTCAACTTCTTCAAGACTTTGACCAAAGATCTCCTATTGAGATGCGTCAAAGAGTGTACTATTATTATGATTATTATCTGCACAACACAATAAGATCCAGTTTTATCAAACACATGAGCTAGGTTATGTCCCCAGGAAATTAGTTACTCGCCATTAAATCTCAATATTATTCAAGATCGATTCCAACATGATTCAAAATAAAAACATAGCTTATCAAACATATAGATCTTCTGCTTTTCTAATTGACAAAAATGTTAAATATGCCCAATTCATAAGCAAATCAAATCAAATTTGAAGAAAGACAATACTTAGCAACTGAATCAGAAAACGAACACTTACTCTCGATTGAATGAAACACGAGAGAAAAAACAGGAACTGACATGATGAAGCTCTAGATTCGGTGATTACCTTTCTCCAGAACACTCCGATAAATAAATCTCCGATTCACTAGCGCCGACGTTTCGATCGGAATTGGGAAGGTCTCGAAACAAAGAAATCTACTCATCCTGCAACTTCTCTTTTCTTCAATTTCTGGGAAGGGATTTTGTTTCTGGTCTTTCTACGGTGTTAATTCATCGGTCAAAAGTTAATGGTTTTTTTTACAAGTTTTAACTGTTTAACGTTAACTCTTCTTTTTGTTTAATTTATGTTTAGTGATATATGACATGGCATTTTGATTGATTATGAGAAGGGGAGGTGAATAAAAGGGTACACTCCTATGTGTGAATTCAAGTATTAATCGTTTTTTTCTATATTTATCATATTTTTCTTTTTTTCTTAATAAAATTTGGTATTTTTTTAGAAGTTTTAACAAATATACATGAAATTTATCGTAAGCTAGTGTTTAATGCTTTCTTAATTAGACTATCACCTATTTGTAAAATTAAAGGATTTGATAAACTTCTATACGCTAAACTTGATTCAAAGTGAACCACTAATCATTGTTTTTAATATGTTATTTGTAAACTTTGTTTTATTTTTTTCTCATTATAAGTATTGATTTCATGTATTTTAACTTTATCATGTTGTACAAAGGTTGCCCATAAATAAAATCAGAAGTTAGCAATAATATTTTGCATTATTTTGATTATATTGTTTTTTAAATGCAATCATTTTTTGTTATATTTAAGAAGCATCATTTTCTGGTGCACTTTAACCGCCATTAATGTGTGTGTCAGTATTGTAGGGAAGCGTTGGGAGCGTTGGGAGCGTTGGGAGGATAATAGGATTGCTAAAGTAGTCTGATTTAGAAATGAGTTGAGCTTTTAGTAATTTTGACACTAATTTTTCTAAATTTGCAAGGTGATAAAGAGTCTGTTGACATCTTTAGAATTTTCAAGCTTAAGAACCTGAAGAAGTGGAAGCAGTAACGCTTGGTCACCGACATGATACAGTACCCATGATGAGTGTTTTAAAACTTTGTGGGACTTGTACTACATTTCCTTTTGTTTTGTTTTTGTTTTGAAATTTGAATCTAATGAGTTACTTGTAAGTACTCGAAATTTCTTGGCATATGTTTGCTCAAATAAAGTTTTGGAATCTTTGTCTGCTCATTTGGTGCTTTCATCTTAAGTTGTTAGTCTTATTATGTTTCTCTTAGCTATTGGTTCTTGACGAGTAACCGAGCGTAGATATATCATGTGCAGCTCTTCGAAATTATACAGTGTATTGAACCATGATGAATCAATCTTTTGTGCGCAACAAGGCTATTAGATTTTTGGCTAGATTATATTATTCATTTGAACACCTAACTTGTATAATAACTAAGCCATGTAAACAATGGATATCCCATTGGCTCGGCCATTCAAAGAAGCACTGCTACTTGTTGCTCTTTCCCAATTTGAAGGACATTTAATCGATTTCAGAAGACGATTCGAGTTTGTTTGGCCTTCATTGTGTTCCTAATCAAATCAAATCAAGTGAACTATAATAAAGAGCTTCAGTTAGTGTCGGAAACCATTTCAAGAACATTTGTGGGTAAAAAAAGATTACATACATGGTTAGGCGAAGATATCATAATTTTTAATAATCACTCCAATATTATTATTTTATAAATTGTCTTAACATATATAGAAGAATAATTCAGGCTTCCAAATACATAATGCTCTCAAAATATTCATCCCAATAACAAATATGCAAAGACTTGGTTTCAAAACTGCGGTGGTGTAATGGTAGTATGGTACTATAACCCCACCTATTATCTTACTCTTGTCCAAATCGCAATTGACATGTGTCGTCGAGTCATTCTTATCAAAGCACCTAATCTCACCCTCTCGACTGCTCCCGTGCATCATTAACGACGCGTCACCCTCGAGGATAATACGAATGTCAAGAATAGGGAAAACAAAAGTCTTCTTGTTCGACCATTGGCTTTATTCCCGACGTCTTGAAAAACCCACAGGTCCATACTATGTTCAGTTGCGAGACGAGAGTAGTCAAAGACAGCTAGTTGGTCTTTGTAGTTCATTAGTGACACGAGTGTCCCAGATGATGCCAACATCAATGGGTAATTCAATCAAATTCAACTCCTAAGACCTCATGTCAAAACTCACAACCACACATGTATTATTCTCACCAGTCCAGGCACCATAATACAAAACCCCTTCGATGGAGATACCTTGTGAGTAAGAACGCTTTGAATTCTTCTGCTTTTACTCAAACAAGCTCCAGGACCAAGTACCAGCACCTGATGCTCGCTTCTCACTACTCTGCTCTCTTTCTTGCTCATCTCCCAAACTAAGCTAAGCACTTTGTATTCGTCTTGAATAGGATCGTGTCCAAAGTGGTTCCATATATGGGGTTCATCGTTCCATCTAACTAATGGCGGCAATTCCACGTGATGTTTGGTGGTGAGGTTACAGATCCGCACCCTTGTCCCAATTCTGAAACACATCAAGCCTCGAAGACCGTTCACGAAGCAGCCTCTCATTGCCCGAATGGTCACATCTTCGTTGAGTATACAGAATATTCTCCAATTTCTTAAGCCACGCTGAGAGCAACGCATACTTGTCGTGGCCGTCCTTATCCACAAATACATGAATAGACGCCCGGCGATGGATATTTAAGAAAAAAGTTAGAAAAATAGCTGCAGGAGA
Source organism: Orychophragmus violaceus (assembly GCA_030180135.1). NCBI lineage: Eukaryota > Viridiplantae > Streptophyta > Magnoliopsida > Brassicales > Brassicaceae > Orychophragmus > Orychophragmus violaceus. Next base: position 100,825,028 of record CM058233.1, on the reverse strand, counting down.
TGAGGGAAAGCCAGAGCTTTAAGACACACTTGAACCCGCCGGCAATCTCGCTAGGATCTCTATCAATACATCCTCCCGAAAGGAGGTGAAGGGGGCTTGGAAACGGCTCTTTTATTCCTTCTGGCTCCTCCTTCTACCTTCGACCTTTTCATCTTCTTCTTCTTCAACCCTTTCACAGAGGGGCAAGACCAAAAGACAATTCCATAGTCACAGATCAGTTCCAAAAGTATGTTCTGTTTTTTGTTGTGTGTGTTAGTCAACCCTAACCTGAGCATCTTTATAGAAAACACAACACACTTATCCTAAGATCTGAAGGAATTGTACTATTTCCGTTTTTCACGCAGTAACTCTTTCCAACCTAGATATATGTTTTACAGTATCTATTTTATCCTAAACCAGAATACTCATACGGTCCAGGCCCAAGATTTCCATCTATTCCCATGCAGAGCCCACTACTTACATTAGCGCCGTCTTTATTGGGCTCGTTGCTGCTCTGATGGAACACTTCTACCAGACAAACTTTTTTTTTTTGGTCAACAACTTTTTATATTAAAACTAAGCTCCAAAATCGGAGTAAATGTTCCACAACAAAATGGCAAGATAAGCAAATACAACAAGATAAACTTGAAAGCATAGAGAGATAGAGACTACAAAGCACTTAAACAATCTGAAGTCGCGGAGAAGTCCTCGAATCTCATTGACGTTTGAGTTGTTAAGTAAGATGAAGCCGTGGGTACTGGATCGAACACCCGAGATTGGAACAGCAGCAAGTGCACAATTTCCCATCTCCAGAATGGCTACAGAGGCGATTAAACACCTAACATATGAGCCTTTGATGACACCCCTTGTAATACAACCATTTAAATCAAATGATGAATTCAAGGGAGAGACGATCTCCTTAAAGGAGACAAACAGACTACAAGAGTCTAAAATCCTCATACAGAGGTAAGGGTGGATGTGGCTGCATATAGCAGTAAGAAAGTGATCCTCATAAAGAGGTAAGTGATCCTCATAAAGAGGCAAGTGGTCCTCATAAGGAGGCAAGTGGTCCTCATAAAGAGGTAATTGGGGTGACATGAGCTTAGGCTTAAGAGGAAAAATCCTCACCATAAGACATAAATCCGTCAAACACCAACCATTCCCATGTACCATTATGATCAAACCTGAACACGAGGCATGAAGATCAAGATTGGCCTGAATGGAAGAAGGATTGGCGACGGTAGAAGTGAAGGCAGTCATAAAAGACATGTCTCCTAACCTGGAGAGGGTCAAAACTGCAACATTAGAGAAGCCGTGAGCAAAGTGACAATACGGATAAATGATAGAATCCGGCGGATCAGGAGGTACTGGCGGCGTCGGAGGAACAACCACCAAGAAACACCACCAACCCCGGTTAGCGCAGAAAATAGTCTTCATTCCGAGAGTCGGAGCCAAGAAACACCACCCCTCCCAGATAATGCAAAGCGAGTTTGTCAGATCGGAAGAAGACAAGGAAACGAGGACCAATTCCTTAAGGAGATAAGAACTCGGCACCATAGATGGAGCAAGGGAAATCAAAGGAGGCCGAAAGTTCTGGAGCTGCAAGAGGCTACAATGGAGCAAATCTCTGCATAGTGCAGTAAACAATCGCATACAAGCGGTAGAGATGTAATTCAGCAGATAATCAGAAGATAAGTATTCCATGGCTTTAATGATAAACCTGGAGTACGCTTTGGAAAATGTGGTATCGAGAGCTGGAGATTCAAAGGCAGTTGTGACAACAGGTGAAGAATCAGCAACTCGAACCAGAGGCAGAGCCTTCATCGCCAACCTTGGCGTCTCTAACCAGAGAGACAGATCTGAGGATAGAAGATTTGGAACAGCAGACGACGTCTTTAACCATGGAGCAGAAGGATCCGCAGCCATTAAGGCCGGGCTTGACAAAGGAATCGACGACGGAGTCAGGCCGGCGAGCAGGATTAGCGGCGGCGGCAAGCAGTAGAGGTTCTTGGGGTGTGAAGCTGAGAGGCGGTACGACGATGAGGATCTATAGCCGCAGATCGGGGACGACGAGAACCAACGAAGAGCAGGTGCAGTGGCGGCGCACGATGACAGAGACAACGGCTGAGGCTGGGGGACGAGCTGAGGTGACGGCGACGGCTGGGATCTGAGCTGGAGTGACGGTGGAGCGAGCAGGAGACGATTTGGCGGAGGAGCGGCCAACACAGATGCCGGTAACGGCGAAAAACAAGGGGAAACCAGTGAAGCAACACACGAGGTCGGCGTGACGGCGAACCAGTTAGCCGGAGAGACCAACGGCAAAGGAGGTGGGTCGGGCGGATCTGCAGCATCAGGTAACGGCGTCATGAGGAAGCTGAGAGGTGTAACTTGACCGAAGACACTTGAAGAAACTCCATAAAAATTCCCAAATCTGGCCGGGAAGTGCATTTTGCGACGGAGATGCTACTTCCAAGGCGGTGGTGAAGGGATCCTAAGCGGGGACAGTGTCACTGTTGGAGTCAAAAGATGCCATCTCGGGATACGGGCCTGAGAGGAATTTTCGTCAACAGTAACTCCACTTATTTTTTGTCAACTTTGATATTCTTCTACCAGACAAACTCACTCTTCAAATTTAGCAAAGAAGAATATGACAACTATTAGACTAGAATTTTAATACTTATTCAGGGGATGTATCATTTGGTTCAAATATAAATATATCATTTTATAATAGCTTAATTAAAATGAAAAATATTTATTTCATAAAATATTGGATTCATTTCTTTCTTAAAAAAATCGTTGCCTACCAAGATGTTTTTCTTATGATGATAGCTATTCATATAAATTAAATGTTCAAGAAAATGTTAGTTGCAAACTTTGAATATTTACAAAATTCTAGAAAGGTTGATTAGTTGCCAAATTAACGAATATATCATGTCATTTATCTTTTACTATAATCAACCAAGATGGATGATTAGTGGCAACATAAGATTCCACTACCTTGTGACACTTTGAGAAATGATCGACACTCCTCTATTAAATTCTCCCGTTTCCACCTTAGTCGCCATTCAGTCATGAATAATCTCCATCGCATACCAAGTGAAATTTGGCCAAGGTTTTGGTCCCAACTCTCATGATAGAGCCTAAGAGATCAGCATCATGAGAAACAAAAATGACCATGTCCAGACCATGGCTTATCATACTCTCAATTTCCCAGTCAGACTTATAAACATTTCCTCCAACAAATCTCCCGAATGTTAGAAGGCTCGTCGGCTATGTAACAAGACCTTATCCCTTTCGTCTCTGAGGACCCAACCCACGCCTAGTAAAGCTTTCCTTTTGTTCCAGACATGAACAACATTGCGTTTGAGCCATGCCGTGGAGGCGGCTCTCATTTACTTCCCGCTTCAATTGACTCGGTCTCATGTGTCCTATGTTGATTGTTACCAACTAATTGAGTCATGAACCATCTTTTCGATGCCTCTTTTATCTTTTGAATCGTCTGCATTGGCTCGAATACTGTCCCTTTAAATAGTAATTTGTTTATGCTCTTCCAAATCATCCAAATAATACAAGAAAACTCATGCGTACCTACCTTGGAATCGTAAATCTTTTTTTGTTACTGTAAAAGGTAGTGAAAGTTTTCAAAGATTGAGAAAGCATCTAATAATCCTTTCTCTGGAACTGAAAAGTCGGCTAACGCCCAAATCTAAGAGTAAAATTTGACCATTTATTTATAATCTGAGTAAAATTTGACCAAATTTTAGAGCCTAAGAGTAACATTAGTTATTATTAAGTTTTTGCATAAAATAATTAAGATCACGCGTCTATTTCAAAAATCTGACCATTTATTGGAATATAATTTCTTTGCCAATAATTGATTTTAGAAAAATAGTTTTCACATTCATTTGTCTACTGAATGCGGCTGAGTGGGTGAGATGTAATATTGGTGACTATAATGCAAAATAGATCTTTAAGGATGTCTAACTAGAATGTAGAATTGGGAAGGAGTTTCTCTCTCTTCTCTCTCTAGGATCTTTCAGAGAGAGAAACTCATCTCCTTCGTTTGTTTATAGTTTCACCTTCGATTCACTTCGTTTTTTACCTTTCTTGGTGTTTCTAGAAGCGATTCATGTTGTTTTTGTGTTTCGTGGCTGCCCGGCTTGGTCCGGGTAGAATAAATTCCGATTTCATCGGATCTCTCTTCCCTCGTTCTCATCATGTTGGAGACTCTGTTGTGCACTTTAGGCGTTGTCGGCGGTTGGTGTTTCGGCGGGAAGTAAATCTTTGTCGCTTCCATCGCTCTTGGAGGTCGAGCATATGATGGGCAAAGTCACGCTCAATAGTTTGGGTCGAGACGGCGGCAGAGTATCTCGGGGACGGTGGTCGACGGTGATGCCTACAGACGGTTTTCTCTTCTACGCAGTTCTCTCTTCAACAATCCTTCTCGGGATTTGGTCCTCCGGTGAGTTACAGAGGCATGCTGGGTTTGGGCGGTATCGTTCGGCGGTGACTTCCTCCTCACTTTGCCGGATATTGCATGCCGACTTTCTGACGTCCGGTGGTTGGCGGTGGTCGCTGGACATGCAAGTAGAAGCGGTTGTTCTGCTGACACGTGTGCCACGTGTTCTCCTTCGCAGGCCCCACTTCTGTTGTTTTTTATGCTTTGTATGGTTGTTGGGCTTTTAAGCCCAATACTTTTCTCTTGACTTTTAATAAATCGCTAGTGTTAAAAAAAAGGATGTCTAACTAACTGTCTAGACCGTCTAGAGCACACTTCCATTTTAAGTGAAACATCTAACGTTTAGAGGCACCCACAGCGCTGGTTTTTTAAGGGAGGCTCTTAAAAAAAAAATTATAATACTGTAGGTCCCACGTGAATTCCCCAATTTTTTTAACAAAACATCTCCTAAAATCCTTATTCAAGGACCGTTTCTTGCACTGTAGTTGACACGTGTCAGCACCTGATTCGTCGCTTTTTTAATTTTTTTTTTTGGCATCTGTAAAAAAAAAAAAATAATAATATTTTTAAGGATCCAGCATGAGTAACACCGCTGGACCTGCTCTTAAACAGAGTCATTTTTAGAACATTAACAAATGTTGACTTAATCGTCCTAGAAATATATTTGTAATTAAAATGTAAGAATTATATTTGGTTACATTTAAAAGTTAAGCTGGAAACAAGACGAAAACTACGACGCTCTAATCTCATATAGAGACTAGACATTTATACATTTTTCTCAACGGCCGCAATGCAACTATAATATAAGTTTCAATATATATATAAACACCTAACGTTCTCTAGTAATTCCATAACCCATTGAGGAACTCTTGGCTATTCAATAGTTCATCGAAGTCACCAATAAAACTCGGAAAATATCCGGTCCCCGACAACAAATCCGATGGTAAATAGGTACTCGTGCCTTCGATTTCTCCAGTTGCTTGGTAGGTACTTATTTCTGCAACCCTCATCTCTTGAACCGCAACGGAAGATTCATCAGCGGATGTGATCATGGAGTTACTTGTTGGAGAAGAAACCACTTGCTTTCCGGATTTTTTTGTTACGGCCGGTTTGGGTTGGGAAGATTTTGCTCGAGTTGAACCGGCTAATGAGTTTCTCCGGGTTGGTAGCTCATGATTGTGCTCATTCGTATACGTTATGGTGAACTTTTCCGGGTTCTGAGGATTTCTTTCGACTTGTTTTCTTGCTAGACACCCCTTGGAGCTGCTGCACCTGTAATAACTCCTGAATAAATGAAACACAAATTCGAGAGATTAAGTTAAACCGGTTATGTTTTTGGTTAAGAGTGAGAATAAGATCGAACTAAACCGGGAATGGTTTAAGACCTTGGGTATGGAGATCCTTTGATGGGTTTTTGCCCGTATTTACGCCACGCCCATGCGTCCGACAACAGATTCTCTTCCTTCACTTGCTCAACAACTCTCTTCTGTTGGTTCTTCTTGCTGTCCAAATTCAAATCATAATATCTATTTATTATTTAACCCGAATTTTAATAACAAAACCAAGTTGGAGAAAACCATTTTGGTAACTATGTATACTACTATTTTTACTAGTAAGTTTGTAATCGTAATTAGACAATTTTAAACCAATTTTTAAATATATGATAATTTAATAATATTCAAGATTTTCTTTTTTCGCATTTTAAAGAACTTCGAGAATTATACTGACCTCTTCTTCGATTTGGATTCTGGGATTCGGATATGATCAACTCTTGATCCATTAGATAGAAGACAACCATGTGTTCGTTGTTTCTTATCATCTCGGAAACTTCTTGAATCTTCGGGAACAGCGACGGAGCTGGTGAGGATCGTTTGTGTAGAGAAAGGGTAAAAAGGTTTGTAGAGTTCACCGAGTTCATCTAAACCGGTTGTCTCCATCTCCAGTTCGTAGAAACTAGCCGTCTCACTCGGGAAGCAAAACGTAGGTGAAAACCCACCGGAGCTTTCCCCGGAAAACGCGTCTCCGGAGCCTGAGTAGCCTCTGACTATTGCTTCTAAATCTCCCTCGTCCATATAAGCCACCTCACCCATATCTCTCTCTCTCTTTTTGAGATTTTATTTCCTCTTTTATCTTTTTATTCTTTCTATGACAAGTATATGGCGAGGAAATGCCTTTCGGGCAACATCGGTTTATATAAAGAAGGAAAATAAAATTGGACTGTTTGTGGTTTAGGGTTTTTTTTCTTCCTTATCACATGTAAATCCGTTAGTCATTCAACTTTTACAATTTATTGAGTAGACTTTGAAAAAGTCAATTCGTACCTAAACTTATATTTTAATACAATTGTGCTTACTTGTCAAATATCCATCTCCGACCAAATATCTCAATTATAATTCATACACCAAAATTCAGAAAATCCATATTTATGTTATTTTATATATTGACAATATGTTTTTTTGAAGCATATGAGTTAGAGAGAATTTAATTAAATACTAAATTAAATACTGAAGCGGCATTTGTACATGCATGTATGACGTACCCAGCACACTAGCATATTTATATATATAAAGGTTTTGTCACTAGTTTCAAACTTGTAAATTATGTGTGTGTTTAATGTGGTACGTAAGTCTAGCTTACCTTGTGTTCACGTAACGAGCAATTGGATATAATAAAATATATTTATAAATTGGTCAAACTCAAGTATATATGATCTCTACAGTAACCTTCTTTTAATAAAATATTTTTAAAAACGTCAAAAATCATTTGAGAGGGTATCATCGGTACTTTATCTTAAGCATTGTAGTGGTAATATATAGTTTGGTCCAAACCCCACGCCTCTGTCGTAGAATAGGGATACCTTTAATCCCGTAGCACAAAATCTAACAACTAGGACTAAAGAAAGATTCTCCGATAATATCTTATTCTTTCGTTTAATTATAATTATGATTTTTGTGTATATATTTAATTTACATGTTTATCATTACATGCACAGAGATATTCAAATGTTGATCATAATTAGTTTTAATTTATAAAACACACAAAAAGTTAGGTAGATATAGGCCAATATGTTATATTCTCAATAGCGGGTTGGTAAACTTTTAATTATATCTTATACTTTATTATTGGCTTCTCTAAATTTGCTTTAAATTCATTTATGGAATTTATACTAAGCTCTACTTTTTTCCGTCCATGATGAATTGCTGATAGCCTTTCTCTTTTAGGGGATGAGGAATGGAAGTTGGCACGGGTGATCGCAGTCCCATAAAAGGCAAAAAGAAAAGGCAAATAACTCAAAGTCAACAAACTAATTATAAAACGCATACTGAGAGAGGGAAAAAAAAATCATTTTATTAAGAATATTAGTCAGCTGGCTCTTGCAACTGGGAAGAATTTTTCATCCCCTCTTGCACCAACTTGACGACGGTCTATTTATACATATCGATACATAGACAAATATACATATACAAATATTTGTTAAAGATGACATAAAATCTTACATCAAAAATTAGAAAAGAAATCTTAAATAATATATAAATGATATAGACTAATATATTTATTGCCAATTAATTTTAAATTAAATATTCATAAAATTTAATTATTATATGAGATTTTTTCTAATTTTTGATGTAGAATTTTATATCCTAGTATATCATACTTTTCCATTCCACAACATTTTATTCTTTACTTTCACGATTATATATAATTACCAATCAATATCATTATCATACTAATCTTAATATATGTAGGAAAATATTACTTCAATCTTACTTGGTGATGTTAATAGATCCATCATCTATACTATAAATATTAAGTTGTATGTCGACATGGTATATGTAACCATGACAACATGATACAATAATAATATTGATGATCTCAAGAAAACAAATTTAAAAATGAAGGGAAAAAAAATATATATATATATATAACCGATTTCTTTGAATTCTTCGGTTAACGTCTGAAATAAGCATACGTGCAGTTTGTGTTAATACGGAGTCGTGACCTATATATGTGTCCATCATGGATAGTACATGTTGAAACATATATATATATATATATATATATATATATATATATATATATATATATATATTACATTTTTTGGGGGTTGTCACACAAACATGGATATATCGACATTGGTATGTTCTTCGATATTTAGCGTTACTATTAGGTTTGTGGCTTTGTGCCATGTGGTTAGGTCACTTCTCACTAGCTACTCTTACAAATCTTAATTCATGCCATAACACTAAATCACTAACACTTGTTTGCAGAGATGTCAAAGTCTTCATTCCTCGGAACCGATACAATCCCTCTCCCTCTCTTTCACCCGCTCCAATCAACGTCCTCGTAAATCGGTCCTGCAATACAATGAGTTTATCAGTGACTTGGCCGATTAAATGATTATCAGTAACCAACTGTCCCAATGAAATCAAGTTCATATGAAACCCTTCCACAAGATACACATTCTTCAGTGAAACTTGCGGAGTTAGGTGGATCGTGCCCTGTTTCGTAGAAACAGCCTCAGTTTTTTGTCGGAAGAGAGACTGATATAGGAGTTATGTTTCGTATTTCATCAAACGCTTCGATGCATCCACTCATGTGATGCGTTGCTCCTGTATCAAGAATCCAAGTCAAACCATCAATCTTACCACTCTGAGGTGCCGGTTTGTCGCTGTGAATGATCCGTTGGATTGCTTTCCATTGGTCGTCAGTAAGTCCGGTTAGACCTTGACGACCATTGTCTGTAAGAGCCACATTGGATGCGACTTTTGTTGAAGATGCAGCTCCAATTTGGGCAGCGTTCGTTCGTGGTGCAGCTCCTCTACCTCGCCCAGCTGACTGTCCGCGATAATCGGTTCTGTTCCGTGGCCGCTCTCCCCACCATTCTGGATACCCAATCACCTTAAAACATCCTTTGGCTTCATGTCCAGCTCGACCACAGACAGTACATGGTCATCCATCTTGTTTGGACACGTCCTTCGTATAGACTTTGGATGATTGATTCGTGTTTGTTTGAGTCGCGAAACTCATAAGAGAAGGAGACGGTTCTTGTGTCGAGTTTGAGTGCAAGATCTCATTCTGTAAGATCGTCTGATAGATACTATCGAGATCTGGTAATGGACTGAGTGCACATAACTGTGTGCGAACGGTACCATGAATTGAATCATCCAATCCTGATAAGAAATCGTGGATTTGGAGAATTTCTTTTTCCTTATCGTGCGCAGCATTAAGATCGCATACGCATTGGTCACACGTACACCGTTTAGTATTCAAGCATTCCGCGATGCCGTCCCATATCTTTGTCAATTTTCCAAAGTACTCGTCGATTGTTGATCCGTTTTGTCTACACGAAGCTAATTGATTTCGCAGCTGCTGCAGTCGAGCTCCACTCTTTTGAGCAAAGCGTCGTTTAATCACGTCCCACACTTCTTTAGCAATCTCTCGAGAAGAGATCGAAGATCGGATACGAGGTTCGAGCGTGAGCTTGATCCAGCCGATGATCAGGTGGTTGTTGGCAACCCAATCTTCAAACCGTGGATCATCGAGATTTGGTTTCTTTATCGTCCCGTCCAAGAAGCCAAATTTCTTCCTAGAACTGAGAGCCATTCGAAAATTGAGAGCCCATTCATCGTAGTTCGAGCCGTTGAGAAGCGGCTGCGAGATGACTGCGCCAGGGTTGTCATTCGATGATAGGTCAAAAGGGGTGATCGTCTTGTGTTTTGGGTCGGTTGTCGTCATAGCCATTCGGTATGCTCTGTTTTCGTGAGAAAAAAACAGAGTCGATTGCGTAATCGGAATTGTTACACGATTAGCAATTTGAATCAAAAAGAGTTTTGAGGTTTATGTTTGTTCGTGGCTCTGATACCATGACAAACTTTGAATCATAATATTCTGTTGTGTTATTCATTCATTCGATCAAAGGCCTCTTATATAGCTATTACAAAGAACTAGATAAACCCTAATTCTAAGTATATCGCAACACTTGAAGATATACATAATATTTGTATGTATCTCTTATTTATCGTTATCTTCTTATCTCAATACAACATTTTGACATATTGTAATAGTAACACGATGGTCAGATATAACATATGATATCAAAGATTTTAAAAAATATCGAAATATCTTTGGAGTTGTAAAGTGGCATTCCAAAGGACTCAAATGTTACGCTTACATAACCTCAAATACCAACATTTATATTGTTTTTTTTTTTTGTTGTTGTCACAATCCAACATTTATATTGTTAAAGACTAAATATACCAACCTATCTTATCATTTCTATCTATATGTGTTTGACAACCCAATGTATATTTTTGGTGCCACGAGATCTAATAATCTTATATACCAACAATATAATGTATAATATTAATATGATGATGACTAGTATATTTTTTAATTGTGAGCCAAACATTCAATAAATTATGGTACGCTTACAACATGATTGCCGATTTTTTTTAAAATGAATTTAATTTCTACAAGCTAGCTACTTACGAATTATATCCGTGACATCATGGAGTAGTGTTCCACTTGCACTAGTTAATTTGTGTAGATTGTGCACGTAAATAAACAACTATATGTATATTCTTAAGCATGGAACTATTTCACTACAGATTGACATTTCAGTTGTATCTTTCTAATGATTGGTCCTTATTTAAATTAAAAGGAGAAATATGAAGCCATAAATTAGATGTGGGCATTTTACTCGAAACTCGAATTCAAATCCAAACCGATTCTAAAATAATATCCGAATGAGATTTAAGTCAAGATATTTCAGGTATTGGGTAATAACCGAACTTGAACCGAATCTGAATTGGTATCCGAAATAATCCAAAATTTTATCTAATTTCGGTTAGTTTTGATATTTTGAGTACTTTTTGGTAGTTTGAATAGTTTTTTATTTTTATAATTTTGGTAGTATATATATTTTTGAATATTTTCGAATACTTAGATAATTTGAGTAGATTTTTTTTACGAAATTTTTGAATAATTCAAATATTTTCGAGTTTTCAAACATTTTTGTTGGTATTTTTGGTGCTCTAACCCCACTCGAATCCGATAAATTCTAACTGAAGTTCGAGTCGATATATAAAAGTATTTGAACAAGGTATGTAACTCTAAACTCAAAAAATATGAAAATCCGAAAAATTGACCCAAATCTGAATAGATATCCAAACACAGACCTACTATATATACACCAAGGATAAAATATGAAAAAAAAAATTTTATTTGCCAGTCAAGCTATTGACCTTTGATATCTTTGATAGATTTTTGCAGTTGTTGTCTAATATAATCAAACTAATAAATTTATCAGAATAAAAAATTTCCGTCAATTTTACCATATTAAATCTGAGTTTGAGATATATTGTTTTTTTTAGAGACTTTTCTAGAGAGATGAAAAGCTCCCTGGCACACAACCCGGGGAGTTGACATTCAGTTTCCAAGCGTGCCTCCCTAAGTCTCACGTTCCCCCCCTTTTCCCAACACTTTCCCTTTCTGGATAATGAACCTTCTCCCAGCTAGCCTGCATCCTCCCCAACGGCTACAACCCTTTCGCAAATAAGGATGTGTTTCAAATTAATCTCTCAGACCTGATAGTGACGCTTCATACTAAGCTTTTGCTACCTTTTCTTCACCGGAAAGCTAGTTTCCTCTCCATTCTTCATTGAATTCCAACGACCTTTTCTCTTCATTCATCCTCCCGATTCACCATTATCTCTTACCATATTCATATTCTCAGACCCTCCTTTCTTGTTCTGTCCTCTGCTATCATGGCTCTCAGACCCTCACGTCGGGACAAAGGAAAATGGCCTGAAAACCAATCTTTTCCCAAGAAACGCTCCCCTGTACGAATACCAGACTCTAACAGTGCTCTCCTCATCGAGGAAAATCACCTCACGCTCATAGGAAGAGTCACAAACCTTGCGTTCCAACACCCAAAAGCTGTCTTGTCGTACTTTCCTCATCTATGGGGCCTAGAAGGACGCATAACAGGAAGAGATCTAGGACCGGACACCTTCCAATTCAAATTTCAGTCAGAGGAAGAGCTTCAAACCGTTCTGGATAAGAGCCCATATCACTACAGATACTGGATGATACTTCTTCAACGTTGGGAACCTGTTATCTCACCTTCCTTCCCTTCACTTATAACATTCTGGGTAAAGATTAACGGCATCCCCCTCCACTTTTGGACCTCTCAGACGTTAAAAACCATCGGTGATGAATTAGGGACCTACTTGGAAGATGATGCTGAACAGTCAAGGGGTAAGAGTTTCCATTAATGGTCTCAAACCCTTGGAAAAATCTATGGAGATATGTCTCCCCTCAGGGGATATCTGCACTGTTACTTTCACCTATGAAAAAATCAAAAACCACTGCAGCCTCTGCCTCTCATTAGCCCATGATCATGAGCAGTGTCCTTCTTTTGCCCCAAAGAAACAAAGTCAGAGTGCCCACTCTATCCATAACCAGAGACCTTCCTTCAGAAAGGAGACTGACTTGAGATCCTCTGCCTCTGGTGGACACCAGCCTAACTACCAGTACTCAAATCCTCACAATACTTCCTCAAGAGCTCTCCCACCTCCTCCCCGTACTGCAAACTATATCAGGCCCCATGAGTTCCGGGAGAGATCCCGAGCCAGTTATGACATACACCTTCCCTCACCCATCCTGTCAACACATACATCCAAGGCTTATCATATCTCCAGAAACCATAGAGAACCATCTCGTCAAATATGGACTGAAAAACGCAGTCGTGAACCTCCTCTCCCCCAGCAAGAGGCTGCTGAACCTAATATCCCTACTCGAGATTACCAAACACCTCCAAACTCTCCTCTGAATCCGAGACACTATCCATCTCAGTCTGCAGCAAGACTGAGCCAGGATTCCGTAAGATCTCCTCATCACCTAAGAACCACCCCTCCATCACCAATTAACCCCCACTTACAAATCCAATCTTCAAGACAGGATTCTCTCTCAGGTGCTAGTAAATTACAGGACATTGAGGTCCAATATGAAAACGTTCCCATCCAAGAGGATTTTATCCTAAGCAGTGGGAGAAGAGTGCAACCAGCCTCATCCTCAATCTCTCCCCATACCAACAGACAAGAGGAACCAAGAATCCATACCTCCCTAAGACTAGTGCCGGCAGTGAATACTTCTCCAGTCCCTAATCCTACTCAAAGCCAGCCTCCTAAACTGCCTGCAAAAAAATGTTTGGTTAGAGTTACTAACTCAAAGAAGAAGGTGGTTAGGAGCCCAATCCAGGGAGCTAGTTTAAAAAAGAGAATGGGATCTATTACCAGACCAGCATCTCGTAAGAAGCTGTGCACTGATCAGAGCCAGGCAAATCCAGGACCTTCAGTTCATCACAGACTAAGTAACCCCACAATCTCACTGATCCCTCCCTCACGCCAGCCTACCAGACAAACCCAGTCGGTTTTTCGGACACGACAATCTGCTCTTTCTTAGAGATTCTGAGCTGGAACTGCCAAGGTATGGGTAGTGACCTAACAGTTCCAAGGCTCAAAGAAATTCGAAAAACCATGTTCCCTGATATCCTTTTCCTGTCTGAAACCAAACGCCAAAACGAGTATGTTAACAAAAAAATGAAGGAGTATGACTACCCAAATGTCTTTACAGTACCTCCTTTGGGTCTCAGTGGAGGCTTAGCCATCGGCTGGAAGCAGGATGTTCATCTGGAAATTCTGCAATCAACCACAAACTTCATTGATGCCAAACTGAAGTTTAAAGGTAAATGGTCCTTTATAACTTTTGTCTATGGTGAACCTAATGCCCAAAAGAGACAGCAAGTCTGGACAGACATCTCTCTATTTGGTGATCTGCGAGAGGAAGCCTGGATGCTAACAGGAGATTTCAACGAGATCCTTGACCATGAGGAGAAGAGAGGCGGACCAAAAAGACCAGTATCCTCATTCATCAACTTCAGATCCTTTCTCTCCCAAAATGGCCTCTGGAACATCAAGCATTCAAGAAACTCATTATCTTGGAGGGGAGTAAGACATACGCATTTCATTAGAGAGAGACTTGATAGATCATTGTCAAATGTGGCTTGGAGTGAAGCATTTCCATCAGGGAGGTCCCAATACCAAAGATTTGAAGGCTCAGATCACCGGCCTCTTCTCACAGTCCTTGATGAATCCAGAGTTAAGAAGCGAGGCCTGTTTAGATTTGATAACAGGTTGAGACACAAACCAGAGGTCCACCAATTAATAGACTCAGTATGGTTGAGTGAATGTACCAATTCAGTTCTATCAAAGATTAATAAATGTAGAGTGGAGATTATCAGATGGACCAAAGAGCATTCTCAGAATAGTGCTAAGGAAATATCAAAACAGAGAGAAAAACTGGAAGAAGCTCTCTCGACAGACCCTCCTAATCAGGCCTTAATCTCAAACCTCACAGCGGATCTGAGTGCTTTGTACAAAGCTGAAGAGCTTTTCTAGAAACAACGCAGCCATATTAACTGGCTCCATAGTGGAGATAAGAATACTCCCTTCTTCCATGCTGCAACCAGAACCCGACGCCTGCAAAATAGATTCACTGTGTTAGAAGACAAACAAGAGATACCACACCATGAGGAAAAAGATTTTGTCAAGATTATTTCAGAATATTTCCAAGACATTTTCACTACAAATGGGACTGTCGACTTTCAAGTTGTTAAAGATGTTATCCACCCCAAAGTATCCCCAGAAATGAACAACTTCTTGACCCGTATCCTAGACCCACAGGAAATCAAAGAGGCTGTCTTCTCTATTCATCATGCCAAAACCCCAGGCCCTGATGGGTTTACAGCTGGTTTTTACCAATCTTTCTGGGAAATAATTGGGCAGGATATTGTTGAAGAAACCCAGATGTTCTTCAGATCAAAAACCTTCCCACCAAGAGCTAACCAAACCCACATACGCCTCATAGCCAAAGTAACCAATGCCAGAAAAGTCTCAGAATACAGACCCATAGCTCTTTGTAACACAACTTACAAAATTGTGGCTAAAATCCTTACGAGGAGACTCCAAAGATATCTGCCTCTCCTCATTTCTGAATACCAAACAACCTTTGTCCCTAAACGAGCCATTACTGATAATATCCTAATTACCCATGAAACTCTCCACTTCTTAAAACATTCCAAGGCTCAAAAGAAAGGCTATATGGCAGTAAAAACTGATATGAGTAAGGCCTATGACCGTATTGAGTGGAACTTTCTTAAAATGGTCTTACTTAGCCTTGGTTTCCATGAGACCTTTGTTTGTTGGATTCTAGAGTGTGTTACCTCAGTTTCCTACTCTTTCCTAATTAATGGGGCTGCCCAAGGGAATGTAATTCCTTCTAGAGGACTAAGGCAGGGAGATCCCCTCTCCCCATACCTTTTTATACTCTGTACTGAAGTTCTAACTGGTTTATGTCTTCAAGCACAAAAAGCAGGAACTCTAAAAGGAATCAGGGTGGCAAGAGGATGTCCGAACATTAATCATCTGCTATTTGCAGATGATACTATGTTCTTCACCACAACTGATAGAAGAAGTTGCTCTACCCTTAAACTCATCCTAACTACCTATGAAAGAGTGTCTGGCCAAAGTATAAACCGGAGTAAATCTGCTATAACTTTCTCTACTATGACGCCTAGAAGACAACAAAGATTAGCAAAACAAATCCTTCACATAACCAGAGAAGGAGGCTCAGGTAAATACCTTGGTCTTCCTGAATGCTTTGATGGTAAAAAGAAAGATATTTTTGCTGCATCAGTAGACAAAGTCAGACAGAAGTCACAGCGCTGGTCAACCAAATTCCTATCTCCTACAGGAAAAATCATAATGCTGAAATCAGTTTTAACAGCTATGCCTTCCCATACCCTATCTTGCTTTAAGCTTCCATCCTCTCTTTGTGATAGCCTCCAGTCCATTTACACCAGGTTCTGGTGGGATTCAAGCCCTGATATCCGTAAAATGGCATGGGTAGCCTGGTCTAAACTAACTCTACCCAAAAATGCAGGGGGTTTAGGATTCAGAGAAGTGGAATCCTTTAATGACTCTCTGCTTGCTAAAGTGGGTTGGAGACTTCTAAAGAACCCTGATTCTTTACTGGGCCGAGTTTTGCTGGGGAAGTACTGCTCATCGTCACCATTTCTACAAGCTTCAAATCCCTCTAATTCCTCCTATGGATGGCAAAGCATCATGTCAGGTCGAAGAGTTCTTATGGAAGGATTAGGATGGCTAATAGGAGATGGTACTAGCATTAGTATTTGGTTAGACCCGTGGCTTTCAACTTCCAAACCTCTCACACCCATAGGTCCCCCTCATCCAGACTTTGCGGCCTTGAAAGTTGCTGATCTTGTAGAAATCACGACTAACCTTTGGAACGTGGATGTAATCCGCAGAGTCATACCCGACTATGAACACCTTATTCTCCAACTTCACCCCCCCCCACCCGTAACCGTGAAGACTCTCTAGTATGGCTCCCAGTTAAAAGTGGAAATTACTCCACTCGTTCAGGCTATGGATTGATAACCATGACGACTCACAACCCCATTGATCCCTCCCTTGACTGGCAAAAATGCATCTGGAAAGTCAAAGCTCCCCCAAAAATGATAACATTCCTCTGGAAGTCAATGATGGGAGCTTTACCTGTGGGAAACCAACTCAGACGACGGGGAATGGATGTAGATGCCGGATGTAAAAGGTGTGGTCTTCTAGAAACCATTGACCATGTTCTCTTTGATTGCCCCTTTGCACAAAGAACATGGTCTCTAACCCCAAGTACAAATCCTCCCCTGCAACAAGATCAAAAAATCAAAAACTTTCTCCAATCAGCAAGATCAAGCAAAAACTTACCTCCAACGGGTCTTCTTGAACCTATCTACCCGTGGATATGCTGGAATCTCTGGACTGCCAGAAACAAATTGGTGTTTGAGAATAAATTGATATCAGAAGGAGATACCGTCAATAAAGCGATGTTAGAAGCTAAACTTTGGAGTAAAGCCCAGAAGGAACTCATCAAGCCTTTAAACCCGACTCTTTTACACCCAATTCCTCCAGATCGAGACCTAATCGCTTGGGTTGATGCAGCTTGGAATTCATCTTCTCTAAACTGCGGATTGGGATGACACTATAGGGATTTGACAGAAGATCTCCCGGACCATCTCTCATCAGATTTCTCAGCAGTGAAATCACTTGTTCCTTCGGCTCTAGCAGCCGAAGCATGGGCTCTGCGACTTCTACTCCAGCAAGCTCTCTCTTCAGGCGTGAAGCAGCTTCAAGTTCGTCTCGACTGCTTAACTCTGGTCAATTTGATCAATTCGTCTGAGCTGCACAATGATCTGAATGGAATCCTTCAGGATATCAGATCAATTAGTCATCAATTTACTTCTATCTCGTTTTATTTCATCTCTCGTTCTGCTAATAGTAGAGCTGATTGTATCGCTAAGCATGCTCTTCAAGCTGCTTTTGCAAACAGTGTTTAAGTTTTAACTAATAAGAAAGGAAAAAGGTTCGACCAAAAAAAAAAATCTGAGTTTGAGATTACTCTCTCTTTAAAAGAAAATGGAATCTCGATATACTTGTACCTTCTTAGATGTTAATACTTATTAAGAAATTAAAAAAAAAACAGCTGCAATAAGCAGATTTGAATGTTTACGTTCATTTGATACCACCACTACAAATATATGCATATTAATACCGTAAACGTGGATATTTTTAAAGATTTTTGTAAGCAACAATATATATATATCTATATTTTTTGAGTAACTTAATTGATATAATTTTGGTATTTATAATAGCACCAACCAAGTTAGTTCCGTACAGTTAAACAAAACAAGTTAGTTCCGTACAAAGGAATGCTGTGTCGACTCGTACGTCTCCATGAACAAATTCATTTTTTAATAATGTGGTGATAAGATGACATTCATTTTTTTGTTATTTTATAAATCTTCTCATTGTCACTCTTTTGTTTGGGTCGGCTAAATTTATTGTTATTTATTATTGATTGATTGAATACTCAAGCCAATAAAATTATTTTTATAATCTTCTGTTAAATTACTTTGAATTTGATGTGATGTGTCTCCAAAACGCGTTTTCGTGCCATTACTGAAACTAATTTTCAATTATATATTTGTAAACAAAATTATTATTATTTCTGAGCAAATGTTTTGTTACCAGTTTTAGGTTTAAGTGATATTAGATTTAATGTTGTTTCTTATGGTTTTGTGTTTGTGCAGAAAAGAAAACGTAAAAAAAACGACAAGAAAAAATATGAATTCCCACTCCAAACCGATAGTGGTACGTTTCAGTGAACAAAATTCTCTTCAAAAGAGTATTACACAACTCGTATCACTTACCAAAAGAGAATAGAAAATTCTTAGAAGAAGAATATGCAGAACAAGAAGGAAGATGAACACTCGATCCCTTACAACTTTGTCTCTCACAATAGGACACAACAGCTCAGTCGGTATAAATCTCAACTGCTGACACCCCTAAAACCTGTGTCCGATCCTCCCTTGAACCCAATATAATTGTAAGGTTGGAAAAAAAAAAAAAAACTTTGTCTCTCACTCGTTCTCTCTATTTCTCTCATTGTACAATGCGAATTTTTCTTGCCTCACACTTTCTCTTACCTTAAACCCACAATTTCTTATGCTCTTCCTTTATATATAACTTGTTTTACTGTTTTGTATGCATTAGTCGACGAAGCACAACTCTTACACATTCTTTGTTGTTGTGTAACATAAGACTTAGATCATGACGTCGTTCAACTAAGCTTGGGGTTCTTTTCTTTTACCTGACTCCAACTTGGGCTTCAAATACAACTTGGTTCAACCACAAAAGAAAACCTATTTGGTCCAAAGACAGAATCATATCTCACAGTTTTCAAATGTTTTTATCGAGAGACCGCTGACTCCGACCATCGGGGTTTCCGCATCATCTTCTATAAAGGACTGGAATACTGAAAATTAATGCATCATTCCACTTTCACCCATTGATTATGGAGACCGAAAAAACTACTATAAATGCCTCGGTGAACAACCAGAATCAAACACATATAGTAAAAATATATTAATTTATTTATCAACTGGACTAACACAGATTAATTAAGGATTTTAAATCGTAAACCCAATTATGATTTATGAGAGTAAGAAAAAGGGACAACAAATGATTGATATATGGTTTAAAAAAGTAATTGAAAAATGTTGCTAAGGACTTGAGTTTTAGAAGACGACGTACGTTTTTTTAGTTTGTTTTTGTAATGAAATGTCGAAGAATACATGCACACTCACAAATGGTATTTTGAGCAGGCATAAACCTGATTAGACTGCTGGCAATTTGGTTCGATTTATAAGGACTTGGTGTATTTTTGACAAAAAGGTGGAAGTAGGTGAAGCATATGCTTCTGGTTTTTGAAGTGTTTAGCTATCTTACGACCCGTTTTTGGTGAGAATGTCTGCTAATTATGGTGGAAACGGCCAAGCCAAATATAGAGATGTGAGATTTTCAATTCATAAAATTTTAACCAAAAAAAATCCAAGAGATCCTAATGATTTTTTTCTTCATCAAACAACGTTTATTTCAAAGAGAATATACATCAATCGTGGTGGAGATAACGGCCGTGTTCTTTTTGACATCGCTGCGTTCGCGATCGCGACCGAAAATTTAACTAACTTTTTACTCAAGCATGTGAAGATTATTAATGGAATGCTCTTAAAACCATCGCATTGTTCATTTTTATTAATCGCACTCTTCACTTTACTGTCGCTGCTTGTTTTCAGCGACACCACTTACGCCGGCAATTATCTGCAAAAGTAGTCGCAGCGTTCATTTTATCTATTTTCCTCCATTATTTCTGCTTTTGATGATGATCGCAGGAGCGATCGCAGCGATGACGTCCCGAACAGAGCCAACATGGGGTCGAGCATGACGGTGATCGTGGGGGAGGGGGGGGTTAGACGTTAGAGGTCATGGAGGCCCTAAGCGGCCGCTTATATCACCTATGCCAGGAGTCGGTCCTGCACCCAAGTGGCAGTAGCTCACTTGATCTCAAAGATTCGGGAGATTGAATCCATAATCTTATGTTCGAATCACCACTTGATAAAAGGATGGTTTACGCTTTTTTAATACGAAATTCCGCTGAAAGAGATCATAGGCCAAAGGTTGAAACGTCTTAGTTGACAAAAGCTGTAGTAATAATTATTATTTAATGTTTTTTACTCACTCTGTTTCATAATAAGTGTCATTCTGACATTTTTCACGCAGATTAAAAAACATATTAAAAATTCTATTATACCCGTAATAATTAATTTAACTTTTGGCATTCTTATTTTTCATTGGTCAATATTAAAATTAAAGTAGGTAATTTATGTCATAAATTGCATTAAAACTCTAAAACGACACTTATTTTGAAACGAAAAAAAACAACTCTACAACCACACTCTTATTGTGAAACGGAGGGAGTTTTAAATTATTACATATTATCTTTTTTTTTCTTGCAATAGATAAACTAGGATGGGCTCTAGATTTATATATTTTTATTGATTTTGATTTAGGTTTTAATCAATTGGTATATATATATATACACGCAATCACGACAGGCCCGGCCCAAATGGGTAGGGCAGAGGGGCAATGGCCCAAGGGCCTGTGTGCAGATTGAAAAATTTTAGGGAAAAACTGGGTCCAATTATTTTGGTTTTCCTTTTATTTTAGTCTTTAAGGCCCAAAACTAAAAAAGTCACATTGTTTTTTAGTTTTAAAAGACCTTAAAACAGAAAAAAAAAATTCTCTTGTTTTTAATGTTAAGGGCCCAAAAAAATTTCCCCCATTTTTCTTTAGATTTAGAAGGTCTAAATTTTTTTCTGCCCTAGGGACTTCAAAAGGTTTGGGCCGGGGCTGAATCACGATAAACTTTTGGTCCATAATCTCAAGTTTTCGGCAACTTTACAACTGTTCATTTTAGGTTGTGCCCCTAAAGAAAACATAGCATGCGTTGTGCCCATTCTTTTCTAACAACCGCGTTTATGCTTTCTTAACTTTTGTAAACGCCACAAATAATTTATTTTTGATAATGACAATTTCTATAGAATTTACCTTTGATGACAAAAGGAAACCAGATGTCCAGACTCATGGGCGTGGCTCCAGAATAAATCTGGTCTATACACGGTAAATGAAATCACCTCTGGAAACAAAACAGACACACTAGTGTTATCCTCCCTTATGGCTGAAACGTTGGCAATCCGCCGTGCTATTCGATGCCTTGGAGATGGGATACACAAGAGTGTATTTGAAATCAGACGCTCAGAAACTAATCCGAGCTATCAAGAAAAGAGAACAGATGAAGGAAGTTTATGGCCTCCTACACGACATCAGATCTCTAAAAACTCAGTTTGAGTTCATATTCTTTAATTTTATTAAACGCACAGCCAATTGTAGGGCGGGTGCTACTGCAAAACTTTCTTCAAACTTTATTCTTGATCCTGTAATGGATTGTAATTGACACTTACTTCTATGAAATGAATCTGATGTTGTTCAAAAAAAAGACAAAAGGAAACCAGCAAAATTTGAGATGGAATGTGTTTTTAAGGGGAAAAAAACAGTTAGTATATCGTTAATAAATATACTAGCATTTCACATACTAACTAATAATATGAAATCTCAAAATAATATATTGTCAAGCCACTGTTAATAAATAAAATAATATATTGTAGTTTTTTTAAGTTTTAGTGAGATTTGAGACACCAATACGTTTCAAGTTTGATGTATCTGATGCGCGAATCTACAACATATTATTTTGGATATCTACATGAATATAAAATATTGTTTTAGGCCTGTTTAAATTATCATGAAAAGAACTTATGCATAGACTTCATTTTTCTTAGGAACTAGCCTGACCTTTCTATATGGATGGGATTTACCGGAGTTGTTTTTATGGGGCATCCTTCTATCTTTTTTTAAATTGTTCGAGTTCTGTATAATATACTTCTTTTGGCTATGTTATTATTTTATTATAAATTTAGTATATTAACTTGATTTAAAATAAAACAAATAAAACAAAAAAAATAAAACTAAAGATAATTTTTACTAATGGCGTTTTGATTTCACTTTTTATAGAGAATTAAAAGAAAAGAGAAACCATTGGCGACGGAGAAGGTGAAAATTTGTGACTTTTTGTTCAAGATTTTGACGAGTTTTGTACTAATCTAGTAAGTTTTCTATTTATTTTATCTTTCGTGATCTTCTTCTCTTACTCCATCTTCGAAATTGTGACTATTTATCTTCACCTCTTCGCATGCAACAATGACTTTTTAAAAATAGAACGGAGTGACGATTCCGACGATTTTACCGGAGACATTGTGATAAAATTCCTCTTCTCTTCCCGGCCTGTTGCATCTTCATTTAATTTTCTTTGGAATTTTTGAATGTTCTAAATTACCCTCAAAATCGTTGAATTTAGGTGACTACTATGACATCAGAGTAGTTTTTCGTGATGGTGTAAGGCTACTCCGACATATATTATCGGTCAGATATAGACTTGTTTCATTCATTGTTTTAGTTTTCATGTGTGTAGACTTGTTTATAGTTTCAAACAGAATAATGTTTGTATACTTATGTTTCGTTTTTTGATGGCGTCGACTTGTTTTGTTTGTTGTTTTTAGTTGCCTTGTGTGTGCATGTAGACTTTTTTTTGGTTTCATACAAAATAATGTTTGTAGACTCATTTTCTTCGGTTTCATATGAAATGTGTAGATTTTTTTTTGAAATCACTTCTCATTCTTCAATTGTTTTTAGTTTGGACAAATATGGGCCATTATAATTACACTGAGCCATCGATGCATGTATCTAGTGCCACCATTCCTAATCCTTTAGCTAAGGAGTTCCATATCTAGGACCACCATTCCTATCCTTTAGCTAAGGATTTTAAGGTTGAAGAAGGAGTGCCAAGAATTTGTTATTGCGGCCGTAAGACTATAATCGACACTACTCGTACAGAAATGGCATTAGGAAGAAGAATCTATACTTGTTCTAGCTACGATGATGGAGAAGCATATATTTGGAAGTGGTGGGACGAGGCAGTGACAGAGGATTTAGTAGCTTTAAAGAGTGATTTTCGTAATTATCACTTAGGATACACTTCATGACAATTGGAGATTTCCAAACTGTGGTTGATGACATTCAGAAATCTCATGACGAAATCGATCTTCTGAAGCAGTTGCATAAAGATAATGAAGAGAGAGAGTGGAAAATCTGGAGAAAGTCGTTACAATGAGGAAGACTGCGTTTTTGGTTTGGAGATGAAGATTGTGGTGGCAGCTTTTAGTCTTCACCTTGTTTTAATTGTCTTATGCTCTAAGTAAGTGATATGTTAGTTGTTGAAAAGGTGTAAGAAAGATGTTAAAACTCGTATGTTTCATGTTATGTTTTAGGGACCCTATGTTTTATGGTTCTGCTAAGTTTGTAAACAAATTTATGCAGTATATGCCTTTTGATTTTCATTGTTATGAAAGGATATATTTATGTATAATATGCTAAAATATTGTGTTACTGTTAAACATAAACACACATTATATCCAAATAAAACACATAATATATCCAACCAAATCTAAAACACACATTGTTTGACATAAAACATACAATAAAAGGCACAATAAAATACCTTATTCTAGTTTTGAAATATACATGTAGTATATACAACTTGTGTACATCTCCATCAAACCATTGCATTGGTTAGTCATCAAAGTCATCTCATTCCCTTCTTCTACTCCTAAATCATCAACCAAATGTTAAAAAATCATAAACAATTTTCCTTAATTTCAAAATCCACAATTTCTCAAGCTAAAGCAAACATTTGATCATTATGATCTCGTCCACAAGCAACCAAAAACATGCATGTCATACACCAAACACTATCGCCGAAGAAGATGAACACAAAAACATAAACTTGTTCCAACCAACACAACTAACACATTTAATTCACTAAAAGTTTACACAACTTACTAACACTTATTAAGTACATCATTAAAATCTACGACCAATCAGTAATAACTTAGATCTACTTTACATTATACAAATTTATTACTCCCTCTGTATAAAAATAAACTAAGTTTAAGGATTTTACACACATATTAAGAAATCAATAAATTTTATCTTTTTTCTAAACTAAACTATCATTTATTTCTAGTTTAAAAAAAACTAACCAATCATAAACTAATATATGGAATATAAATAGTCAAAAAACTAAAATATATCATTAATCTTACATTGAAAATGAAAAGATGATTTATATTTAGACAAAGAAAAATTTCTTAAACTTAGTTTAATATTATACGAAGGGAGTATATAGTAGATTAAAACAAGTCTACCATACAACATAAATGTCTACAATACAAAATTAAGTCTACGAACTAAATATAAATGTGCAATAACATTTGATAAATTTGATACATCTATGACATTTTTATCTCCCCTATAAAATTTGGTACAACGACATGAAATTATACAAGAACAATGATAAGTCTATTATGGAAGTATAAATCTACGATCATATATGATATATCTGCCACCACGTCAATATATTCATTTATCTTGAAAATCTACAACCACTTGGTAAAAGTCTATGAACTCCAAGTTTAAGTCTGCAACGACAAAATAAATCTACTATCGTATAATTTAAAGTTATCCAAATCTACCAATCAACAAGCAAATCTACAAAACAAGTCTATAAATCGGTCGTTTTTCAAACAAATATGTTGATACATAATAATTTTCCAAAATATACGACAAATATATACCAGTTCCCAAAGTCTACTACAACTTAAAATAGTCTATAAAATAAATTTACCGACCACCAAATAAATCTATAAATCTCTAAAACAAATCTATAATCCACAAAAATCTATAATCCTAAAAAAGTCTACAGTCCTAAAATCGAATTTGCAACACAATTATCAAGTCTACAGTCCAAATAACAAGTCTACTATTGAAAACTGATAGACTTAATTTGATAAACTTATTTCAAAATCCAATAAACTTAAAATTTTATTAATGACAGTGTCGTAATATCATTATTTGAATATACACCCATAAAAATAATATGAGTACAAAAAATTATTTTTATAATAAACTCCTTCACTTAAGTAATAAAATAGTTTTCCAAAATTGTTTAAGCTAATTTCCCTTATCACATGTAGCATGCAACAAATCATACTTTATCCTCAAATGATTGAGAAAAGTAAAACAATCCAAAACTTATTTTAGCTCACAAACTTTTCGTTAGTTATTAGAAAAAAACATATCCAAAGTAAATTTGTTTCCGTTGTATTCGGCTAAGTCTATAAGGTCTTTCATAAAATTTGTCCACAAAAAACTAAAAAGTATTTGATAATGAGTTGTATCCATATAAAATCGAGTAGTTGATAGTGAGTTGTATTTATTAACGGGAAGATTGTCAAAAAGTATATGAATTTTGTAAATTTGGCTAAAAATACCTAAATTACATAACTCACAAAATGTACTTATTTTATTCATTTTCTTTATTAATATTCGAACCGGTTGATCTAACCAAAACAACACACCGTCATATATTTTAAGTGAATCGTTAGAAGGTGTCGTTAAGACGAAGCAGCGTCATTTTCTCCAAAACTTTGATTAAGTTTAAGTGAACAAAACGACATTATTTCGAATAATTCCAAAAATTAAACCCTTAAAAACATAGGTTCGAACTTGTGTATAGTGTACAATAGGGAAGGATTATTGTCATTAAAATAATTATATTTAATAGTTATATTAAATTTAATTATTTATTAAATTTATATTTATCAAAAATTTAAATATTTTTGTTAAATTTAAAAACATTCATTAAATTTACTAAAATGTTTTTATTAAATTTTATATACATTTAGTAAATTATTTATTTTCTGTAATAAATGTAAATGTTTTTACCTTTAATGAATATAAATATTATTTTGTTGCGCAATAACAATTAAATGCTACTGTTTCAGTGGTGATAAACCATTTTTCATTGTACACTATATCGAAGTTGAAATATAGGGATTCTACTTAGAAAAGATAACCATGTAGTGTTTTTTGTAATTAATAAAAAGTCAATAAAATTCATTTTTTTTTAACGAATTCTGTAATTCAATTATTTTTTGCCACAATTATAAAGATCATGTATTTTTGGCAATTTTCCCATAACAACTATCAAATAAATCAAATTAAATCAATTCGCATAAATAAAATCGGACCGACGACAAAAAAAAAAAAAAAAAAAAAAATCGGACCAACCGGTCTAAACCAAGTCAAATCAAACCGTTCTTCGAATTAAACATGGTTAATTAAACCGGATGATTTCCCGGTCTATTGTGCTCACTGGGAGCTTTTTTTTATTTAGTCGTCTTTGTATGTTCTTTTTCCTTAAACCCTAAACAAAATCTCTTAGAGCTATGGCGGCCTTTGAAGCAGGGCATCAAGACAGGGCAGATGAAAACGATGAAATTGCGTTCAAAGATGGCGACACTGATATCTGCCAACAGCTTATGGACCGTTATGCAAAGTCATCCGCCTCGCAGCACCGCCATCTCGTCGCCACCGCCGCCGCGATGCGCTCCATTCTTACCTCGGAGTCTCTTCCTCCATCTCCTCCTGCTTTTTTCGCAGCTGCTATATCTTCGTTGGATTCTTCTACGGAAGATCCCATGGCGGTTTCTGCTTTGCTTACATTCTTGTCCATAGTCGTTCCTCTGGTTCCTCCCGGAGAAATTTCAGCTACTATGGCTTGTGAGGCTGTGAGTGTTCTGGTAAAACCAATTGATGAAGAAAGAGATAAACTAGGTGTTGCGAGCTTGAGGGCTGGTGTGAAGTGTATCGGGACCTTGCTCCTTGGCTTCTGCAATTTGGATGATTGGGAATCTATTCAGAAAGGCTTTGCTTCACTTCTCAAGTTCTCCATTGATAAACGTCCCAAGGTATCACTTTTGAGTTTCCCACTCTCTTGCTTCTTAGAATAACTGGACTGGAAATTGTAGTTAGTAAATGTTAATTTAAATTGACTGAATCCTACTGTTCATGAAATTAACACTTTTGATGATTAATTTGTTCCCTGGCAAGTGTATCCACAATTTCATTTTGTTCAATCGATGTGTTAGCTCGTATTGACATCTTTTAGAGTTCTGCAAGAAATATCATATTGTGGTGACAAGCAATCTTGATTTGTGTGTCTGCTCTGTTAGGTTAGAAGATGTGCTCAAGAGTGCCTGGAGAAATTATTCGGTTCTCTTCGATCATCTACGGTTATCAAGGAAGCAAGTGATGCAGTATATGGTTTACTTCAAGAACATAAGCCTGTCCTATCTAAATTAAGCTCGACAAAGATCGAGGGAGGTTCTAAGGTTGAGTCAACATTGAAATCCGAGAACGCAGAGGCTGCCCATGTGCTAAATGTTCTCAGTGCTACACTTCCATTTTTCTCCGCCAAAGTTAGTTCTGATGTTTTCTCAGAACTTTGTAAGCTTATGGGGTCTCAGTTTTCACCACTGACGAGGCAAATTCTCAAAGCGATTGATACTATCTTCAAGAATTCAGAAGATACAATCATTGTTCCTGAGATAGAAGGAGTCATAACTTCTTTGACTAGTTATTTATCTTTACACCACAAGAATCCTGCTGACACTATCGTGCATGCGAGCACCCTATTAAAAAGTAGTTTGGAGAAAGCCTACTTAGTCGAACCGACATTATGTCTAAGGAAACTTCCACTAGTTTGTGGGTCATTGGCAGGTTTTTTTCCCTCCCAAACTTTTCAGCATCTAGCTTCTTTGTTCTTCATTGCACGGACTTGGGTTTCATATCTATTGTGTTGAATTCCAACTTTCATTTTCGATGCTTTAGGCCTTCTCACTTCGGAGGATGATGTTGCATCACAAGCCTCAGTTGTATTGAAGGATTTGATCAGTAGCCACATCGATACAAATAATCTTCAGACCGAGGGAAGCTTGTCTTGTGAAGATGAGGATAACATAACTGGTGGAGACAATATAAATGCAGCAAGATGTGTATGCACAGTCTTCGAGAGTACCATAAACTCATGTGATGGAATTCCGAAGGAGCACATTTTAACTGTCACATCTGTTTTGATCGAGAAACTTGGTACGTGTACTTTCACTCAGGTGCTATCTTTTGTCATCCTGAACATGTTAGCTACAGAAGAAATTGTTACAAGCAAACAATTTTCTTTCCCCAAAGTTAATTAAGATTGGTGTGAATAACACATCTCTTAGGAGAAGCATTTAATTCTATCTCTATTTTTTTTCAGGAGAGCTTTCATATATTCTTGCAAAGGATATCATTTTTAAGCTTGCCGACATTATGAAAAAGGCAACTGGAGACACTTCTAGCTCAGAATATGTAAGTTTTCAATGATTCTCACGCTTGACTAATCTTCCATAACTTTCGAGACTTGTAAATTGTTGTTACAAAGGGGCCGATTGTTGCAGTTCTGGTATTGATTTCTTATTTTAAGAATATGGTTGGTTCAGAAGGTTATGAGTTATTTTTTCTGAATGTCCCAGTGGATACTAGCGAATTTAGTACTCAATGATGCAGTGCAATAATATTTCATTGAAGAAAAATGACATCCTGATTCTCATCATATTTCTGTTTCCAGTTTAGTCTGTCTATATTATTTGATTTATACTAGATTGGACTTAACTGCAGGTTCAGAAATGCATTGGGTCTGCAGTGGTTGCCATGGGGCCAGTGAAGCTTCTAACGCTTCTTCCTATCACCCTTCATGCTGAGAGTCACTCATGCGCAAATGCTTGGCTAATTCCTATCTTAAGAAGATATATTGTTGGAGGATCTCTTGAGTATTATGTCGACCACATTGTCCCCCTTGCAAAATCATTGATGCTTGTTTCTAAAGAAGGTACTCTTCTATGCGGACAATGATTATCTTTTTCACATTAGATGGAATAGACTTGTCATATCGTCTAGTGCTTTTAATTTTGGTTGCATATCAGGGTTTACTATACTGTCACTTACTTTACTTCATGCAAGAAAATAGGCTCAGTCGCTTGATGTTTCTTTATGTTTCTGGCATATCTTTCTTTAACATTTACTTTTATGCTTGTTCATTAGCTAAAAAGTCAGCTAACGGCAAAAAGTTGCGGGCGTGGGGTCATGAGCTTCTGAGGCTGTTACCTGCCTTTTGTAACTACCCCGTTGACGTGCCCCAGTATTTTGGATCGTTAGCCAAACTGATGATTAAATTTATTAAGAACAAATCTTTCATGCATGAAGCCGTGGCTGTCTCTCTACAGGTGATTCCTTTGCATTTCACTTATACAATTGTTTTCCTTAGTTCCATCTCACTAAGTTTTTCCTTGTTTAGATGCTTGTAAATCAGAATAAAAGAATGCCTAAGCCCACTACAGAAATGGGCGAAGCAAAAGCCTATATAAGTGAAGATGCCAAACCAGAGCTTGAAAGTAGATTTCAGTATTCAAAGAAAGCTTCAGCTAAAAACATGAAGGCTTTGGCATCAAGCTCCGCAGAGTTGCTTCGGACTCTTGTCGATGTATTCACAGTCTCAGGCACAGAGATCAGTGCAGACTTAAAGGTTTACAAGTTTTCCTGTTATTCTTTGAATTTCAAAACTATAACAATTTTTTTTAAGGTGTTCATCTCTCCCAACTACTTATGGTATTTGATCAATTAGTTTCTTTGTCAAAATATCTTCTTCTTCTTCTTTTTTTTTTTTAATTCTATGCGTTAATTTCTTCAGCATAGGTCATTGTGGTATTTTGATCTAAGGGGTTGAAGTTTTGATCGGCTGACGAAACTATTACATCGTTTATCTCTTGTAATGTCAGGCTGCAATTGGATGCTTAGCTTCTACACTGGATTCTTCAGTGAGGAAAAGGATTCTAATTTCCTTGCTAAATAAGTTTGATCCTGCTGGTGAAAGCGAGATTGAAGAGCAGGTCAATGATTCAATTGATGAAGAAAAAGACAACCGCAGTGCTACAAAGACACAGTTAAAGAGGTGTATATGCTGTTCCATATTATATTATCTTTTATTTTGATATGGATCCTGGTTAGTCTTTTTCCATGACTTGTTCTTGAATATCTATACACATTGTGTTAGCGTGACATCCATGTGTATCTCAAGTTTTTCTCTATCCTCATTTACCTGGTACGATTTCTTTGACACGTCCTTGCAGGAGTGCGGTGCTGGATCTTGCATCTTCATTTGTAGAAGGAGCCAAAGAAGATCTCATTGAATTGATTTATAATCTTGTCCGCCAAAGTTTTCAGGTATCTTACTAAACTTCGGCATAGAGATTTCATGCACTAGATTTTTCCATGTAGACGCTGATCCATGAGTTGTTCTGGTTTTAGGCCACTGACGAGGCTGATCTTCGTGGGGCCTATGATACTCTGAGCAGAGTTTTAGAGGTTGCTTACCTCATCTGAGCTTCTTGTAGAAGCTCTTACTCTAATCATGGGTGATACGTCATGCTTATTTTATGCGGCTTTTTGCTCCCTTTTGGTGCAGGAACATGATTGGTTTTGTTCATCTCATTTTGCTGAGGTGATTGAGATGATACTCAGCCATAAAACTTCAGAGGATGCAGCATCTTCTACAAGTCGATTTGCCTGTTTCCACGTTCTAATGGCGCATGGAATTCAGGTTTTAATATATATATATTTTTTTTGTATCGGTTGAAACTTAATATCACTAAGGCGTTTGTTGTTAAATAAAGACTTTCCATCAAACTTGAACTATAGCTTCAGTATATCCATGCTTTGTTTATAAAATGTGCAATTCAGTGTTGTCTTATGAAGAGAATGACCAAAATTCTTGATGTTTTACTCTTTTCTGCAGTCAAGCTCCGAGGAGGATAATGAGAAGGCTTTCCTTATCCTTAACGAGATGATCTTGACACTTAAAGATGTAAACATACTGTTTGTTTTGTCGCTGTACTTGCATTGAACCATTACTAAATGAAGCTAACCATTGTTTTGTGCATTATCTTGCCTTACATATACAGGGGAAAGAAGAACATAGGAAAGCAGCTTGTGATGCACTGGTAATGGTATATACCACCCTCAAAAATTCATCATCTATGAACAATGATGAACTTTGTCCCAAATTGATTAACATGGTAAGTGCATGAGAAGAGCTCCCTATTACAATTAAATCTCCTCTCGTTATCTCTCAGATGACCAATCAGCGCTACCATTATTCTTCAGATAGCGGGTTATATTTCTGGGACATCACCGCACATAAGGAGTGGAGCAGTGTCTGCGTTATCTGTCTTGATATACAAAGACCCTGAGATCTGCCTATCGTCACCAGAGCTTCTTTCCTCTGTTTTATCATTGCTTCACACCAAATCCACTGAGATTATAAAAGTAAGTATACTTTGCTCCTTAATCAGAAACTTTGTTGTTCAAGTATCTTGCTTTGCTCCTTAAGTTTCTCATGTGTTTTCGTGTATCTCCAGGCTGTTTTGGGTTTTGTGAAAGTTTTAGTCTCGACATCACAAGCCCAGGACTTGCAGAAGCTACTGCAGAACCTCTTATATGAAATTCTCCCCTGGTCGTCTGTTACAAGACATTATTTTAAATCAAAGGTAATAATGAGAACAATGCTTAACTTTAGTTTCCTAGTTATTATCAAGTCTTCTCCTTCCTCAAAGCATGATGATTGACTTACCAAAACATGTGCATTTAGGTGACGATTATAGTTGAGATTATGATAAGGAAGTGTGGCACCCGCGCAGTCCAACAAGCCACACCAGACAAGCACAAGAGTTTCCTCCAGACAGTCTTAGAGGTTTCGCTCTCCCTCTCTCTCTCTTGAAGATATTTAATTGCATAAACTGAAAGAAATGAATGCATCAACTTGGAAGTTTCATCTTATGTGCAGAACCGTTCAGGGAAAGCAAAAGACAAAGACGAGACCAATGATTCACAGACTACATCCATCGACCAATCTAGAGAGTAAGATCCTTTAGAAGAACACCTAACCAATCAAATCACCGTTTGCTCATTGTATACATAACTTTTTTTACAGGCCAAGGAAAAGAAATCACAGAGAAACTTCGTCAGAAACAACAGCCAAACATGGTGGTGGCAAAGAAAACAAATTCAAACGACAGAAGAGCACACATCATCAACACCCACCTGCTTCAGACACTAATGGAAGGAGAACAGGACCAAAGCGCCCCGGTAACAGAACCTTCGGGAAACGTAGGGAAGCTTCCGGAAACAATCACAAGTCAGGGAAAGACGGACGTATGACGCAGAAGAACAGATTCAGGAAAGCACCATGAATCTAATCTCAGTCTAATAGAGTTTTGTAGTTTTAATGATTAGAAACCAACCATATGGTGTGTATGTAAACGAATTGATAGATTATACACATCAAGTTTTTTCAAAGATTGGTGCTTTTAGTCTAAAAGATTTTTTCTTTAAAAGAAAAGATTTGTGTTGTTATTGAAGATTTATAGATTAGAGTGCAGGAGCTTGATCAAGCACTGAAACAATCTCTAGTCTGCTTCTCACCAATCTGTGGAACACTTCCCTCACTTGTCTCTGCAAATCCTCCAGTCCCACTTCCATTCCCCGACAAATCTCATCCACCATCTCCACAAACCTCTCCGTGAATTCCAAGAAAGACAACCCAATTCTCTCCATCCTCTGCATCTCCTCCATCAACCCCCCTGTAGACCCACCACCAAAACGCTTCTCCTTCCGTTTCATCTCTTCATTAATCCTCTCCTGAATGTTCACGGCGGCGCTAGCCCAGCTATGATGTTTCGGAAACAGCAATGGTGCCACAAGAACGCTGCTTGTCTGGCAAGGAACCGCCGCGACTAGCACCCACATCACAAGAACCATAGCACTGCTCATTATATAAATCGGCATCGCCGGTCCCGAGGCTTCTGCCCCACGTGGCAGCACCAGATTAGCCACCATCGCCTGAATCTGCTTCGACGCAGACCAATTCTTGCTGACGTTGCCAGATGTTCCACTTCCTCCTATGGTGACGCTACTGCGCTGTCCAAACGACCATGACCGTGAAGTTGTCCTTCGGTTACTACTGCCACCAGTTCCTCTGTTTCTATCTTTCCCATCGGCGTTTAACCCAACTATGAGGCTTGTTAATGCACGCTTAGCTCTACGAACGCTTCCGTCACATAACGGCCGTTGTTTAAGCGCCGTGACAGCTATCTCCGCCAGATGTCGGCTCTGTCTAACGGAATCAATGCTGTTAGGATGATGCTTTCGACATTTTCGTTGGGTACCTCCTTGTGTGATAAGAGACGGCTCAGACGATACTCGGATCGCTCTTTTGGCTGAGCAGTTCGGACGGTACTCCGGTCGTTCGCTTGGCCGAGCATTGGTTGTGAAGTCCGGATCATAATCCTTCGTGATGATTGATCGTGGACGGTCACTGAAAAAATGGGTGTGGAGTGTCCGACGCATCTAGGAGGCCTCTGCATGTGTAAACGAATGAGTTATAAATAAATGCATATTATGGATATGGCATATATTCTTGCTTCCGCTTATGCGTGTGATGTTTCAATACTTTATGTATTTGGGGCGGGATGAGGACTAACGTTTGGGTAAATCCGGGGATTCACTGAGTATTGCTAGAATACTCATGACTCTGTTTTGCAGGTAACCAGTAGGCGGATTTGCTATGGGTTGGAGCGGAACGTTAGGATACCGGAATAGCTTTTTTGTTGGCAGTCGTAAAAAAGTGTGTGAACTTATGTATATTATCTTTTGGGCAGTAGGCCATGGCCGATGTATAATAAAGTTGTTTGTAATGTACGAAAAGTTAATATATAAGATAAGTTTTTGTTTAAAAGGCAAGCTTGGTTCATGATATTTGTTTAGTCCGAGCTAACACAACTCAAGGTCTAGGTATGGGTTGTAAAGCCTTAGACAGAAGCCAAGAGGAGTGATAGTCGTAGCCAGCTTTTATCTAGTGTTCGGATCCCTTATGGATATTAGGCATTGGCTGTCTCCGCCTATCACATTGTGACACTTCTGAATCGTCTATATCTATAGAACGGGTCAGGGATGTTACATTGACCTATTTTCTTTCTAACAGAATTCATCAATCAGGTTGTTATCATGTCATTATATCATGACCAAGAACCATTATCCGGATGATCATTGGAAGGTTTAAGAATAGTACCGTTGGTAAATCCAATCTTGTTTCGAACATTCAGAGTCATTTGAACCGAGCAAAGCCAAGAATGAAAATTTGTGTATGTTGTCAATTGATATGTAACAAATTGAAGACTGGCATGATCAACATTGTGCAAGAAATATGGATTGTTTTACTGATCAATCGAATTAGCTCGATTCGTGTCAACTTGACTCACGAACATTGGAGTGGAAGAATTCCAAGTGATTAACGATGCCATTTCGAGAAATCTCAAAAGAAATTGAAAAAAAAAATGAAATTCATCGAATCAAGAAAGCACAAAAAACACACACATCAATTAGACATTTGAACGAGTTAAGGAAAAATGAAAAAACAAAATTGATTGAAGAAGATGAACAAATGATTGAAGAATGATCGAAGCAATTTCTGGAAAAAAATGCACTCACTGTTGCAGATTACTCAGCTCTGATTTCATATCAAAAATTGCAATAGAGAACTAGAGAGAGAGAGACAAAATGAAGGAGACGATAGTAGTAGAGAGTGTAAAATTGTTTCTCAATAATGTTAGTTGTAACAGAATGTTTAGATTGTCTTTATATACAAACTATATAATAATAATATAGCTAAGGTAAAATGCCAGCTCATCAATATATTTATATGTATCATAATAATAACTCACATGTCATTTGTCATTTGTCATTTAGTAATTTGTTTTTTCTTTCTAAATTATAAAATTTAATTATTATATTATGAAAGATAGTAATATTTTAGTGTTTAGAAGTTCAGATGAGAGTTTCTACCGATTGAGATGCTCTAAGCAACGTTGACTTTTCTCTAATCATAACACTCAGACCAAGTGGTGTCTAAGATGCAGAAGCCTCAAGTGTTCATCAATTTTCGTGGCAAAGACGAACGGAAGAAATTACTTCCACATCTCAAATATCATTTGAAAGCTAGCCCCAGCAATCTGAACGTGTTCACGGACGACGACGCTATTGGACAGCCTCTCCAAAGACTCTTCAAACATATAAGAAATTCAAGATTGGTGATCGTCATCTTCTCCGTGAACTACTTGGAGTCACACTGGTGTTTGGACGAGCTGGTTGAGATCAGAAAATGTTTACGGACGGAGAAGATTGAGTTCGCCGTACCTATCTTCTACAAAGTAAAGGCTATCCACGTTAAGGAACAGATCGGAGAGTTCGGAGCAAATTTTCTAACTTTGCAGAACGCGTTTCCAGATAAGATCAAGAAATGGAAGAAAGCTTTGGGATTCGTCGCTGACTATGGAGGGTTGACTTATGAAGAAACGAGGTACTCTTTGAGGTATGCATGATCAAAAGTCAATTAGATCTTTCATGATCATTATTTTTTCTTTTGGCAGTCCACTTTCTGAGTTGGATTTCATCAAGAAAGTCGTCAGAAAGGTTGATGGAATTTTAGCCGAAAGTGCATCAAACCAGGTGTGGTCTTAGTTCTGGGGCATATGTAAATACATTGACTAAACCAATCCGCGTTTGTCCAGTTGGTAAAGGAATATCTAGTAGATTTCTGCTAATATGGATTCGATTCGGATTGGCCACCGGGGGTTTCACTTGAGCTCTTCAACCTAGGTTTAGTTGGCTGGACCGACTAATCCTTTTAATTTAATTAAATAGATTGAGTTATGTTGTTTTTGGTATGAAAATAGTCATGATTGTTGCAGATATCAGAGAGAAAAGCAGAAAACTCGATTGCATTTGAGGCCAATGATCAGTCACAACTTCACTTGTCAAAGACACTGGAAGCTCTGAATCTGGAAAGATCTTATTTTCAAGGATTCATGCATGGCTCGGCATGGAAAGATCTTATTTCGTCCATGAAGAGTACCAACCGTTTTGAGATACCTCTTCCTGAAAGCTCTGTTCAGTTTCCTATGAATCTTCAGAGCTT
The DNA here is from genome assembly GCA_030180135.1 of Orychophragmus violaceus. Lineage (NCBI taxonomy): Eukaryota > Viridiplantae > Streptophyta > Magnoliopsida > Brassicales > Brassicaceae > Orychophragmus > Orychophragmus violaceus. Next base: position 100,788,481 of record CM058233.1, on the reverse strand, counting down.
TGATGCACAAGCACAAAGAAATGAATCCATAGAGAGAGCTATAAACATTCTTGCCCTTAGCATGATGCGTAAGCAGACACAACCTGCATTAATCTTCAGTAACTGGGACAAACTAGACCACGACACAAAGAACTATATCATCTACTCTGCACATCAGAAAAGCAAGATCATCAAGAGCTACAATGGGATGATTCCACAGGATGTTGATCCGGAGCCTCTTTTTCCTTCCAAACAAATTACATGGGACAAGCCGTTAGAGCCTAACGGGCCTCAGGTTCGGCCACATCGTGATCATAGACGCGCTAACTCATTTCATGACAATAGAGAACAATTTTACCCTTTGCCTTGTAAGTTAATATGTCATGACACACATAGCTTGTGCACATGTACTAGTGACTAACGACTTTTAAATGGACAGATGAAATGGACTGGCCGGTTGAACCCCTGATCGAACCACCGAGCCAAGCTCAAGGGAGTAATGACAATATTGGGCAGACAAAAGTTGTGGTAAAGAGGCGAGACGACAACCCGGGTTGCTTTACATCTATGTGTTACTGTTTCAAGAGCTGTGTGTGTTTGACATGAGGAGCAAAAGATGATCTGGAGGATTGGCCGTCATGAAACTTCTGTTGCAAGCAATATCACTTCTATCTTTTACTTGTGTCAATGTGTCTTGCGCAAAGGCCATTGTATCAGGTTAAAGGTTTTTTTACTTAACTGTTTAACACAATATATTCCATTCCTTAGTTAACCGGTCAACGCTATTTGGAGTTTAAAGAAACACCGATTTTAGTTTCAAATCATTCTGTTGACCAATACAATCGAATTACGGGTCCTAAGATGATTAAACCATAGTTACCTACTGTGCATTTGGACCGTGTTATCATATATTATCTGGTCAAAACGATAAATGAAAGAATCGTTAGTTGAGAATTATTGTTTTGACCAAAACACCAAATACTGTTTAGCAAAAAAAATACAACTCAGCAAGTACATTTATTGGTTGACATCCAAGAAACATTACAACACATTCTTGTTACAAACAATATTCAGTAATTTCGACTCCTTTTGTCATTTTCCGCACTTCAAGAGTATGGAACTTAATTTTTTGGTGTAACAGCTGTAAACGCATGATGGAAAAACTGATTTGAAAAATAAGAAGATCGAGGTTTCTGGAAAAAAATAATAAGAACATCTACATGGTACGTAGATTGCGGATCTAAAAAATAAAATAGAAACTTGATCATCGAGAAACTCCTCTTATTACTTCATTGGAGTGGTAGATTGGTTAATACTTGATTAAAATTCCAATTTTCCTTCAAATTAGTGCAAAAATTTCATGAAGTTTTGGTTATCTAGCCCTAAAATATATGGACTTAAAAAACCGATCTGAATTAGAGGTAATAACCAGAATCACATCCGACGTAAATATCTGAATGAGGTTTAGATTGCTATATCCGAAGAATTGGTACCAAACCCAACCCGAAGTACTCACTAAAAAATCGACGAAAGACAAAATCAATACCAACAGTCAAAATCCCTCTATAATGACTTATTCTAGTCCCTATATTCGTTCTTACAAGCTCTAAACCTTGAAATTACAGACCTTCAAAGCTTCAAAGAGATCCCCAATGGTCTTGCATCTCTGAGCCTGAAAGGACACACTAATCTAGTGTTCATCAACTTAAGTTCTCTTGAAAATCTGGTCCGATTTCAGAGTTCTGACACATTCGAACTCCTACAAAAGGTATTTCCTTAACCTGAAATTTGTTATCTTAATCTAAAGATTTTTTTGTAGCTTCTCGTGGCGTTCTTTAGATATTGTTACTGAGCAGGGCTTTGATTTGAATCCTTCCAGTGTCAGCAGATTTGAAGAGGCTTATCTGGTCTTGGCATTAGAATCCAATTAATCCTCCACGGTAATCTGATAATCGTTTTATTGCCTTACCTCAGGATCACCAAATTCCTAGTAAGTTCAGTATGCTCCTACCACATTAAATAATCACTATGTTTACCTAGTAAGTTCAGCTATGGTTTGCAAACGAGTTCCCACCATTACACGCGAGCCTGATTGATCAGTTATGTGACTGGGATTCATGCAAAGTTCTAATTGCTTCTACATATCTCGATAGCTTACATTTTTTAGTTGTAACACCTAAAAGCGTTTTAAATTTCGCTTAATATATATAAAAACCCATTATAAAAGAAAAAACAATCAAGCCAAGCCGAAACTAAGATTTTAAATTTAACTCAAAATAATAAATTGGACTCATGTGGCATAGAAAAAAGCTTGCCACCATTGTGTCTCATCCAAAAATCATTCAGAGGTTTCTCCTTCCAAAAAATAGGAAATAGAACATTCCTCTATGCCTGATAGCAAATTCCGATCTTGCCTCCATCATGTCTCATCCAAAAGCTTGGAGCATGACCAATTACCCGTATTTGGAACCTGGAGAATACTGGATTTTCATAAGGAGAAGCCAACTAAAGGAAACTATGTGCGTGTGGATCGAAAGCTTGAACAGTTGGGATGATGGAATGCGAAAGGAAAGAAGAAAGACATCTTTGAAGGTAACACACTCATTGAGTACAAGAAAAAGCTTGTGTTGGTTGCTGAAGGATCGCCAATCCAAAGTATTAGGGTGGTAAGTCATTGATTAGGAAATCCAATTTCGATGGAAATTTTTCAAAAGAAAAAGTTATGTATATATTTAACAAAATTTAGAAAGACATTTTAAATATATTTTCATAATATAATTTTTTATAAGGATATTTTCAACCTACCTTTATTGTTATCTCTAAATTAATTTTTTCTTCAACCCAATTTTATTGTTAGCTCTAAACTCTATTTTATAAGTAAAATTTTCTCCAATTTTTTTGTACAAAAAGTGAACTCATACTAAAATAAAAATAGAATATTTATTTTTAGAGAAAATTTAGAGTAATGAATATGAATTAGAGAGAAATTCATCATTATTATAGAGTTCTTAACTTTAGATTGAGTTATGTTGTTTTTTGGTATGAAAATAGTCATGATTGTTGCAGATATCAGAGAGAAAAGCAGAAAACTCGATTGCATTTGAAGCCAATGATCAGTCACAACTTCACTTGTCAAAGACATTGGAAGCTCTGAATCTGGAAAGATCTTATTTTCAAGGATTCATGCATGGCTCGGCATGGAAAGATCTTATCTCGTCCATGAAGAATACCAACCGTTTCGAGATACCTCTGCCTGAAAGCTCTATTCAGTTTCCTGTGAATCTTCAGAGCTTTGATGCACAAGCACAAAGAAATGAGTCAATAGAGAGAGCTATAAACATTCTTGCCCTTAGCATGATGCGTAAGCAAACACAACCTGCATTGATCTTCAGTAATTGAGACAAACTAGACCACGACATGAAGAACTATATCATCTACTCTGCAAGAAAAGCAAGATCATCAAGAGCTACAATGGGATGATTCCACAGGATGTTGATCCGGAGCCTCTTTTTCCTTCCAACTTTTCTCCTTTCGTTGAAGAAATTACATGGGACAAGACGTTAGACCCTAACGGGCCTCAGGTTCGGCCACATCGTGATCATAGACGCGCCAACTCGTTTCATGACAATAGAGAACAATTTTACCCTTTGCCTTGTAAGTTGGTGTCATGACACACATAGCTTGCACATGTACTAGTGACTAACTACTTGACTTTTAATTCGACAGATGAAATGGACTGGCCGGTTGAACCCCCGATCGAACCACCGGGCCAAGCTCAAGGGAGTAATGACAATATTGGGCAGACAAAAGTTGTGGTAAAAAGGCGAGACAACAACCCGGGTTGTTTTACATCTATGTGTTACTGTTTCAAGAGCTGTGTGTGTTTGACATGAGGAGCAAAAGATGATTTGGAGGATTGGCCGTCATGAAACTTCTGTTGCAAGCAATATCACTTTTATCTTTTACTAGTGTCATTGTGTCTTGCGCAAAAGCCATTGTATCAGGGTTAAAGCTTTTTTTACTAAACTGTTTAACACAATATATTCTACTCCTTACTTAACCGATCAACGCTATTTGGAGTTTAAAGAAACACCGATTTAGTTTCAAATCATTCTGTTGACCAATACAATCGAATTACGGGTCCTAAAAGATGATTCAACCATAATTACCTACTGTGCATTTGGACCGTGTTATCATATATTATCTGGTCGAAATGATAAATGAAAGAATCGTTAGTTGAGAATTATTGTTTTGATCAAAACACCAAATACTATTTAACAAAAAAATACAAGTACATTATTGGTTGACATCCAAGAAACATTACAACACATTCTTCTGACAAACAATATTCAGTAATAACGACTCTTTTTGTCATTTTCGGCACGTCAAGAGTATGGAACCTAATGTTTTAATGTAACAGCTGTAAACGGATGATGGAGAAACTGATTTGAAAAATAAGGAGATCGAGGTTTCTGGAAAAAAAATAAGAACATGATTAAATACTCCTTTTATTACTTTTATTACTTCATAGGAGTGGTATATTTAGATTGGTTAATATTGATTAAATTTTCAATTTTCCATTAAATTAGTGCAAAAATTTCATGAAGTTTTGGTTATTTAGCCTTGGCAATATATCAGGACTTAAAAAATCGATCTGAATTAGAGGTATTAACCCAAATCACAATTGACATAAATATCTGAATGAGTCTTAAATTGCTATATCCGAAGAATCGATACCAAATTCAAACCGGTAGTACTCCGAAAAAATCGACGGAAGACAATATCAATACCAACAGTCAAAATCCCTCTATAGTGATTTATTCTAGTCCCTATATTCGTTCTTAGAGTATGTACATTGGTGTTATTCCTTTGGGTTCATAAAAAAAAAATATTATTATTTTAATTTTTTTTTTTTGCAGATGAAAAAAAAAATCAAAAAAAAGGAATCAATGAGGGTGCGCCACGTCACGTGAATAGTTAAGAGACGGGTTCTTAACTAATGATTTTAAGAACCTGTCTCTTAACTATTCACGTGGAGTCCACAAATATTTTATAATTTTTTACTTAAGAAACTCTCCTAAGAAACCCCAATGGGGAATGGTCTTACAAGCTCTAAACCATGAAATTACAGATATTGAAAGCTTCAAAGAGATCCCCAATGGTCTTGCATCTCTGAGCCTGAAAGGACACACTAATCTAGTGTTCATCAACTTAAGTTCTCTTGAAAATCTGGTCCAATTTCAGAGTTCTGACACATTTGAACTCCTTCAAAAGGTATTTCCTTAACCTGAAATTCGTTATCTTAATCTAAAGAAACTTTTGTAGCTTCTCGTGACGGTCTTTAGATATTGTTATTGTGCAGGGCTTTGGTTTGAATCCTTCCAGTGTCAGCAGATTTGAAGAGACTTCCCAGGTCTTGGCATTAGAATCCAATTAATCCTCCACGGTAATCTGATAATCGTCTTGTTGCCTTACCTCAGGATCACCAGTAAGTTCAGTATGCTCCGACCACATTAAATAATCACTCCGTTTACTTTTACTAACTTCTCCAATAATATATGGGATACATGAACTTCATCTAAAATTTACAGCTGATACAAATTTGGCAGCAAACATTTATTAAGATGGATTCACATGGAGACAGGATGCTCAAAAGGCTTTGGTTAATTGGGTCTCACGTTAAGCCTCTGTTTTGTTCTTCTTTTAATGATGAAAAAGATTACCAATATTAAATTTGTATATACTATTTTGGGAATTTTTTTTTTTGTGTGTCTGTCATTTCCCTTGAAGTTATGTTCTATTATTCAATCGAGTCCATCCATATGATAACATGTTTACTTATAACCCAAGAAATGTATTTGTAGAGAAAAAAGTAAATATTTTCATCTTCACATATGCCTTCTTCTGGAGTAGCAACTTTGGAGCTTCACTTCTTCAATGGGAATCGGACTTTCCGGGAAGTTACAAGGCACAATCGTCCCCGGCTGCTTCTCCGGTAAAAGCTGACACGGCTCGGGTGTCACACCGCTTGTATAACCGGACACGTCCGTACAATTCCAAAGCACTTTCTTAGGTTTCTTCGAAAGCGTGATCGTCACGTTAGAGATACATATCCCAGTGAACTGATCCCCCGATATTCCCGCCAATTGAGCCGGCATCGTAACGTTCTCAGCGACCATGTCTTGGTAATTAATGTTCTGAATTACCGGTAACGCTTTAGGATCATAATGCTCGTCCGGATGCGAACCGTAACTTCCGGTCATCCAAAAAACGTATTTCATCGTCTTCATTGTCATTCCTCTTACATACACATCCTTCACGTATCCTCCTCGTCCAATCGCTGTTTTAATCCTGCAGATTTGATTTCGGTTTAATCGAATCGAACCAAACTAAACCGGCTTATTTTTTATTACGTACCTGATTCCAGATTCAGAGTTAATGGCGACGATATCTTCAGCTCGAACATCCTCAATTCCACCGGACATCTCGCTACCAAGAGCGATCACGGCACTGTCAGGGGAAATGCATGTGAGCCGTCGGATCAAGAGCTTTTTCGTGGGCATTCCGTAGTTGATTCCATACTGATCCCATCCACTCTTCACGGCGATACAATCGTCGCCGGAAACGATGTAGCAATCTTCGATCCTCGTGTTCGTGCAAGAATCTAAAATAAACCGGAACGAATTTCAGCCAGATCTTATAAAACCGGTTATCGGTATTTTGAGATTATCCATATGATTTCGTACCTGGGTTGATCCCGTCGGTGTTTGGTACTGTGACCGGTGCTAATATCGTCAAACCTTGAATAACAATATTGCTGCATATAGAAAAAATAAATACAACTGGTTTAATAGCTTTAAAATTGATAACCGAATTGTTAAACCGGGTGAGACTTTACCTGCTGTAGACCGGGTGAATATGCCAAGAAGGCGAATTCAAGAATGTGAGATTGGAGATTTGGATACCATCAGAATGCATAATCTCAATCAAATACGGTCTCGTGTATTTCAACTCTCCTCTCTTGAATTTCCCCCACCATGGCTCTCCTTGGCCATCAATAGTCCCATTCTCACCTTTCAATTAAAAAAACGCAATCGAATAAGGAAATCTTCAGTTATTTCGGTTTATTCAGTACTAATTGAAAGACTAACCGGTGATAACCACGTCGGTTAAGTTTGAGCCGAAAAGTAGACTGATGAATCTTCCACCATCTGTGTCTCTACCTCTTCCGTACGAAGGCAATGGCTCTATCACTTCATAATCACTTTCTTCCTGCAAATAACGTTAGGAAAGAAAAACAATTGTCATAATTAGCTTAGAACTAGTCACACTTTATTAATTATTAGAGGCTATTAGAAGATTAACGAACTAACTTATTGTATAGCACTAGATGTCTACCGAATATGTAACAAAAATTAAAAACCTAAATTTTCCACCAAATAAAATTTAGATGGCTTAAATTATAAGTAAAACATTAAACCACTTAAACCAAATTGAATAATATGATCCAAAAGCAAGACCATAACCCGGTTTTCCACATGTATATCCATTTGTCCAAAATATCCTTTATGGGTTTGTAAGTTGGAGATTTTATTTGATGTAACAGGATCTTAATTTATGTAATTACGTCTTATTTTTGTGCAATTGGATTTTATTCCGTTTAATCTTAGATTTAAGTGGTTAATAATTGTTTATAAAATAGTTAATCGGAAAAAATTAAGTTTATGTTTTGAACTATTATTTATAAGGATATAAGTTTCCAATTTTTAATTTGGAAAGAATTAAAGTTGTAATTTTATTTTATGGAAATATAAACATAATGCATATTTTGATAAATATTTGGTATTATATGATAATTTATGTGGAGAAGTAGATTGTTAACCCGATTTTTTTTATAGATATATAATTTTAAGTGAATATCTCAACATTTATAATATCCATTTCTTAAAATAATATTTTGTCTATTTTATTTTTTTCTTTATTCTAGTGGAGGTGTTGTAAGGCCAAAAGAAAATTTGTGGCTGAGATTTGGAATAGAAATGGACGGGTGAGATCTTCCTAACAAGAATGGGTCGCACACTCTTAAAACCGTCCGATAACGATCCCCACTAACTTTATGTCTTTGCCTATTTTGTTGTCTATGCGTAACTCACCCATTTCTTCTACCCTCTACATTTACTGTGCAAATAGTTATCATTTTTTTAGAGGAACACAATTTAATAGAATTGACTATTATGCTAAATTACTCCAAAAATCATCCATTTGACAATTTTTTTTATTTCTTAGTAGAATAGGGTAGGCTGTTGAAATTTGTTCCTCTATTATTAAAGAAAGGAAAATTTTTAGCCTAACCAACTTTATTTCTCTATTTTTAATTCCACTAAAATTATTCCATTGTATTCCACTAATTACCACAATTTACACCCTTAGAGTTACGCATTCTAAATCTAATTAATAGTGAGCTTTTAGTAGAAAGTTAGACAACCAAAAAATAATGAATAGTCTTTAATCTTTATATAGGTCAACTAAAGACCCCGGAGACCTTCAAGTCTTCCAATTTGCACGAATAAACTAGTATTTGTAATCACAATATCAATGTGTGCTACTTTTAATATAAACAAAATTATTCACCGAAGAAACAACAACATAAATCGAATGGCCCAACTATATATCATCTGAAGCTAAGCAACAATGTCACGTGAATGTATGTATTGCTCAACAACAAATATGCAACAGGAAAAAAAATTATCAAAGACGTTTGTGGAGTTTTGTGTCACGGGGTATATTCCTAATTAATTATTTCATTTTTAGAAAATGAAAGGGAAATAAATTAAATACTCACTTGGGAGGCGAGGAGAACAGCATCACGGTGGAGGAAAAGCGTGAAATGGCTGGTGAGGTTAAAGCTTCCGGTGAGCCACCTCCCGGCGGGAACAAATAACAATGAGCCACCGTAGTCTGCGAAACGGCTAAGCTGAGAAACTGCGTCGCGAAACGCTGCGGTATTTGAGGTCACACCATCTCCTACGGCGCCGAACTCGTCAAGAGACGCTGAGTAAGCTCTACATGATACGGCCGAGTACTCGAACTCTTCTCCGCGACGGTGGCCGTGGTGACGACGGTGTCGATGAGTGTGGAAATCGGTGGCTCTGAGGTTATGTTCGGCACCGGCGGCTCCGGTAAAGCCACCATCGTGGCTGACAAGGAGAAAGAGGAGAAGGAAACCGAAGGTGGAAAGAAGGTTTCGCATTACGGTTTTTAAGAAATGGAGAAATGAATTTGGATTATTGTTTTCTTTTGTATGAATGAAAGAGTTTATATATATTTATAGGAGACCTGACCCCCAACATAAATAATTCGGTTTCTTATAGCATGAAACTTTTTAGAAAAAATGTACGTTATATATGTTTTAAAGAATTTTATTCAATCATATTAATTAATACTTAGTAAAAAATAATATAATTAGTATTCTCTTTTTATGGAAATAAACTTAAATAGAATAATGACATTTTGATAAGCTACAGAATGACCCAAAAAACGTAGAGTCTATATTTTCATTTAAAAAATACAAAAAAAATATTAAACAATAAATGAATTTTAAAAAAATTATTTGCGAAAATTAAGTTTTCTTTTTATATTTTTTTATTGGTAGCTTATATAATGGCGGAATTAACGCAATATTTGTAAAACTACATTTTAAATACAACTAGATTTTGACCCGCACTTAAGTGCTGGTTTAATTTTCTTTACAAATTTTATTTTTTATTCATTTTGTTAATAGTAGTTTAGATTTTTAATTATGTAATATAATTTTCATTATAATTGTTTAACCAACATTATAAACAGTGAGTTAGCAATTTAGTTTTTTTTTAAGTGAATTATGTGTTATTTGGAGGAGATATATCGTAAGGATTAAGAGATTAAAATAACGATTTCGCATTATATATTTTAATCTGCGTTGTATCGTAAGATCATAGTTTGGAAAAATATATATATATGTGAAAACAACTATTGTAAAAGTTATGTGGTATATGTTTAATTGTTATTTTATTTATCTAAAATATTATTTTATAAAATACATGTTGTAGTCGTATATATAATTTGCAAATTTGATGGAACTATCCGTTAAAAACTTCATTCAAACATAAAGCATAATTTGACGCTTCAAATATTTGAATAATATAAGTATGAAATTATTTTATTATTTTATTAATTTTAAAATACATCAGCTGAAATTATTTACTATATGCGAATTTTTTATAGAAAATTTATAATTGAGATTGGCTAATTAAATTTTCAACCCGTTTAATTAATTAAAAATTTGTCAGTTTGATGGAAAAACCTGCAAAAAAGTACAATCGTAAAAACATCAATCGTAATATGTGTATATATATATATATATATATATATATTTGAAACAAAATAAAAAGATATGAAAATATATTTCAAATATTTGAATAATATAAATATGAAATCATTTTAATATTTTATTAATTTTAAAATATATCAGCTGAAATTATTTACTATATGCGAATTTTTTTATAGAAAATTTATAATCGAGATTGGTTAATTAATTTTTCAACCCGTTTAATTAATTAAATATTTTTCAGTTTGATGGAAAAACCTGCTAAAAAGTACAATCGTAAAAACATCAATCGTAATATGTGTATATATATATATATTTTGAAACAAAATAAAAAAGATATTAAAATATATTATAAATATATTTTGAATTAAATCATAAATTAAGATCATAAATTAGAGAATCTTAATTTATATATAATAGTTGATGTATAAATTATTCATTATATTTATCAATTAATTTGTTTTGATTTTAATTAATTAGGAAAGTGTGACCTATTAGATTTTGGTTGTTTGGTTACATGTTTAATAATTGTCTTGTTTGGAAACATGGATTGTAGAGATAATGTTATATTCTCTAATTACCCTTAATGAAGGTTACAAATCCTAATAATATTAAGGGCAAATTTCAGGAACAACATTTATGTACCATGGACAAACTCCAATTTTTTAATATTTATCTAAAATATTATTTTATAAAATACATGTTGTAGTCGTATATATAATTTGCAAATTTGATGGAACTATCCGTTAAAAACTTCATTCAAACATAAAGCATAATTTGACGCTTCAAATATTTGAATAATATAAGTATGAAATCATTTTATTATTTTATTAATTTTAAAATAAAGCAGCTGAAATTATTTACTATATGCGAATTTTTTATAGAAAATTTATAATTGAGATTGGCTAATTAAATTTTCAACTCGTTTAATTAATTAAATATTTGTCAGTTTGATGGAAAAACCTGCTAAAAAGTACAATCGTAAAAACATCAATCGTAATATGTGTATATATATATATATATATTTGAAACAAAATAAAAAGATATGAAAATATATTTCAAATATTTGAATAATATAAATATGAAATCATTTTAATATTTTATTAATTTTAAAATATATCAGCTGAAATTATTTACTATATGCGAATTTTTTTATAGAAAATTTATAATCGAGATTGGTTAATTAATTTTTCAACCCGTTTAATTAATTAAATATTTTTCAGTTTGATGGAAAAACCTGCTAAAAAGTACAATCGTAAAAACATCAATCGTAATATGTGTGTATATATATATTTTGAAACAAAATAAAAAGATATTAAAATATATTATAAATATATTTTGAATTAAATTATAAATTAAGATCATAAATTAGAGAATCTTAATTTATATATAATAGTTGATGTATAAATTATTCATTATATTTATCAATTAATTTGTTTTAATTTTAATTAATTAGGAAAGTGGGACCTATTAGATTTTGGTTGTTTGGTTACATGTTTAATAATTGTCTTGTTTGGAAACATGGATTGTAAAGATAATGTTATATTCCCTAATTACCCTTAATGAAGGTTACAAATCCTAATAATATTAAAGGCAAATTTCAGGAACAACATTTATGTACCATGGATTGTAGAGATAATGTTATATTCCCTAAATACCCTTAATGAAGGTTACAAATCCTAATAATATTAAGGGCAAATTTCAGGAACAACATTTATGTACCATGGACAAACTCCAATTTTTTAATATTTATCTAAAATATTATTTTATAAAATACATGTTGTAGTCGTATATATAATTTGCAAATTTGATGGAACTATCCGTTAAAAACTTCATTCAAACATAAAGCATAATTTGACGCTTCAAATATTTGAATAATATAAGTATGAAATCATTTTATTATTTTATTAATTTTAAAATAAAGCAGCTGAAATTATTTACTATATGCGAATTTTTTATAGAAAATTTATAATTGAGATTGGCTAATTAAATTTTCAACCCGTTTAATTAATTAAATATTTGTCAGTTTGATGGAAAAACCTGCTAAAAAGTACAATCGTAAAAACATCAATCGTAATATGTGTATATATATATATATATATATTTGAAACAAAATAAAAAGATATGAAAATATATTTCAAATATTTGAATAATATAAATATGAAATCATTTTAATATTTTATTAATTTTAAAATATATCAGCTGAAATTATTTACTATATGCGAATTTTTTTATAGAAAATTTATAATCGAGATTGGTTAATTAATTTTTCAACCCGTTTAATTAATTAAATATTTTTCAGTTTGATGGAAAAACCTGCTAAAAAGTACAATCGTAAAAACATCAATCGTAATATGTGTGTATATATATATTTTGAAACAAAATAAAAAGATATTAAAATATATTATAAATATATTTTGAATTAAATTATAAATTAAGATCATAAATTAGAGAATCTTAATTTAATATAATAGTTGATGTATAAATTATTCATTATATTTATCAATTAATTTGTTTTAATTTTAATTAATTAGGAAAGTGGGACCTATTAGATTTTGGTTGTTTGGTTACATGTTTAATAATTGTCTTGTTTGGAAACATGGATTGTAAAGATAATGTTATATTCCCTAATTACCCTTAATGAAGGTTACAAATCCTAATAATATTAAAGGCAAATTTCAGGAACAACATTTATGTACCATGGATTGTAGAGATAATGTTATATTCCCTAAATACCCTTAATGAAGGTTACAAATCCTAATAATATTAAGGGCAAATTTCAGGAACAACATTTATGTACCATGGACAAACTCCAATTTTTTAATAGTATTGATTCCCTCATTTCACAATAGTAGACGTCTTCAGAACATAACAAAACAGAACCACTATTAGTACTATTATGATGGATAGAGTTTCAATTGAATAAGCAACACAAATTTGGAAAATGCAACCACTAACTTCTAAGCTTTTGTTAAAAAAAAAAAAAACACTAACTTCTCTTAACTTTGAAACCAGCATTGTAAGATGAGACTTCCACAATTTGAGCGATTGTGTTGAAGATTTTGTTACTTATTGGACTTCAAACTTTTAGTTAGAAGTATACTATAAGAAAACCAATATATAAAAATATTGGATACGATGGATGATATCTTGCACACGCAATAAAGAAGATGGGAAGATGGGTGATATAAACTATATTGGGTAAAGGAACTATATACAACTATTGTATTTTGTTGGCATGAATAAATTAGGAAAATACTTAGGTTCACCCCTAGAGGTGAATCCATTTGTTCACCCCCTCTTTATTAACCAATAAAAATATGTCATGTAATATTATTTTTAAATAATATTATAAAATTAAAATTAAGGTTTAGGGATTAGGGTTTATGGTATAGGGTTTAAGCTCTTTGGATTTGGGGTTTAGAGATTAGGGTTTAAGCTCTTTGGGTTAGGGTTTAGGGTTTAGGGATTAGGGTTTAGTTTTTATTTTTTAAAATTTACATATTGGGTTTAGGGATTAGGGTTTATGATATAGGGTTTAAGCTCTTTGGGTTTAGGGTTTATGGATTAGGGTTTAAGATCTTTGGATTAGGGTTTAGAGTTTAGGGATTAGGGTTTAGTTTTTTTATTTTTTAAGATTTAGATATTGGATTTAGGGATTAGGATTTAGTTTTAATTTTAATATTTTAGGTTCAAATTATCGTTTAGGGTTTAAGGTTAGAATTTAGGGTTTAGAGATTAAGATTTAGGTTTTAGTATTTTTTTAAAAAAAATTATTTTTAAGTTTTGTTTGAAATAAAATATATTTTCTTTTCTTTTATTTTCGTTTTTTATTTTCTTATTTTTAAAACATTTTTAAAATTTTATTTATTTTTAATATTAGATTATGTGGAATTATTTGATTGGTTAGAAAATGTGGAGGTGAATAAAAAGGTTCACCTCTAGGGGTGAACCCAAGTATTACTCAATAAATTATAAAAAAGTAATAAGACTTACCCAGTATCCGATAATAATCATAATAGCCTTTCATATTCTAAATTAATGTATTGTGGTGAGTAGAGATAGTATTTTTAAGTTCAGAAAAGTGTATCATCAAATAATGATGGTAATATATAACAAACCCCACAAACTAATCAAATAATCAATCTCAAGAATATACGTGGCTGCCAATATTGAGGCAAAATTAGAAGAAGATAATAGCATATATGTATGTATATTGGACTGGAAACTATAGACATAAAGCTACCTGCTACGCCACTTCGATTATTTCCTTACTTTACTACGACGCTGCATTCGGTTATTTCCTTACCTTTCTGAAAATAGTCGACCTACCGTTTAATGTTTAATGACAATTATGGGTCCGATTGGGGTATAGACTGTGAAAGCTGTGGAGGCTTTAAATTAATTATACAGTCTTTAAAGTCATTTTTACACCAATCAGGCTGTAACTACTTCACAGCACTAAAAGTCTTCCTTAATAATCTCACAGTCAAATAACTGTTTTTGCTCTTGTTATTGTACGATTTTGTTAAAGCCACAATTCTCAACTTTTATTATTTGTAACAGCCACAATTCTTTAGTTTTTAAAAAGTCTTTGTAATAGGCAATTAATTACCAATCAGGCTTTTATGACTTTATGATTTATACAGCCCTTAAAGTAATAGTAACTGTTTTTGTTCTTTATTTTTATCTTTTTCCTACAGTCACGTTTTAGTGACTTTTACTATTTAAATGTTTTTCTCTCTTGCTTATCCATTCCTCTACGTCCCTTTTTGTTGTTTTTCTTAATATTCTTTTTTTTTTTTTTAACTTTTCCAAACAATAAAACACTCCACCAATTTTTAATTAGTTCACAAATACTTTTTTTTTTGTTAAGTAAAAATCATCAACAAAATTCACTATTATAATGAATATCTTTAAAAACAGAATTCAAATATACATATCTATAAAACTTTTTGTTAAGAATATTTTTCTATTATTATAATTTTGTAAGCTATTGTATTTTGTTATTTAATTATATTTGTAATAATTATTTATGTTAAAAATTATGTAACTTTTATTATTATTAATATAACTATAACCATAACATATGTATAATACAATATATCATCACTTCTATTTAAATCAAAACATAATTTATATTTTAATAGAAAATTATTAATACTTCAAATAATATTTATAATTATTATTTAAATAACAGCCTACAATTACAGTTTTCACAGTTTTTGTTAACAATCAGGCTTTCAAAACTTTTAAAAGTAACAGCCACAGTTTCTACAGCCGAAATTTCTACAGCCGAAAACTAACAGTCACAGCCAACAGTCACAGTCCTTACCAATCGGAGCCATAATTTTTTTTTTTTGTGAAATGGTTTGTTAAGAACTAATATTAGTATGATTTATTATTATTGACATTTAGGTACATATACTTTTTCGGTTAGTAAAACAAAACATACGTTGTCAAAAAGGGTAAATTTTTCCAATAATATTATCAGATCAATCACATGTAAATCTCATTACCTTATTATTATTAATTAAAATAATTGTAACCATAACATTTATGATAATAAAATATATCATCACTTATATTTACATATAGCATACTTTATATTTTAACACAAAAAATATTATTTAAAATATATTCATAATTTTTATACTTTTTGTTAACAATTATACTTTCAAAATTATAAAAGTAACAGTTAAAGTTTCTACAGCTAAAATTTTTACAGCCAAAAGCCTACAGTTACATTCGTTACCAATCAGACCCTATGTGTATGTACTGTTGACGAGAGAGAGAGAGAGAGAGAGAGAGAGAGAGAGAGAGAGAGAGAGAGAGAGAGAGTTGTGTGTGTTTGATATATTAAATCTAATCTAATATATATAAAAGACAAGTCATGAGTGAGAAACTATCTCACCTCCTCCAATCAAAACATTTGAATTGGATGACGTGGCATCAATTTTAATGACTATTCTCAAAAAAAAATTAGTGTCTATCCCAATTTTTTTTTTCATTCATCTCTCCTATGGCCAAATCGCAAAACGTCTCCTCGCCATCCACAGAGACCTCCTTCTCATTCATCTCGATCGATCTTCAAATCTGTCAAAATCCAGATTCCGATTTCGGTGTCGATAGCAGAGGATTAAGGTTTGTATTCACCCACCTCCTCTATTTTCTTCGTCAATTTTCATAACCCTAATCCCTCTTTTTTTTTTGCAGTTTACAAACCCTAATCCCTCGATCTATGCCGTCGTGTTTCTACCTCAATCGATTATCAATCGTGCGTTTGTAATCCGATTAATGGCTTCGATCTCTAAGGCAATATAGATGGATGGTTAAATTGGGACAAACTCTTCAGCCATGGAGCTCTCACATCTCACGCTTAAATCTCTCTGCACCATCGGATCTCTCCATGTGGGATCCAATCTCATTGTGGATTACATTTTCACCCTGATCGTCGTTGGAAGAGACTCATGATCCTTGGTTGGCGGCGACCGGAGATCACACCAACCATTGTATCAGCTCCGACTCTCTCACCATGATCAGAAAATCGGAAATTGGGAAACCCAAAAATAAAGATCGGATTATTAGGCAACCCACGATCAAGTAACACGAATTGAGGAACGAATGAGAAGGGAACAATAGCAAAGGGGTTCTATCGTCTGATGTTGCATATCCAAACCGGCTCTTGATTATTCCGGCACAACGATTCCTCGGTTCCTGGAGGTGAAATTTATCTCATTGTTTCTGCTTTTGTTTTTATCTCAATGTTCCTTGCATAGATTTTCCTAAGTTGGTGGATTCTTTGCTATGATTGAAGTGGAGTTTTGTTAATCTGTGTTCTGATACATTACAGGATAATGATGTTGGATATTAACATCGACGTTGTATTTTGCTCATTCGGTATATACATATACCACTCAAAACTTTTTTTTTTATTCATTTCGATATCGATATAAATTTATGTGTTACATGTACAGGAGGAAAGTCTCTCAACCAAGATGGAGCATCTCCAATGGTTCTCACGGGTTGCAGAGATGCAAAATGGGCAGGTAATTCCCTGTTTTGATTTCAGTAAAACTCTAAAAGTGTAAAAGTTCTGTGAAGTTCTACATGAGTTTTGTTTACGTCTTTCTCATGTTCATGTTTTTTTTAATTCATTATTGCATGAAGCTACTGGGAGTGGATATTCCAATGCCATATGGCCTGATCGACGCTTATTCCTTATTGGTGATGAAGAAGAGTATAAAGTTGGTGATTTGATCTCTGAGTTAAGAGATCCTGTGGTAAACCGGTTTTAGCTTGTAGTATAAAAGATTTGACTTTCCAGTTAGTAATAGTTTAAGCACAAAAGAAACCAATACAGAATCCAAAGAGTCAATGTTGTCTATATGAGACTATCATATCTATGTTGTCATTGGCCGATGTTTATTTTACAAAATTAGTAATCAGTTATTATGGTTTCATCAAAACCACTTTCGTCGTGAAGAAGATATAGTTTTTCATTGAAGAACCCAATAAAACATCTTCGTCATTAGGAATTCTAGGCGCACAGCCTGCAAACATGGCAAGTTCGTTTTACTTTTCTAACAAACATGATATATATATGATGCACACAAGTTTTTTGTTTAAATAAATTTTACATTCTTAGAAAAAAGTAAGAAATGAAAGCTTCACGTTAATAATTATGCTCAATAAACTAACTCAATTAAATGTTAATTTCTATATGTTTGTAGTTAATCAATGATAAGTTTGTTGACATATATGTATATAACTAGAAAAATGGGAGTATTAGCAAATTAATCCCAAATTTTGCATATTGTTTTTTCTACATTTTTAGTTTATGTGACATTTCTTGAATTACAAACTTCTCCACATTTAAAAAATATTCCCAAAACTTAATCCATTTATATAAATAATTTTATAAAATTAAAATCAGAAGATATCTACTATGCATTAAAAAATTCATATATGTTCATCTTATTGTAGTTTTAATCAATTTGTATACAATAAAAATACTTATATATTAATATCTGGCCTCATCACCTATAATTCCTCAGATAAGTATTAAGTCCCCCAATCCTTTTTAAAACATTGTTAATGGTTTTAATTTTCGTGAGCAAAGGGTCATTTTAAAGATCAATATGGTCTCTTATGAACAGTGTTTCTTCTAAAAACTATGTATTTTGATCTGAACATGTTTGTCTTATGAGTTTCATTTTAGTCAACCCGATGGGATTCTCTAATATGGATATAGAAACCATGAAGAAGATCTCACACTCCATAACACAAATTTCCTCAGATAAGTAATCATCTCGATTGGATTCAGATTGAATATTGTATTACAATGTTTTATAGTTCTATCATATTTATCTACAATTAAAAGTAAATAACATTTTTGAAAACTGTTTTGCTACGTGAACATTTCATAAACTTTGTAGTTTTTTGGGTTTGTCAGATACATACATGGTAAAAGTTAGAGCATCTGATGAAACGGAATCTGCATCCTTCCTTCTGTTTGATAGAGAAGTTGCTCTCTTGATCCACAAATCTACTTACCGTATCATGGTCGTTGAATTGTTATCAATGATTATTCAAAAATATATTTTTTTTTGCTATAAGAGTAGACAAATATTCGACATATAATAGAATGTTATCAATGTGGATATAGACTTCGGATTTAGTGCGAGAAATAGGTATATAGATAAAACATTTAATTTTTGG
Source organism: Orychophragmus violaceus (assembly GCA_030180135.1). Taxonomy (NCBI): domain Eukaryota; kingdom Viridiplantae; phylum Streptophyta; class Magnoliopsida; order Brassicales; family Brassicaceae; genus Orychophragmus; species Orychophragmus violaceus. The sequence goes on along the minus strand of CM058233.1, from coordinate 100,769,415 downwards.
GTTCGGCAAATTTGAGGTGAATGCTTTTTTCATGGCCCGTATGTTGTTGCGGTTTATTATATTCGAGCCCAAAATATAACTTTGTACCACATTATTAGTGTAACCTATATAATATATTATTACATGTTATTATTTTCTTTGTTACTTTTATCTTAAAATGTTTATTTAAATAAATCAACGAAAATGCAATGCCCGTGCAACGCACGGGCTAGAATACTAGTTAGTAATAACTAATAACAGAACGGTTTATATTTATATCCTAAATATTGCATATAACATTCATAGTAACACTATTACACTTACATCATAGACCTGCAAAACCTTTCTTCAACTAATATGAATTTACGATTTTTAAGGTACAAACAAAAATTTACGAATATTCTGTCAAAATCCAAAATTATATTGAACATACACTCTACACGAGAGACCAACACTACAAAAAAACGAGGGAAAAAGTAACGGAAAAACTGACGGATTTTTAATCTATCAGTTTTTATGACGGAAAACCGACAGAAAATGATGGATTATATTCCGTCAGTAAAAACCGACGAAATCAAGTTTCCGTCGGTTTATCGGTTTTTACTGACGGAAAACCGACGGAATATTATCCGTCGGTTTTCCGTCAATTTTTATTTTATATATATATATTCTTCCTCATTCTTCACATCTCACAAACCTCTCACTTATCTCTCTGTTCTTCTCACTTGAAAACGTTTTCAAGCGAGAGAAAAATATCTTCGAACTATTTTCGATCATGGATGGACGGACCGATTCACGATCCGGCGACGATCTTATTGGTGCAGCCTTATGCAGAACGTATTTGTGAATTCATGGAACTTGCATGTAGTCAACCTTCAACGAAAAAATCAGGTAAGCTACAATGTACATGTAATGTTTGCCGGAATGCTAGGAATGTTAAGATTGATCTAGTATGGATTCACTTGTATAAAGAAGGGTTTATGCCGGGTTATAAGATTTGGTTTCTTCATGGAGAAAGACATGGTAATACTATTATGGAACCTTATGGCAGTAGTAGTAGAAAACCTTTTGGTAGTACTAGTGAACCATATAATCTAGAAGAACTAGAGGAAAGTAGAGCGGAAGTTGATTATGGTGTAGGTACTGTTCATATGGTTAATGGTGCTTATCGAGAAAATGTTGAGGAAGTATGTGAATACCAAAATACTAGTGTAGAAGAGCCTAATGCAGAAGCGAGGAGATTTTTGACATGTTAGACGCGTCAAGACTAGTGGAGATGTTGTTCCACAAGAATTGCGCTCGCAAGTATTCGGACACGCTCTGCGATTGGAAACAGGTGTGGCGGAAAGGAAAGATACCGCCTGGACCGTCCCAGACATTTTGGGAAGGTCTAGTGGTGCATTGGACCAAACCGGACACAATAGCGACATCTTCCAAAAACTCCAAAAACCGGAAGAGTGAAAGGAACGGTGCTGGGATATCGACACATAATCTAGGAGCAATGAGTTCGGTTCAAGCCGAGTACAACTTTGTAAGTTTTAATTTTTTTTCGTTTTACGATATTATAATTTAATTTTTTATAATAATAATATTATCTTTTGCAGACCAAGAAAAATAGCCGCAAACTCGACTATCTCGAGGTTTTGGAATTCACCCACAAAAACAAGAAAGATGGCACCATCCAAGATCCGGTCGTTCGCGGAGTCATCGAGGCCTCGAAGAAGCGAGCTTCAGAAATATTTCTCTCCCAACAGTCTGAGGTTGGGTCCACTGCCACTTCCTTCTCGGACGAAATAATCAACGACATTGTCGTTTAGGTAACATATACTTTAATACCTATTTCTTGTAGTTTATTTTTATTTATTTCTTAAGTTTGTTTTCTCGATTGTTTTACAGGAAACACCGAAGAGTAAAGGACGTTGGTTCGGTTTAGGCAGTATGAGCCAAAACTGAAGTCCATTACGTCTTCTCTGTTTATTTCGACACAGGCGGAATATGAGGCGCAATTTAAAGCTAAAGATGATATAATCGAGGCCTTACTTGCAGACCGAACGAGGATGATGGAAAAATTTGACGAAATTGATGTGAGGTTTAATAACTACATGCCAAGTTCGGAGACGGGGACAAGGTTGAAGACGGGGACAAGGACGGGGTTTTAGGAAGTAGATTTCTCGGGTTTTTAATGTTTTTAATGTTTATGAATATTTTATGTTTTTAATGTTTTATAAATATTTTATGTTTTACTGTTTTATGAATATTTTAAATTTTAGTAATATTTTCTTTTTAAAAATTTATATTCAGTATTTTAACGAAATTTATTTATAAAATATATTTTAAAACATAAAATAATAATTAAAAAAATTGACGGAAAACCGACGGGCAACCGACGGTTTCTTCTCCGTCGGTTTTCTGTCGGTTTTTCAAGCCGTCGGCTTTCTGTCGGTTTACCAATCTGTCGGTTTTCCATCGGTTTACCAATTCGTCGGTTATTCGTCGGTTTACCTATTCGTCGATTTTACGTTGGTTTAAATTCCATCGGTTTTCCGTCGGTAAAATATCCGTCGGTAAAATGTTCGTCGGTTTTCCGTCGATAATTACCGACGGATATTGTTTGTCACAATTCCGTCGGTAATTCCAACGAAAACCAACAGATTTTGAAAACTGACGAGTTTTTCATTTCAGCTTTTTTTCTTGTAGTGCAACCCCCGTTAAATTCAAAACGGTGGCATGCCATTGGCAGATATATGTGACTTAAGATTTTCAATGCATATGCAAAACCTTACCAAAACAGAGGCAAAGACTTTATCTCTTTGAATTGTTACTTATAAGTTATTACAGTAATTTACCTAATCGTACAAATGTCCAATATTGTTTGCCAAACTCTGTAACGGTTAAAGGTATACTATTAAGCACATGCACGTGGGGTCTATGTAAGAATATTTGTGTCAAATATTATTCACTAATACAAAATTAAATGAGATAAGTTATTGGTCGTTGAGACTTTTCATCTCTAGTTACGGGTTTGTGGTCAAGATCTCTAACTAACCAGTATCCCTCAAGCTCCAATCTACCTATCCAAAAATAAACTGTCAAAAGTCAAAGAACACCAATCAATCTACCTATTAATAGACTTAATTTAACCTAATCAATCTAAACGGCTCTAACAAAACAGACGCAAGATATCCACTTGACGGATAAGAAAAGAAGACAATCAGACTGTGAAAATGTCAGTGTATAAGTCAAAGAATACTATCCTCTTTTCTTTTCATTTTCTCTTATCTTTACTTTTATATTCTTAGAGGACTCATTTGCATTACGAACTTAGAGCTATTACTTCATTTATACTTCCTAAACTTTTCCTTTGAACACACATGCCTCATGGCTTTTTCTTTACTTTTCTTGCTCTCAAATCACTATATTCTTTTCAACTTACTCAAGAAATGATCTCTCACCATCAAACCCATCAAATGAAAACAAAAGCCCATCCCAAGTCCTATCCTAGATCTAGCCAATCAATGCAATTGGCGCATGGAAGTGAGTTCTTGTCGTTCTCCTATCAATTCAAAATTTTGCACAAGTTTGCATTATCAACAAGAGACCTCACTCAAGAATCAACAAGGGGAAAAGAACAATGGGCTAAGGTTCAAGGTGAAGGAACCATTAAGTGATATAAATGGCCAATCAATGCTTGTAAGAATGTCAAAAGGAATAAGCAAGCATGATTGTTTTTAGAGTTACAATTGGTGAGCAATCTAAATTCCAAGAGAGAGTAATTGAAAGTTCAAATTAAGTCCAAGTTCATTAGAGTTGTGTTACAAGGGGTGACATGTATCAACAATGAGGTCTAACTTTCAAGCTAGTGAGATCCAAACATGGTGCATCCTTAAATTCAAATTCACTCAAATGCATTTACAACTCCTAAAGAGGGCATTAATTCAAGCTCATGAGTTGACACTCAAGTGGAAGTTTCATCAAAACTTTATGAAAAATGAAATGAAATCCTAAGATGATAATGCATGCTTCTTTTTTGTGTGAAAAGTTTTCAAATTTTTCAAATTTTTAGGAATTTTCTATGCCTTAGATGAATGCATGAGACTCAAGGGATGCAAAAGATAAAATAAGATCACAAAACACATTATTAGCAACTAGGCTCCTCCCCCAAACTTAAATCACACAGTCCCTTGTGTGAAAGAAGCAAGGGAAAGAGACAAAAGACTAAATCAAAAATGCAAAATCAAAAAGACAAAAGTTGGAGTGTTACTTGGAGAGTGGAATTGAGAGGAGGAATGGGAGGTGGAGGCATCTTCGAATGTGGCACAAGACTCCCCCAAACTTAGACCATTGCATAGGCTTCTCATCCTGTGATTTAGCATTGAAGTCCCTTTTCACCCAAAACTCTTTTCCTTCTTCCTTGCATTGAACTCGAAGCTCCCCAAAAAGATAGACATGGGAATTCCTCCCAAGTGAGCTTGTTTTGAGTCACTAAGCTTGACTATCCCTTCACTCTTTTTGTTTAGGGATGTGGCATGATTTTGTATCACCGGGATCATACTCATCGTAGAACCATCCCTTGAACTCCTTCATCCTTATCTCCTCAAAAGGGATCTTCCTTGGATCATGAAAGCTTGGTGATATGGTGGAGACTATACCAAGAAGATTGTGATGGGGTTGAGCCATTGAAGATCCATCTTCTTCATCCTCCTTGAAGGATTCTTCATTGGGACCATCTTGTTTCTCCATAAGATTTCCTCCAATTAGCTCTTGCTTGGGATTTGGTTGCTTTGGTTCCTCTTCCATGATTGAGAGCTCATATTGTGTGCTATTTTCCTTTATCTCCTTGCACTCTACAACCAATCCATCTTCATAAGGCTCTTCCTCATCTCTCACAACATCTCTTACTCCTTCATTGTTGCTATTGGTTGAATGACCCATGAATGTCTCTTCATCATCCTCATCTTCATACCTTATCACAAGGTCATCACCAAGAGTGCAACCAAGAAGCATTTCAAATTCCTTGATAGTCTCTTCAGCTTCTTTCAAGAACTCATCTTGGACTTGAGCATTCTTCTCATATGTTGGCTCAACAATACTTGCATCTTGAGGCAAATGGGCAAAATCAGTGTTGATCATCCTTAAGCTCTCATTATACCTCTCTTGTCCTTCTAATGCCATCCTTGCCAAGTTGAGAAGCTCTTGATCACATGATTGGAAAGAGTAAGCTTCTTTCAAGAATTCATCTTGGACTTGAGCATTCTCCTCATGTGTTGGCTCAACAATGCTTGCATCTTGAGGCAAATGAGCAAAATCAGTGTTGATCATCCTTAAGCTCTCATTGTACCTCTCTTGTCCATCCAATGCCAACCTTGCCATGTTGAGAAGTTCTTCATCATAAGACATTTGAGAAGAGTGATTTGCATCATGCTCATGCTCCATGTTCCAAGATTGGTATCCATCACCATATCCATATTGGTACTCATGAGAAGAGTACTCATTTGGAAGATCACCTTGATAAGTGGATGTGCTTTTAAAACCATGATGACTTGTAGGGTCCCAAGCCATCTCTCTTTCTTGAGCTTCCAACATAGCCCTCAACATTGAAGCTATCTCTGAAGCCATGCTCTATTCCTTGTGATTTGCACCTTGCAAAAAGAACAAACACTTGAAAGAGAGTTAGTAACCACACAAACAAAAACAAAATAAAAGCTTAGTCTAAAGAAGAAGAAAAATCCTAGTGACTATTGCTAAACCCAATCGGCAACGGCGCCAAATTGATAAGTAAATTTTTCGGTTCTTGACTCTATCAATTCCTCAAAATTACTAAATGTGTCATTGTAATACTTGAGGTTATCAATCCAAATGGGTAGAGAATAGGGCACTAAGAATACATTAAACTTCTTAATCTAAGCAAAATGGATAAAAGAAGGCTTAAGTAACAATCCTAAACAAACTAAAAGGCAAGAAATAAAATAAGACACTAAACAAAGAGATAAATAAGATAAAATAAGGATCTTGGGATGAGGCTATGGAGACTAAATGGTCTAGAGACAATCATTGATGCTTCAATTAATCAAACAATGCTAAACAAGGCTATGATCATTATTAAGCTAATCGCATTCTCATGTTCATAACTTCTATGCCAATTATTCAATCATTCAATTCTCATTTGCATATTAAAAGACAAGCATGCATTAATATCCATCAAATACCTTTGAGCAAAGCTAATCCTTAGGCTAAGAACACTAATCATTAGACTAATCCAATTTCTTGGCACTAATCCCTTTGACTAATCCCTAATCAAGATCAAATTATCATTTGTGATTAAGAATCAAGCAAGCATTAATTTCGAGTTCTCATTACCAATAATCACCTTAGACAACTAATCTCTTAGGCTAAGATATGAAAATCCTCTAAAAAGTTCATTCAAGCATTTCATCGAACACCTTTCGGGCATGAAAAAGCCTAGCATCTAGATTCAACAATTCCTTGCAACCTAGCATAGAGATCAACTAATTAGAGAAGGATCATTCATAAATAAGTCCTAAGCATCACTAATCATCACATAAACCACCTAAATCAACCTCATCCACAAGACCCAAAAACTCTACTCTCTAATCTCCATTGTTCTCACAAAACTCATAAAGATAGTATGAGATAACAAGATTAAAGAGAGATTAAGAGGAAAGATTAAGAAGATATAAAGAAGTACTTAGATTAAACTCAAAATCAAAGATTACAAGATCCAAATCCTAAAACAAAACTATGCTTAGGTAGCTTAGGGTTTTTAATCCCCCAAAATGAGTATTTATACAAGGAAGGGTCGTAGTGGCAATATTGTAAATAACTGGGTCTGATTTGGTCTTCACAGTGAAAGCACCGACCTAATGTGGTCGGTTCGGGACGTCGGTTCGTTTCCGAGATTTCCACCGACGCGTTTTGGTCGGTTGGAGACGTCGGTGATTTCACTGCCCAATTTCGACCAAAACTCGCCGAAACCCATCGACGTGTCGACGTCGGTTGAGCACGTCGGTTCGTTTCCGAGATTTCCACCGACGCGTTTTGGTCGATTGGAGACGTCGGTGATTTCTCAGATTTTCCATCGACGCGTTTTGGTCGATTGGAGACGTCGGTGATTTCACTGGTCGACTTGTACACTTCTTCTTTCATCCTTGAGATCCTCTCTTGCTTCCTTGGCTCACCAAAACCTCCAAGCATCTCCATGAACCTATAAAAACATAAGATACACTCCAAATGCATCCTAATATGCTAAATCCTAACTCTAGATGCTTTTAGACTCTAAATGAAACTTTGAACATCAAAGATGGAAGAATGTATGGAAGAAGAAGTCAAAACACAAGCAAAACACTATCCTAAATGCATGAAAACACAAGTATATCATTTACACAATTTATACTTAAAAACGTCAAAGGTAACTTCATGTTGATGACTTGTAAGACACGGTAACATAGAAACCTTAAAAGATTGAAAAACCTTAATTTTGTATGTTGCTCTTGTTGACACAGGAAGAAAATTAAGAAACAGTGGTCGGACAGATATTTGCCACGTCACAATCGGCATATCAGCATTTTAGTTAGTATTTTCTCGTCTTCTCTCAAATAGTTAAAGAGATGGGGACCTATTTTCGGAGTTTTTATATTTTTATTATTAATTTGGGATATTTGAGCTGAACCTCAAATAATTTCCCTAAAAGAACCGTACCGATGGTTAGTTTAGTATCGGATTTTTAATAAGGTCTAACACATTGTCTCACCTTCATTTGGCAAATAGAGATAACTTTGTTTCAGCGGGAATCCAACTTAAGACAAATGAGTTTACACTATTTGTCTCAAACTGATTTATACCACTAAACTACCACTACCTAATTTATAATTTATTATGAATACATATTTATTGCCACTGATATCAAATTTTACCAATTTTTTTTTTTTTAAATACCAAGAGGTTCAAAGTTCGTGAACCCATATATTTCTTTGAAATAGAATCCATACTAAGTTAAATTAACTCTTTTTGGAGAACATATCCCTTCTAAGTGTCTTCGATCATGTGATCTCTTAGATTACTTAAGATTCTTGCCAATCGAACTATTGGCCTCTGGTATCTTCAGAGTTGCCTTGGGAAAAAAAAATTATTCTCCAAAACAGATTGAATTTAAAATGGTCTGAATCCCGATCTGAAAAAATTATGGACTGAAGGATCCAAAACTTCTAGTCATAAAAGAAAAATCCTCTGATTTTTTCTGTTTTTAGGAAATCAAATTGTTTTTTTTTTTTTGAATGGCAAACATCCTATTTGCATTCAAAAGAGCCTAGCACATAAATACGACATGACATATGGTTTGACTCCTGATTTGAAATATAGAGTAATTAGTTGGTTAAAGTGGCTTTAATAAAGACTAATTAGGTGTAGTTAAAGACATATCTACCTACAAAGATGTTAAATTTATTAAGATCAAGTTATATTAATAATGTAATGGAATGGCTCACTAGTCACTCCTATTGATCTGTCCTACCAGTGCCCTTCCAACCCAACTTATCGTAGTGGCCAAGCTTATACCCCTTTGTACGGTTCCATCATATTTTTTTTTTTAATATTTGTTTTGTTAAATTTTATTTAATAATTTTATGCGGACCGTTTTTAGCTGGTTTTGTAGATTCATTTGCAGCCGCATAGAGTTGGTGATATATATATATATATATATATATATAACATGATGTTTATTTGGTTTAGTATATAATTCTGATAAAAAGTTGAAACGGAGTTATAACTATTAGATATACTAGGATCCGATCCGCACTGAGCGTGCATATTTTTTTTTTTTATTCCCATTTTATAATTATTTGATTTATAAAATTTATGTTAATATCAAAGTTTTAGTATTGATTTATGGTAGTTAACCAATGAATGGTAGTTAACCAGTGATTGATATGTTAAAATTCATGTGGATCAAACAGTTATTTTTTCCTTTAGTTTTTGAATAAATTTTATACAACGTTTTATTTATGTTAATATCGGTTTTTTGGAATTAATATATGCTAGCTAATTAATTTTTGGTGTGTTTAAATTTTAGATGGTAAACATATTTTTGTGTTTCTTTATGAATGAGTTTTGGACAACATTATGTTTTATTTGTTTTAAACAGCGGGCCTTATATAATGTTGGACAAAATTGATGTATAATGAGCATTTGTAAGTAGATTAAATTTGTCATAGTTTGACAAAATTGAAACTGTATTTGCTTAATACTTAGAAAGGCCCATCTAATATTTCTATTTACATTTAATACGTTCTAATGCAATTAAATTCTATAATATTACAACAATATAGATTTCATATAGTCCATATCCCCATAATTCAACTAAATCAAATAATAACATGAAATATCTCTAACCAGATTATCTATTAATATATCCTGCGAAATCTAAATCAAAGCAACTATTGATAAATTTGGGATTATGTGAATATTGTAAAACTAATATTATATTCAAAATAGTTTCTATAAATTTGGGATTATGTAATATTCATTAAGATTATAAAGATATATTCATCAAGATTACATATTTCAGTTTCCTAAATATAGGTTTCGAAAATAGATATAAATGGTAAGTCTATTGAAAAATAATTTAAAAAATAAATGGTAGGAATGTTATAATTAATTATATAAAATCAAATATTTTATACAAACAAATAGTACATTATAATAAATATTTAAGACTTATAAATTTTGAAATCCACAAATGATACATAATTAAATAATTTAATATAAAAATATTAATTTTATAAATAATAATAAATATGTGATAATATACACATATTAACATAAGTAAATATTTTTTAATTGTATTTCAACTAAAAAAGAATAAAACTTGAAAATTTACCTTGGTATATATCAAATTGTAATCAAATAATATGAAAAATTAATGTGTAACAAATTAATATTATTTTCTGGACAAAAAACTAATATTACCTTTTAAATAAAATAATGTTAGTAATAATAAATAAATATTTTTTTTTGTAAAACTAAGATTGTAAATTATATATATTCATCAAGATTACATATTTAAGTTTCCTAAAATATAAGCCACGAAAATAAATATAAATGGTAAGTCTATTGAAAAAATAAATTAAAAAATAAATTAATGGTAGGAATAATATATTTAATTATATAAAATCAAATATTGTATAAAAATAAATAATATAAATGAAATAACCGAGCTTCCCTAATTTGTTCCCATAATTATGGGCAAATGAAAAAAAAAGACAAAAAGATCTCCAAACTAAAGAAAATGGAACATACACCCATAAACAAGTGTATCCAACATATAACAAAGAACAAAACAAAAATCGACAGTGAGTTTCAGACTATTGGGACTTATGAGATCAATCGGACGTCGGGGCAACAACCTTTACTCGGACATTTCAGACTCATGGATTCAACCAAAAGTATTAAAGAAAATCGCAACTACCAATATTTTACCTCACATCATTCACCAAAACTCAAGATAACCAAGCTTCTTCTTTCATGGGATCAAGAAAAAAAACAGAATAAAAAACAAAAAACCATAAAATATATTTTAAATCGAAAAAGAAGAAAATAATATGAATGATAACATATCATTTGATTAAAATTTCAATGATCTGGAAGAATACTTCTATAGCAAAAAAAAAAACAGAGATAAAGTTTCTTGAAAATATGGAAGATGCAAAATGATTGTGTTTCTAGGCCACCCAAGCTCTCTTTATATAGGATTTTACAAATTTCTCTCGAAAGCTTGGTATATCCCATATAATATATTTTTTCAAACTCGAATTAATAAAATATTCAGAAAGATATTGTGCATTTTTAGAAAATAAATTAATTAAATGAATTAAAATCGATATTCATCAAGGCTGTAAAGAATATTCACCAAGATTGCAGATTTCTGTTTCTTAAAATATATGCTACGAAATTAAATATATGTGGCAAGTCGATTGACAATATGAATTAAAAAAAAATTGTAGGATTATGAAACCCAACTAATTCGACGGATAATATTAGATATACAGATGAACGATCAAGATTTAAAAACAGGATCCGCGTGTATATCCGTTTCCAAATCCGGATCCGCCTAATATCCCTGCGTGACAAAATATCCAAAAATTCAAAGTTTTATCCTTAATGAAAAAATACAATCCTAACGATTTTAAAGGCAATTTTCGGGAATACAACATTATTGTACCAAAAATGGTTTCATGTTGTTATAGTATAGATATATATATAAGTTCTTCATTTTCTCACTAGAAAGTTTTCCAGTTTCGGGGATGAATTGCATGCATTATATATATATATATATATATATATATATATATATATATATATATATATATATTTTTGTACATTTTAGTACTTTTTTAGGTTTCATGTCAATTTTATATATTTTCCCATTGTTATGTGATGGTTGAACTAGTCTACTCTTCGTAGACATATAAAAAAGCTTAAATGATGGATATAAGTTACATGATTTTCTTTTTATCCATAGTTTTTTATTATTTTTTCTTTTCTTTTCTATCTTTTCTATTTTTTACTTTACATTTATTTTCACCTCTTATTTTTTTGACGGTGGATAGGTTGTTGTTGGTGAAGTTTCCAGCCATATAGACCGTCAAGATGAGAATATTATCGGTCGATGTACTGGAATTTAAAAAAAAATTGGGCTTAATACGGAAATTTCGAGTGGACAATTTAGACTAAGTGTCCACAATATCGGCAATTCGTAGACACTACCACGATCATATCACATGCAAGTCGTTTAACATGGACACTACCACGATCTTATCGCCTATTCGTGAATCAGTGGATACATATTACAACGAGCCCATTATCTACATAAAAAACAACATTTCATGTGTCCCTTGTTATCCATTGTGAGCATATGTGTGTGATAATATCGGCAATTCGTGGACACTACCACAATCATATTACATACAAGTCGTTTACTATGGACATTACCACGATCATATCATGTGATACAATCGTAGTAGTGTCCACGAATAATCGATACATAGTACATTTTTTTATATTTTCGATCGTACTTTAGGTCCACATATTCACAATCATGCGTTGACCACCTTATATTCATTAGAAACGTCTAGCATGTGATATAATCGTGTTAGTGTCCACGAATAGTCGATACATAGTAAACACAATTTTTGATTGGACTTTGTGTCCACAGATTCACAATCATGTGAATTCTTGACTATCTTATGTTCATCAGAAACGTCTAGCATGTGATATAATCGTGGTAGTGTCCACAAATAGTCAATACGTGGTAGAACTCTTGACCACCTTATGTTCATCAGAAGCGTCTAGCATGTGATATAATCATGGTAGTGTCCACGAATAGTCGATACATAGTAATACACAGTTTTTAATATTTTCGATCATACTTTGTGTCTACAGATTCACAATCATGTGACTCTTGACCACCTTCTATTCATCAGAAGCGTCTAGCATGTGATATAACGAGGTAGTCTGTTGGCGGAAAGATTTTGCATGGAACTTTCAAGTCTCAGGTTCGACTCCCTTCAATTACAAAGTTTTAAATTTTAATAAAACACTAAAACTACGCTGTTTTGATTTCATAAAATTAAACCGAATATCTACGTGTCATCCACGTTAACATTTATTAACGGAAAATGAACGATGTTTACAGTTTTCATAAAAATGACCACATTTTAAAATTTATGTTGCTATTTTAAATTTTAGATTAGTTGTCGTAGGTTTTAGCATTGCTTGATAATTAATGTAGTAAAAGTTGTTTTCCTCCTAAATTCATAGGGGAAATGACATTTTCCGATCCATGCTCCATATTAAATAAGGGTAGTCCAAGTTCTTCTGCTTGTGTATCAATTTTTAATAAATATATAATTTCTAGCCTAACTAAAGTTTTATTTATCATAGAATTTCATTTAGTTTTGTATTTTATTAGATTTTTTTTCGATAGTGTTGTAAACAACTGTGTAAATGATTTTTTTTTTATATTTTTAGTTACAATTTTATTTTAAAAAATCGTGTGAACTAAATTTATAACTTTGTAAATTTGATTTGAGTGATAAATATTTTGGATACCTGAAATATTACTGTAATCAGTTAATTTTAACAAAAAACAGCTTAATTTTATTATTTTTATACATGCACCACTTTTTAATACTATTTGGTTTTATTTATTTTCTTATTATAGCTAAACCTTTGTACCCGATATTTCTGATAATAAATTTTTATAACTTAATTTCCATACAAATTAATCAATATATATCTATTTTGAATGGCGAAAGTGGATCAAATGGTGCAAATCATGCGTTTTAATATATAAAATGGATTTTATTAAATCTGATTTTCTATTTTATTTTATATAGAAATAACATACATAAGATCATAACTATAATAATAATAATAATAAAATGTTATATTACATATTTTATCCTATTATAAGAATATTTTTAATTTATATTACATAAAATGTAGATATTTACTATATATTTATATTTTCTAAATTAATAATAAGAGTAAATTATGACTTTTGTTGACAAAAAAATATAACTTCTATATTACTATTTTCATCTTTTTCAACATGTAAGATTTCAATTAATCATAGATTATTTATTTATATTATTATAGTAAAAAATATTTTAATATTTTGAGAAATTAATAAACTTAAATTTAATAGTTTTTATCATGTATTATATTTAATAATTATTATAATATATTTGTATAATTATTTTTAACTCTTCAAATGACCATATAATAAATTTTCAATAAAATTTGATTTAAAAATATATTACGTTTTAAAAACAGGTAACTATAAAAGAGAAAAATGTGAACTACATATGGAATACTTCAAATGTAAAGAGGTTCTACTGTTACATGCAGATTTTTGAAATTATATATTTATGTATTTGAACAACAGTAAAAAACAATTTTTTTTAATCTTGAACTGCAAGTTTATATTTTTGTTTGATGAATGGATGAAGAATTAGGGTTCTCCCACACTCAAGGGACATCCACTACTCCTCCATCATCCCATTCATAATATATTTTGAATCGCTTGATATGTATTTGTACCGTCTGATCTGATTTGCGTCTGATGATCCATTTGAACTACTCAATCTGCAACGTTTGATCCACTTTTAAAAATTTGAAGTTGTGGGTAAAACAATCTCCATTACCAAAGAATATATGTGGATGAAATTAATAGATGGTTGATATATGTTTATAATTAACAACGAGTTTTAGTTTTATGTTTACCTTTCTTGTCATATTCGTAATTCTTTTTATATGTATTTAGCATTAGCATATGTATGTTTATATATACAACCATCAAGGACCCAAACACAATCATCAAAATAAACAATGAAGGTCCTATTAGGAAATGATGATTTTTTTTTTTTTTTTTGTCAACCAAGCTGCATTCACGGGCCGATGTAAATAAAGTACAAACGGGCCAAGCCCAATAAGAAAAGATAAGGATAACAAAACGCGTGGAGCCGAATGAGGAGGTGTAATTGCCACGTGGCACCACCAGAAGACATCCGGCATGCAGGACGCGTCACGCCGGGAATACCGCCGGGAAGCGCAGATTCGCGAAGGAATACGAAGCTACAACAAGCCGGACCAACTTATCTCGACCATCGAGAGCCGTTTGCCGATCAAGACATCCCAAAGCCACCGTCCAAGATCTACCTGCATCAAAAGAAGCAAAACCGAAACGCCGCGAAAGACCACCGGAGCCGTGGAGGCGCAACCGCCGGTAAGAGAAACTCCTAACTGAAAGCCCGTAACGCTTGTCCTCTAAAGCCAGGCACACGGAAGCGATATTAATCCCGGACAAACCGAAGGCCCTGCAACAGAGCATGGCAAAACCCATGCGACGGACGATGCAGAGATAGAGAGAAGGAGCAAGATCGATTAAGCTCGCAAAGCGAGCAAAGCTGGGAGAACCCAGAGATTCCGAGAATCGGAAATTTCGTCAGCCAGAGACAGCAACCGAGACTTATTGGGAGCGAGAACGAAAATAGCTACAAGACCCGACCCAAAATCTGACGATCGGAGAAGAACGAGAACGGCAAGCACCGAGAAAAAGACCCCAACCTCTGAAAGATCTGAAGGAGAGAAGAGGAGGGTGTCGGAAAAAACTCGGAGGGCGAGAGAAAGGAAAGAATCACCCATCGCCGGAGACGATTCCGGTAAACCGGAAATCGTCGAAACTCGCTCTCTCGCGAAAACGCATTTAGACTAACAAGTGAAAATTAGGAAATGATGGTTTAGTACATATATATTTAGCAATATCTCTTTTGTTATTATTTCCGCATTTAGAGAAATGAGGCAATATCATATTTTTTAAGTTGCAGATTTGTAGTCAAACTCTTTGATTTAACCCCACTATTTTAAGATACTTGATATTTCTAATCCATCTTTCACCAAATGATAAAAGATTAAATAATTTAATAAAAATTCGACCCAACCCACATGGTCCTGTCGATTAAAAGATGACCAAATTTACCACATATAATATAACAGTGTCTTTAATATTAACCGAATTATCTCCAACTTATTTGGAAAGTTTTACTAAAGTTAAAGGATATTTTTTTAAGAGCTTTTTCAAATCTTTTATTTCACTAAAACCACATTTTTAATTAGGAAATAACAGCGAAATATCTTATTTTTATTGGCATTTTAGTTTTCTTTACTATGTGATTAATAATTCAACATTTTGTATTCATGGACTAATTAATTTAGTTTGAAATAATCATTTACCAAAAGAAATCGAGACAATAAAGTAATATCTGGATCAATATTTTGTTTCACAAATTGATGAATGTTTTTTCCATATATATATATATATATTGATTTTCTAATAATCTTATATGCAGAGATACATTTTTCCCTAAGTTTTAGTTTTAATGGTATAACTGTTAAGAATAATAAATGAATGGAAGTTTTACTGTCTATATAATTAGCTGGTGTATAAAATCACCAAGATCAAGACCCAAAGGAATTATAGTAGCAGTACGAATAAAAGTATTAGTTTCTTGATTATGGTATTGAAATACTTTTTATTACGAACGTAAGACAGAAATGACCTATGATGGGATGGAGGATTTTGGAGATCAATTTGTTAAGACAAAGAGTTACAAGTAACAACGTATTGTGTGGAGATCAATTTGTTATATATTAAGGTTGCGTGATTAGAAGTTAGAACTAATCGATTTCGAGCAGTACTGATTTGGGTTATTGTTGGTTTACAGATAAGAGGTAACAACAAGGCTGTTGGTTAGTTTTTGTAACAAAGAAGTATAAAAGCAGAACCTCGATTAGTGTTTAATTCTGTAGCTGAGTTTCATGATAGTGGCTTGATGGTATACATCACCTCACCTGGCCGACATGTAGTGTTTCTCATATCGATCTAAAGTCGTAAAATGAATTAAGTAGGTAGAACACATGTACGTATCACGTGTGGAACCTACGCTTGCCTCAACCCAAAAATTAAATTTGTCATCCAGTATAATGTCTTCTCATTTATAAGACTCGAATATTACTCTTAAGGTCGAAACTTTGTTGTTTAGTAGTAACTGATATAAGAGCATGATTAGTGGGGGGTTCTTAGGGAGGGGTTCTTAGGGAAATATTAGTATTTAATTAAAAAGTAGGAGAGAGAGGAGGGGAGGTTCTAGGGAGAAGTTCTTAATTAAGAACCTTTGGAGGGTGGGGTTCGCCACGTGGCGCAACCCCATTGGTTACTTTTTTTTTTTTTGATTTTTGATTTTTTTTTCTCCAACTACTAAAAAAAAAAAAAAAACATTAAAATATACACTTAAGAACCCCCAAAGGGGGGTTCACCAATAATCTTGCTCTAACAAATTTAAAGCGGTACTTGTTTCGAAAATTTATCAGATTTTTCTCTTAGAAATTATTTATTAGTTTAGTCTGTACATATATGATTTTAGATATCTATTTTTTTTGAGTCGCTTGTTGTAATAAAATGTAATTTTATAATTAATCTTTTATAGTTACAGATATTATATATTTATAACAACTATATATATGTAGTACATTTTATAATCAATATTTGTACGATAGTAACTGTAATTATCTTTTGTACAATCATGTTTTATTATGTTCCAACAATACTTTAAGAGCACTAATTGCTCTAATGCTTCTCTAAAAAGTACTGAATTATTTTTCCCATTCAAATATTTGGAATGATTTCGATCAAAATGATGATTCTTGAATTATTGATTCTTGAATTATTCATTTATGAAATTTAGAAAAGTAGGAAATATAAAAAATCACCATAAAATTAACTTTTAGTTCCAAAACACAACATTTGTGACAAAAAAAAAAGTTCCAAAACATAACACTACTATGTAAAATTTCCAAAAGATACCAACAAATTTTAGGGTTTAGAAAGAAAAAAATGATTTAGAAGGAACATATATTTATAATAATAAATATTTTAAGTTACAGAAATCAATACAAATTGATACGCTTGATTAAATACTAATATCTAAACTCTTAAGAACCTTACTACCTAAACGTTGCGATTAATGTTTTTGGATATTTATGGATTATAATTGCAGTTTTATAATCAAAACATAAAAGTGTGGTACTTTTGAAAATTTCCTATATTTATAAATAATTCTTAAGGTTAAGATTATAAGTATTTTAATGATTCTTCAAATATTACGTTATCCTATTAAAGCCTTTAATTAGGCCTTGATTTTTGTTGTGTAATTTACAGAGACATTTAGTTTTAGCTAAATATTAATTTTATTCTCATGGTTTAAGTGATATTTGTAAATAAAATTCAAAAAATATAATCATACAAATATAAAAATATAAACTAACCCCCAAAAATATCAAAACTTATCATTCGAAATGTTTGACTAATTATTTTGATAATAAACTGGCCAGGTGTCATATCTGTATACCAATCTCCACTGGACCACTGCCTCCTCTATTTAAGTTTCTCTCTAGATCTCACATACTTATTGTGTAATACTCATAACTCTCCTAATCAAGCTAAACAATTATATTAACTAGGCTTTGATCAACAATTAAATATATCAATCAGGCCAATTAATCACACAAATGAGCCGAGGTGGGAGCTTTGGAGGGGGACAAAGCTCGCTAGGTTATCTTTTCGGGTCAGACAATGAGATTCCAATAAATCTTCCACCGCCTGCCCCAAAGCCTACACCACCGTACGGCGTAGATTCCACCGACGACGACAAATCTGACCAAAAGCCTAAGATCCCTCCTAACAACAACAACTACCTCAGAGCTCAGGGCCAAAACTCCGGAAACTTCCTCACGGTAAGTCTTTATTTTTCTTCTTATTCTTTAGTTAATTACATTTATGTAGACCTCTTTGTCAAATAGAAAAACATGGGGTTATAATAATTAAAATTTCAGGATCGTCCAACGACGAAGGTTAAATCGGTTCCTGGTGGAGGTTCATCCCTTGGGTACTTATTCGGAGATAAGTAAGGGAATGAAAAAGAAGTCATAAAACTAGGGTTTGTATTATGATCCAGTGAGTATTTTATGTGTAGTGATCCCTATCTAGATCTCTACACATTTGTTATTTATATGTACGTACAGAAACGTGTGTTTTGAGTTTGCAATTTGTTTTTCCTTCAACTTGTCGAATATTTGGTTTCTGGTTACGAGTCATGAGTATCAATTTATATTAATTTTCAGTTTGTTTTTTCTCATACACAATTTCGTGATCATTTTAAGTATTTAATTTTGAGAAGTGGAGCTTCTTCTCTGGCACACTCAATGCAAACTAAACTGGTCGTGTTTTTGTGTTTATATATCTGGAATATATATTTTTGAACACAAACTTAATTTCAAAATATGCAGACAACTGAATTTTATTTTCATGTAAAATGTTTACGGTACTGAAATAAATTTAAGCACTGGCACACACGGTTGTGAATTAGTGATAGAGGAGATTTGGGAATACGTTAATAGCATTTCCTTTTGTTCAATCATTCTTATAAACAAATTTTACTATTGTATGGAATATTTGGATCCGGGCTTCAACCCAATCAATTAACAAGCGACATAGAGGTAACCAGTCCACTTTTAGCACTTGGACGTGTTCTTACTAGGAGTTGACCGGATTAGTCTCTAGTTTATAAAAAAAAAAAAAACTAAAACTAGAAGCAGTAGAAGACTTGTCCGTTTAGACCAGCAAAACAAATTTTCAACTATTAGATCACATATTTATTGATTAATAGATTACCATATTGTATAAATTCACACCAGTCTAATAAGTTAAAATGTGCCTAATGTTATGGACTTAAATGGTTCATGTGTTTTTGTACAGTCACCGAGGAGGGACTGTTGCAGAGTATTACAAACTAGGAGGAATAATACGTTATGGATAAATGTTGGTGCATGTAGAGAAGGTGAAGTGACTGAAGTTAAATAACTTTTTATATAGTTTATTTTTTGTATTGATTTTATTTTTTTAAAGAGAAGAAAATTAGTTTTAGGCTTAACTTCATTGAGATCCCGTCGTAGTTCAACATTATTCCAAATACAATTTATGAATTAGAATTTAGTAAATATTTTATTTATTAAAACTAGATTTTTAGCAAATAAAAGTATATATTAGAAACTTTCTTTTCAAGCGAATTGTCTTTGGACTCTGTACTTTCCAAAAAAGAAAAAAAGAAACAAATGTCTCAGTCCAAGAGGGACGTCTCAGATAATAACAGTTCAACACTTTGACCAGCACACATCATATATCAACGACGTGAAAGTGAAGACAAAAGAAAGATGAAATAAAAATCTTCCGAGTCGAAAGAGAAACCAGGCAAAGAGTGATTACTTTGGGTAAGCTTGAGGGGGATAGGCCGGACCGGGAGGGTACTGTGGATAAGCTGGAGGGTTTTGAGGATAGCCAGAAGGTGGATAACCTGCTGGAGGGTATTGTGGGTAACCTTGTGGAGGATAACCGACTGCGGGTGGAGTGGCTTGATCAATGCGTGACATTAGTTGAGGTGGAGGAACAGCCATTGGTTGTGGACCGAACTTACCATCTCTCTTGTCCATTTCCACCTTGTGTTGTGTCTACAAAAGCATAATAGAGTAACAAGATTTTATCAGGAAGACTGTAATATTAGTTTTCTGAGTATGTGAGGTTGAAATTGGTTGATATCATCACTTTACCTGCATACAAGCGCAAACCCTGCGAATGAAGCAAAAATATGATCAGGGACAACAAGTTATAGAACATGAATATGATGTTAAGATGGGGAGATTCTTACGTGCAGTACACCATGTCAGCTAAACAAGAGAGCAACTGAGAAGCTTCTGAAAGCTCATCAATGCCGACGATACATGCAACTATGGAGAATATGCAAGCCACTTGGCTGAGGCAAACCATAAAACCCTACACAGCCCAAGAAGACAGCATTGATTACGACACTTGTTTTTCATGTTCATAGTCTTTGCTGTTTCTATTCTAATTGCTTGCGAGTCTCAGTAACCGGCGTGGCTTGGGCAATGAGGATACTTACAATGATGCAGTTGTCACATTGTGTCGTCTGAATTTGGAACTCATCCTGCAGAAGAAAACGAGTCGAGGCCACAGAGGTTCCAAAGCAGCAAAAGACCTGCGAATTGTTCTGCTATTTAGAAAACACCCAAAAAAATCTAACAACTCATGGAGTTGAGCCATAACTAGGCATGAATGCGATTGTATGTTAGGATGTATTTTTAGATGCTGAAATGAAGAAAAAAAGACTTCATTTTAAGATAATAGCTTTCAAAACCAAGATCCTCACCTCAGTGGCAAGACAAAATTGAGGGCATTTGGTTTCTCCACATCTGCCGCTACACGGCATGTAACCTGCGCAGCATGTGTACCTGTTAGATAAACAAGGATCCTTTTAAACTAAGAAGATCGAATTGGAATGGATCTAACTTGAAGGTACTTGCATGTATAGAATACCTTGACATGTCATTGTAAAGGGCACGCTTGCGAAGCAAGTATGATGCACAAGGGGCACTGAAAATGAGAAGAAGAACACAGGGTATTTGCATGTGTGTATGGAACCAAAGCACACACAAACAGACACAAAATCATACAATGTCGAAGTCCTATGACAATGATCACTCCTTAAACAAATACAATGATCAGAGACACTCGTATCATCTGTGATATTCACATCAGTCCATCAAACAAAATTCTTGATGAAAATCAAAGCTGATTAACGAACAAAAACATGTTGATTCAATAAATGAAATTCAATTTTTTTTTTCAAAGTCAAATCTTCCTCAATTCAAATAAGCAAGATCGTCCCCTAGAAAAATTCCCAAATGCAGTGATAGCAAAGCAACGAAAAAGCTCAGATCGAGCAGAAACTTACCACCACAACGCGAAACAGCAATCTGCGAACAACAACAACAAATAAAAATGCTCGATCAACACCCAAAATCGATTAACCACTAGTTTCAAGAGAGAGTGAGAAATTACAGGGAGTATCGCCCTGGATGCTGTGCGTGAGATCCGTGTGCCAAACGTTTCGGAAGTTCTGACGTTCCTGCATCTTCTCCGTGTCGAATTTCGGCGCCATTTTCGCACGGATCTGATTCGATGACGAAGTGAGTCAATTAAGAGAGAAAAAAAACTCACGGCGAGGAAGCGATGAGGGGATCAGAGACTCGAGAAAAGTCTTGAGAGTCTGATCAAAGCTATTCTCACAAACGTGTAGCTGACTTCATCGTCAACTTGACAAAAAAGAAAACGACAGTAGACCTTCGTATTTGCCCGTTCTTCTCCCCTGGATGGTAACTGACGTTGTTGACTAGACGACGTTATGAGACATTTCACTAAAAATCAATAGTATTAAGGATCAAATTAAAATTTACTAATTTAAATAATTACTAAAACTCAAAGTCTTAAGTTCAACAGGTTTCGTGGTGTAGTTGGTTATCACGTCAGTCTAACACACTGAAGGTCTCCGGTTCGAACCCGGGCGAAGCCAACTTTTGCATTATTTTTTTATTCAAAAAGAGAAAATACAAATGAAGTGGGCCAATTACGAAAACGCCCGTTGAACGATCGGCCTGTTGATTGAGAAGAAAAAAAACTCCATTGTTTCTGCAATTTTTGTTTTGTCTTCGTTTTTCGCTCTGTCACTCATCGAAGAACTGGTCGAGGTGGAAGACGGGAGAAATGGTTTCGACAACAAAGAAGGGAGAGATCTTGAGCTCAAGGAAGAGCTGAATTCACAGTAGAAGGTTCTGCTCTCCATCTGATTCATTTATGGTTTGCGAATGGATCTGTGATCCGCCATTTTGTACGATTCTGATCTCTTCTCAGTTATTCATTTAAGTCTTAGCAACTGTTTTCTGGTAGATCTATATGATCCTGGAGAGTTGATCGGTGTTGCTATTTAGTGGAAATTTGTTTTTGGTATTGCATTTGGAAAGGGTGAGGATGGTGTACGTTATGAATCAGGGCCGGCTCTAGTGGGGTTCCAAGAGTGCATATGCACTGGGTCCATAAAAATTTTCCAAATTTTATAAAGGATTTAAGGTCTTTTTTTTAAAAAAAAATGGCTAAAAACTAGTATAAAATTATTTACATTTCTATAAAAGCTTTGAACATTTTTGATTTGGCACAAGGTCCCAAATTTTTATGAGCCGGGCCTGTTATGAATAATGGAGGAAATTCAGAGAGAATGGCTAATGCGGGGATGTGTGCAATCTCGTAAACACTTTCTCGGGGTTTAGATTGGTGGATTGTTTGTGTTAATTCTGGATCAATTTATTAGTTGGACGATCAGTGACTGTTGAATCATCAAACTCTTATCTTATTTCGTACAAGTTTAATGTCTTTGGAAACGAAGGACTACATTAATCCACTTACTTTAGTAGGAATCTTTCATCACACTCTTATTTTCTTTCTTACTGATATGTGACGTTGCCTGACCTCTGTTTTGATCTGTTCAATCTGTCTTTTTTGATCTTGGCATCTACAAGTTTTCAGTATAATGTCTAGAATAAGTTTACAGTTTAAAAATATGCAAATGGTACTGATTCAAGATGGCAGCATGCGTTTTTCGTTTGGCTTTAGTCTCCTAACCTTTATTTTCTTCTTTATGTTCCTAGGATAAGAGGAAAGATGCTGTTAAGAAAGTTATTGCGGCAATGACTGTTGGAAAGGATGTTTCATCACTTTTCATTGAAGTAGTCAATTGCATGCAAACGGAGAATCTGGAGCTGAAGAAGCTTGTTTATTTGTATCTGATTAACTATGCAAAAAGCCAGCCAGATCTTGCTATCCTCGCTGTAAATACTTTTCTAAAGGTGACACTCTCAAGCTATTTTCAGTCTTCTCATCTGTCAAGTTTCTTGGTATTTCCATTTCTGTCATTTTTGCTGTGGATAGCCTAGATCATTATATGAAACCGAGAACCCGAATCTGCTCATGAAATGTGGCCACGATTTTCTTCTCGCTTGCATTCTTGAATGGATGGAAAGAAGCGAGGCTTGTCCAGTTTGTGACAAGGTTTGTGTCTGTAAACAAAACCGCTTTTTCTAACCGTCCAGTCACTTGGTTTGAACCCGGGACACAAGGGAACCAACCCCCTTATATTACCACTAGGCTATCAACACTTGACAAGGGAATCTGTCTCTTTGTTCTTTGAGCAGGAACGGGTACTCACTGGATTATAATCGAAATGAAGTAAAACAAGAAACAGAAAGAATGGAACAAGAAGTGCAAAGAAAAGGTACATAAGATTTGATTAGACTAGCATTAGGTATTAGTGTGGTGGTATATGATGAACATTGTTGTTCAATTACATTCATCAGCTTTGATTATTATTATTTTTCTTTACCGATCTTTTTGATTATTTATATCAGACAAGATACAGAAGAAGATTTTTTATTACTAAACCCTTTGTGTATAAATCTAACCCTAATGGCTAAAATAATGATTATGTTAAGTTTTACAACAAGAGATAGCCCTAAAGACTTTTCTCTTTACGGTGAAGTGTTATGAATCTGATGACCACTGGATAAGAGTCTCGTTAACTTACTTAATGTCTCTCGAGCCGACACAGTCCCAGGATGATCCTCACCTGAGATTGAAGTTCTGATGAAGATTGCTTTTCTGATTAGATCATCAGCGACACCAAACTCTCCGCCTCGTAGCATCAGCTTAGCTCTAGTCTCTAGCACGGTGGCTCGAGCCAGAGCAAGTTCTTCCCATAGAACAGGGTTTAGCTGTGCACTAGTCTGAACAGATCCCCAGCAAAGCGACTTGTCTAGCCACTTCTCCACCGGCGTCACTAGCGTTTGGTCAGCCGCTTCAAGAGCGTTTGTGCAGACCCTGAGTAGTTCCACGGCGGCGCTGCACCGTGAAAACGTTATGAAAGTTCTAATCGCTAGAGGCAAGATTACTTGTTTCACAAGAAACAGCAACTCTGTTATCTTCAGCTGAATAGTCGGAGCTTCGTTGCTAAAACCGAAGAGCAAGAAACAAACCGCCCAGATCTGCTCTGCTGTTTCAACGGTCCAGCCGCGGTTTATCACAGCTCGAACCATCGCAGGAGCATTCTCGTTCACCAGTACTCGATTTCTTGCATAGAGTTTCACGAGCTCGTGTATCTGTATAAACCCTAGCTTAACACTGCTGGTTCTAGCAATGTTGAATCTAAGCAACATAGAAGCAGCTTCAGCTCCTGATCGCTTAGAGTTTGAAGATGCAAAACCGCAGCTTATAGCGCGTCTCAGTCTTCTCCACAGCCGTTTCGGACCTCTGTGTTTCTCAGGGAGTTTATAAGCAGCCAAAGCTAATAGAGAGGCTAGTACAGGCGCCGGAGCTAACCACCCGCTCGCAACAACCATTCTCGTAGCTAAACTTCTCGGTCCATCCGCATGATCAAAGATCGAAAAACACACTTCAAACAGCTGCAACAGAAACGCACTTCTTCTCAACACATTCCCGTCCCGACAGCTACATGACACCTCTCTCAACGGCATTCTATTTATAGTATCCAAAAGCCGGCTCGGGTTTATAGGAAGCTCTGACAAAATCGCTCCCACGACCGCTAATCCCAGCGTTAACCGCCCGAGTTTCTCTTCAACCGCTCTCAACGCATCCATTTCCGAAACTGGATAATCTTTAACGTTTCCCTGCATTAACGACATAGCTTCAGCAGCAGAGAGATAAGGGAGTTTCAATGGCTCCATGTTCATAACTCGGGAGAGACGTGTAGATATCAAAATGTGAGTCTCTCCACCAAACCGAGGGAGAAGATCCATCACAAGCTTCGAATCCCACCAGTCTTTTTCACTCTCCAAGTTATCGATAACAAGCAAGAATGGTATATTCCTCATCAGCTCTCTCCTGATTCTTGAAACCGCAGCATCTTCTTGCTCTTCGAAGCTCTTGATCCCCGTTCTATCAGAACAATTCTCTATACCGACATCAACATCCAAGTACTGATAAAGATTCAGATAGTTCTGTCTGATGTAACGACTCTCACCGCCAATCCAAAGAACCATCTTATACCTCTGGTGATGCCGGTAAGCAAACTCAAGAAGCAGCTCTGTTTTTCCAATCCCGGATTCACCAGAGACACAAGCCACGCCTTTCCCGCAGACAATCTTCATCGACCTTTTTCTCCTCGCCTTCCGCACTAACTTCGTACTTTGCATCTCGATCTCTTTCTCTGACTCCTTCCACACAACTTTCTCTTTCCCATTCTTCTTTCCTCCTTCACCTGAACCACTTCTGTTCCAACCGAGCGTCACGTTCTTCTTCCTTGTCTTCGGTCTTGTTGCCTTTAACTCAAAGTAATCCCTGTCTGAATCTCCAGCAACATCTCCAAACAAAACAAACTCTAACTCTGATAGTTCCTTCTTCCTCCCAACAAAATTCTCATTCCGTGGATACGGAAACTCCTCTTTCTCAGCTTTATCCCGCCATTTCGTTAACCGCTCCACTATACTTCTCCCCCCTACTAACCTCATAGCTAACAGCGTAACCGCTCTGAACACACAATCTCTCCAGTTACCTTCATGAGCTTCAAGTTTCCAATCATCAACACGCGATAACCCGTGAACCGCTTCTTTCCATTCTTTCTCAATACCTCCATAACAATCCCACAGTTCCCCTCCATGTTTCTCCCACAAATCTCCTCTCTTT
Source organism: Orychophragmus violaceus (assembly GCA_030180135.1). Lineage (NCBI taxonomy): Eukaryota > Viridiplantae > Streptophyta > Magnoliopsida > Brassicales > Brassicaceae > Orychophragmus > Orychophragmus violaceus. The sequence continues at coordinate 100,743,206 of CM058233.1, read as the reverse complement.
TCAACTATATCTCTCACAAGACAGTCTCCTGGAGAAAGGTCGAAGAAAACCGGAACAAGATTCTTCTTGTTGGCGAAAAACCGTAGCTCCTCGATCGTGTAAGGGTTCTTGAAAGCCTTTCTCGTTAGAATGATAACCCCGAACGAAGCACCGTCCATAGCTTTCTCCACTATCCTCTGATTCCGGGAACTCCTGCACCTTGCTCTATCCGACATGAAACAACTCATCCCTTGAAGCTCCAACTCAGCTTTGAGCCAATCTGCAAAACGAAGCAGAGAAGGCTTCCCACCGTGCAATCCCAAGAACACATCGTAACATCTCACCCTATTGTAAGAAACAGAGACGGGAGATGTCTGAGTATATGAAGACGAATCATGACCTCTTCCATATCTAGACGGTGTGCAAGAGATCACTCTACTCGAAGCGATCCGATCAGCCTCGAGGGTCTGTGATTGAGGAGGCTGCACGGCGTTAAACCCGAGCTCAGGGTCTTGAAAGCCAGAGCTGGAGCTAAGAGGATCGAAACTGTCACAATGAGCATCAGACCGTGTGGATTCGGATAGTTCTTGGTGGAATTTGGGAGATCTCGGAGAGAAAAGAGGAGACTGATCAGCTGAGTAGAAAGCAGCTGATGAAGATGAAGACATGTTCCTAGACGGTTTTGTCGGATACTGTCCGAACCTGGAACTGTCACCTTGAGAATCCATAACCACAATCTTTCCTTTATTGACAATATACCAAATCCCATAAATGCAGCCTATAAATCCATCGAAGCCAATCTGATAAGGAAACAAAAAAGTCAAAAGCATGGAAATATTTTCAGATTTCAGAGTGAACTATATAACAGACATGAACCCTAGAAGGAAAGTTCACAGCTTTCATAGCTCATTTTGTACATAAATTTGGTAAGAAAATGAAAATTAAACGTCCATGAATTATCCAGAGTATATACCAATAATACTATAATTATTTATTTTTGAAATCTTGACAATAGTGAATAGTTACAGGATGGTTTCACATATAAAACACTTCCCAAAAAGCAAATAAGAAGAACATTGCAGATCTAAGCAGAAAGGGAAATAAAATAATCATTTTTACTTTTTAATGAAAATGAGGTTTCAGATATTTATATTTTTCTTATTCGTACAGGGATTCAGATCTGAGAACTTACATAGCTCGCCTTCTTGAATAATAATAAACCATCAACAAGATGATCTTGAGCTCTTTGTATTCCAGAATCAATCAAAACCCAGGTACTTGAGAAGAATGATGAACCATAAAAACTGGAACTTTTTTCAAATTTTGGGAATGAGCAATGCAAGAAACCACTGGAATCTCTTGGTTGAAAGTCCACCTGAAGAAGAAGAAGCCAGGTCGGATTAAAACGACGACGTGTGTAAATTCATTCAAGAGAGTGTATCAATCAATGAGAAAGGAGTTGAAAGTGAGAGAGATAGAGAAAGTATTAAAGAAGACGAATGAACACTAGGGGAGCTTTCATAGAGTAGTCGAATGCATCGCCATTTACAGATAGACTTTGAAAAAGACTTTAATTTATTTGAGGGTTTATTAAAACAAAACAGGGGAGACAAAAGCTGAGATATTTTTAATGGAATATTCAATGGAAAAAAAAAATCGAATTTTTGATCGAAACCCAGATGAGAATAAGAAATGATTCTTAATACCCAGAAGAGGTGAATAGTAAACAATTCGGGAATCATTGTTAGAGAGGCTTACCGGTTTGAGTTTGAAGCACTGAGAAGACAGAGAAGTTTTTTTTGAATTTCTTAGAGAAAGTAGTAAACTTTATCCAATAAACAGAAACATGGGCACTGTCAAATCACATAAAGAGAGGGGGGAAACACAGAATCACACATAAAACACAAAGTCTCTCTCTTTCAGAAATTGAGCTTCTATTCTTTTGAAATTTTTATATTTGTTCAAAAGGAGGAAGAGAAGAGACAGAGATTGGGAGAAGTGAATTTTCGAAATTAAAAAATTGAACAGAGACCTAAACGAAAGAGAGATCAAACTAGGTATGGCTTATGGGCTCCACATTACAAGTAATTTGTTATTAAACAATCTTTTCTTTTCTTTCTTTCAATTTGTTTTCATGTATTTTTTTCTTTGCTTCTGTTTTGAAACTTGATGTTTCTGATAACAAAATTCATAAATTTACTCTGTGGTTTAGAAAAAACACAGAGGTTCATCATAGCCACGTCACTCCCCTTATTCATACGATGGGAAACCCAAATCACTACAACGGATATAATAAGGCTGTTCATTTGCTTATTGCCAATCACAACGGTTCGCAGGAGTTCTTGTTCATTTACTTGTCGTCGACCACAACAACTACCGGCGGCGAAAAACAAACGAACATGGCTAATATAACCGTAGTCGACACGTTTAATAGGACAACCTCTAGATAAAAACCAAATAAAAGCTATAAATCGGTGAATACAAGAAAATCCCCAAAACCAAAACAAAAGACAATAAAAGCGTTTAAAACATTTGCTATAGATCAACAAGAAATCAGATCAGAACCTAAGAACAAAATACCCAAGCACGAAGAACCACCAAAAAAAAAAAAAAGATAACTCAAGCATCCAAAACCATAATTTATTAGGACTAATTTAGTGGGGTTTATTATATTACTTCCACATTTTAAAAGGCAGGAGACAATCTATATGCATATAGACCGAAACATCGGAGGAACATATCTCTGACCAAATGACAGTCGACTACTTGATGCAAAATAGTAGAAATTTCAAATTTTAAAAACTGAGCCGAAAATCCAATACCAAGAGGCAAAAAAAGAATGGCATGATCTATAATAAAACAACCAAAAGCAAGGAAGAGTACATTATCAGCACAAAACAATCTCATCACCAGGCTTTCTCAAAAAAAAAAAAACAATCTCATCACCAGGAACAAACAAAAGACAAACACACTTTAGAAGCCACAGAACAAATTATAAATCTTCAAATCAAATAAAAATTCCCACCATAAAAAGTATTCTTTAACCATGTTAGTAGAAGTATATATTTGTATACACAGTCGTTTTTTTCTTGGTTTAATTTTTTTAAAGAGTATGCATAGTGGTTGACATTGACAAATGCCAACATGTGATTTAAAATTTGGATGAAGATTCGACACAACAAAATGAAACGTTGTGACATGCAAGTGGTAGACCAAAAGCCATGACGTAGATAAATCGTTGCATGAATTATATCCACTAGAAATGAAATACTATGGTAGGGCTTCTTCATCAATTAACAATATGAAACTAAGTAGATAAAAATGTTGTTTATTATTATTTTGCTGTTTTATGTTTGAAGTTTGAAAGTACTGCTGAATCATGAGTAGTTGCATTACAATAAACAATCTACTGTTTAGATTGTTTCTTTGTTAATTAATTTGCCTACTTTACGGTCGTGTCACTTCAACTAGATAGATCACACGTCCGTATAATGGCACGATAATATTAAAAACATATTATAATTAATTGTTGGTGCTATTTTACTAATAATTAGTGTGCTTATTTATTTGTGTATGTCAATATACTTCCTTATTTGAAATAACATTTGATCTAATTGAACATCTCTTGAACAAGTATGGTTCATCCCAATAAAATCTGTTGACTTCTCCAAAAAACTTTTTCTTATGGTAGCTGTCTAGACTCGGTGGCTCTCTTTCGGTAGCTAAGTAGTTAACAAGATCACCATACCATAGCTCTTTGTCCTCAAGTGAACCAACCTCTTCTAACTTTCTTCTTGTATCATGAGCTTTTCTCACAGTCTTGACAGCCATTAGTTGCTTTTCCGGGAGTGAGTCATCTATGAGAATACTATCTTCTTCAACTCTCAACCTAGACAAGTGATCCGCTACTCCATTCTCTATCCCTTTCTTATCCTTGATTTCGAGATCAAATTCTTGAAGCAGTAAGATCCACTTTAGGAATCTTGGTTTCGCATCTTTCTTGGCTAAAAGATATCTTAGTGCGGCATGGTCTGTGTAGACAACAACTTTAGATCCCACTAGATACGATCTGAACTTCGAATTTAGGCCTTGATTCTTGTTGATAATGCTTGAGAACCTTCCCCATATGTGTTTGCAATGAAGCCCGCATGTCCAAGAAAGATTCTGATACCCTTAACTGAATTCGGCGGTTGTAGACTCATCATGACTTCTATCTTAGTTTTGTCCACCTTAACACCGCTCTCGGATATCTTATGACCCAACACAATCCCTTCTGTTACCATGATGAAATGGCATTTTTCCTAGTTAAGCACCAAGTTTGTCTCTTCACACCGCTTTAACACCCTGCACAAGTTCAAGAGACACGAAGCAAATGAAGAGCCATATACTGAAAAATCATCCATGAAAACTTCCACAATATCCTCGATAAGATCGGAGAAGATGAACATCATGCACCGCTGAAAAGTTGCGGGAGCAATACACAATCCAAACGGCATCCTTCGATAAGCAAATGTGCCATAAGGACAGGTAAAAGTCGTCTTCTCCTGATCGTTTGGGTGTATTGAGATTTGGAAAAATCCGTTGTACCCGTCAAGGAAACAATAGAAAAGGTGGTTAGCAAGACGCTCAAGCATTTGATCAATGAACGGCAATGGAAAATGATCCTTCCTAGATTCAGCATTAAGTTTTCTGTAATCTATACACATCCTATGCCTGGTGATAGTTCTAGTAGGGATCAATTCATTATTTTCACTTCTAACGACCGTAATCCCCCTTTCTTCGGAACACAGTGCACTGGAGAAACTCAAGTGCTGTCCGAGATAGGGTAGATTATCCCTGCATCAAGCAATTTAAGAATTTTCTTTTTGACAATTTCCTTAAGATTGTGATTCAACCTTCTTTGATGCTCAATAGAAGACATGGATTCATTTTCAAGGTGGATCCTATGAGTGCATAAGCTAGGTGACAATCCTTTAATATCATCAAGTGAGTATCCTATTGCTCTTCTAAACTTTTTCAATTCATTTGTTAAAACAATCAACTCATCATCACTCAACAACTCATTCAAAACCTATTGCAGCTTTAGGAACCATCAAATCAAGTTTCCCCCAATATTTTCGAAATTCCAATTTCTCAAGAATCCTAATTCACCAAAAATCAAATTTCACTGATTCACTGTAATGTACATTTACTGTTCAAATGATCTTAGATATTTTTGTGTTTTATTTTACTTAGACTAATTTAAATATAAAATAGATATTTGTTAATATATAGTGTTAATTAAGGGTTCTTTTCATTCCGATTACTAGTTCATGTAAGAGTACTAAAAGACATAGCACATTCATGAATCATGATTCTATCTATCTAGTACATAGTTATCGTAAAATTAATGTTCTAGCATGTTTGGAATGAGAAGGTGTGTGGGTCTATAGACTATAGACTAGAATGAAGCTTTTCTGTTCACATGCCTTTTTCAAAAAAGTTTTTTATTCATATGCCTTGCAATTAATTAGTTTCGACGTGTTAATAAAATGAAGTTTGGTTCCTAATTAGTATTAGACGTGTTCACGACCAATATTTTTGTGGGGAGATCAATGATTGAAGACGTAAACCTTCCCATGAACACAATTTAATTTTTCTCTGCCTTTCCAATCAATAATTGAGTTTCTAATATAAATTCCAAGAAATGATGTTTAGGATTAATGAATACATATGTTAAAGGGTTCTCTTAGGCATCTCCAATTAAAACTGTATTTTCTACTCTAAAATAAATTACTCTAAAATGCGGTTTAGTTTTGCTTTAACTCTATTCTATTTTAAAATAGAAATAGGAATAATAAACAAAACTAAAAGAATCTCATATTTTTACTTTAAATATAGACTAATTTTATTTTTCACTTTATTTTGCAGTTGCAATGGAATATGATTAGAACAAATTTTAATGCAAAATGCAGTTTGGAATAGGAAATAGAATATGGTTGGAGATGATTTAATAATGTATATATTTGTGCTAAAGCCTTAAAAAAAAATTGGGAACACAGCCTAAAATTTTGATTAATAGAGAGGCTAATAATCTAGTTTTGGCTCAATCTGCAAAAGGCTTTGAATACTAAACGTATGATAATGAAACTAATGCCTACCATGATTCGAATCTTGAGAAGCTAATAATATGGTTAATATAGTAATAGGCGATAGTCTCGTTGTTGTTTTTGACACCATATGTTTTTTTTGGGAGTAACAAAACAACTCAATGTCAATGATATGTGCTGTTTTATTATGGTACACCGAATGATGTTCGATGTTTCCCTTGCTCACTCCAAAACAGTTTTGTATCTACATGCTCACTCCCCTCCCACGTATCCTCACGTGATGTTAAACGAACGGTCGTGATTCCCTTCCACAGCTTCATTTCACACGAGTCATCCATGGCTCCAAATAAGAGCGTATCCAACATTCGCATCATCATCCTTATGAAACCATGATTAGGTTAAAGAAAATTGAAAATATAATGCTTTACCTTCATCCAAAAGAAGAAAGGAAATTGGAATAATCCAAAAAGGGTAACGTCAAATGCGTCCTCTCAGTTATGGAGCTTAACTGAACTGTGACTACCTTTTAGCGTAAAACTCCCCCAAAAAATTGCCCACACAGACAGACGTGTTGGAATGGTAAGGAGAGGCTTATGAAAGTGCAATCTCACTCCCAGATTTAATTATTCTTCAAAACAAAAATCACGAATATATTCGTGTAAAAAAATATAAGTTTAAATTTCAATCTAGGGCCACTGAGGAAGCATGGATCAACAACACGCCTTTGAACGGTGAATTTTCTTTTGATCTCTCTTCTCTCATTTTCTCCCATCTAGCTTCGATTTGTCCAGATCCTCCTCAGATCTCGGCCACTTCGCCGGATTTAAGTGAGGATCCTCCTTCTCTTTCGTCCAGGTGTTTTATCCTCTATGCGGTGATTTCTATCTTGGGTCTTTTGGTGGCGGTCGGTGGCTTTCTGCTTTCGCCTTTGTGTCTTTTCGTTGCTTAGTAGCGACGGCTCCTCTGCAGATCCTGCTATTTGGGGACATAGCAGGGAGCTTTCCCAAGAGTCAGCGTTTACCTCTTTTTCGGGGAGTCCTTGTGTCGTGTCGGTCGCATGTTTACCGGCGAAGTCCAATGGTGGTTTGCATGTGCGGTGGAGGGTCAGTTTCGTCGCGGGTGTGGCTCATGAGCTGTCGGGGGACTATCTCTAAAATCGTTGTCTCGAAGACTTTCGGCGTGTGCGTCATCGTGTCTCCGGCGGTGGCCGATTACGGCATCGGTTCTTCGGGATCGATTATCGGACATCTCACCTCTTCGGGCTTTTCCTCTCTGTACTTGCAGCTTCCGTGATAGTCGGCATAGTGCTCTGGTGCTAGATCTGTTTCTTCCTCGGCTCGTGGCGGCGTCTTCAGTTTCCTTCGTCTTGGTTCTCCGGTCGGCGAGTTTTCCATGTCTGTGACGTGGTACTGTCGGCTAGGGTTTTACACGCACAGTTCGTTAGGATTAGATTTTTTTCGCTTATGGACCTGAGGCTTCTTTGTAGCAATTGTCCAGTACAATTTTTATGTACTAGGCTCATTTGGGATCTATAAGATTCTCCACTTTTATTTGTAACATAATTCTATCTTTTGCAAATCTTTTGTCAAAAAAAAAAAATTCAATCTAGACAATTTACTTAATAGTACAATTACAAGCAATTATGTTATCCGTAATAGTAATTAAAAATATTTTAAATTTGAGAAATATAATATGATTATTGTAAGATCTCAATTCGCCTATCGGAAGATAGAAAGAATTTTAGGGTTTTTCTTAAGGGATTCTTCAAGGTCTTTTAACCTAGCTCGGCGGAGATGACGAGTTTAGGGCCAAATTGGCGTTCCCGGTGAATCGGAATAAAAGGAATTAGGTTTTATAGCTGAACCTTGTAAAAGGCTGCCTACGTACCCTTCGGAAAGGGATCAAGCCGTTCGTAGTTCCTTTGTTTTGTGTATGTTTCGATCTCCTTTAGCCTGAATACCCTCATTCTCTCATGTCGAGGTTTAGGTCGGTTTACAGAGTCGTCTATAGATCGATCTCTTGTAGCCTGAATACCCTCATCCTCTCATGTCGAGATTTAGGTCGACTTCCAGAGTTGTCCATATTTTTCTAGATGTGTTCCTCCTCTGATCTTCGATATATGATATTCGATCTATCATATTCCCCTTTAGCCTGAATGCCCTCTTTCTCTTATATAGAGTTTTAGGCCGGCATGAAAAATTATATTTGTTAAAAAGAAATAGATATTTTCCACAAAAGAAAATAGATATTTTCCTTTTGTGATTATCTTCGAAGATTGCCATTTATCTCCATGGATATTGTAATTATCCATAATAAATGCTTTCTATTTCGGGCCGATCTTATTATCTGAATGGGCCATTCGGAGGGGTGCTAAAACCGACTCCAACAATAAGTCCCCCCCCCCAAGTCGGCGATTCGAGCGTTTGGCATGATGATCGGTGATAGAAAACATTTCGGTTCGTGAAGTATAAAAGATCGGCATGAATCTCCGGTATTCCTTTGAGTGTCGTGGAAGAATAATCTTTTCTGTAGTTAAGTTAATCGGGTCGTTCTGTCCTTTGATCCGTTTGTATGGATCTTTGGCGAACGACGATTAAAACGTAGATCGGCGTTGAACTGCTTTACTTTAAGGCTTACGCCCCACCGTATCTATAATTGCGAGACGGATCTCGGCTTTATTCTAAGGGTGGGCGAATGTGCGATGCTGTGCTCGACTTATTTGTTATCACCCACCACGAAGAATTTGTGGGACGGATCCCGGCTTTTCCTTACCACGATGTGCACCTCGTGCGCAAGGAAGACCACACTCCTGGCCAGGGAGCATGATGCTAGTGCGAGTCTTTGCTCGGCTTTCTGCGAGTTACTTAGACTCGACTTTTGCGAGCTAAGGAGCTCGGCTTTCTGCGAGTTACTTAGACCCGACTTTTGCGAACTAAGGAGCTCGACTTTCTGCGAGTTACTTAGACCCGACTTTTGCGAACTAAGGAGTTCGGCTTTCTGCGAGTTTTTAACTCGGCTTTGATTTGCGAGTGAAAACTCGGCTTAAAGTTAACTATATATAATGATAATAAAAATGAAATACTTACTTGATGGGCTCACGTATAGCACAACACGTTTTGATCGGAACGGAGAACGTTTCTTGCGTTGTTGTTGCCGATTATCTTGAACTAAGACGGGATCGATTTTTAATCGATGGACTCATCAGATGCAGCGTTAACGAGCTTGTACGTCTCTCTGATGGGATAGAGCGTCTCGTCCATATCTGGATTAAAATTGCTATCATGGTTAAAAACAATGTATAGTTACATCGCCAACAAATAAGTTTAATGAATTATTTTAAACTAATTCATAAACTAGTAAACCGGAACAGTAAATCATAATGACGCGTAAGTTTTATGCCTCGTGTACTATCCTTGGAATAATATATGACGTGAGTAAGATTCAATAATGCTCAGATGAGAATGAGTATTTTGACTAATTCATATGAATAGAGCATGAAAACTATTATAATGAAACATGTGCCGATTGGAATCATATTTTTGATAAAAGGAAACTTAGCTTTTATGGCGGTATATTAGTGGTGATCCCAGAGGAGATAATGGAGACGTTGATTGGGCTGTGTCGTTGACCGTTGTCTTGACGAGGTGTCGAAGGTAACGTTTCACATATCCACCCATGCAAACTGTCAAAACACATTAATTACGTGGATGTTTGATGCTTCCTTATGTTGTATAACATGTTTTGTTAACTACTATAAAACAATAAGTAATGATTCTATTCAATAAATCATGATTCAAATAAACATGTATGTGGATAAGACTCCTTTAACTAATAGAGATAAATAGTGCTTTTTAGAGGACTAAAAGATAAAGCTATGAATAAGAAAACTTAACTTTGGTGAAGGGAAAATTGGGCTGAGGAGCGGGATTAGAGAGCTGATGAAGAGTTGACGACTTGACGAGTTTGATCGGAGACGTGACGATGAAGAAGAGCTCACAGGTCCAATTTGGAGATGCGTTTAATCAAGTTGGTTACGGCGTGTGTTATAAGATGATTGCGAGAACGATGCTCGGCTTAAAATGAATGCGAGAACGATGCTCGGCTTAAAATGAATGCGAGAACGATGCTCGGCCTTTGTATTGTTGTGCTGCGTTTGCGTTGCGTACTAGACCTTGTTGGCGTTGACGCCGTCTACAAGCTCGTCTTTTTCGCCTTTTTGGTGAAGGTAATGAGAGAAACCGGAGATGTCGGTTCTTCGAGGTGAGCTCGTTACGTCTTTTGGATCGTAACTAAGCTGACGAGCTCTATCTAATAAACTGCCAAGCTCAAGCTTCTCTAAAGCTGTCGGGCTATGATGGAACTTATGTATAACTCGTCTGCAGTGATCCTTGCGAATTGGGAGCTTATTCCATTTTGTCTGCGGTGATGCCGCGACTCGAAGCGGTAGCATTGTTGCCGTGACGAAGAGGTCGTTCTTTTTTTTTTTTCTCAACATCATTTAGATAGTAGGCTGTGATGCCGTTCTTGATCGTTATTGGATGGATCAAATTTATTTTAGGAAGTGCGGGATCGGAGAGCTCGGCTCTGTTGGCGATGGATGCCATTGATGTTGATAAGCTCGTTGCCGCTTAAGTTGTTGTTCAAACATACTTTTTGCGTTGTTCGATTGCAGATTCTTTTACTGCAGTTACATACTGTTTTTTGCAGAGATTTCTTGTCCAGCAAGTAAATCGTCCATATTGTACCTCTGTTGGAACTAGGTTTCGTCTTACTTTATTTGAGCTCTTGGGTTAACAATGAACATGATCGTATTGTCTTTTTTCCCAGGAGGCATCTCTAATGATCCTTTCTTCAGGTATGGCGTAGTGAAGAGGTAGTTTTTCTCTCCTTTTTTGGATCATGGCTGGTTTGAGATAGTGAGTTGACGAGTTCATGAGGAGGGTCGAATGCCGACCAGACGTCGAGATCTGGCTAGATCGACCATGACGCAAGGGCTTGTCCTTGGAACTTGTATTGACTTCAAATTTGTCTGGCTTGGTTGGATCTATGAACCAAACAATCAATAAAATTGTAAGCATGGGACTGTGTAATAGAGAAGACAGAACTTTAAGCTAGCTAAATAGTCATCTTTGTAGTGCCGAGTAATCAAGCGCCGATCAGAATATTAAATAATTTCGCAAGATATGCCAAGCATGTCGCAAAGTAGTAATTAAATAAGTTATAAAAGGAATGACTAGGTGGAATCTAAGTGCGATGTCATATAAAGAGATTAATTATGATAGAACTTGGATTTAGATACTTATCTTGATGATGTCGTGATATGAACTATGACCGTTAACGATAAACTATGAAACCGTCATTAGTAAGCTTGAGGTCGGTATTCCCGAATTCTTTGTCAAGAAAGAGATTGTAGACAAGCTGAATTCTCTGATTTAGTCATCGTCGAACTTCAGATTTTCAGGTCTATTAGGTTGCCGTGACGTCTTCCCGGGTTGTTAACGTGAGGCCAGATTAGATCTGCGTCCGGGTAGATTTTGACTTAAGTGTGATTGCGAGTTATTATACTCGGCTTTAACGTCAGTGATCTGATATGCCGAGCTGGACACATGGGTGCATAAGATTATCTTTGCCAGAGACTTTTCTTTTTGATGGAGAAGCGAATTGGTGATAGCTAGGAGGGACGGAGGCATCGTCGGCTAGGTCTGAAAATGAAACAAATCCCGGATTCGTTCAAAAATAAAATCCGGTTAGATTGTGTTCATGAAGCATAACGACAATCTTAAACCAAGGTGTTTAATCATGAAAAACGAACATCAAATTGAAAGCATAATTAAGGTCATGAAAGTTTTCGACAATCTATTTACGATGCCAATCGTAAAAAAGTTGGAAATAATTATTTCTCATAGTTATGTAATACGTATAGCAGCAATTTTTTTTTTTTTTTTAATACTAAACAAACCGAACAACTTTTTAATTATGAGTTCATCAAGCGTGATTTTCTTGTTATGAAAAGGTACAAGACTAGAGAATATAGATAGTGATACTTATCTCGATGATGAATTTTTTTTTTTTTTTTTTTGCACCCATCTTTCCCGATAGTTAGCGTTAAGCGATGAGACGAATTGCTCTCAACTCTGCGTATCCGATAGTTAGCGTCACCCATGCTTAATTCCCTTTTGGGTTTGAGTGGAAGCAATGACAGCAATTAGATACGTCGGTTGTAGAGACGAGACGTGATGTGTGGGTATGAGCTTGTATCTTCCTTGAATTATTTTGGTAGAACGAATGAGGTTGGGCAAGAGAGACGTCGTCGAACACGTTATTGCGGTGTTATCATCGAGCATGATTTATGAAAAACTTTTGAAGAAATCCCCACAGTCGGCGCCAATTGTAAGATCTCAACTCGTCTATCCGAAGATAGAAAGAGTTTTAGGGTTTTTCTTAAGAGATTCTTCAAGGTCTTTTAACCTAGCTCGGCGTAGATGACGAGTTTAGGGCCAAATTGGCGTTCCCGATGAATCGGAATAAAAGAAATTAGGTTTTATAGCTGAACCTTGTAAAAGGTTGCCTACGTACCCTTCGGAAAGGGATCAAGCCGTTCGTAGTTCCTTTGTTTTGTGTATGTTTCGATCTCCTTTAACCTGAATACCCTTATTCTCTCATGTCGAGGTTTAGGTCGGTTTACATAGTCGTCTATAGATCGATCTCTTGTAGCCTGAATACCTTCATCCTCTCATGTAGAGATTTAGGTCGACTTTCGGAGTTGTCTCCCTTTTTCTATATCTTTGATATATGATATTCGATCTATGATATTCGATCTATCCTATTCCACTTTAGCCTGAATGCCCTCTTTCTCTTATATAGAGTTTTAGGCCGGCATGAAAAGTTATATTTCTTAAAAAGAAATAGATATTTTCCACAAAAAATAGATATTTTCCTTTTGTGATTATCTTCGAAGATTGTCATTTATCTCCATGGATATTGTAATTATCCATAATAAATGCTTTTTATTTCGGGCCGATCTTATTATCTGAATAGGCCATTCGGAGGGGTGCTAAAACCGACTCCAACGATTATCTTTCGAGAAAATATCTATTTTGTATCATTTCGGTGTATTTTATCAGAATATATATAAAAACTCCAAAATTATAACATTTCTCTTGTTGAAAATTTGAAAAGGACGCATTTGGGTGAAAAGCAATTATTATATAGTAAACATACAACGAATGCGTCCGATGTATGGTAACACAACAACAACAACATGCATGATTGACTTTTGGTAATAGTAAAATAAAATAATACAGCAAAGAAATATGGAACTTACAATTGGAACTTACTATTATCAAACATTAAATTACATTTTGTAGTACCACGGATTATTTTGCATAGAGTAAAACAAAGGTGTGAACTAAGATCCTTTCTTCTATGTGGTTTTGGTGGCTGCTCTGCTCAGAGAGTTCTGAAACATTATAATAGTATATTCATTATTAGTCCAACCACAACGATCCAACTATGATTGTGATCCATGTTATTTTGAATATTTTTATCTATATATTTCTAAACCATTCTAAATATCTGGTGCGATTGATATTTATTTTGAATATTTTTATCTATATAATTTTTTGTTATGATGCATTATGTGAGGAAAATGTATAGTATAATCTTTATAAGTTAATACAAGATAAACCGATATACAATATATCCATAAGTTAATTTATAAAAATTCAAATTTCAATAAAATGTTGATCTAATTAACATTTTGATAAATTATATTTCGATAAATTAATAAAAATGGTAATATTGAGACTTAGTATATATTTTTTGTTTTCTTTTTCTTCAAACTAGCTAATTTCTTTCTTTTTTAGTTTAATTTCTTTTTCTTCACACAATTTTACGATCTTTATTCCCTCTAAGTTAGACACCGATCACACCTAAAATATAAAGTTCTTTGAATGTTACTTCATGTTTCATTACAAAATATATTGATTGGACCTCTCGGAAATTTAATGTTTTGACGTTGCTGTATGTATTTGTATTCTTTTCATTGTCATTGAATCTAGTGACAGATATGATACCTTAAATTGGGACATGTGAATTTTATAGAAACATTTTCTTGCTGCAAACAGTTTGTACATACAATATGAACAGTTTTACTATGTCCCATTTTCTATGATTTGAGATTTGCATATAACAGTCACAAATACTACAAGATCATTTCAACATCGTTCCAACATATAAATTCATAATCCTAATCCCTATATCAAATTATTCTCGTTAAAGCATGTGAAGTGTAATTTATATAATTAATATCAGCAGATTCAAACCATTTGAAACATCGTCTGGTCCAAATCAAATAAATAACATGCTATTGCTATGTAACGATCAACATTTATAGATAGAGGGTGGTGTGAAAATAATTACGTACAGACACTATCCATGTAGCTCTCTTGTTTAAGTAATAATACTCCATGTCGACAAAACTGCACGTTATGCTCCAAACTCCAACCACAAAAGATTAATAAACTTTAAAGTTAATCTTGCTAAGAAAATAATATAATGAAGTGTAATTAAAACTGAACCATATGATGCTCAATGATGTTCATTTCTGATGTCACTTTATTAATGCAATGCCAGTATTGTCTCCTCCTGGCTTCTTCCGTTTGAATTCAAAACTTTCTCATAATTGTTAACAAAAGATTTTCACCTTTTATTGAGCCTCTCTGCTCTCTATACTAAGGAAGCTTTGGTGAAAGCCATGAACCAAATCGGTCAGAACCAGAACTAAACCACATTTTTGCGGAGTTGAAATGATTCATACCACTTGATGCTCGGGTGCTCTGGTTATACCCCCATCAATACTTTGAAATTTGGGGCAAACCACATGAAACTTACAACTCATGATTTATCCCCATCGGATAAGTTTCTATGTTTGTTTCCCCATACGAAGTTTGATTCATGTTTTTAACCCCATTATCGTTAATTCATAACATTTTCCGTCTAATCGTGGTTTAAACCGGGTTTTGGTCAATTAAAACCCTTTTAACCAGTTTAATCAAAGTTTAAAATCAATAAAATACAAACATATATGTCTCATCGTTGTCTTCGACATTTTCCCCCCAAACATCCCAATTTTCATCGATTTAGGGTTTTGAAATCTGAAGATTGCTTTGATTCTGTGTCAATTGAAGGTTATCCTTCTGTTCTGCAAGAATCGACATGATAAACTTGTCAGCAGGTTCGAGCTCGTCGTCTAGAAGGTCACGAGGAAGTAAAGGTGGGGTTCCGACGATTTGTTGGTGTGGGCGTTCTATCCGTGAATTAGTTTCGAAAAAGGATACAAATCCATTTAGGAGGTTCTATAGGTGTGCATATGCTGCAGAACAGAGGGTAAAAATCACATATTGATGAATGCTCTTCAAATCTGTTAATTGAAATCTATGTTTTTCTGACCCATATGATTCTCTGTTTTGCTTTGCATCATGTAGTTGGAGGGCGACAAACATGTTTTTCAGTGGGTGGACGAGACTTTGCTAAACGAGATAAGGTTGGTGGATGTTAAAGCTAAGAAAATTGAAGAAGAGGTTAAAGAGATGAAGATAATCATGGAAGAGAGCATTGAGCTTGAGAAGAATATGTTTGAGAAAATGGAAATGGATTTAGAAGAGAGGATCAGTGAGAGGATTGAGTTGGCAGTTTCGGATGTGAAGTGGAAGCTTTGGAAGACAATGTATGTTCTGGTTTTTATCATTATCATTGGTTTTATCATCATCATTGGTTGTAACAAACTATTGATTCGGAGACGGAAAACGTTATGAATAAACGACAATGGGGTTAAAAACATGAATCAAACTTCGTATGGGGAAACAAACATAGAAACTTATCCGATGGGGATAAATCATGAGTTGTAAGTTTCATGTGGTTTGCCCCAAATTTTAAAGTTTTGATGGGGGTACAACCAGAGCACCCCTTGATGCTCCTGAAAACATGAACACAGACAAAAGCGAACTTAAGAAACCAAACAAGTCCAGCAAGATAAACGCAGGATAACAAATTAAACTAGCTCCTAGCTATTTCAGTACCCTGATAGTCTGATACATAACAATTCGTTGCTGCATATGCCTATTAATACATCAAGCTTTTAGATAATCAGACCCAAAAAGGGACTTAGATACGCTACTTGGAAGAAACTATAGTTCACTGAACATCTCCCTTTGCCATGGAACTCAAAATTTGTGTCTTAACTATGACTGAGATTAGCTTTCCTATCGTAAGATCCTATAATTGGACAGAAACATCAATCAAAAGATGAGTAAATAGCAAGTATCTCGGACTAACATCTTGTTCACAAAAAGAAACTTAACTTTATTGCTCTCTCTCTCTGCCTATGTTCTTTAAATCTAACAGGCTTTAACAACCGACGCTTCTGTCCTAACAATCCAATAGGCGACTCAGAATTAGTGCCATCTACAGTGACCAAAACTGAATTGTTGGAAAATGGGAGGGGCCGCGCGAACGCAGGCCCCCACTGCCACAAATAATGACGCAGGCTCTCCCATTTGGGGAGACCTTAAGCTAAGCATCCCTCCGTTATGTGCAATGGAGGTCACTAGCTTAGGCCACTCTTCTTTTTGATCTAGAGTCGACCCCGTCCAGGTAAGTACCTTTCAACGTTCGACCTTGGTCTTCTTTTATACTACGCCACAGACGAGTGTCCCATTCTCAAGGCTTCCGATGTGGGAGAAGAAATGTTCTCTCGAGTTTAGAGTATGGGCCTATGATTATGATCCGGCCCAAACCCACTTGACTATACATGTCTTGTTTTTCTTGATAACAATCGCTATGGCTGCCTAATTTATTTTGTCAAATTTTTCAAAAAAAAAAACTATGGATGTGGAAATAAGGGGAACATCATTAGTTTGTGGGTTGGTTTAGCCCGCTCAAAAATTTATGTTTGAATTATGTTCCAGATAGCTTTTCGTCCGGTGGTATTGCTTCGTACGAGTCATTGTTTTTCAAAGATGCGATCTTAGGATTGAGATTCGAGAGAAAGACGAGTTTTCGAATTAAATTAATTAAATAATGAGGTTAGATAGTCAAGTTTAACTGAGTTGACAAGTTATATGAACGAGTTTCAAGAAGTTATGAATTAACTGCTTTTTTTTAGTTGAAATAATATGTTTTTATGTTGTAAATATGTTTTTGTCTCGTTTAATTATTTAATGGTTTAGATGTTAGAATAATCTTTTAATTTTTTTTGTTTGTTTTACATTATACTTTTGCAAGAAATATACTAAAATAAAATCATTCTTAATGTTTTAACTAAAACTCCATACGTAAAACACTAATAATAATCAAACAATAAAATTGATCCCACAATCAAAACTAGAACTGTCCAATACTAAATAAAAGAATATTTATCATGTTTCCAATGCTTAAGTAGCTCCTATCAGTGCTGTCCCTGCCTTAAGACTTGGCAAGGGGTATGATTACCTAAAGGAGATGAGGGAATTAAAACATTTTGATACTCTTATTTGTGTCAAAAACTTTTTAAAAAGAGTTAAATCGTATTAAAATAATCAAAACTTATTCTTACATATAAGTCTTTTTGGTCTTACAAACTAACCACGTAACTAGCCCTGCATGTAACCAAGGAGCTGTCAAGCATTTCATAATCAGAGAAAAACGAAATTTAATTTCTTTAGATCTGGGATAAGAACTTATTTTTGGCGTCAACCTCTTTGCTTGACTAAAAAACATCAGCCTCTGTATGGTAGAGACTGAGGATCTTGAGAAACATCCATCTAAAGACAAGGTATAGCAAACGACAGCAACAGCCAAATTCATCTAATCGCGTTTCAAATACGGTTAATCCATAGAGACACCTCAACGTACCCCAGATTTGGAGATGACTTAGTCTAGCTGAACGAGAACTATAACCACGTTCATAAACTTCTTGATCAAAATTTGAACTTTTTGAAATTAGGAGGAGTCGCGCGAACGCAGGCCCCCACTACCACAAATAATGACGCAGGCTCTTCCACTTGGGAAGACCTTAAGCTATGCACCTTTCCTAAATGTGCAATGAAAGTCACTAGCTTAGGCCACTCTTCATCTTGATCAAGAGTCGACCCCGTCCAGGTAAGTACCTTTCACTGATCGACCATCTTCTTACTTTATACAATGCCATAGACGAGTGCATATAGTGAAGCTTCCGATGTGGGAAAAATGTTTGTAGATATTATCTTCACGGTGCTTAACTTAAGGCCCTAATTTTATTCCTTGATGGGCCTCAACTTAAGGCCCTTATCATGACTAATATCTTTCCCAAAGATAACCCATTTAGCTATGTTCCACTCCTCAAGATCAATGTCGTAGCCAATTTTTTTTTTTTAATTAATATATATTATATAAATTAGCCCTAAACTGGGCAATAACCGGGATACATAACCGACCGAAAACCAGAAACAAAATACAGCATAACCAGACCGGAAAGAACCCTAAATCGAAGAAAGAAATCAGATACACATCGGCGACTAATCTAGGGACGATCCGGCGACTCCGCCTCCGATACTCAACGGTTGCGAGTACGGAGCCGCCGGCCACGGACCGAACCGGCAGCACCCGCCGAGACAAGCACCCTTCGTCGATCTCTCATCTCCCTTTCCCGATTCACAGTCCATCTTCCACGGCCCGTCGCGAATTTACCTCGCCGAACGAAAACACAATCTGACGCCGCCGCCGGACGAAAGGGCTAGCAACAGCCGCCGTCGAGCAATCTTCAGACAAGCGTTGGCCAGGACCACCGCTAAGCTCCTCCTCGCACCGCTCCAATCCACCAATCCTCGCACCGACTTCCGCGCATGAGAAAGCTCAGATCTATTCCTCATTTCCGTCCTTCTGCGCTCGATCTACCTCGCCACCGTCCTCAAGCGACACTCCAGACCGGCGACTCACGAAATCTGACGATAAGAAGCCCTCGCCGCCTCTTGCTCCGATGCGAAGAAACCCTTACGGTGCTATCGTTGAGACGAATCCGCGACTCTTCTGGCTCAAATCGGCGACCGCGGCTCACCATGAAGCACCTACGACCACTTGAGGCTTCTCACGGCACCGACGTAGATAGTCGGCCACCGGAGAAGCCTCCAAACCAGCGAAAAGAAAGAAACGAAACCCTTGACTGTCGAGAGAGAAATCGGACGATCGCGTGAGTCCACGCGCGTGTCCGTCTATTTATGTCGTAGCCAATATGCTCGCAGTACTAAACGATTTTCAATTATGCTCCTAAAACTGTTGCGATTTCATTATAAAAATTAGGTCATCTGTACAATAGTGAATAGTGTATTTATATATTAAGAGTCCAAGAGTAGAGTCACCAACTCGAAAACATTACATAAATATTTTTCAGTAATACCGATTTCTACCATGCCACCACCTCCACCTACATTCCACGAAAAATAAATAAATCCATTGGTTGCATTAGAAAATAAAAAATATACATTCAATAAAATAAGATAAAGAGCTTTTGCTTATTCGTTTGTGTGTAAATTATACAGTGACCGGAAAGCAGATAGTGTTTATAAAAAAATAAAAAATAAAAAATTACACAATGTAATTCTCTAGAGTAAATAATAGACAAGAAGATAATGCTTTTCTCTCTTTGTTTAGAAAGAGATTTTTTTTTCTCCGAAAGTTCATCACCTTCTTCTCCGTCGCCGATCTTTCAGAAGGTTGATCTCTTTCGGATTAGGGTTTTTCTCTGATTTCTCCTTCTTCTCCCCTCCCTTTGTTTTGGGTTTTTGGCCGATCGTCTCTGATCGCTTTCGTGTTTATAACTTTCAATAAGGTTTCCGTGTCGCTTTCTGGTGTGCCCCCAGTCGAGCTTCTTTCTGATTAAAATCAGAGCTTTCTTGATCTCCGTTCCCGGCCTTCTTCCTGTCATGAAGCTTGGTGTTCTTTGCTCTCTTTATCGGCGACCTCATGATCTCGGAGTAATATCTCCGTCGTTATGTCCCGCTTTGGCTTTGGGACTTTAATGGCCAAATCCCTCTGTATTTGGCCGGCGGTAGAGCTTCCTTTGCATGGTGTTTTCAGGTTTGAGGATTGAAGATGTCTTCTCTCTGTTGCAGGTTTTCTCTGGCAGTGTCGACAGATCCGCAACGTGGGTTCTTTTTGAAGCAGAGTTGTGGCGTCGTCGTGTCATCCCGGCGGTTTCTGGAAATTGTTTGAGCGGCAGTTGCATGCCGGCGTCTCTCTCGCACGAACACGTGTCCATCTTCAGCCTTATCTCTTCTAGTTGGGCTGCGAGTTGGGACTTTTCTTTTCTCTATTTTGGACCGAAATTGTATTCTCCATGTTGCATTTTGCCCTTCTTGGGCCTATAAAAAGCCTCGTTGACAAAAAATAATAATAATAGACAAGAAATCTTACCAGGACTGTTCTCATCCGGGCCGAGACTTGGACATGGCGTAACGTCTGTAAGGAAAACCGTAATTTTGAGGGTGATTGGCGTTTCTAAACGCGCAGCAACCAACACAGTAAATGGAGATGAGGAAGAGAAGAATGACGACGTTAACTATAGAAAGTTTATGCCAATCGAAGTGCACCGTCACTAAAACGCCAGCTCTACACGAGTCACAGTCGAAGCAGAGCACATTCGCAGCGCTGTTCCACTGGTAACAATCAGATTCTTGTTGTATCGGCCTCTCCATGTTGTATACGCACGACGTCAGTGGTTTGAAGCATCCATATTGTTTCCCAATATAAAACTATTTATTACTACATCCGAAACAATGATATATCCATATAGGTAGTCTAATAGTTTGTGTTAAATTACAACATAGATTAAAAGGAGTACTTGAAGAGGAGACAAGTCCTTGTGGAGATAATAAATAGGAGTCCAAAGAGAGAGCTTAGAACAAGTGAGTGAGCCCAAGAGACATGTCTTTATAGTCAACCAATAATTAGCATCCATAACCCTTGTTTTAAGCCATGGATGATAATCTTCCAGCTTAAACTCTTTATAAACCCTACCAGTCACACCCACACCACCACCATGGATAGTTACAATAAACCCAAAAAGGGTCAAACCCATAAGCGCAACTATGATGAAGACCATGAAGACGAGGTACACCCACAAGACCCAAGCCACGTCACAGCATGCACCTATCAGACCAGCTAGTGACAAGACCAGGATCGCTAGTCCTAAGACCAGAAGTGGCTTATGAAGAAAATGCTTGCATGTTGTCTTGATCTTAGCCATCCGTAGACAAAAAATCATCCATGAAGACCTCCATAAAATCCTCTATCATGTCTGTGAAGATAGACATCATACACCTCTGAAATATCGCATGAGCATTACACAATCCAAATGGCATTCTACGGTATGCAAATGTGCCATAAGGACAAGTAAATGTGGTCTTCTCCTGGTCCTCTGGGTGGATAGGGATCTGAAAGAAACCAGAATAGCCATCCAAAAAGCAGTAGTAAGGATGATTTGCCAAACTTTCCAACATCTGATCAATGAAAGGGAGTGGAAAGTGGTCTTTTCTGGTGGTTGCATTCAACTTGCTGTAGTCTATGCACATCCTGTGACCAATGATTGTCCGTGTAGGAATCAGCTCATTCTTGTCATTCTTCACCACTGTGACTCCTCCTTTCTTAGGAACCACATGAACTGGGCTGAACCAATCACTGTCTGAGATAGGATAAATAATCCCAGCTTGCAGCAGCTTCATTATCTCCTTCTTCACAACCTCTTTCAGGTTAGGATTCAAACGCCTCTGATTCTCAATTGACGACAAGCTCTCATCCTTAAGGTGTATTCTATGCATGCACAAGTCTGGAGAGATACCTGAAATATCATCAAGAGAATAGCCAAGAGCCTTGCGATGCTTGCACAGCTTGCTTAGCAGTAAAGTGAGTTATGTGTTATTCAAATGAGCATTGACAATAACATGATATGTAGAATTCTGACCTAGAAATGCATATTTGAAGCCTACAGGGAGCTGCTTCAGCTCAATCTTTGGAGCCTTTTCCTCGCTCCAACCTCCAGGTGTGGCAGCCTTCTGCGAAACGCCGACCAGCTCCTCTTGAGCTACTACTTGCATTACATGCTCAGCAGAATCCATCAGCCTCAAATACCCAACAGCAGCAGCATCCTCTAGCTCCAAATCCTGCCCAGAGCTCATCAAAGCTCTCTCTAAAGGGTCAGCAGGATGCATATGAGACATAAATTCTGCAGCTAGATTATCCAAGGTGTCCACATAGAAAGTCTGCCCATCGATAATAGGGTGTCTCATCAACTTTTTCATGTCAAAATCCATCACCAAATCACCCACATTCAGTCTAATCTTCCCTCGCTTTACATCAATGATTGCACCAGCTGTAGCAAGGAACGGTCTGCCTAAGATAAGAGGATCCTTAGGTTCTTCGTTGTACTGCAAGACAATAAAGTATGTAGGAATTACACATTCACCAATCTTTACCGGTACATCCTCCAACAGACCTTCAGGAATCCTTCTGGAGCGGTCAATTAGAATCAAATAGATCCTAGTGGGTGTGAAATCTGTCACCCCCATCTGCTTAGCAACTGAATGACAGCGCTGCAGACCTCAGTAATCATCATTACACACTCTTCATCGCCCATGTCAGAAGTCAACATCTTCTTCAAACACCTCTTCATCACTGGGTTGTTGTTGATTGCATCCATCAATGGCATTGGAAGAGTGAGCTTGCTCAGCATAGCCATGTATTTAGCTTTGAACCGTTCAAAATTGGACTGCTTCAGGTTTTTCGGGAAAGGTACCTTGGGTTTATACACCTTCCCAGCAGCAACATGAGCCTTTTTCACTGTTTCAGACTCTGTCCGCGAAGGATGTCGGTCGACACTTGGTTGGTGTCGGTCGACATCGGTTGATTCTCCATTGTTGTCGACTTCACAATCGACCTCGGTCGATTTTTGTTCGTCACGAGCATTCGATGGATTGGGTGTCGGTCGACACCGGGTGTCAGCGTCGATCGACACTCATCTTTCGGCTTCAATTTCTTCATCCAATTCTTCTAACTCCTCGAGTTCCTCAGCACTCACTTGCCTGTTGGGGATAGTTTGCAGCCTTTTCCCACTCCTTAGTGATATTGAATTGCAGTGATGCTTAGGGTTGGTATATGTACTTCCAGGAAGGAATCCGGCTTGCCTCTTAATAGCTCCAGCAGTTTGAGCAACCTGAGTATCCAACTGCTTCATATGTGTGATCAAAGACTCAAACTTCCCATTCAGATCAGTGTAGATGGCATCCATCTTCTTATTGAAGTCCACAGTAGTCTTTGTCTGCCTCTCAAGTTTCTGCTCCATCATAGCTTCCAACTTGCTCTCATGAGCATTAGCAACAGGAGGAGTCTGATAAGAAGATGATCCATAGGTCCTCTGATAGGAGTTGTTCTGCTGAAAAGGTTTCTGGAAACCAACATTCTGACCATATCCAGAAGAGTTTTGATTGCTTGTAAAAGCACTCTTCTGACCACCAATGTAGAACTTGTTACCTTGCTGACTTCCAAACCTGTTTCCTTGAAATCCAGACCCACAAATGTAGTTCACATCCTCTTCTTGGCAGCCATCTTCAGGTTCAATCTCCTCAACCTCTTGAGCAAAGTGGACAACCTTCTTCCCAGTCAGAAAGCTATGAACAGTGTCCATCTTATTCTTCATCTCAACAATCTGGAAATTATCAACTTTTCCACCAGACTCTTTTCTCTTCCTATCAGCATTCTTGGTGTTGTTGCTGCTCACCAAGCTCAATCAATATCCTGGCCTGCTTAGGATTCTTTGTGTTGAAGTTGCCATTGCTAGCAGCATCCAACGCAAACTGGTACCAAAGATCCACACCTCTGAAGAAAGTGCCAGCAGCTGAACTTCAGAGAATCCATGATGAGGACAGTCTCGTTGGTACATCTTAAACCTCACCCAAGCAGCTTTAAGAGGTTCTGTAGGTCCCTGAGTGAATGTCAGAAGGTCTTATCTAAGCTGATCGGAGCGAGCATCATCATAGAAATGCCTCAAGAACTCTCTCTTCACTGCATCCCAAGTGGTTAGCTTCCCAGGTGGAAGTAGCTTAAGCCAAGCTGCAGCCTCTCCAGCGAGAGAATATGGGAAGAGTTTGAGATGCAGAAAGTCATAACCCATTCCATTGTGCTTCATCCCAGTGACGAAGGCTTCAAAATCCTCAATGTGATCCATTGGATGTTCATGAGGAAGGCCAGGGAAAGGATGCTGCCTCACAAGTGCATAATATGCAGTCTTAAGCTCGAACTCTTTCCTTTCAAAAGGAGGAGGCACAATCGCAGACCTGTTGGCGTAGAACTCATCAGGCCTGTTGTAGTCAGCAAGAGTCCTTTCCGGTGGAGGATTAGGTTGTCCATTAGCTCCAGGATTAACCACCTGCCTTTCACCTTGAGGCTGCTCAGGTTCAGGGATCACATTCCCTTGGGCATCAATTCTTTGTCCCTGAGCATTGTAGGCATTATTCTGCGGGTCTCTTAGAACACCTTGAACATCTGGTATCAAAATCAATCAATTCATCATCCTTGAAGTTTTCTTAACTTTTATGTTTGTTCTCTCAAGCCTAGCAAGCTCCTCAAGTCTGAGGTTCAAAAGTTCTTCGTTCGGATTGCTTCTGGTGTGACGGTTAGGCATACACTGATCTCAAAGCTGAAATCTGTGCTTGGTGTCGAGCGACACTGGTTGATGTCGGTTGACACTCGATTTACCTGTCGATTCTTGCAGCAACAAATCAAGCAAGACAAGAGAAAATGTCAGTAACAATGAAAATAAAAACGACTTAGTCTAAATTCTAGAACAAAATCTATTGGCGAACTCAAATGAGTCCCCAACAACGGCACAAAAAACTTGATAGGTCAAGAAATATCCCTATTCTACTGCAAGTGCACAGTTAAGTGATGGTAGTATAAAGAGTATCGTATCCACAAGGACTCAAGTTTCACGCAACAGATTATATGCTTTCAAACTTAGCTAAATCAATCAAGAGAAAACAGAAGACACTTAGCTAAAGGTTTGTTTCAATGGGAGAAAGACGCTAGACTCAGGGTATTCTCAGGAAATCATAAAATGTCAGACACTTAGCTAAACAGGATTCAGGTTAAGCACAGGTTCATGAACTAGAATCACAATATATAATAATCCAAATCTCGCTGCGATTACTATCAATGTCTAACAATCTAACGATTCAAATCTCTTTGAAATCTTAGAGTTCTAGACAAGCATTAATAGCAAGTTCTTAAGTTCACAATTCTCCTAGACCAAATCTCTTTGTATCTAATCAAATTGTTCACACTAAGTGTATTCAGATTATAATTCACACTCTCGTGCCAAATTAACAATCTAAGATCTAAACCCTAGGTGATCAGTCCAGAATTCAGTATTAATCTCAACTTAGGTGATGAACGGATAGATTTAGAATCCTAATCATTCAGTGATCTAACAAAACATGAAATCCTTACGAGAATCCCTAAATCTAACAAAGGTTACTACTCAGACATGATATCAAATGAACAACACATGCTTGAATAGAAAATAAGATTGAATAGATAAAAACAGGGGTTCGAAATCCTTCTCTCAAAGGTTACAAGTAGCAAGAACAGCCCCAAGCTAGAATCTCTCAATCTCCGGAACAAAAGCAAGAATAAAGAACAAGATATAAGTTTCTGCTCAAAAACCTAATTAAAAACCACTAAACACGTCTTGGATCTAAATTAGAATTAGGGAAACTTCTGGGGTAACTTTTCAATTCTTCAAAAGATGTCTTCAATTCTCTTTCGCCATCAGTGTCGACCGACACCAAAATGAATGCCGGTCGACATCACCTCATGGTCGAGACACCAACTTCAGCTCGTTGCACAAATCACCAGAAACATCCCAAAACTCCGCTCTTCGCTCCAAACGCAAGCTTACCTGTAAAAGACTCGATAGAATCGAAAAACCAGGTTAAAGACTCAATATATGAAATTATATCATGGTTGAAAACCTAGAAAACCATGATATATCAGTAGTCGACTCAATCTCTCCGCAACGGATACAATTTGTATTCAAGTGCAGTCCATGACGCTGGAGGTTCTTGCCAGTTGGGAGGGCTCCCTATAAGACTTTCAACAAGAAGAGCTTAAGTTTGGGAGAAAACTTACCAGCCCATATCAGTTTCTGCCAATTGATGTCAATTGGGTTATGCTCTTCATTGTATTCCACGGTAAGGTTTCGTGATGCATAGTAGCCAGATTTCGTGGAGTATTCGCCATTTTCTCTAAAAATCAGATATATTTATCCTCATGATCCAGAGAACTTGGCTTTAAACATAGTATATCCTGTTTATGGTTAGGAAAAATGGTCTCGAGCATTGGAATATTCCAAGAATTGGAACCTCGGGTGATCAGATCTGCAACTACCATATCTCGTGAAGCTTCAGTAGGCGGACCATATGGTTTGATTTGCTGTGTAGGGGAGATCCATGAGTCTTTCCAGATGTTGGTAGATAATCCATTGCCTATTGCTTTTCCGAGATGTTGCTTGAGAAGATCTCTGCCTGCTAGGAGGCTTCTCCAGCCGTGAGATGTTGAAGAAGGAGCTGATGCCTTGAGAAAGCTCTCTTTCTGGCAGTACTTTCCACACAGAATGCGAGAAAGCAGGTTTCCAGGCTTGGACAGGATTTGCCAGGAGAGTTTGGCCAGCAGAGCGATGTTGAAGTTCTGGATATCTCTCAGACCAAGACCTCTATCTCTCTTCGATTTGGTCAGCTGTTGCCAAGAAATCCAGCATATTTTTTCGTTTTTGTTCACTCTCATCCCATTAGAAACGTGTAAGTGTAGATTGTATGCGCTTGCATAGACTAATTGGTAGTAGAAAGCATGCCATGGCGTAAGTCGGAATAGCAGTGAGTACTGATTTCAGCATTGTCAATTTTCCAGCAGGTGATAGGAAGTGTGACGACCAGCTGATTGCTCGATTTTTAATCCGCTCTACAATGTAGGTGAAGAGGTCCTTCTTGCGTCTGCCAAAATGTTCAGGAAGTCCGAGGTACTTACCGACTCCCCCCTCCTTTTCAATGCCTAGCATATCTTTAACTTTGACCCAAATTGCTTGTGGTGTCTTCGCAGAAAAGGTGACAGAGGACTTGCTTGCATTTATGGTTTGCCCAGAAGCCTTCTCGTATTGGTGCAGAATATCTTTCAGCGCTTGTAAACTCTTAGTGTTGGACTTGAGGAAGAACATGGTATCGTCAGCGAATAAAAGGTGATTTATTTTTGGACATTTTCTAGCAATCTTGATGCCAGAGAGATGACCTTGTTCTTGTGCATTCCTACATAGTCCAGATAACACTTCCCCGCAGAGTATGAAGATGTAGGGGGAAAGAGGGTCGCCCTGCCTAATCCCTCGTTGAGGTATGACATTTCCTTTCACTGAATCATTAATAAGGAATGAGTATGATACCGTAGATATGCATTTCATGACCCAATCGATCCATTTGTTATGAAAACCCATCCTCTCTAGCACACATTTGATAAAGTTCCATTCTAAGCGGTCGTATGCTTTACTCATGTCTGTCTTGACAGCCAACGAGCAGTGCTTCTTTTCTTTGATGTTTTCAGATGATGCAAAAACTCATGTGTAATCAACACATTGTCTGAGATGGCCCTTCCAGGAATGAAGGCGGACTGAGTCTCAGAGATTATCCCATCTAACACTGATTTCAGTCGAAGTGTCAAAATCTTGGAGATAATTTTGTAGTGGACACTACAAAGTGCTATAGGTCTGTAATCAGATATAAGTTTTGGACTCTGAATCTTAGGGATTATCCTAATATGCGTTTTGTTTGAAATGTTTGACATGTCGCCTGAAGAGAAGAAGCTGATGATCTCAGAGATGACAGTTGCACCTGTTGCCGCCGAGTTTGTCTGAAAAAAACTGGCTGGGAAGCCGTCTGGCCCGGGAGCCTTGTCTGGGTGTATGGCAAAGAGTGCGCTTTTGATTTCAGATGGGGTAGGCAAGGCAGTAAGGAGCTCGTTTGTAGCATCAGAAATGCAAGGTGATAGGGCCCGCTTAACAGTATCTGTGGCATCTTCCATTGAAGAGGTAAAGATAGCCTGGAAGTATGAGGTAATTTTTGTAACTATTTGCTCTTCCTCGTGATAGACTTCTCCATGGCTGTTCTCTAATAATGAGAAACGGTTTCTAGCTCTACGGCCCTTTGAAACAACATGGAAATAGCTAGTGTTTCGGTCTCCCAATGTTAGCCATAATAACCTGCTGTGCTGCCTCCAGAATTCTTCTTCAGCTTTATAAGCTGAGAGAAGTTCACGGTTTAGGTGAGCAATGATTGAGTCATCTGTAGAGCTACCAGACATAGCCTCATCTAGGGACAGTCGGAGTTTATCAATTGCCTTTTTGCTGTTTATGTAGCTTTCTCATGACCAGGCTGAGATCTCTTTGCGGCAGTTTGAAAGCCGGTTTCCACTTATAAGCTATGATCTGAGTCCCAAGTAGACTTGATTAGCTTTGTGACCTCTTTGTTATTTCTTAAACGTCTGTCATACTTGAATAATTTGGGAAGTTTATTTTTTTATAGAATCAAAGACAGATATGAGGGGTCTATGGTCAGAGCCCTCATACCGGAGATAGTGGCTTCGTCCCGAAGGGAATAGGTCGTACCATGCACTGTTAGAGATTGCTCTGTCAAGGCGAAAATGGACCATGTGATTATGTCTTTTTCCCCGCCATGAGAGGAAATTGCCCGTGTGCTGGAGATCAAAAAGATCGTTCTGATCCAGAAAGTTATGAAAAGCAGAGAAGGTACTCTCAGCTCTGTCTCGTCCCCCTGATTTTTCGTGGTTGCTTAGAATTTCATTGAAATCACCTGAGAGGAACCATGGTTTGCCGTTTGTAGGATTCAGACTTGATATTTGATTCCAGACTGCTTGCCGTTTAGATATATCAGGCTCACCATAGACGAAGGTGGTATTAAAGCTGTCTTTCTTATATGTGATCAGCGTGTCAATGAAATTGTTCGTTGAGGATAAGATTTGGATAGATATTTCTTTCTTCCAGAAGAGAGCCAAGCCTCCACCTCCTAGGCTGTGTGGCGGTACTAAGAAATTTGATTCATATTACATCCATTCCAATTCTTTCAAGACATAATCATTGGGGTTTTTTTTTGTTTCTGACAGGAAAAGAACATCAGGGAACATTTAATTATGAATGTCCCTTAACCGCTGGACTGTTATGGGATTCCCCAAACCACAACAGTTCCAGCTCAAGAAGGCTAAGAAGGCCGAGGAGATTGTCGGTGAAAATCCACCTTTTTCTTGTTTGTAGCTGGGATTAGTTTGATAGCAGGATCCGATGGAGCGTTGTTTACTGGATTATTAATCTTAGCTGCTTCAGAAGTTTGTCCAGTTTCCACAGAGGTACGCCGGGGTGATCCTTGAAGCAAGGCCAAGTTCCTCATTTTTGAACTTGTTCCTTTGAACACCCTAGGACTTATGGATATGGCTTTTGACTTTGGAGGTCTTCCACGCTTCTTTTTATTATTGGAGCTCATGCGAGTGGGATCATTTGGTGAAGTAGCAGGCTCAAGCGAATTCCTAAGGAGCATGGAAGAGAAACTCACTGCGTTGTTAGCATGGAGTTCAGAGTTAACCAGTTGTTTGGTCGTTGCAGCAATGATTCCGGCTGTTGTTTCAGCCACCAGTCCATTCTCCTCACTTTGTTGCACCCTCATTCTCCTTGCAGCACTTTCAGCAGGATCATCACAGTTTATATATCGGAGAGTAACTTTGTGAAGGTCAGCCATAACCTCCTTCGTTGAAGGGATAAGCGGTGGGGATGGAAAGTCACATATTGCGAGATTTCTTCCCACGGGTAGACGGGGAGATATGTGGGAGTCAGTGTAAGTATTATCTGCGGGTGTGGGAGGATGAACACACTCTCTCCACTGAACTTGGGGTCCTTATTAGAGTCGCCTCTGTAGTATTGCCGTCTCCTAAGAGGGGAGGCTCTACGGTAGTTAGGATTCTGAGGCGTTTCTCTTGTCCTGGTATACTGTGGTGATGTAGACTGATATTTTGAAGACTGGTTTTTTGAGCCATCTCTTGGCTGTAATTTATGAGGAGAGTCAGAGTGACTTATAGCTGGGGTAATCTTATTCTTCAGAGGGCGTGAGTGAGTTGAGATAGCCGAGACACGTTCACCAAAGGGCCTACCATGGCGGTCCACTCTACTTCCAAAGTCTGAGTTCTGCGCATAGTGGTTTACTTGATGGGATGAGGCTGTACCTGTAATACTCCGTAGAGGTTTATGATGGTGAGACAAGGACCGATCTGAAGGGGGGGGGGCATGAGTTGAAAGGGACATAAGCTTAGCTTGTTCAGATCCTTGATAGATAGGGCAAGAGCGGTCTTCGTGGTCCAGTCTGTTACATATAGAGCAGTGGAGCTCTAGTAATTCATATTCCAGGGTGACCAAGGTCTCTTCTCCACTGGAAAACTCTATGATGGTTTCCTTTATCAGCGGCTTTAGGCCATCTAGTGATACCCGCATACGGGGCGAGGTCTTTGTTAGCTCATAGTCCTCCAAGGTCCCTAACTCCTGGCCGATATTATAAATCATTTTCTCATGCCAGAAGTGTAAGGGTATACCTTTCAGTCTGATCCAGAAAGGGATCTGGGAAGGGAATGACGAGGAGATAATAGGTTCCCAACGTTGAAGGATTAGCATCCAATGGTTGAAGTGATAGGGTCTGTTGTTGAGAACTTGGACCAGATCTTCCTCTAGGGTAAAGCGGAACTGGAAACAGCTGTGTCCCAGGTCAGAACCCTCAGCTGCACCTTTTATCTTCCATAGCTTTGGGAGGGCAGGGATGAGAGACATGATGCTTTGCTCCTTCGGGTTTGTGAGTCGGCCTATGAGGGTAAGCGAGTTATCCATAATAAGTTTAGATGTATCCAGATCTGGTGCTTTAATCCGCATGCGAGGTGGGCCTGAAGTGTTAGCCACCATACCTTTTCCTTTCTCAGCGATGGAGTAGCATGAAGACATGTTTTTGAGTAGGCTTGCAAAGGAGAACTATCTAGTTGCACTGGTGAGGATTAAAGTCGACTCTACAAGTCAAACAGAGGAAGCACATGAAGTAGATGACACCAAATTTGAAAGGATTGGAGTTCACAGCTCAGATGGAAGAGTCTTGGGAAGATACAGTGAGCAGAGGAGAAACCACCATAAGCAGAGTATAATGTCAATGCTTATCGGTGCGTTCTTTGATACCAGGAGAGGAGCTCCGCCGGTGTTTGAGAGGCGAGAGAAACCCTCCGACGTTAAGTCGGGGGTGTAGGTTTCTGGTTTCCCAAAACCAGAAGTTGTTCCAAGATGGAAAAATTCCTAAAAGGGAAATAAAACAGGGTAGTTGGTCTAGGATGTTGACAATGCAGAGATTTGAAAAGTATCTTGAGAAGAGTGCCTGGGAGCTCTTTCTCTCTCAACTTTCTCTCTACAATCGAAGTAGCCAACATCGAAAATGTTGATGCCTTATCTACCAATGCTTAATCACTATTACATAAAATCGTATGTGGTAAATGCTTGAAATAGAACGTTTAGTTGTTCACCGTGAGTCCATCAGTATCTTGGATTTGTATCATTTGATCGCAAAGCCTTGGTTACTAAACAAAACTCTTAAAAGAATAATATTATTATTATTTTTTCAGTTTAATTGGCTGCTTTATCATTTTATTTTTCTATACTTAGTTTTACTTTTTGATTTTTGACTTCACTCGATCTGGTTTTTTTGATCATTCACCATTTCCTTGTATCCGGTTTATTCACATTCTACTGAAGCAAGCACTTCTCGTTTTGCAACAAATGACTCTGGTATTTCATTATCATCCTCTACATTCTGTTTTGTTGGAATCCTAACTGTGTCTAATCATACTCTAAGTACTGAGACATGAATAATAGACTCCGCTGCTACTCATCATGTCTCATATAATCGCAATTTTTTTTGTTTCACTTGACACCTCTGATCTGATGATAGTGCTATGCACTTACCAAATGGATCGATAATAAGAATAAGTGGTGTGGGATCAATGCAAGTAAACAAAAAAATTATCCTCAACAATGTGTTATTTATCTCTGAATTCAGATTGAACCTGATCAGTATCAGTTCTTTGACTATTTCTTTAGGCTCTAGAGTTATATTTGATCTTGCTTGTGAAATTCAGGATCCTACCGAGGAGTGGACGATCGTACAAGTTAGGCGTGTTGCTAATCTTTATGTATTGGATATTCAACCATCTTCAGTGGCAGTGAATGTAGTAGTGGATATTAGTACTTGACATAAGAAATTAGGTTATGCATCATTCTTCCGTCTATATACTATTTCATAAGCTTTGGGAACAACAAGATTGAAGAATAAAGTTTCTGCTTATTGCTATGTTTGTAACTTAGAAAAGCAGTAGAAGTTATCTTTTCCTTCTCCAAATCATATGAATAATTCGACATTTGAATTGTTACATACTGATATTTGGGGGCCGTTTTCAGTTAAAATATTTGAAAGTTTTTGATATTTCTTAACAATAGTGGATGAGCATTCTCAATCCACTTGGATATATTTGTTAAGAACGAAGAATGAAGTCACTTCTGTTTTTCAGCTTTCATTACACAAGTTGAGAATAAATACAATGCCAAAGTCAAATCGGTTAGATCATAAAATGCTCATGAGTTGCGGTTTACAGAGTTTTATCAACATAAAGGAATTGATGCCTATCAATATTGTCCAGAAAATCTAGAGTAGAACTCAGTAGTTGAGAGGAAGCACCAACATATACTAAATGTTGCTCGAGCTCTCATGTTTCAGTCTCATATTCCATTGTCCATGTGGGATGATTGTGTCCTGACTTCGGTTTTCTTGATCAACATGACTCCTTCACTTCTCTTAATTAATAAGACACCTTATGAGATCTTAACTGGGAAGCTACCTGCATATGATCAGATCAGAACTTTTGGTTGCTTATGTTATGGCTCAACATCATCAAAGTAAAATAATAAGTTTCAACCAAGATTAAGGGCTTGTTTGCTTCTTAGGTATCCTTCAAGGTATAAAGGATATAAGTTGATGGATTTAGAATCAAATGCAATTTTCATCTCCAGGAATATAATTTTCCTTAAAACATATTTCCATTTCTCAAGTCTCAAGTTTCGGTTCCTATCCGAGACTTCTTTACACCATCTTTGTCTCCCGGTAACAATAATTCATCTCCAAAAATTCTCATCTTCTAACATTCCACCAGAAATTTATTCACACCGATTAAAGAAACCACCATCTCATTTGAATGATTATCATTGCTATTCTATCAACTCTGATATCATTCATCCCATTTCTTCTTCACTTTCATATTCCAAAATCAATCCTTCTCATTTATCTTTCATCAACAACATCACTAAATTTTTTGTTCCTCATACATTCTCTGAGGCAAAACATTCAAAAGAATGGTGTGAAGCTGTTGGTAAGGAACTTCAGGCAATGTAAAATACCAAGATCTTGGGAAGCAGAGAGTTTGCCTCTGGGAAAGAAACTAGTAGGCTGTAAATGGGTTTTCACTCTAAAATTTCATGTTGACGGTAGTCTTGAAAGGTATAAATCTCGGTTGGTAGCTAAGGGTTTTAGACAGAAGGAATGGTTAGATTATAAGGAGACATTCTCACATGTTGCTAAACTGACCACAATTAAGATGTTATTGAAGATTGCAACATCTAAGAATTGGTCTTTGAAGCAACTTGATATCTCCAATGCGTTCTTAAATGGGGATTTGGATGAGTTGATTTATACGAGATTACCATATGGTTATGCAGAAAGGAGAGGAGTATATGTACCAAAGAGCGCAGTTTGTCGATTAAAGAAGTTAATTTATGGTCTTAAGAAATCCTCCACACAATGTTTTCTCAAGTTTTCTGGATCTTTATTCTCATTGGGGTCTACCAAAGGTGAAGGAGATCACACTTTGTTTGTTAAAGATTGTGATCATGGTGAATTTGTTGATGTCCTAGTCTATGTTGATGATATAGTCATCGCAAGTACTAGTGACAAGATTACAGATATGGTGACTGATAATCTGCAACAACGATTTAAACTAAGGAATCGTGGTGATAATGTATTTTTTTGGGTTTGAAAGTTGCTAGAACGTTAGCTGGAATATCTCTATGTCAAAGGAAATATGCTCTAGAGCTTCTCACTTCCACTGATATGCTGGCTTGTAAACCATCTTCTACAACAATGGTTCCAAACCTCAAACTATCCAAAGATGATGAGGATTTACTTCCGGATAGAGAGATGTATATGAGTCTTGTAGGCGACTGATGTACTTGATTATCACACGTCCTGACATCACATTTGCTGCCAACAAATTGTGTCAGCACTTGGCTGCTCCTAGAACATCTTATCTACAAGCGGTTTATAGATTTTTTCAGTACATTAAGGGAACGGTTGGACATGGTCTCTTCTACTCTGCATCATATGAAATTTCACTCAAAGGATTTGCAGACTCTGATAGTAGAAAATCGACTACATGCTTTTGTATGTTCATTGGTCCTTCCCTTATATCTTGGAAGTCTAAGAAGCTTAACACAATCTCTTTATCCTCAGCAGAAGTAGAGTATCATGCTCTTTCCTTAGCTTCAAGGGAAATGGTTTGGTTGATGAAGCTACTGGGAGATTTACGAGCTGTATCTTTTGATACACTTGTTCTGTTTTTTGATAGTACTGCAACTATCTACATTGCAACTAATCCTTTCTTTCACGAGCGTAACACATCGAGAATGATTGCTATTATGTTCGTGAGCGACTTGATAAAGGTGTTTTGAGAACTCTTCACGTCAAGATAGAGGATCAAGTTGCAGACTTACTCAATAAACCATTATTTCCCATACCATTTGAGCATTTAAAATCCAAGATGATTCTTCTTAGAACATCTACATTGGTGAGATACCTATGGGTTTCTCATCAATATAGCACTAATATTTTTTATAAGAAACTTTTTGAGAAACTCATCTTAAAATTATATTTTCATTGGTAAAAAACCCTATAAGTATTTAATTAATATAATATTAATATTTTTAATATAAATATCTTTTATATTTTATATCTCAATAATATTATTTCAATGTAAGAAATGTTATGAAAAAATGAAATTTATATATAAGAGAAAATAATTTTATTCTAAATATTATATGATTATTAACTAAAATAAAATTAATTTAGTATTATGTATTATACTAAGCTTAACTAACAACAATTTAAAATAATATTAATATATAATTTAAACTTATGCATAATGGAGCTTGAAATATAGATAATTTAATTTTATGATATGTAAAATAAAAATAAAAATAAAAAATAACAACATATAAATATTTAATTAGTATTAAAAATAATAGAATATTTGATTTATCACAAAACAATTATAAACTAGTTATAAAGTACCATATGTAAAAAAAAAAGAGTTTTTCAAGGGTTCTTATTTGAGAATCATTTCTAACCAAAATTTCTTAAATACTATTTATAATTATTTTTATTTAATTTTAATGAGAATTTCTTGTTAGGAATCCCAATTGGAAATGTCTTTAATATCTTTAAACTTGAAGAAAAATATTGGAGTCATTATAAATAACCAGTATTTGGTTTAGATGTATATGTCGGTTTTCCCTTGAAAAATATATGTCGTTATATCCGGTTTAGATTATATATACATTGTACATGTATGTTTCATTCAATAAGAGAAATCGATCTATTTGAAATAGTAACAAACTCTTTCTACTGTTCTTGATCATTAATAATGACTAACGATGGAGAAAACTATGAACTCGTGATGCAGTTCATAAATCATAAGATAGCTAAATCTAAATGATCCTTGGACCGCCATGGATGAGCGTTCCAACGCAGTGTATGAACGTGTAGCTCAAGTCAAGTCGAGAACGCACTACAAGCTGTACCCTTACTTCTAATTATCTTTAGGATGGATCACAGGCCCCTCTGATCACAGGAAAATACGGGCCCAATGTGGGCCGCCCAAATAGTACTGAAAAAGAAAATTCTCGGTTAGGGCTAGGGTTTGCTCGATCTCCTCTACCACTATATATAGACGCTATACACTACCTTGAGTTGGTTATATCGATTTGGTAGATTGTTCCTTGTTCCATCGCTAAGTTTCCATCACGTCGATTGGTGTCATAGCCATGCTAATTCTTGTCTTAGGATAATTTTGCACGGCTCTGATACCAATTGATGCAATGGAAACATTGATATTGCCCTATTTATAGCTCCGACGAAGAATATTTTGATGGTTCTTTTCTGTAATCGGGTCATGTCATCTTAGAGCAAAACAGTTTCACAATTTAGATCAATCGTATGCAAATTTCATGTGATTTTCTGTGTTCTGAGAACTGACAATATAGATTTGATAAGGTAATTTCATTACTGGTTCTTACTTCTTACATATATTTTGGACTTAGCTATATGTTTACATTAAGAACATGCTTGTTTGTCACTTGGATAGCAGAAGGTACTGTCTGCTTTTGGTTTTAGCTTTTATGTTTGTATGTTCTGGTCATTGAGATATCATGTTAGTTGAGATCTGTACACTTTGAGATGATTTGGATGGACAAATCATATGAAATAGGCTGCTTATTGGGCAATGCATGGCCAACAACATCAATTAGTTGCAATGTTTCTGTCAGAATTTATCTTGTTTAGATTGTTTACATATTTTATTTTCATATCCTGAGCACAAGAACACAAGAATAGAAAGTGTATATATGGACCAATGGCTCTCACTTAATAATCCACATAGGGACTTAGAAAAATAGACATTTTCCAGTCATTGTATATAGGTTCTTCATCGGTATATGTCAATGGTCTCAAAAGCACTGTGGTACCATATACATTATTATTGTTGTGCTTTCGTTAAAACTTTTGGCAAAGATAGTTAAGACCATTGAATCTCTAGAATTATTAGTTGCCATGATTTCCTCTAGTAAGCTTCTTTCTCATTCTAGTTGCAGAGAGTCAGAGAACAATACTGAGGTTAAGCAGGAGGGACTATTCAGCTACATCAAGTTTATTGCTTTGCATATTGGTAGACTACATGATGATGTATTCGATTGCGTCTACATCCACATGGTCATCCTCTGCTCAAGAACCATTCTATTCTGTATAAGACTTAGTACTTCAAAGAAAACTGATTCTTTGTTCACTTCCAGAGGCTAAATAATACAAGCTTCCACTTTTGGACTATCATTGTTTACAATGAGTTTCTCCAATGATCTTGTGTTACTCATGACTCTGGTAACAATCACTCTTATAATACCATCTGAAGAAGTGAAGAAAGAACTAGAGAGGCAACTCAAAGCTATCAACAAACCTGCAATCAAGAGTTTCAAGGTTGGCCTAATAGCATGTCATGTTCTTACATTTTGAATCATTTTCTTTCTATCCATCACTTCATATCAGTGCCATATTTGCTTTTGAACAGACTGAATAGGGTGATATATTCGATTGCCTTAACAATGTCGACATTCACAAACAACTAGTCATTGATCATCATCTGCTCAAAAACATCTCTGTTCAGGTGTTTGCTTTCTACAATCTTTTGTATCAAAGTTGAAGCTCTTTAACGAATGATTGAATTTGTGAACGCATTTGCGTATATGCAGCTGAAGCCAACAACTACACCTGAATGGATCACAAGCAATAACATTTCATGGAAAGTTGGTTCCTTTCAGCTGCTGCAGAAGGGCATAAGTTTTCATGCACATGAAATCGTAATTGTTAAAAGGGGAATGACATTGATTTTAGTGGACATCATGTAAGAACCCCGTACTTTGCAAGTATAAAGCACCATCTATCAATGCGTCCATTTTCTTATTTTCTTTGATATATAAATAAATTGTAGTTTGCAACGGTGGACTATGGATGTAGGCATATAGCTCTATTTCTGGAGTAAAAGAAATCTTAACCTCTGGGATCTACAAGTGTCACAAGATCAAGTTAGTCTTGCAATTTTTAAGATTTTGTTTCACCCTTGTGATGCATTTTATGAATAATATGTTGAGAATGTCCTGAAATCAATTGTACTTACTCTTATTAAAGTTGTAAATAGTAAAAGTTTGTTTCTAAAACAATACATAATTGAAATTGGTTAATCTATTTTTCGATCTGATTTATAATAATCTAAATATAAATATTTTTTAGACTATTGCCGGTGGTCCTTATAGAGGTGAAGTTTCTGGTTCTTTTGCCATTAATTTTTATTCCAAAAGAGAAAATTGTTTGAAAAAAATATATATACAGGTGAGTGAGTCCACTGCTCTACCAAGATCACATTCACTTAAAACTACATATTGTCTCTAGTGATCTCTTCTCTCAAGTCATTTTTGGATATTCATCTTTCTAAAGCCTGGAACATGATCATGACACTGGAGCTTGCCAGCTTGGTGGTTTGTATTTGGGGGTGAGAACGTTGGGTACCGTATTTTTATAGAATACAGAAATTTTTAATAAATCGGGCCAATATTTTTCTAAAACTATATTACCATATTAAGTATACCTTTAACCTTTCATTAAGTATTTATACATAGGTTACAAATAGTTTCTGTGTACAGTCTATTGACAAAGAAGAGTCCATTTATGGGCAGTGGGCATTTCACAAAGGAAGGTTTCAGAAAGCAGACTTTATAAATGGTATCCAATTCATTGCTGGTTAGGAAGAAGTTTAATTAGATTCCACAAATCTACACTATAAAGACAAATAAGTGCAGTCCAAATTGTAATAAGGCCAAGTCTGTTCATGATGATGATACTTGAATAAGAACTATTTTCTGTGGAGGTCATGGAGGTTGCACAAGACAACTAATTATGATCTGAGTAGTTAAGTTTTTTTAAGAATTTTAGCTATAAGAGAAATTCTAAAGATCTTAAATATA
This sequence comes from Orychophragmus violaceus, assembly GCA_030180135.1. Lineage (NCBI taxonomy): Eukaryota > Viridiplantae > Streptophyta > Magnoliopsida > Brassicales > Brassicaceae > Orychophragmus > Orychophragmus violaceus. The sequence continues at coordinate 100,704,113 of CM058233.1, read as the reverse complement.
TCCAAGCATTTCTTATGTTTTTATGAATAATCAAGTGTTAGATTTTCTGTTTATTTGGGAAAAACTGTGCAGCATCACTTAACTATAGCCAAGCTGAAAACGTGACTATGAAATCATCATCATTTATCATCGTTCCTAATATTAACATAGATGTCCCTTCACATAATGATTAGTTAACCATAAATGTGTATTCTACTGTTGTTAGTGCTTTCATCATATAGTTTATTATGTTAATCTCATAAGGCTTCAAGCCTCTTTGATTCCAAGATTAAGGATCTGAACTGCTAATAAACATAGGACATCTATATAGATGTCTATAAGCATCAGCTAGTTACGTGCACAGCGAAGTCTACGAGGACCCCCCGTCTCACCACTAAATAAGAGAGGAGCTTGCGCATATCAGCATCATGCATAAAAGTCATTGGGGATGAGACAAGTCAGACGTTATTACTCCGAATCCAATATTATGTAGGCTATCATTGAACTAACTAACCGAAATACTCGGTAACCGAGCAAGCCCACTTTGACGGAATTTATTCTCTTTCAAATTCCCCACATTTATTGTCTCCTTTTAAAATACCAACGAACTATGGACTTGTGGACCTTCTTTCCAAATCAATGTTGACTTACGTTTTTGTTCTGATGCAAGTCAAGGATTCCTTCTTCCTTGAGTTTTTGTTTTTGTCGGTGACGACCAAGTCAACGATAACCAGATTATTTCTCATATTATTTCATATTTCATATTTATCGTATATTCTGGCTTCGAATGGTACTACGATTCGGTTGTAGTGTGATAATTCTAATCATGATCTACCACACTGAATGGTATTCCGTTTTGACAGTGATGCGATTCATTTACTTTTATAAAGTGATTAGTTTTTTAAAAAATTATGCATCACTCAAATCGCACAAAAAACTGCGATTGTGGTGCGATTAGATTTTTTTTAATTCTATAATTTTATCCTATTACTACTATTTACATTAAATTTTGTCATTATTAATTAAAATATATTATTTCATTAATTTCGTTTTCATTTTCACAAAAATTGGAATTTTGCGGTTTTGATGGGAATACGGAATGTTGCGGTTTTGACGGAAAAACAGAATTTCACGGTTTTGGCGGAAAACGAAATTTTGTAGTTTTGGCGAAAAACAGAATTTTGCGGTTTTGACGGAAAAACTGAATTTTGCGGTTTTGACGGGAAAACGGAACTTTGCGGTTTTGGCAGAAAAATGAAAATTTGCGGTTTCGGCGGGAAAATGGAATTTTGTGATTTTGACGGAAAACAGAATTTTGCGGTTTTGGCGGAAAAACGAAATTTCGCGGTTTTGGCGGAAAAAGGATTTCACGGTTTTGGCGGGGAAACAGAATTTTGCGGTTTTGACAGGAAAACCGAACTTTGCGGTTTTGGCGGGAAAACAGAATTTCACGGTTTTAGCGGAAAAACAGAATTTTGCGGTTTTGGCGGAAAACAATTTTTTTTGCGGTTTTGACAGGAAACTGAAAATTTGCGGTTTCGCGACAAAAACACTAAATTTCATTTTCCCGCCAAAATTCTGTTTTTCCGCCAAAACCGTAAATTTTTATTTTCCGCCAAAACCGCGAAATTCCATTTTCGGCCAAAACCGCAAAATTATGTTTTCCGCTAAAACTGTGAAATTCCGTTTCCCACCAAAACCGCAAAATTTTGTTTTTTCATAAACCGCAAAATTATGTTTCCCGCCAAAACCGCGAAATTCCGTTTTCCGCCAGAACCGTGAAATTCCGTTTTTCCGTCAAATCTCCGAAATTCCATTTTTCTGTCAAAACTGCAAAATTCCATTTTCCCGCCAAAACCGCAAAATTCCATTTTCCCGTCAAAACTGTAAAATTCCATTTTCCCGCAAAAAATGCGAAATTTTTGTTTTTTCTGCCAAAATCGCAAAATTTCCGTTATTCCCCGAAAACAGCAAAATTCCGTTTGACCAAAAATATAATTTTAATTAATAAATAAATTAATAATATTAAGATGCTTTTTTATCATAATCATATCTAAATCACTTTTTCATTCAAGAATGTAGGATAATCGCACCCAAAACATAACTTCATTCATAATTTTAACCAATCACATTGTTTTCAAAACACATCGTTCCCATATACAAATCGCAGTCATACTTAAATCGAAGTGCAATTCGGGACCTCTGTCTAAGTTTTTTTTTTTTTTTTCTCTCGAGGATAAAGTTTCCTACAAAATGAATACTTGAAAATTCAAAAAACATGATGGGATGTGTTTTCTAATGGCTTTCCTAAACTCAAGTCAGTAACAATTAAAGAAAAAAAAACATGATGGGATGTGTTTTTCTAATGGCTTTCCTAAACTCAAGTCAGTAACAACTAAAAAAAAATTAAAGAAAGACCACAAAAACGGTGTTGGATACCGAAAATAATTGGAGAAACATAGGAAATGATGATGCAAAACTTTACCGTGGATCAGTGAAATATCGACTCTAAGAGTGTGATTGGATAACCTAAATACAGGGAAGGGAAACTGATGAATGTTTTCCCTCTAAATTCCATCAGCTTTCCACTAATCAATAGAAAAAAGAAAAAAGAAGGGAAAAAATCCCGCTGAATTCAGCTGGATAATTAAATAAAAATTTAAAGTTTTCCACTACATAATTTAAGAAAAATAAAAATCCCACTTAATCGGATTTGTTTTTTTTCTCTCTTTCTTTTTTGTTTTTCTTCTCTCTTTCACTACATATACCAATCACACCCTAAATTTTGAGTGTAAAATGGGGTTTCGTCTCTTATGACCTTAATTGGTAAAATAAAATCTACACTACCCCTCCTTAATCCACAATACCCTTCTCATTAAAATGAGAGTGGACAATTACTCTTCAACCCTTATAGATTGAATTTAAAAAAAAATAGAATTGAATATTAAAAATGGGATTCGGGTTGGGTCTCATTCGGGTTGGGTCTCGTTGGGTGGGGGGATTATTAAAAAATTAAATATTAAAAAATTGAATATTGGCATCTCTCTCCTCTCTCCTCGCTCTCCACCAGCTCGAGAAAATCGTGCTCAGCTCTGTCGGCTTCGGTCGTCGAGATTTACCTCGATTTTCTTCGCCTCCTACACCGCCGTCGACGTCTCCTTCGCCGCGCCGTAGCCGCATTCTCATCCAAATCGAGGTTTAACTGTTTATTTGTAGATTAGTGGATTAGTCTCCTCTTTAAGAATCGATTTCAAATGGGGATTGTAATTGGGATTTGATGCTCGCACACTGGTGATTAAAGAATGTTTGTGGGTTTATTATGAGTCCAAATTGGTTAGAGATGCATTGCTGTGGTTGAATCATTGAATTGAGTTGCTTTTTCAGAATTGAATTGTCTTTCGGGTTCATGCTCAGTTCGTAATAGTATAACTAGCTAAAACCAGTAACACTGGGAAATGTTGTATAACTGTGCACAAATTACTGTTTTGATTGAGTTTCTGGGTATTGTTTGGCAGGTTAAAATGATCAACAACGTCAGCATACATTATAAATTCGAAGGTCGCATTTATGGTCTAGTGTTTAAGGCATCAGTTGAGGAGATAACAATGTCGATGGTAGAATCTAGGTTATACAATAAGCTTGGTTTGGATGAAACCAAGGTTAAATTCCAACTGAGTTACATCCCTAGGCTGGCTGGGTGTGAGGAACAGTCGTATATTTGTGATGATGAGGAGTTTTTTGTGTATCTAACGCATGTTGATAATGAGAATCGTCGATGTGTTTTGTATGTGGAGGTGTTGAGTACACCGGAACTTCCCGAGCAACAGTCGAGAGCGGGAAAAAGCTCTTACGGTGAGAACTATGAAGGAGAAATAGGGCATGATGCCATCATGGTGTATGTTGACAAGCAACAAGAGAACAAAGAAAAAGAAGATGAAGAATTCGAAAATGATGGAGATGCTCTAAAAAATGATGGAGATGCTCCCGAAAATGATGGAGATGCTCTAAAAAATGATGGATATCCCGAAAATGATGGAGATACAGAGCGTGTTGAACATGAGGGCAACGGTAACGATTCATCAGATTTGCGTGATGAGTATGTGGTGGAACCACCTATTGTTGCTGTGTGTAGTCCGACTTTACCGCCATGGGAAGACGGTTTGAATTTGAGTCTTGGTGTAGAATTTCCAAACAAGGAGGTTTTAGCAAAGTTGGTTCATAGAGGCGCATTTGTTGAATCTTTCGGCTATTTTATACAAAAATCCGATTCTCAGCGGTGGGTAGCTAGATGTGCTCAACGAGGCTGTAATTGGAGAGTACGAGCAGCAAGGGTCACAAACTCCGAAACTTTCTCGATTAGAACGTACACGAAGATGCACACATGCAGCCGTACTAGTCAGAGTGAAGAAGGCAGGGAGAAGAGGAAAGGATCATCAAAACTAGTTGCATCTCTATTGAGTGAAGAATATCCAGGGAAATACGAGACTCCAGCACCAAAAACTTTCATGGAGATTGTGAAGAGAAAAGTTGGTGTAGGGATATCATACTCCACGGCTCTGAGAGGGAAAAACCAAGCAGTTTGCGATTTGCGTGGTAGTCCAGAAGATAGCTACCGGATGTTGTATCGTTATTTGTTTGTCCTAGAACAGCTGAATGAAGGCATGGTAACACAAGTGAAACTAGATGAGTTGGGAAAATTCAAGTACCTTTTCATAGCTTTGGGAGCTTCCATTGAAGGGTTTAAATGCATGAGGAAAGTGATTATGGTGGATGCTACTTTTCTGAAGACTGCATATCGCGGTGTACTAGTTTTCGCCATAGCTCAAGATCCCAATCGGCACATCTATCCTATAGCATTTGGGGTACTCGACGGTGAGAATCATGATAGTTGGGCCTGGTTTTTCGAGATGTTGAAAACCGTTGTAGCCGACTCTCCTGAGCTGGTGTTTGTGAGTGACATAAATTTAAGCCTCATCAACGCGGTAGCTAACATGTATCCACAAGCTCATCATGGTTATTGCTTATATCATTTGGCACAAAACGTGAAGGGTCATGCTCCGCATCACGCAAATAAGGACACTGTCGCCAAAGAATTCCAAGCGTGCGGTTGGGCTAACACTGTTGCTGAGTTCAACAATCTTTTCGACGAGTTTAAGAATAGATATCCATCAGCGGCGAAGTATGCGGAGGATACTTGCGCGTTAGAAAAATGGGCGAGATGTGTATCTCCGGCTGATAGATACAAACTGAACACTAGCAACTCAGTCGAATCTCTAAACAAAGTTTTTAAAGAAGCCAGGAAATACTCCTTATTGCCTTTGCTGGATTCCATACTTCGAAAGTTTTCTGAGTGGTTTAACGCTCATAGGAAAGAGTCTGTTGCAGCACCGAGCAGAAACAAAATGGTGCCTGTTGTTGAGAACTTCTTGCATAAAAAATGGCCTGTGGCTGAAAAATACCCTGTGCGAGAGGTAAACAGTTATGCACTTGAATATGAGGTTGATGATGATGAAGGAAAGCTTTATTTGGTGAACTTGGTAAGCAAAAGTTGCACTTGCAAGTTCATCGATATTCATAAGTATCCTTGTCTCCATGCTCTTGCCGCGTTTATCTATTTCAAGGAACATGGAAGGCGTCGTAGTGATATCCACATGGAACTTCATGATCTGTGTTCGAAATATTATTTGAACGAGTTGTAGACATTGGCTTATGTCAGGTCCATCTATGTTGTGCCTGATATGTCTACGTGGGTTATCCCAGATGACATCAAGGAGAAGCAGATAATACCTCCGGATATCATCGTAAAGAGGGGTAAGAAGAAGATAAAAAGACATCCATCGGCTGGAGAAAGACGTAAAAGGGTAAGGGTGCATAACAAAAGGCAGGGGGGAAGAACACTTCCATGGTTGTTGTATGGAGAAGACTATGATTAATATTGGTTGTTGTACGGAGAAGACTATGTTTAGTTTTGTTTTGCTTTTGTCATTTACAAACACTGCATTTGTTGTTGTCTTTTAAAACCAATCCTATTTGAAATGGGACTTCATGATACATATTCACCAAATCTTTCATTATACTTTAAGAAAGACTTCTTAGTGAAGAACTCACTTGGGAGGTGAGTGTTGTTAAAAAAATAATATTCAATCAAATAAATGAACTGGGCAATGAGATTCATATGGAAGATTAATAGAAAAGCAGGTAATACTAGTACAAATGACATTTAGTTGGTGTAATACTAATCTAACCATACACAAAAGATTTGAAGATTATGTATAACTAATAACTTGGTAACACTATGTGTGTTCTCATTTTAAGATCCTAACAAAATTTTTACCCATTAAAAAAAAAGGAATTTTTATATCATTCTCTCGTTCTCTCTCTCTTCCTTTCTCTTTCGGCGCCAAAGCCAATTTCTCTTTCCCTTATGGCGCCAAAACGAAATTTTTCTAATTTCACTCTATTTAAATTTACAATTTCTCTTTCTTCTTTATTTCATCTTCCTCCACTGAGACTTCGCTCTCTCTCTCTCTCTCTTACATTCGTACAAACTCTCTCTATCTTTCTCCCTTTAACCCACAATGGAGAATTTCAGCCTTGATCCATACGAGGATGAGAAGAGGATTAGGAAGGAGACAATTGCTCGGTTGAAACATTACGAGAGGACTTGCCACGTTGCGGATGCCCAATTTAGAATTCCAACCAAATGCCCATGTGGGGGAGAAATCAAGCAAGATGCGTCTCCAAATCCAAAGTTTAAGTATGATTTCGACACTTTACCAGGCAGTAGGTACTTCACCTGCATCCGATACGAGGTAAAATTTTATTTCTGTGTTTTTTCTGTGTATAACTAGCATAACTAGGTATAACTAGCATAACTAGGTAAACTAGGTATAACTAGCATAACTAGGTATAACTAGTAAAACTAGGTATAACTAGCATAACTAGTAAAACTAGGTATAACTAGCATAACTAGATATAACTAGTAAAACTAGGTATAACTAGCATAACTAGGTTACACTATATGAATTTTCTTCGCCTAGGTATAACTAGTAAAACTGGGTTACACCAGGAATAACTAGTAAAACTAGGTTACACTATATGAATTTTCTTCGCCTAGGTATAACTAGTAAAACTGGGTTACACCAGGAATAACTAGTAAAACTAGGTTACACTAGGTATCACAATATGAATGTTTATCTGACTTATTTTTTGTAGGATGATGGACTCCACTTTCGTCAGCCATGGGTTTTTGGTGTCCAAGAAGAGCTTAGGATGCTAAAACGAAAGGTTGAAGTGCAGGAGATCGCAATTGAAGAATTGCGAAAGGAGATTGCCAAGCTGAAGGAGGAGAAGGAGTGATGTTTCTGTTTATCTATCTAAGACATTATATTTTGCTATCCATCTATCTATGTGTTGTCTCTGTTTATCTATCTAAGACATTATATTTTGCTATCTATCTACTTTCGTTGGTTAATTGCTATCTTGATCAATGCAAACCAACAAAAAAATATAGCAACATAGTTTTCACAAAACAAACACCAGTTTTGACAAAACAAAAAACAGTTACAACATATCAAAGCTGTCTCTACAAACTCCTCCGAGACTTCCGAGACTTCCGAGACTTCCGAGGATTCCGAGCTTTCACAAACTCCTCAAGAGGCTTGATCCTTTCCTCCATATTGGTGACCTTCTCCACGAGCAAACTCATATGTTCTCCCATGGTGGTAAACGCATCGGACAACTCTTCCAAACAAGCCTTGCGACTTCGGCGTTCTTTCTCTACTCTTACTGCCTCCTTAGGTTGTCGCCCTTTCAAATCTTCATGCATCATATCTTCAAACCAAACAGTTAATCCTTGGTCTAGACGCTTGCACCAACTTTCCACAACAATATCATGCTCATCGACATCGTCCTCTTTCTCCATGATCTCCTCCAACAGCTTATTCTCATCAGACGTGGCTACCAAAACGCTCTCAATGTCCTGTAAATTTTAACGTACTTGATTATTCCAATTGCTGCTAGTATTACCAGTTTCATCTAGTATTAGCAAGTACTACTAACCGTGGTATCACCGAGTTTCTCGTAGACTGTCTCAAGAGGCCACCCTTTCAACTCGCCTTTTTTCCACTTGGACTTGCACATCCTCGGGCAATCGGCGTAAGGAAATGGTACACTTTCACGGAGGCTGTCTCTCAGTCTCGGAATGGCCTCAATCGCTAAAATCTACAAAAACGAATCCAAAAGTAGACATTACAAAAAGATTAGTTAAAATGCAAAGTCATAAGGTTATACCTCCAATGGAACACAAAAACCAGGAATCGTCCACGGCCCCGAGACCTTCCCTTTAAAATGATCCATCGTCTTGTGAATGGACTCCAACATGTAATCAAATGACAATCTTCCCCAAGGAAACGTCTGACATAACTCCAGATCATCCACGTATCTTAGAAATACGTCCAACACGGGTTTGCCTTTGTTTCCAGATTTGCTGGGGCAGTAAATAATACTGCTCAAGAAATACAGCACAGCCATCTTCAGCCTATCTCCGGTCTCATCCGGTTCCATTTCCTGAAGCTTCTTTTTCACGTCTTCACGTAACACCTTCCCCTCGAAATACTTCTTCTTGAAGTTCAAGGATCCTTTTCTCTTCCAGTTGATTGGATAGTTGCGACATTCGAGCCCTGAAATCAAGGCATGCTCTCGTAACCCATATCGGATGGAAACGCCGTTAACCAGAAACCAAGCTTCCTTTTTCCTTTTAATTACAGCGGTACGCAGGAGAAGCATCCACATGGGTTGAAGCTTGTGATTGCCCCTCGGCATGTGAAAAATGTGTGAGAACTGCGGGTGCTTCTCAAACCATGACGTCTCCTCCAGAGTGAGATTCAGTCCCTCAAAAGTGTTTAAAGTTTCCTCGATGAGGCATCGCGTTGGAAGCTTCACGCTCTCGCTATACTGATCTGGCAAGAAGTACATTTTAAGAGGTCTCAGGGCTATCGTTTCCTCCGATGCTCTCTGCAAACAAAAAAAGGTATCTCAGACAAACAACACACAGTAAACCTAGTTATCCTAGGGGGTCTCGTTATCCTAGTTCTACATAGTCATCTAGTAATCCTAGTATTACCAAGTTTTCCTAGTAACCTAGTAATCCTTCTCTAGTTATCCTACTAATACATTAAAAATATACTAACCTGGGGGTCGGTCTCGTCGGTTGGTCTCCGGTCGGTCTCCTCCTCCTCGGATTCCTCCTCCTCCTCCGATTCATCTGCCTCATTGTCTCCATTGTCTTCTCCTCTGATTCCTCCTTCTCTTTCTTCATCTGTTTCCGTCTCCTCGTCGTCTCCGTCCACCGTCTCCGTCGCAACTTCGCCGTCTCCCTCCGCCGGCTCCGCCGTCGCTCCCTCTTCGGCCTTTTTTCATTTCTAGACTCCGCCGCATTCCCTTCAACATTCGCTGGAGCCGGAGAAGTTGTCGGAGCAGTAGTCGGAGCAGTAGTAGCCGGCGCTTCTCCGGGCGTTTCTTCAATCGCCGCCTCTCCACGAGGCTTCTTCGAAACCCTAACCGCCGCAGGGCTCTTCGGCTTCGTCTTCTTCCTTGCGTTCTTCGTCTCCACCATCATCGTTGATTTAAACAAATTGAGAGAGAAGATTTCGAGAGGGGAGCGAAGAACGATTTGAGTCCGAGCTCGAGAGAGAGTAGAGTGAAGAAGGAGTGAAGAAAGGGAAAGTAAAAGTAAAATTGGGAATAAAATTAGGGATTTTAACGAATCGATTTTGATCCGATTTTGAAATTTTTTTACCCGGATAGAATCTGATTACATGGGGCTGGGTTGAAGGAGACCGGATCTCACCCATGTATAAGTTGTAATTTCATGCACTTCACTCGGTTTATAAGTAATTTACCATTTTTTCTAGATTTAATTTAAATAAAAACGAAATTGATCTTATAACGGGGTCATAGGAGATTACTCTCTGTGTACGGAGGGGCATGAGAGACGATTACTCGTGTGAAATTGCCGAAAATTGGTTGGAAGAATGGGCCAGTCTCAGAACAAGGAGAGACCTCTAAAATTAACGATGGCTTATTGAATGTAAACGCTAGAATACATAAATTTGGATTCATTTTTTTGGTGGAGAAAATGTGGGTGAATTGCACTCACTATATCTTTGTGAACTTTTCCTTGCAAATTAGTATCTTTCCAATTGATTTTGCATTTATGTATCTTTTTTTGTAGGACCCACCGTCAAAAAGACCATTTTATCCTCACCCTTTCTTTTTCACCTATTTTTTCTTTTCCTTCCACCGAAAATCAATATATTTCTTTTCTTTATTATTTTCTTTTTTTCTTTTCTTTTTCTTTCCCTTCTCTTTCCTACTTTTACATTTATTTCACCCCATTTTTTTTGAACGGTGGATATCATCCAATGGGTGAGGTTTCCGGTCATATAGACCGCCGAAATGGAGTTAGAAACGGTCGATCTACCGGAATTCAAAAAAAAAAAAAAACGGACTTAATACGGAGATTGCAAATGGATAGTTGAGTCTCTATCCATGTGGATACTACGAAAATTGCGAATGAATATCCATCCATGAGAGCACCCACAATGGAGAGTTCTTAACATGAGTATCTAAAATTAAAATAATAAAAAATTAAAAAAGTAAGAGAGAGATTGCAATGGGGTTCTTAATAAGAACTTTGAGTATCTTAAATAAGAACCTTAGGTATCTTAGTAAGATACCCACTTCACATGTGTCAACATATAATTTGTTGTATAATTTTTGAAAATTAAAATTTAATTATATAATAAACTAAATTGAAAATATTAATTTAATATTACTAAGAACCCCATATTAAGATACCAACCAATGCAGATGCTCTGAGGATACTACAATGGTCATATACATGCAATGTGCTTAATATGGGTAGGAAGTATCCAATGAAAATGTAGTTTTTGAATGGATAGTGGTCTACACATACTCTATGTCCACAAATTCACAATCATGTGGACTTTTAACCAACTTTTGTCCATTAGACCCATACTTTGTGTCCACGGATCGCAATAATGATAACTTTTGACCACCGATTGTGATCGTCCAACATGCTTTTGTGTCCATGATAAGAATCTTGTTAAGCATTTTGTCCATCATATGTTAAACCATCTTGTTAAGCATGAGATGTGAAAAGGTTCCAAATTCTTGTTAAGCATCTTGTCCACAAATAATCATATGTTAAACATTTACCCATGGTAAACATATTTTTGGATTCATCATTCATGTGATCGTCTAACATCATATGTTAAATCATCTTGCTAAGCATCTTGTTCATCATAAGTATCCACGTGGATGGATGAACTATCCATTCGCAATATTTTTTTTAAGTCCAATTTTTTTTTTTTTTTGGATTTCCGATAGATCGATCGATTCTCTCTCCATTTCGATGATCTATAAGTCCGAAAACCTCACTCAATTCACCTTATCCATAGTCAAAAAAACGTGGGGTAAAATTTAATGCATAAAGTAAGAAAGAGAGTGTAAGAGAAAAGAAAAGAATTAAAAAAAAAAATAAAAAATCGGATGGATAGAAGATGAACTGTGGATGGCTTTGTATAATTAACTATCTATAACTAGAAGACAAAAAACAAGGTTAAATGGTCATTAGCCACCACTAAAAGACAAAAAAAATACAAAAAAACAATTGGATTTTGAAAGATATAACTTTGCTATTACTTTTTGAAAAAGATACATTGGGTGCAATTAATTCAGAAAATGTCTTATTTATAAATTATACAATAAAAGCTCTATTAAATAATAATATTAAAACTATAATATTCTATTCGTTTCACAACAAATATCATTTTAAAATTTTTATTTTATTTTAAAATAAATATTATTTTAAATTTACGATGTGATGTAATTTTTAGTATAAATTATCTAGTTTAATTTTAATATTAACAAATAAATTAAAAGAATGTCAAGAGCCAACTTAGTTTTAGGGTTATAATAAAATTTAAATAGATTTTTTTTAATTTGTGTAATGACACTTATTATGAAATAAATAGAGTATTATACTTATTAATTAAAAGGTATTAATTGTAGAAAAATAAATTGTTTCAATTTCTTTTTCAAAATCAATTTTTTTATTAGTTTATCAAATATTAATAATTGATGCGTTATAAAAAAATAAGTTAAAAACCTTCTCCCGGGTTGAGTGCCGGATTATGAATGTGATCCGAATTAGACAAGGATCGTCTAGGTCGACCTGAGACACAGCACTCGATTGCTTTTCACCTATCACTTTTATCATATTTCATTAACCTGTGTCATGTCATTTTTTTTGCGTTTAGGCTGTGGCAAGCCTCTACTAAGTACTAACAATAGATTTGGGGCTGGAAAGTTCGGCCTAAGCTCTCCATATTTTCTCTCTCGCCATGCTAAATTAGCATGCCCGTTTCACCTATCACATGTTGGAGATAAGTTAACGCTGACTGGTCGATCCCTTGGCGCAAAAGTTTGAATAAGTGTAGTAGCAAGGTATTTGAACAGTTGGAGGAAAACTCATTAGATACTAAGGCCTGGTTGTTAAGTCTGGATTCCCTTTCTTTGAATATATTCACTTAGACTTGTATAACTATTCATTTTCTGATATCGTTCACTCCATATGACATGCCAATGAGTTCAAACGAGCTGTCGTCATAATATTCCGCTGCTAGATCATTTGACTACATAGTCCATAACCAGTCTTGAATATAATGGTATATCAACCAACTGCTAGTACTGGGGTGGTTTCCTTTCGTTGGTGAGGATTGTCCTGTTGATTTAGACTAGAGATCGATCTCCCGCGAAAGTGTTGATCCACACATTTACCAACCTTGGCCACCGGTGTATTCACATGATCTTTCTGGATTCTAGGATTAGTCGGTTAACCGCCGGATTGCCTGAGTTATAAAAAAGGTATATCCACACCGTCAAGCTTCAAAGAGTTAGTCATATAGTTTTTATCCATCAATATTATTTGGCTAATATTACAAACTTTGATCTCTACATACAATATGAATAAATCTAGTAGAACTTGACCTAGGAAGTATATAACAAGTGCATCGTAATCATAAATACATATTTTATTAATTTGAATATAGTTTATTTAGTGACTTATATATAAATTAGTAAGTTATGGAATGAATGATCTTTTAGTTAGTATGCATCTATTACTTTTCGAATGAAATAATGATGTGTTCCAAATATAATAAGCTAGAAACGTAAAACCAGTTCAATGATTAATCATATGATATTAAATGTATTGATTTTTGTAGCTCGTGTAATGACATTACGTTTGGACTTTAGGAATGATCCGGGGTCACTGTATCATGTTTATATAGGTTTTAACCATGATATACATCTTAATATAGAGTTTTCTTAATTGGAAATTTTGAAAATATTTGAAGCCATTTTGTATAACATAAAGATTTCAACTTAAGAAGTAGAGTGATCTATATTATTTGGCAATCTATGTGCTTCCAACTTAAGAAGTAGAGTGATCTATATTTTTTATATATTATTATTTGAGTTATTTTTGATGACTAGGCAAAGAAAATTCCAAAAGAAAGGACACTTGGTTACAAAACTACGATACGATTGTGAAGCAGCTAACGAGTCTTTGTAATTTGGCTTCGTCTTTGGTCTTTGATAGTGTTGCTCTCATTTCTTTAACGTGTTATTCTGTGTGCCACATGATTTATTCATATAATTACAACAATCTTTGTCCAAGTTCCACCTTGCATACGACACTTACTCAACAGAAATTGGACGAGTCAATCCAGTAGACGTTGATTACGACAAAGGGGCCAACAGGTCATGGACAACTTGCAATGCAAATTTAACTGACACAGGTGTGTTGATGTACATAATAAATATATGCATACATACACATACACTTGCTTACTGTCTTAACCCAAACAAACGATATTTGTATGATATTCAAAATGGAATTGAAGATTCTCTTGCCAATCTTCTGGTTTTTCCTCGTAGGCTTTCCTGTTGTGTCTGCACAAGAATGTGGGACAAATGGGTCTTTTATACCTCATAGCAAGTATGATACAAACCGTGGCCTCCTCCTCTCTTCCCTAGCTTCTAATGTCTCAGCTGGAGGTGGATTCTACAATGCTTCGTTTGGACAAGGACCTGATCGAGTGTATGCTTTGGGAATGTGCATACAAGGTGCTAATCGAGAGGTTTGCTCCAACTGTATCGACCTTGCTTCTAAATCGTTGATAGAGAAATGTCCCAACCAGACAGAAGGCCTTGCCTGGCCCGAAGAAGGGATTCTTTGCATGGTACGTTACTCCAACCGTTCGTTTTTTGGATCACTCGAGTTGAAACCAAGGTATATACTTTACAATATTGGAGTTATCAGATCCAATTTAACGAAGTTTAATAGATCGTGGGAGGACTTAACAAGTCGTATGATAGCTGAAGCAACTTCATCGTCATCGGAACGCAAGTACTATGCAGCTGAAAAAGTACCTTTGACACCAGTCCAGAATATATACGCATTAATGCAATGCACTCCGATCATATCTTTGGGAGATTGCAACATCTGCTTGAATGAAAGTGTCAGAAACTATGAATCATGTTGCCATGGGAACCAAGGCGGCATTGTTTTTCGTCCCAGCTGTGTTTTCAGGTGGGAAATCTATCCCTTCTCTCAGGCTTTTGACCTTACTTTGGCACCTCCAGCTCGACCGCCTACATCTCTCACACCGTCGGTAGACCGCAGGACCAACACAACCAAGAAAGGTAAGTTGTCTACTGTTGCCACCCGATTTAAAAAAGGCTTGAAAACAAATTCCAACATCAGATGATTTATGTTTCTTTGTGTCAACCGTTGCCTGCCGTTGGGATTGCGCAGGTAGCAAGACAATCTCAGCAGGAATCGTTGTGGCAATTGTTGTTCCCACCGTCATTATCTTCTTGGTACTATTTGCTCTAGCATGTTGTGTTTACAGGAGGAGAAAGTCAGACCGAGCAGTTAGGCGCCAAGGTGAGTTGTTTTGTGTTTTTATCCATCACTTCCTTTAATAAATACACATTGATTTGGGTGTAAGAGACCAAAGATAGGCTTATTTTGCACTAATTTTCATCATGATTTTGTATGTCCTTTTTGTAGGTTCTAGTATTGAGTTAGATGGTACAAACCAACTCCAATTTGATTTCAAAACAATTGAAGCTGCAACAGATCAGTTTTCAGAGAGAAACGTAATTGGTCAAGGTGGATTTGGAGAAGTTTTCAAGGTATTGTTAGTTTGATTGCCTGATTTGTGATTTCCGTAGGTAGTTTATAGAAGGGATTCACATAATGTGACAATGTTGTCATATTCATTATGTAGGCTGTACTTAATGGAACAGAAGTTGCGATTAAGAGGCTGTCAAAAGCATCAGGACAAGGTACAAGAGAATTCAAGAACGAGGCTGTTCTGGTGGCAAAGCTTCAGCATAGAAATCTGGTTAGACTTCTTGGATTTTGTGTGGAAGGAGAAGAAAAGATACTTGTTTATGAGTTTGTGCCGAACAAAAGTCTTGATTACTTCCTCTTCGGTTAGTCTAATTTAGTATGTATGTTTCAAAAGTTCTAGCTTGCACAAGTACTTATAAGTAATGTCGATTATGTGAAAAGAATGTTGAAGGTGTGTGGTATGTGCAGACCCTTCAAAACATGAACAAGTGGATTGGACAACACGATACAAGATCATTGAGGGGGTTGCTAGAGGAGTTCTTTATCTTCATCAAGACTCACGGCTCACAATCATACACCGTGACCTCAAAGCAAGTAACATTCTCTTAGATGCTGATATGAACCCAAAAATTGCAGATTTCGGAATGGCAAGGATTATGGGGATGGACCAAACTCAATCTGATACGAGCAGGATTGTTGGAACCTAGTTAGTTTCATTTCCCCTTAGGCCTTTTTAATGAAACCTTTTTTTGGTTGTCTGAAAAAACTTTTAAGTTCTCTTTGTGTTATGTTTTGTGTTTCCCAGTGGTTACATGGCTCCTGAGTATGCGATGCATGGCCATTTCTCAATGAAATCAGATGTCTATAGCTTTGGAGTCATTGTTCTTGAAATTATAAGCGGTAAGAGGAATAGCAGCTTTTGTCAGCGGGACGGTAATGCTAGCAGCTTGGTCGCATATGTGAGCATTAGCTAACCATATTTCAGAAATTTGAACTTACGACCCAAACTGTGATCTGATTTGTGATTATTTACTGAATATTACTTCAGGCCTGGGAGCTCTGGAGAAAGGGCTCACCATTAGAAATTGTCGATTCAGCCATTGAGGATAGCTATCAGCGTAACGAAGTTATTAGATGCATCCATATCGCCCTGTTATGTGTTCAGAAAGATCATGCAGATCGCCCTGGAATGAGTACAATCATCTTGATGCTCACCAGTAACACAATCACTTTACCAGTCCCTGGAGAACCCGGATTTTTTGTCAAAAGTGGAAACAACCAAGACAGTTCTTTCCTTTGGTCTGTCGATGATGCGTCGATCACTCATTTAGAACCTCGTTGAAGATCGAACGATTATGTCCAAGGCAAATGTTACTCCTGTAATATCATGTCAAATCGATTACTGTATTTTTCTCTATAATTTATATTATCCTTAGTCCCAGCTTTAGGGTCATGTCCTTAGGATATCATGTTCTATCATGTTCTATCAGGTTGAACCAGAAGTATGAAGTTAACCATATAAAGGTCTATTGATTTGTTTCGTTTCCTTTTTTTGCGATATGTAGATTGATTTGTTTGGTGTTAACATGATAGGCAAGCTAGTAGAATTATCCAAATCATATTGTGATCACATCAGACAGTCGTCCCAAGAAATTTTAATAACGCAAGTAAATGGATAAATGTTATTTGGACAGATAACATTTATCATGTCCCCTATGTCTGGATGATGACATCATAAATGTTTAATCTCAAAAATGGTAAGACGATTGATCATTGTGTTAGCGTATACGAGGCTTTGGAGAAATGGGTCACTGTCAATGATTTGATACCAATGGTGTCACCACACCAAGTTGTCGCCATATTTCGAATCTTAATCGAACAGTTGCCAGAAAACCAGCGTCGTCTATATCTTCATTGGCGACCATCTTTTAGTGACAATTTTCTCACCTTTGTTTAGTTTCTACCATAGCCACTTTGCTGTATCTCTGAGGCGAACATGACTCACTGATAATTATATATTTTAGCTCATTTTAGGTTTCATATTTGCATAGTTTTTTGTGTCATTTGTACTCATTTCAAGTCATTTTTTTATGAAATAAAAAATTTAGAGTTAAGTAAGTCTAGAATAAGATCTTGCATATTTTGTGAGTTTTGGAGTCTTTATTAGGTGATTTTGGAGTTTTGGAAGAGTTCTTGATGATTGGAAGAGAATTTTGGATCATGCGAAGTGTTTGGGATCAAGAAAAGATGTTCTTAAGAAACGAAGACCCTTATTGTGCATGTACCGATCCACCAATACCGACCATTCTTGACCGGTATCGACCCTTCAGCCGCGAGCCAAACGAAGACCCTTATCTCTATGAGTTTTGTGTGAATCTCTATGATTAGTGAGTAATCATTTTGGATCTTTGAGATGAGATAGATTAGAGCATGATTAGGAATAATCAAGAGTGCTTAGTGCTTTTTTAATGTTAATTCTTCTCTATTAGGTTGTTCTCTACGGTAGTTTGCAAGGAACTGTTGAATCTAGATATTAGGCTTTTTGTTGCCCGAAAGGTGTTCGGTGAAATGCTTAAAAGAACTTAATTAGAGATTTTGCATGCTTAGCCAATGAGCATTAATGTATAAGGTGTTTAATAGTCATATGAACTTGTTTTGCATGTTTGATTAGTTCTTAATCACAATTGAAAGATTGTTCTTGATTATGAATTGATTAAAGAGATTTTTGCCTATAAGTAAGATTGATTTAATGACTTTTGTTCAAGATACGGATTAAACTTGTATTGATTGGTGTTGTGATTGAGATTTAATGCATGTTAAAGTGTGATTAACATAGGGTTAAGAGCATGAAAATGTTATTAGCAAAGTTAAGAGTCATTAGCCATCTTTTGCTTGTGTGATTGATTGATTAGCACACTTGATCATCTTTAGATAGTCTTGATACATTGACCTCATCTTAGACCCTCTATCATTTATTTTATCTTCTCATTTGCTTCTTTGATCACTTAGATTACTAGGATTCAATTTAAAACCAAATTTGGTTTAGCATAAGCATTACATGCATTCTTTATGAGTTATTTCATCTCAATTTTGTATTGACACCTTATTTGCTACAATGACATGAGTAGATAAGGAATTGATTTAGAACTAAAAAAATTATTTTATCAATTTGGCGCCGTTGCCATCCTGGGATTGAGAAATAGCCATTAGGATTTTTTTCTTTCCTTGAGACTAAGCATTTTTCTTCTTTTGGTAACTAACTATCTCTTTTCTCTCTTTTTGCTTGCAATGTGAATGAACCTTAGAAGTAGAGGTCCAAAAAAATTAGTGGAAAGAGTTGAAGACATAAGGGCTGTGGAAAGGGAAATAGCTAGAGCAAGAAGATATCAAGAGAGACTAGCTCATTTAGAAAGATTGGGACACATCATGGATCACCAACGCAATGAGCAAACTGATTTTGTAGGCCAAGGTGGCCAAGGAAAACAATCTGGTAATTGTGGGCACCAAAATCAGCAACCTCCTCCTTCTAACCCTCCTCCTCCACACTAACAACATCCACCAAGGAAAAGACGCATTATTGGAGAGGGTGATTGTAACACCCCCGACGCGGACTACGGACAATATCCGCAACGGAAGCGCCACAATATGATAGCCGGAGACATTAAGAGCCTAACGTTCAATAGGGATCCGAACACTAGACAATTAAGGCCTACAACTACCCTTCCTCTTGGTCATAGCCTAAGGCTTAACAACCCATACTACGAGCTTGAGTTGTGTTAGTTCGGACTAAACTAATATCATTGGAACCGTGGAGTTTAAACAAAACAACTTTATTAATATTATGTAGGATCTATTACAAAATGTTACCAAAAAAAAATATCGTTATTGAGATCGAGTCAAAAATCCTACATAATACAACCTCCACGATCGTCTCATACTCTTTAGCTAAGGCCATCAATTTCACGTCGATCGCACAACTTTTAATTTTGGTCGATCTTCGTCCGATCCATCCTGATCGGTCGTATTCCTCGTGCGAACGTTTTACTCCCTTGGAAGGGTCATTACATCCTCCCTCCCCCACTTAATAGAATTCGTCCTCGAATTCAAAAACTAAGATAGCACCACGCTTCTGCTGCGCTGTACGACCCCACTGGTCTTCCACTTCTTCACACCCATACCAAACCATCCGCGAGCCTTACCACCAACTAGGTTAAAGGTTTCTTGGGTTTCGGTTTAGGTAACTGGTTTTAGGAACATGTTTCCCTAAAACACCTCTTCACAATCCTAAGGTTTTTGGAAACTCTATCCTGGAAAACCTATGGATTCTTATGCCATAACAGCTTAGGAAGTTACCGACATGCAAAATTAGTACTCACCTTACTATTTTCATGCATTCGGTCACACCTAACTTCCTAACACACTTTCCGGTTTCATATTATAATTTCCGCATATAATATAAACCAATCAAAACATCATGCCAACTCAATCACGCACAAGAGAGTTAGCACCCAAACATACCTTACACGGGATCTTATAGAGATCATGAAGGTTACAAACCTACACTCTAAGGTTTCACCTCCCTTTTGCCGTGCGGTCATGATCTGCTCCGTCTCCAATGCCCCAACAATACATATGGATAGCAGGCTCCTTGGCTTACCTCCATTGCATATATCTGCTGCATAAAAAAGGTAAGTCCTAAAACCCACCTAACACACTATCTTCGGACGTACCGGTTTCATAATGTTGTGAATGCGACCCATTTGACTCGATAAAACATTTGAAAACACGAGTTTCGTAAGCATGATCATGATCCAAGCTCTGATACCACCATTTTTAACACCCCGACGCGGACTACAGACAATAGTCGCACCAGAAGCGCCACAATATGATAGCCAGAGACATTAAAAGCCTAACGTTCAATAGAGATCCGAACACTAGACAATTAATGCCTACAAATACCATTCTTATTGGTCATAGCCTAAGACTTAACAACCCGTACTACGACCTTGAGTTGTGTTAGTTCGGACTAAACTAATATCATTGGAACCGTGGAGTATAAACAAAACAACTTTATTAATATTATGTAGGATCTATTACAAAATGTTACCCAAAAACAATACCGTTAATTGAGCTCGAGTCAAAAATCCTAAATAATACATTCTCCACGATCGTCTCACACTCTTAAGATAACGCCATCAATTTCAAGTCAATCGCACAACTTTTAATTTTGGTCGTCGATCTTCGTCCGATCCATCCCGATCGTCCGTATTCATCGTGCGGAAGTTTTACTCTCTTGGTAGGGTCATTATAGTGATGCTCCCAACACTCATGCCAATAGGCAATGCATCATCCCTCCACCGATAGAGAACAAATACTTCGAATTCAAAGAGGGGCTCATCAATATGGTGCAGGGAAACAAGTTCCATGAGTTGGCTATGGAGGATCCTCTAGATCATCTAGATCAGTTTGACAGAATCTGTAACATGACCAAGATCAATGGTGTTTCAGAAGATGGTTTCATGCTTAGATTATTCTCATTCTCTCTTGGGGATAATGCACATACTTGGAAGATGAATTTTCCACCCGGTACAATAACCTCTTGGGACCAATTCAAGAAAGCGTTTTTGACAAAATTCTTCTCCAACTCCTGGATTGCACGGCTTAGGAACGAGATCACAAATTTTTCCCAACGCAACAACGAGACCTTTTGCGAGGATTGGGAGAGATTCAAAAGTTATCTACATCAGTGTCCACACCACAGATTCTCAAAAAGAGTCTCTCCTTAGTACTCTACACCGTGGTGTCTTACCTAAGATAAGGAAGCTTCTTGACACCGCTAGCAATGACCATTTCCTAGGAAATGATGTAGAAGATGGAATGAAGCTAGTGGAAAATATTGCATTGAGCGATGGAAACTATAATGAGGATTATGATAGAGCTCCTAGGGGAGTTAAGACTGTTGAGGACACATCTAGCAATGAAATCAAGGATTTGAATGATAAGTTGGATAAAATAGTCCTTGCTAATGAGAAGAAGGATATCCACTTCATTGGAAACAATTTCCCTAATCAAGCTTTTCAAGAAGTTTTGGAAGTGGATCAAATGCTTCAAGAGGAAGTAAATTACTTGAGAAATCAAGGCAACTTTCAAGGTGTCTACAACAACTATAGGAGCCAAGGTTATCAACCTCAACAAGGCTTTGTGCCTTTCAATCAACAACAAGGTTATGCTCCTCGGCCAAACTACCATGTCCAACAAGGAGGTTTTCAACCCAGGCTTCCTTTCACTCAACCAACTCAAGCTTCACCATCTTTGGCTCAAGATCCTAAAATGAAGACCCTGCTTCAACAAATCATTTCGGGATAAGCTAATGGAGTAATGGACTTGAGCAATAAGATGTTGATATAAACAATAAGGTTGATGGCAACGTCAAGGATCTCACCTCCAAAATTGAGACCTTGACTTCAAGTGTCAGCCAAATGGAGAAACTCTAAGGCAAAGCTGACTCTACTCAACACAACCATTACAACACCATCCATTCCAATGCTGAAAATGAAACGGTAGTAATTGAACTTGAAGCCCTTGTCTATGGTTCTCCACTTGAGAAAAAGAAACATGGTAAGTTGGATGAAGAGGCCATCATTGATGAGTTTCTTATTGGTATTTGTGTTCAGGATGAAGGAGCTGAATTAGATGAGGAGGAATTCTCCAATGTCAAACCTATTCCCACTTCACTCCCAAAGCTAGGAGCACCGGGAAAATTCTCTCTATCTTGCACACTTGTACATTTAGAAATCAATGATGCTTGGTGTGATACCGGCTCTAATGTGAGTGTTATATCCCCTGAGATTGTTGAAGAATTGGGAATAAAGAGTATAGAGAGCTACACATCTACCCTAACATTTGGAGATTCTTCAACAAAAGTCCCTCATGGAGAACTCAAAGATTACCCGGTGATGATTGGGGATTGTTGTTGGGATAGTGTCCTGAAATCACACTTGTACTCATTCCTGAAGATAGTTGTGTGTCGAGATCAGACATTCGTATAGTACTGGGCGGTTGCAATGTTTTGCTAGAAGCCTCTTGTAATCTGTAAGTTGTAGACTTACTACCAGTACTATATGATCCTATAGGATCACACACCTAAGCGAACTGGAAGCTACGACATGGGAATGATCATTATGGTAATGATCATACTAATGTGTATTGGATACGCATTAATATCGACAAAATGGTGTTGTGTCGATCGACACAGCTTGTGTGTCGGTCGACACAGTTCGGATTTTTCGAACAGGCTTTTCGAGTTTAGGCTTAATTAAGTCTGGCCCGTTAAGCATGTTTAGGTCGAATAAAACTCTATCAAGTTTCGACCTAAACATATGGCCGTCGACTTTTCTTGAGAGAAACAGTAGACACACCAGAGAGAATCGATCCCCATTGATCCGGCACTAGCATCCCGTTTCCAGCGAGCGTGCGTGTGTATCTGGTAGAGGCAAGGCATCTGCGTTGCTCCACTGATCTCGTTCTCCAACTCAATTCCGCTGCCAAAAGGTAAGAACGAGGTTGGTTTTATTTCAATATATCAAACCCTAGATCCGTTGGGTTCCAACAGTGGTATCAGAGCATGTTAGGGTTTAGCTATTGAATTTGTTGCAAAATAATTCGAATCTAGATGTTATTGAATTGAGTTTTGCATGTTCGAATCGTGTTTCAAAGAATAAATCTCGGATTTTTGTCTCTGTTGAAAACGATGGTATTGCTGAAATCGCATTGTGTCGATCGACACAAAGCGTGTGTCGGTCGACACGCCGCGGCGCAAAATATAAAATTTTAGGGTTTGTCGCAGGGTGTCGATCGACACAAAGCGTGTGTCGGTCGACACAGAGTGAAAACTCGCAATAAAATTTAGGGTTTGTCGCAAAGTGTCGATCGACACAAAGTGTGTGTCGGTCGACACAAAGCGAAAATCCGTAAATAATTTTAGGGTTTCGATCTGAGATCGAGTACCCGTAATCCTGCTGCGTCGATCGATACACTGGGTGTGTCGGTCGACACAGGCAAAGCAAGTAGATAGACCGGTTCAATTGGATTGAACGGGTTGTATCGCTCGGTTAATTTTGATTAACCAAATTGGTTCTGTTTTGGTCATGTCGATCGACACACAGTGTGTGGCGATCGACATGGATTATTAAACCGAACTGGTTCAATTGGATTGAATCGGTTATGTAAATTCGATCCGGTTAGACCGGTTATCGAAGAACGGTTTAAACATGATTGCGTCGATCGATACCAATGGTTGGCGTCGATCGATACAATGCTCGCAGATATGCTGGTTGGACTACATATTTGCATATACCAGAACAATTTAATCCTAAAAGTTGTAGATGAATCTAAACTAAATAAAACTGATTGGTTTTAAATAAATTAATAAATTCTTGATATATATTGGATATACATCAAGATAAAATAGTTCTTTCCTCAACTAAATATCAAGTGATCTTGATGTCTTGCCCGATCTAGTCTACTGTCAAGACTCGTGTCGTTTGTTGGATATTCTTGGAGTCCTTAATATCCACTGCAACATGAGTAAGGCAGGTGGTCATTGACAGACTTGCAGTGCAACTGTCAGTAATCACAAGACAAAAAAGGATTGGTTTTACTTGACTGGGCCGTCAGAAGTTCTGGGCCCATAGACATCGGAGTGGATTAAACATAGTTTGTTTTATCCACGACCAGGAGTTGTACTGGGTACAATTAGCAATGATTTGCTTACCTAGATGACTGAAGTTTGAGCAACGGCGAGTCGCCCACTCGAATTTCAGCAATCTGAGGATCTTGGCTCATTGTATTCATCTGAGGAAACATAGTTTTGAATACAATGCGAGTTTTTCTTATTAGATAAGAATTCTCATTTCTTGAGCTTTATAACTAAAATCTACCTCTTTTGAATTACAGCTATGTCTGTCTCAAATCACATCAACACTTTCTCACTAAGATCCGTCCTTGAGAAGGACAAGTTAAATGGATCAAATTTCTTGGAATGGTATCGGAACCTGAGAATAGTTCTCAGGCAGGAGAACAAGGAATATGTCCTTGAAAGAGTTCTCGCCGAGAGGCCACGTTCCAATGCTCCGCAGACAGAAAAGAATGCTTGGGATAAGCATTCAGCGGATGTCAAAGATGTTAATTGTCTAATGCTGGTGACCATGAACTCTGAGCTGCAGAAGCAATATGAGAACGTGTTGTCGCCCATTGAGATGATTAACAGCCTGAAAGCTTTGTTTCAGGAGCAAGCTCGCACAGAGAGATACCAGACGGTTAAATCTCTCATGGATTGCAAGTTGGCTAAGGACAGTCCAGTAAGTCCTCATGTCCTTAAAATGATGGGTTACATTGATAACCTGGGGAAACTGGACTGTGCCATTAGCCAAGAGCTGGCCACTGACATGATTCTGCAGTCTTTGCCGTCGTGTTTTGATCAGTTCATCATGAACTACAACATGCAAAACATGACTAAGACATTGACTGAGTTGCACGGTATGCTAAAGACAGCAGAGCCAAATCTCAAGAAGGCTACTCCCAGTGTCATGATGGTACAAGGGGGTAAAAGGTTTAAGAAACCTAAGAAGGATAAGGGAAAGGCCCAGGTTGTCGAGACTGAAAGTCAAGACAAGCCCAAGCCCAAGCCCAAATCCGGGCCTTCTGCTGAGGATAAGTGCAACTACTACAAGCAGTTGGGGCATTGGAAAAGAGACTGCAAGAAGTTCAAGGAAGATTACAAGAAGCTGAAGAAGACGTATGATGCGTCTGACTCAGGTATTTATGTTATCGAACTCAATGTTATGTCTTCTAGTCCTAGTTCGTGGGTATTGGATACCGGCTGTGGTGCTCATATTTGTACTGATGTGCAGGCACTAAGAAACAGTAGGACGCTGAAGAAAGGGCAAGTGGAGCTACGAGTCGGGAATAGAGCTAAGGTTGCTGCACTGGCCGTAGGCACCTACGAGTTGTCCTTGCCATCGGGCATGGTTTTAATTTTGAATAATTGCTACTTTGTACCTGCGATAAGCAGAAATATAATTTCAGTTTCCGTTTTGGATTTGGAAGGTTTTGATTTTGCTGTTAAGAATAAAGTTTGTTCTTTTAATCGTGATGGTACATTTTATGGTAGCGCCCCATTAGCGAATGGGTTATATATTTTAAACCAAGAAATGCCTGTCTTTAACATAAATACAAAGCGGTTTAAGTCCAATGACGAAAACCCGACTTTCTTATGGCATTGTCGTTTGGGCCATATCAATGAGAAACGCATCCAAAGGCTCCATCGAAATGGGCTTCTGGGCTAATTTGATTTTAAATCATGTGAGAAATGCGAATCTTGCTTGGTGGGCAAAATGACTAGAGCCCCTTTCAACAAACCAAATGAAAGGGCCAGTGACTTATTGGGCCTTATTCATACTGATGTATGTGGGCCAATGAGTACTGTTGCCAGAGGAAATTTTAAGTACTTCATTACCTTCACTGATGATTTCAGTAGGTATGGCTATGTCTACTTAATGAGACACAAGTCAGAATCCTTTGATAGATTCAAGGAATTCAAGAATGAAGTACCGAATCAACTTGGAAAAAGTATCAAAGTTCTGCGATCGGATCGCGGAGGAGAATACTTGAGTCAAGAATTCAACGACTATCTGAGCGAGTGTGGAATTGTTTCACAACTCACTCCTCCTGGAACACCCCAATGGAATGGAGTGTCAGAGAGGAGGAATCGAACCTTGTTGGACATGGTTCGGTCTATGATGAGTCATTCTAATCTTCCATTATCCTTTTGGGGATACGCTCTAGAAACGTCTGCGTTTACACTAAATAGGGTGCCATCTAAATCAGTGGAAAAGACACCACATGAACTGTGGACTGGGAATGTTCCTAGTCTGTCTTTCCTGAGGATTTGGGGTTGTGAGGCTTATGTCAAACGTTTAATCTCTGACAAGCTTGCACCCAAATCAGATAAATGCTACTTCGTTGGTTATCCTAGGGAAACCAAGGCATACTACTTTTACAACCAATCTGAGAACAAAGTATTTGTTGCTCGGGACTGTTCTTTTCTTGAGAAGGAGTTTCTCTCTAAGAAAAACAGTGGGAGTAAAGTACATCTTGAAGAAATTCGAGATGCACAGGATACTGCTCAACCTGCTGAGGAAGAGCAGCAGTTGGATCCACAAAGTTCTGTGGAACCGGTGCCTGTGGAGCCTGAAGTTCGCAGATCCGGAAGGATCCGTCACGAACCCGAGAGATACTATGGATTTCTCGTGACCGATTCAAATGATCTGATGATCGTTGAAAGTGACGAACCAGCGACCTTCGCGGAAGCAGTGATGGGCCCGGACTCCGAAAAGTGGCTTGGAGCCTCTAAATCCGAAATGGAATCCATGTCAGAAAACCAAGTATGGTCCTTGGTCAATTTACCTAATGGTGTAAAAGCCATTGAGTGTAAATGGATCTTCAAGAAGAAGATTGACGTGGATGGCAATGTACAGATTTACAAAGCGAGGTTGGTGGCTAAAGGTTTCAAACAAATTCATGGTATTGACTATGATGAAACCTATTCCCCAGTCGCTATGCTTAAATCCATTCGGATCCTTCTAGCGATTGCTGCTCATTATGATTATGAGATTTGGCAGATGGATGTCAAAACCGCATTCCTGAATGGTATTCTGGAAGAGGATGTGTACATGACACAGCCTGAAGGTTTTGTCGATCCTAAGAATGCTGGGAAGGTATGCAAACTTCATAAATCCATTTATGGATTGAAGCAAGCATCACGGAGTTGGAATCTTCGTTTTGATGAAGCAGTGAAGCAATTCGGTTTCATCAAGAATGGAGAAGAATCATGTGTTTACAAGAAGACTAGTGGGAGCAAAATTGCGTTTCTTGTACTGTATGTCGATGACATACTCCTCCTCGGTAATGACGTTCCGTTGCTTCAGTATGTTAAGACTTGGCTCGGAAGTTGTTTTTTCATGAAAGA
Organism: Orychophragmus violaceus; assembly: GCA_030180135.1. Classification (NCBI taxonomy): domain Eukaryota; kingdom Viridiplantae; phylum Streptophyta; class Magnoliopsida; order Brassicales; family Brassicaceae; genus Orychophragmus; species Orychophragmus violaceus. Next base: position 100,676,877 of record CM058233.1, on the reverse strand, counting down.
CATGGGAGAAGCCGCTTACATTCTTGGAATCAGAATCTACAGAGATAGAACTAACAGGCTGATTGGATTGTGCCAGGACACTTATATTGATAAGGTGTTGCACAGATTCAGGATGCAAGATTCCAAGAAGGGTTTCATACCAATGTCTCATGGCATGAGTCTCAGCAAGAAGCAGTGTCCGACGACACCTGCTGAGCGAGAACGCATGAGTAGGATTCCTTATGCTTCCGCAATAGGATCTATTATGTATGCCATGCTCTGCACTCGTCCAGATGTAGCTTACACGTTAAGCATGACGAGTAGATACCAATCTGATCCAGGTGAAGTTCACTGGACAGCTGTCAAGAATATCCTCAAGTATTTGAGACATACTAAGGATAAATTCCTTGTGTATGGAGGAAGTGAAGAACTTGTGGTGAATGGATTCACCGATGCGAGTTTTCAGACAGACAGAGATGATTTCCGATCACAATCTGGATATGTCTTCTGTCTAAATGGCGGTGCAGTGAGCTGGAAGAGCTCTAAGCAGAATACCGTAGCTGATTCCACAACGGAAGCTGAATATGTTGCTGCTTCAGAAGCGGCAAAGGAAGCTATTTGGATCAAGAAGCTCATGACTGAACTTGGTGTGGTTCCGAGTATCTTGGAGCCAGTGGCTTTGTTTTGTGATAACAACGGAGCCATTGCTCAGGCGAAAGAACCCATGTCACACCAGAAGTCCAAACATGTGGAGAGGAAATATCACCTAATTCGTGATATCGTCAATAGAGGTGATGTGAAGATCAGCCGAGTTCCGACGCACGAGAATGTCGCTGATCCTCTGACTAAACTACTCACAAGGCCTAAGCATGAGAGTCATACGACTGCTGTAGGCATTAGAGATCTAAAGATGTAATCTAGATTCTAGTGGGAGTTTTGACTTTTGTTTTAGTTATAATAAAAGCTCTTGTAAACATTCTTTTAAGTGTTTAATGAAATTTGATTTCAGCATTATTTATTGTGATCTAAATAATGGTCCCAAAATAAGTTTATGACATATTATAGGCCATCAAGTTGAGAACTTGATCATGAAACCCTATAAGTTAATAAATTATTTTGTCCCTAGTCGAGGTTGTAGAATTGGGACATTGACAACCGTTAGAGACTAGATTGTGAGGTGACTGTTGGCTAAGTTTCATGGAGCCAATGATATGATTATCGCAGTCAGTCACATAGATATATGTTAGTGAACATATGATCGGACATGACCCGTTAATGAGAAGTCTACAAGATAGTTAAATATGTGTCATAAGAGGTTCTCATTACAACTATAGAGTATAGTCCTAAGACCTGAGTTCATCATGCTTTCTTGCATATGAATTGGTACACTTTGACTTTGTCAGATGTCGATCCGTAACTGGCGACTATAACGAAACTGTTCAAGTTTATCATGAAATGTGCGTTGAAACAGGGATGGAACAAGATGGGATTTGTCCCTCCTGTATAACGGGAGATAAATATCTCAGGGCCTATCGAAGATTGATTACTGAGAAAAATGTGTGGCCGCACTCAAACGAACTGTAGTTCAGTTGTTTGAAATGTTCAGTATGAAATCAAGAGTTCGATAAACACGATGTTGGCTTAATAAGGATGACACAAATCTTGCCTTATGCCAAATCGAGATATAGAGACAAAAGGATTATAGGAATTGGTGATTCCAGTACAAGTGGGAGATTGTTGGGATAGTGTCCTGAAATCACACTTGTACTCATTCCTGAAGATAGTTGTGTGTCGAGATCAGACATTCGTATAGTACTGGGCGGTTGCAATGTTTTGCTACAAGCCTCTTGTAATCTGTAAGTTGTAGACTTACTACCAGTACTATATGATCCTATAGGGTCACACACCTAAGCGAACTGGAAGCTACGACATGGGAATGATCATTATGGTAATGATCATACTAATGTGTATTGGATACGCATTAATATCGACAAAATGGTGTTGTGTCGATCGACACAGCTTGTGTGTCGGTCGACACAGTTCGGATTTTCCGAACAGGCTTTTCGAGTTTAGGCTTAATTAAGTCTGGCCCGTTAAGCATGTTTAGGTCGAATAAAACTCTATCAAGTTTCGACCTAAACATATGGCCGTCTACTTTTCTTGAGAGAAACAGTAGACACACCAGAGAGAATCGATCCCCATTGATCCGGCACTAGCATCCCGTTTCCAGCGAGCGTGCGTGTGTATCTGGTAGAGGCAAGGCATCTGCGTTGCTCCACTGATCTCGTTCTCCAACTCAATTCCGCTGCCAAAAGGTAAGAACGAGGTTGGTTTTATTTCAATATATCAAACCCTAGATCCGTTGGGTTCCAACAATTGTGCCGTACCAACTGATTTTGTTGTCATGTAGATGAAGAAGGTAAAAAGCTTCCTCTACTCTTCAGAACTGATTTCCTCAACACTACCGGTGCAAAAATAGATTTCAACAACAAAAGGGTAGTACTCACTAAGGTAATGATAATCTGTTCTATCCTATGAAACCTTACTCCATCAACACTTGTGGAACAATAAATAGTGACTTTGATCTTGAGGAGGAAAGATCTTTTGCTAGCATTGCCAAGATGAAGTATTGTGGATAAATCTCTTTGTGAGAGTTGAGCATTGAGGAGCAACAAGCTTAAATAGTTGCACTCTCCAAAGATTGAACAAGTTGTGAAGGATGCTTTGGTTGGAGTAAACAGTAAAGAATTGGTGCGTGAACACTTTCCAAGTATTCCATTGGAAGGGGTGAATGGATCCAAAGGAGCTACTCCTATGAGCAAGAAGAAGAAAGGAAAAGCTCACAAAACCTCCACCAATGATCAAGCTACTAACACTCTCACTCTTTATCCTTTGAGGCTCAAAGATGGGACCATTGAGTACAAGGTGAAATGCAAAGGTGGTCCAAGACATTCTTACTCCCGAGCTCCAAGCTGATCCAATCAATCTCCAAGATCATATCAACAAAGTCTTGACCATCACCCAAAATATCAAGCCACCTCCATCTCCGCACTAGAACCAAAGGTAGTCAAGCTTAGTGCCTCAAAACAAGCTCACTTGGGAGTAATTCCCTTGTCTATCTCTTTTACATATTGCTTTAATTTTTTAAGTTTCCTAGTCACTGTTGATCTCTCTATTAGGTCTTAAAGGTTTTAGGCCTTTATGGGTCTTGGCATTGGGAGAAAGAAGGAAGATCATGGCAAAATCCATGAAGGACCCTGTCATGAACCAAGTTTGGGAGAAATAACTAGCCTCCACCTCCTATTCCTCCATCCCATTCTATCACTCCATCTCCAAGTAACCAACTCATATCTCTTGTACATATCTAGTTTTCTCTTTGCATTTTTATTTGTTTTTAGTCTTTTTCTCTTATTTCTATCACACAAGGTACTGTGTGATTTGAGTTTGGGGGGGGGGGGGGGGGGGAAGAAGCTAGTTGCTAATGATTTGTTTTGTGATCTTATTTTCCCTTTTGCATCTTTTGATCGCATTCATTCATCTAGGGCATATAAACACCATAATTTTTTTAAAAAAATTTTGAAACATTTTCGCAAAAAGAAAGCATATAGTTGCATTGGCATGCTTATGATTGAGTCTAGAAGTCATTTAGGATTTCATTAATTTGCACTTGAGGGCCAATACATGTGTTCCTTGTAAAGAATTGTATTGTGAGTTTGGATCATCATGCTAGCATGTGGTTGTTTGATGCATCTTGTGAGCTTGAAGTTAAGAAAGAACCGTTCTTGGATCTCATGCATTAATTTTCACTTTTTGAATGAAGCATGTTGTGTTTGAATCATTCTCTTTCTATTAGAACTCTTAATCTTGACTTGGATTATCATGTTTTGCATTGAAAGGTGAACTCATGGATACTTAATACATACTTGGACTATCTTCTTCCTTTTACCACTCTTTTGTTAGTCCATGTAGCTTTTTCCACCTTAAACCAAGCTTTCCTTCAAACCTAAACACTCTAGTGAGAGTTGTGAGGCATTTTCTTGAATCAACTAGGCAAAAAGTGTTGAGTTTGGAACGACAACGATAAGTTTTCATTGTAGAGCTAGTCTTACATCATTGGGCTATGCATAGGATAGGAAAGAAGTTTGGGGGAGAACTGAGAAGAAAAAGGAATAAAAAATGAGGAAAAGGTTGAGAAAATAAATGGGGGATATCAAAAGAAAAAGAAAAGTTTGAATATCTCTAAGTGTTAAAGAAGAATAAGTCTCAAGTGTTAAAGAAAGAAAAGAAGCCAAAGTTGGCTAAATCATCAAAAGAAAGAGAAGAAACAAGTAAAAAAGGAAAAGGAAAGAGCTAAGAAAGTAAAGATATCCTGTAAGTGTTTAAAGAAAAAGAAAGTGATCAAAGTTGGGTTAAGAAAGCAAAACTGCCTTATGGAAAGGGTAGCCTAAGAAGGGAGCTATGTGGGTTTAGAAGAAAAGAGTTAAGATCATTGTGGGCATTTGGGTAGATGAAAATTTATCTTTGTATGTATGAGTTGTTTCTTACTCTTAGCATTTTTTTATAGTTCATTCCTTTTTGAGAGAATCTTTTGTTCTTGTTAAGCCACAAATGCTTTGAGATCAACTTTATCTCAAGACGTTAAACCCTTAGTCAAATGTGTTCATTTGATTTTCACAATCATGATTCACCATTACTTAATGAATGTTAAAGGGATTGAGGATAGAAATTCATGTGTAGGTTGATACTTGGGCTTGATGAATGTAGCGATGAGCATAGCTAACTCTTTTGAAGTAGAGTAAGCTTGATTGTAGCATTTGGTTGCATGCCTAGACATTGTTTCCACCTTTGCTTGACAATTGCTTTTGGAAGTTTTGAACTATCACTTTCAAAAACTTTCTTTCATTATTGTCTTTGATTGTTTGCTTGCGGACAAGCAAAATTCAAGTTTGGGGGAATTGATAAGTATATATTTTAGCTCATTTTAGGTTTGATATTTGCATAGTTTATATGTCATTTGCATTCATTTCAAGTCATCTATGTATGAAATCATGAATTTAGAGTTAAGTAGGTTTAGAATAAGAACTTTCACATTTTGTGAGTTTGGAGTCTTTATTAGGTGATTTTGGAGTTTTTGAGGTGTTCTTGATGATTAGAAGAGAGTCTTGGACCATGAGAAGTGTTTGGGATCAAGAGGAGATGTTTCGAAGAAAGGAAGACCCTTGTTGTGCACCAACCCACCAATACCGACCATCCTTGACGGGTGTCGACCTTTAATCTGCGAGCCAAATTCGGCAAGAGAGAATACCGACCCACTCATACCGACCAGACCAGGTCGGAAATTCGGCCTTGCTCCATACCGACCAGATCCGTTTGGTATCCTCTTCGTTCGAGAGCCATAATTCGACAAAAGAGAATACCGACTGGCATTTGTCGACTGGACCAAGTCGGTACTCCGTCCTCGCACCATACCAACCAGGGCCGGTCGGTATGAGACACTTTTATTTACCATTTTGCCATTACGAACCCCTTTGCCTATAAATGTGTTTTTGACCTAATTTTGATACTCTTTCTTCTCTCTTATGCTTTTTCTTTACCCATTTTCGGGTTCTTAACTTTGTAAACTCTTTGATTTAAGTTTAATCAAGGACTTCTTCTTTAAATCTTAATTTCTTCTTTACTCCTACTCCTAATCATGATTTCTCATATTATCTCTATGGGTTTTGTGAGAATCTCTATGATTAATGAGTAGTCACTTTGGGTCTTTGAGATGAGGTATATTAGGACTTGATTAGGGATGATATAGGGTTCTTAGTGCTTCATTAATGTTAATCATTCTCTATTAGGTTCTTCTCTAGGTTAGATTGCAAGGAATTGTTAAATCTAGATATATGACTTTTTGTTGCCCAAAAGGTGTTCGATGAAATGCTTGAAAGAACTTAATTATATATTTTACATTAGCCAATGAGAATTGATGCCTAAGATATTTAATAGTCATATGAACTTGTTTTGCATGCGTGACTAGTTTTTAATCACAATTAAAAGATTGTTCTTGATTAAGAGTTGATTAAAGGGATTTTTGCCTAGAAGCAGGATTGATCTAATGACTTTTATTCTAAACTAAGGACTATGCTTGCATTGACTGGTCTTATGATTGAGAATAAATGCATGTTTAAGTGTGATTTGAACTTTAGAAATAGATTATTGCATGATTAACATAGGTTTAAGAACATGAAAATGTGATTAGCTATTATGAATCTTTCGCCATTTTTTTGTTTGTGTGATTGATTGATTAGCACCCTTGTGTTGGAATTGTGTCCAGTAATCTCGGTACTGTCTCTAGAAAGTAAGAGTATGTCAATGATCAGACATAAGTCATATAATACTGGGGGTCATGATGGCTTGCTAGAGTCCGCTCATGATCTATAAGTCTTGGACTTATTGCCTTTATTATATGATCCCATATGGGTCACACGCCTAAGCTAACAGGAAAATGTGTAGGAACGGCTTAGCAGAAGTACGGTAAAAGTGCCAGGCATTTGTCGTACTTAGAGAGAGATTAATGGGTCTGATTAAATCCAAGGGATTTAATCAGATTGGTATTTGGGCCCAAAAGCCCAAAAGGAACCAGACAAGTTTTATAAATAAAACTTAAGTCTGATTTTTCTCCAACCCTAAGCCCCCAGCCGCGATCTCTCTCTCTCCCTGCGCCTCCTCTCTCTTGGTCTAGCAGCCTTCTTCCTGCTTGGTGTGCGTGTGTGAACCTCTGGAGGAGTTATCACTTGGTGGCTCTCTGATCTCTGACCTGTTCTCTCTTTCCGCTGCATAAACAGGTAAAAGGTGAGATCTATATTGTTTCTATTCAAGAGAACCTAGATCTGCATGTTTAGGACTGTTGAATCTGAGAATTGAATCTGGATTAACAATTAAACATTCCTTCAGTGGTATCAGAGCTATTGGTTCTGGTTTTTCTTGTTTAGATTCATGTTTAGGATTGTTTTTCTTGTTTAAGAAGTGTTTTGAATCAATCTACTGATAAGAGAAATCACTTAAGCAACAAGGAATTGAAACCTAAACAAACTTTTGAAAAATCGCATGACCAAGCTATATTGATTTGGTATGCGACCGGTTTGGTCGATCGGATCATCTCTCGGCCGATCGCATGTATCGATCGGATCGATAGCATGGATCGCGTTGGCCGGTTGGATCGATCGACCGTGAGGCGTCCCGTCCGATCGCGTGTGATGGGCCGATGATCGCATGGATCGTGCGATAGCCGATCGCATGGATCGCGTCTCGTCCCGCCTGCGATCGTCCCGTCCCGTCTCGACCAGCCACTCCGTCCCGATCGCATCTCGGCCAGGACTGTCCCGCGTGACCGAGGCCGAGCAACGACCCGAACGTCGATCGTCCCACGCCGTCCGTACGATCGCGTGATGTTTTCGGCTGCGACGGTCCCGACCGGTTAGGGTTTTGGCGAGTAATGGTTCGGTTCGGTTTAAGGCTCGGTTTAAAATTTTTATTAAAATCTAAACGTCACGGTTTAATAAACAGATTTAATAATTTTATTAAGTTCTGGTTAAACCGGGATACGAAATCCAAAGTCGAAAAATTGGATTTTGTTCCTAAACCAGGATTTTCTAATTTGATTTGGTTGGACCAAATAAATTGAGAAAATCCGGTTTAGTAAATAACCGGTTGACAATTGTGGTCATCGTAGTAATTAATTTTGGTTAAGACCAATTTTAATGAACCAGACCGGTTATGTCATTTAATTGGACAATTGGGTCATGTCTTGGACATGGACCAATTCTTGGGCCTCGGGCCAAGAAGTTAAAACAATTGGGCCAATTATTTGAGTCTTTTCTTCAGATTTAATTTAAAATTTATTTTATAAAATTATAAATCGATTTTAAATTAAAGTTTCCGAAATTTTGAAATTAGAAAGTTTCTTAAAATAGAAGTTTCTGAATTTGCATGTTTTGGATTTTAAGAAATTTCTAAAGTTAGAAAGTTTCCGGTTTTAGAAAGTTTCCAATTTTAGAAAGTTTCCAAAAATAGTAGGTTTCCAAAATGGAAAGTTTCCAAAATAGTAATCTTCTATTTTGGGATGAAATTTTAATAAACCTACAAACCTCAAATAATATCAAGCGTTGAATGTCTTGTCCAGGCTATGTCAGCTGTCGAAGCCCATTCAATTGTACTCATGGCCTTACAGTGTGAGGGTGTCTGCTTTTGCGTGGGTAAGACGGTTTGTGATTCATAAATGTCATTGGGAGTCCCAGACATTAATGATTACATGACTGTATAGTCTGGTTTTCTTGACTAGGCCATCGGGAGTCCCGGGCCTTGAGACATCAGAGTGGATTGGGCCTCGGGCCCAGATTCACAACCAAGAGTTATATCACGGATATAATTAGCCGATATAGGGCTTACCGATATAAGCTAAAGTTGGGTGACGGCCAGTGGCCCACTTTAATCTTAGTTATATGTGGATCTTGGAATCATTATATTCTATTGAGGGTAACTTTTGTTATTGAATATAATGCGTGATTAATCATATTAAAATTTAATACGAGATTAATCATATTGAACATAATAACTAATAACCTTTTTATCTTATATATTTCAGCTATGACTACTACAAGCACACAAAACGCATTCTCGATCCGGTCAGTTCTCGAGAAGGAGAAGCTGACTGGAACGAACTTCCTGACGTGGTCAAGGAACTTGAGGCTAGTCCTCAAGCAGGAGAAGAAGGATTATGTCCTTCGTGATCCCCTCCTCGAGAGGCCTCCTGCCAATGCCGCCAGAACTCTGCATAATGCTTGGGAAAAGCATTCGTCAGATGAAAATGATGTGTATTGCCTGATGTTGGCGACAATGACTGCTGAGCTGCAAATGCAGTTCGAGAGTGTATTGTCACCCATCGAGATAATGGCAAGCCTGAAATCGCTTTTTCAGGAGCAAGCAAGGACTGAGAGGTTTCAGACTGTTAAGAACCTCTTAGACTGTAAGTTGGCTGCAAATGCGGCAGTGAGTCCTCATGTCTTGAAGATGATGGGTTATCTCGATCATCTTCAGAAACTCGACTGCCCTATCAGCCAGGAACTTGCCTGCGACATCATTCTGCAGTCATTACCTGCAAGCTATGATCAGTTCATTTTGAACTTTAACATGCATGGCTTGAGTAAGACATTGCCTGAGCTTCACGGAATGCTCAAGACTGCAGAGCCCAACTTGAGGAAAACCGCCAAGGACCCCAATGTGCTTATGGTGCAAAAGGGCAAGGGGTTTAAGAAATCCTCTGCTAAGGATAAGGGAAAGGCCAAAGCTGTCCAAGTCGCGGACAAGGACACGCCAAAGCCCAAGCCCAAGTCCAAGGCTGGGCCAACTGACATATGCAGGTTCTGTAAAGAACCAGGGCATTGGAGGAGAGAATGTAAGAAATTCCAAGAAGGTCTAAAGGAATTGAAGAAGAAGACTTTCGAGACTTCTTCATCAGGTATTTTTGTTATAGAAGTTAATACAACTACTTCTGATAATACCTCATGGGTTATGGATACTGGTTGTGGGGCTCATATTTGTACTAATATGCAGGCACTCAGCAACAGTAGAAGGCTGAAGCAAGGACAAGTGGAGCTACGAGTTGGGAATGGAGCGAAAGTTCCAGCACTAGCTGTAGGCACATACTTGTTGTCTTTACCTTCGGGATTGGTTTTAGAACTCAATAATTGTTATTTTGTACCTGCTATAAGCAGAAATATTATTTCAATTTCTTTGTTGGATTTGGAAGGTTATGATTTTTCAGTTAAGAATAAATTATGTTCCTTCAATCGCAACAATTTGTTCTATGGTTGTGCCCCTCTTTCGAATGGGCTTTACATACTTGATCAATCCGCGCCAATTTATAACATTAATACCAAACGGTTCAAACCTAATGAGGAGAACCAAACGTTTCTATGGCATTGTCGTTTAGGGCACATCAGCGAGAAACGCATTAAGAGGCTCCATACGAATGGACTTCTTGGCTCTTTTGACTTTGAGTCATGTGAGAAATGCGAATCCTGCATGATGGGCAAAATGACACGGGCCCCCTTTAATAAACCTAACGAGAGGGCCAGTGACTTATTGGGCCTGATACACACTGACGTGTGTGGCCCAATGTCCACAAATGCAAGAGGAAACTATCAGTACTTCATTACCTTCACTGATGATTTCAGTAGATATGGATATGTTTATTTAATGAAACATAAGTCTGAATCTTTTGAGAAGTTCAGAGAATTCCAAAATGAAGTACAGAACCAACTTGGCAAAAGCATTAAGGCTCTTCGGTCCGACCGAGGAGGAGAATACTTAAGCCAAGAATTCAGTGATCATCTGAGAGAGTGTGGGATCGTGTCCCAACTCACTCCTCCTGGAACACCTCAATGGAATGGTGTGTCTGAGAGGAGAAATCGGACCTTATTGGATATGGTTCGATCTATGATGAGTCACACAGACCTTCCAATATCCCTTTGGGGATATGCTCTGCTAACAGCAGTGTTCACTCTAAATAGAGCGCCATCGAAAGCAGTAGCAAAGACACCATATGAATTATGGACTGGAGTGGCTCCAGTGCTGTCTTATCTTAGAATTTGGGGTTGTGAAGCATATGTCAAGAGATTGATCTCAGACAAGCTTACACCAAAGTCTGATAAATGCTACTTCATTGGTTATCCGAAGGAAACCAAGGCTTATTACTTCTATTTACGTTCCGAGAACAAGATCTTTGTTGCCCGGGATTGTAACTTTCTTGAGAGGGAGTTTCTCTCTAAGAAAGACAGTGGGAGTAAGGTACTGCTTGAAGAAATTCAAGATGAACAGCATACTGCTCAACCTGAAGAGGAAGAGCAGCAGGAGGACCTACAAGAAATTGTAGTGCCTGAACCTGTAGTACCTGAAGTTCGAAGATCCGGGAGGATCCGTCACGAACCCGAGAGATATCAAGGATTCCTCGTGACTAACTGTCATGATCTTCTGATCATTGATGGTGATGAACCGTCGAACTTCAATCAAGCCATGATGGGCCCAGATTCCTCTAAGTGGCGTAAAGCCACTGATTCCGAAATGGACTCCATGTCGGTCAACCAAGTGTTTTCGTTGGTTGACTTACCCGCTGGTGTAAAAGCCATCGAGTGCAAATGGATCTTCAAAAAGAAGATTGACGTGGATGGAAATGTCCAGATTTATAAAGCCAGGTTGGTGGCAAAAGGTTTCAGACAAGTTCACGGTGTGGATTACGATGAAACCTATTCACCAGTGGCTATGATGAAATCTATTCGGATTCTACTAGCAACTGCAGCTTTTAGTGATTATGAAATTTGGCAGATGGACGTGAAAACCGCCTTCCTGAATGGAATTCTGGAAGAGGATGTGTATATGACACAACCTGACGGTTACATAGATCCAAAGAATGCTGGAAAAGTATGCAAGCTTCATAAATCCATTTATGGATTGAAGCAAGCATCGAGGAGCTGGAATCTTCGTTTTGATGAAGCGATCAAGCAATTTGACTTCATCAGAAACGAAGAAGAACAATGCGTGTATAAAAAAACTAGTGGGAGCAAGATAGTATTTCTTATCCTGTATGTCGATGACATACTGCTTCTCGGAAACGACGTTCCAATGCTGAAGTCGGTAAAGGACTGGCTTGGAAGTTGTTTTTCCATGAAAGACATGGGTGAAGCCGCATACGTTCTTGGAATAAGGATCTACCGGGATAGATCTAAAAGGCTGATAGGCTTGTGTCAAGACTCATACATTGACAAAGTCCTGCAAAGATTCAGCATGAAAGATTCCAAGAAGGGCTTCACGCCAATGGTACATGGCACAACGCTAAGCAAGAAGCAGAGCCCTACGTCGGCTGCTGAGCTTGAGCGCATGAAGAATATTCCTTATGCATCTGCAATAGGATCTATCATGTATGCCATGATTTGTACTCGTCCTGATGTTGCTTATGCACTGAGCATGACGAGTAGATATCAGTCAAATCCAGGTGAAAGCCACTGGATTGCCGTAAAGAATATCTTGAAGTATCTAAGACATACTAAGGATAAGTTCTTGGTGTACGGTGGAAGTGATGTGCTTAAAGTCAGTGGATTCACAGACGCAAGTTTCCAGACAGACCAAGATGATTTCCGGTCACAGTCCGGTTATATCTTTTGTCTGAATGGTGGTGCAATCAGTTGGAGAAGCTCCAAGCAAGACACCGTTGCTGATTCCACTACAGAAGCTGAATATATCGCCGCTTCAGAAGCTGCGAAGGAAGTTGTTTGGATACGAAAGTTCATTATTGAACTAGGTGTGATACCAAATGCGGCTGAGCCTCTAGCACTGTTTTGTGATAACAATGGTGCTATAGCTCAGGCAAAGGAACCAAGATCACATCAGAAATCCAAGCATGTTCTAAGAAGATTTCACTTGATACGTGACATCATTAATAGAAAGGAAGTCAAGATCAGCCGAGTTCAAACTGATGATAACGTCGCTGATCCGTTGACAAAGCCACTCCCAAGACCTAAGCTCGAGTTCCTGACTGAAGCTGTAGGCATTAGAAACATTGAAATGTAATCTAAATTTGAGTGGGAGTTTGAGAGCTTTATTTAGTTATTTGATATGTTCTTGTAAAACATTTTTTGTTTAATGAAATTATTATTTCAAGATTATTTTAACTGTGATGAAATAATCGTTCCAAAGTGATATAAACCATTTTATAGATCATCGAAGTAAGTGACTTGATCTTGAGTCATCAAAGTCATTTAGCTTGATCATGAGACCCTATATTTGATGGATGGCTTATATCATTCAGTCCCTAGTCGAAGGTTGTTGAAATTGGAACACCAACAACCGTGTGAGACTAGATTGGTATGTGACTTATGACAAAGTCTCAGTGTGTCATAGATGCTCGGCATCAAAGTCAGTACATAGGTGTATGTGGGGTACATACGACCGGACTAGACCCGCTTATAAGAACTCTTCAGGATATTTATATCTGTGTCATAAGAGATTCTTACTACGACTATAGAGTATAGTCCTTAGACCTGAGTTCGCATGCATGTGACTGCACATGAACTGATGTGCTTTGATCATTGTCTAACGCTGTCGTTATGCGATAGTTATAAGGACCTTGTTTGGGTGTATTACGAAATGAGTAGTTTACAGTGATGGAACAAGACGGGATTTGTCCCTCCAATATAAATGGAGTGAATATCTCTAGGCCAATCGGAGATTTGAATACTGGAAAATGCATGGCCATGCTCAAACGGACTGTCCCGAGTCGTTTGGATTGTCAGTATCAAATCAGAGTCCGATGAACAAGATTAGGCTTTATAAGGATGACACTAATCTTGCCTTATGACTAATCGAGATATTGAGACAAAAGGATTATGAATACAGAGATTCCAGTACAAGTGGGAGATTGTTGGAATTGTGTCCAGTAATCTCGGTACTGTCTCTAGAAAGTAAGAGTATGTCAATGATCAGACATAAGTCATATAATACTGGGGGTCATGATGGCTTGCTAGAGTCCGCTCATGATCTATAAGTCTTGGACTTATTGCCTTTATTATATGATCCCATATGGGTCACACGCCTAAGCTAACAGGAAAATGTGTAGGAACGGCTTAGCAGAAGTACGGTAAAAGTGCCAGGCATTTGTCGTACTTAGAGAGAGATTAATGGGTCTGATTAAATCCAAGGGATTTAATCAGATTGGTATTTGGGCCCAAAAGCCCAAAAGGAACCAGACAAGTTTTATAAATAAAACTTAAGTCTGATTTTTCTCCAACCCTAAGCCCCCAGCCGCGATCTCTCTCTCTCCCTGCGCCTCCTCTCTCTTGGTCTAGCAGCCTTCTTCCTGCTTGGTGTGCGTGTGTGAACCTCTGGAGGAGTTATCACTTGGTGGCTCTCTGATCTCTGACCTGTTCTCTCTTTCCGCTGCATAAACAGGTAAAAGGTGAGATCTATATTGTTTCTATTCAAGAGAACCTAGATCTGCATGTTTAGGACTGTTGAATCTGAGAATTGAATCTGGATTAACACCAAAACATCCTTCACCTTGATCATCTTTAGATAGGCTTGATACATTGACCTCATCTTAGACCCTCCTTTATCATTACTTTTATCTTCTTATTTACTTCTTTGATCACTTAGATTACTAGGATTCAATTTAAAACCGAATTTGGTTTAGCTTAAGCATTACATGCATTTTTGATGTGTTATTTTATCTCAAGTTCAGATTGACACCTTATTTGCTACATTAACATGGGTAGATAAGGAATTGAATTATAGCTTAAAAAAATCCTTTATAACTCACCTGCATGTGCATATAAACTTCTACTTACAATTACATACAAACATTTCTACAACAAAACAAGTTTGTCAATAAATTACAATACCAACATCTCTACAACCAAACAAGTTTTAAAACTGAACTTCAATATCACCAGTTGATTCAGGAATCATGCATGAAGATAAACATTTCATTTTCAACGAGGATATAACTCGGTGATCGATGCGTTGTCAACAGACCAAGGCATAGACTTGCTTTTCATAGATTGATCTGAATCAAGCGGGTCTTTTGTTGGTCTACTCTGAAAGAAAAGTCCTGGTTCCCTAGGCACCGGTAAAGTTACGGTGTTACTAGTAAGCATCAGAACGATGGTTGATAAGGTTGGACGGTCTGCAGGATCTTCTTGAACACATAAAAGACCAATATGGATGCATCGAACCACTTCACTCCTCTCGCAATTATGTACAATAACTGGATCTACGAGGTCTAACGGTGTGCCCTTCCTCCAAAGCAACCAAGCCTAGCATATGAATCAATAATTCAGTACTTGCAAGTTGCAACCATATTTATTAAAACAGAGGTAAATGTGACACTTGATTGCCTCTAAACTTACATATGAGAGCAAGTCATGTGCGCCGTCTGTCTGGTAGAAGCTACTATTCTTTTTGCCGCTAATTATCTCAAGTATTGACACCCCGAAGCTATAGACATCAGATTTTATTGAGTACTGGCCTTGCATCGCATATTCGGGAGCCATGTACCCACTGAAACCCACAACAAAATTTTAGTATTATTTGGAAAAAAAAACTGGCCATCAAAACTACAATCTATGTGGAGTTAAGGGGAAGACTTACTAGGTCCCAACTATCCTGTTTGTGTTCTCTGCAGTTTGGTCCATTCCAAAGATCCTTGCCATTCCAAAATCAGCAATTTTTGGATTCATATCTGCATCCAGGAGTATGTTACTCGCTTTAAGGTCTCGATGTATGATTGTAAGCCGTGAGTCTCGATGAAGATAGAGAATCCCTCTAGCAACCCCTCCAATGATATGGTATCGTGTATTCCAGTCCAGCTGGCCTTGCTTTGCAGGGTCTGTTTGCGCACATCCATGAATTACAGTTAAATCTAAAGATTTTGTAACCCCAAGTTCCAAGAATGGCTAAAGAATCATTGAAACAAAGCAATAAATGTAACTGACCAAAGAGGAAGCAATCAAGGCTTTTGTTGGGCACATACTCGTAGACTAATATCCTTTCTTCTCGCTCTAGTGAAAACCCAATAAGCTTAACCAGGTTCCTGTGCCGAAGCTTTGCAACAACAACAACCTCGTTTTTGAATTCTGTTTCACCTTGTCCTGATGTTTTTGACAGTCTCTTCACCGCAACTTCAGTCCCATTTGAAAACGTACCCTATCGTTATATCATCAGCATAATCTCGTTATCAATATATGTTGTCACAAATTTCATGAAAAAAATACACAACCTCATGTGGAGTTAAGGAACAAAAATAGTTATAGTACCTTGTAAACCTCACCAAATCCACCTCGTCCAATCTTGTTACTCTCTGAAAAATCATTTGTTGCAGCTTGAATCGTTCTATAACCAACTTGAAGCGAGTCTGCAGTTGCTATTTCATCTCCTTTTGCACAAGGAAAAGTCGCAGTGAACATTGACATTAAACTGACCCAATAAAGATTGTTCTTTACACGGAATCTTTACCATAAAATGCAGGCGCTGTATTATAAGCCTTTTTTGTCGTCTTTGTAAGGAAACAATAAACAGCTATCAAAACCAGAACAGCCAGTATAGTGAACACAACAATGGCTACCACTAGCATGCTTGACTTCCCACCTTTCCCTTCTTTCAAAACATCATTTTAAATTAGTAATTTAGATAATTAGATAAATAAGTGGCGATAAAACAGAGGAAGAAGAGAGAACTCTGATCAGGTCGTGGTGGAGCTCTAAGGGCGGTTTCGTTGTAGAATGGATATATCTCGAATCTTGAATTACAACTCGGTAGAAGAAGTCTTCCCCCAAGACTGTAAGTGGGTAGTTGATTGATGGTTTTTTGGAGACAAGTCAAACACTCTTGTGTTGTCAGATCAGGAGTGCACTGAACCAGTTCGTACAAAGTCTGGGACGCTGTGAAATTGACTTTTCTCGCATCGAATTTTCTAGTACTGCTCGCTGCCTCGACGACAGCTTGGTTCAGGGTGGAAATCAACACATCGTTGAATCGTTCTAATTGGCTAGATGAAACATTCGTGTCGTTCCTAAAGACCAGTTCACCCTCGATTGCAGGGGTCGAGAGAATGTTCCGGTAAGAGTATCTGAGCATACACTCGTCGTAATAGAGCGCGGCTTCTCTCTCATTCGGACACCGATTTAAGGTCTCGTTGACCGAAAAGAAGACGCAGCTACGGCAAACTTCCGGAGATAAGTCTCCGCGACAGAGGAAAAGTCCGGTGACCCTGTCGGGGTCTTGTCCAACCGTGGCGTTTTGGAATCCGGTTGAGTATGAGGCGTCGCGGGAAGAGAGAGCAGACAAAAGGGTTCTGAGATTGGTGAAGTAAGTGCTGTTTCTGGAGAAAGTTGGTGTGTTTGGACAGACATGGTATACGTAAGTGGGATCTTGAGCGCAAACAGTGAAGCTCGTAAGGAATGATGAGAAGAGGAAAAGGAATATGAAACAGGCGTAAGAAGACATTTATATCTCTTGGTTCTTATATTTCTGTTTCTCTCCAAGCTTCGGAACGCTCGTTAGATATAAAAAAATTGTTTTAGCTTCTCTCCAAGCTTCGGAACACTCGTTTCAGTTGATGGTTTTGTCCTTTTTGACGACGATTAGTCATTCAAAATCAAAAATAAACGTGTCTTCTTTCAATATGTGTGACTTGAAGTGTTCTGCCCTACTTGTGTCCCACGCTTAATCTAGACAAACTTTGATGTTAACGAAAAATTGTCTAAATATACTGAATAAATAAGTGGCTGAGCCATAAACTTTTTATACCGAAGGCAAAAAAATAATATCAAAAAAATATTTTATAAATTATCGGAAAAAACTACAAATAGACATATCTTCAAATATATTTTTTTCGATAAAACATATAAGATAATCACTTAGAAACTGATCACCAATGCGATTACGTAAAACTGTCTTGACGATCTTCATTCCTGAAAAGCATCTCTCAATGGTTGCAGTAGAAACAAGCAAAGTCAATGCTAACTTCAAAAACCTATAAACCAAAAGATGAAAAGATGTTTCCTTGCTTCTACCATCACCCGCGACAAGTCTCCAACATTTTTTAGATCAACAAACATTTTATCTTCTCATAAATTATCAATATAAATGTTAAGTTGCTGCTCAAGAGATATGCACTCCACATAACTAAAATCCTCAAGATAAAGTTTGGCCAATCTCAACAACTTTTCTTTATCAAACTCACAGAATGAATCAACATGACTTAAAGCCGATATGCAAACGAGTACTTCAGAGTTTACCTCGTTAAAGCGGTCATTAAACTCTTGAAGCTGCATATCCAATATAGTATAAAAGCAACTGACTTTGTAATAATGCAAGTTGGTTATGTTGGTCTTTTTGCATATCCAATACAGTATAAAAGCAATTGACTCTCTCAGATTTATTCTAGTAATCAAATTCCTCTGTGACAAATCCAATACTGCCATTTTTTCCGTTGCTGAACAAATAACAACACAAACAATATGCTTTTTTTTTATTCACGCTGTATTAATCCAACCAATCACCTTACTGATCAAACCAACAAGGATTAAACCGCCTTGGTGTATTTCCTATAACTCGTTGTTTAAAATTATGACCACGAGGTTGATAAGGTCCTCTAGTTAAATACTTGTGTCTTACCTCATCTCTTTGATTAAGATGATATTTCAGTATTTCTTTTCTTTCACCAGGATCATAAGGCAAATCATTTAAATCAACATCACCCGTCGAAGTTTTTCTTTTCAGATCAGAAATTGTTCCATTATTTATCTACCAAAATAAAAAGTTAGACTATTTGTAGATACAAACCTTAAAGTATTTAGATTATATACATAAATCCTAAATATTTCTATGAATTTAAGTTATGAATGATAATTATCTATTTTAATGAAAGGTAAAGTATGACACAACAAATGAAAATAAAACATAAAAAGATAAAAGATAGAAACCTGAATTTCAAACAAAGGTTGTTTGGTTAACAGACGCAAACGAGAGGAGACGAGACGTTCTTGACGACAAAGGTAAAAAACTGGTTAGTGAATTTTGGTTTTTTTTTCCTGATACGTTAATTAACTAGTATTTAATTGAAATTCATTCAAGTTATGTTTTCTATTAAATCAATTGGGCTTAAATAGAAAGTTAAACCCACTAAATCTAAATTTTAAATAAATTCAGTAGTCACATAACCATATTCTAAATTCTAATTTTGTTATGGGGTCAAAAAAAATTGATGAGGTCAAAAGTTTTTTTATCTAAAGAATAAACAAATGTTTTTAAAAATTGGGTGGGGTCAGCTGACCCCACCCTTAGCCCTAGCTCCGCCCCTGGAATAAATCGTGTAACCGCATAAGATTTATTTGTGAATAAACCCGATATTGCTTAGTACTACCCCAAGATCATAATAGCCGACACTCTTAAAAGAAACTAAGAGAACAAACCTTCTAACTATGAATAAGAATTTTGAAGAACACTTAGAGAATACTGAAAGACTTTTAAAAAGAATAAGAGAACTTATGAAAAACACTTTTTATGTAAATTTATTTTTTATTTACTTGTTCAATTTCTTGTACATTTACAAATGAAGGGGTGTGAAGATATTTATAGCCTCCCAAAACATGTGACAACAAATCTAGATTATTCTACTAAACTCCTTATTTCCTAGATTTTTTTTATTACTCTCTAGAGACTTCTAACAAATATCTAGATTTTTATCATACAATATCTATATTATTCTATATAAATATCTAACATGATTATCTTTTAAAATTTTCTAGAACATTTAGAGGACATGATAATCTCTATAGATGTTTCTAAAAAAATAATAGAATTTAGGCTTAACTTTGGGTTTAGTCCAATAAAATAATTTGATTATAAACACATAATTAAGCTTGATACAAAATCAAGCTTAACTATAATATTATTGAGATTTTATCATAATCATTAATACACATGTTACTATTTTTTTAAATTGAAAAATATTTTAATTAGTAAATAATTGTGAATTTTCGTTTTCACTCAACTCAATTTAGGAATTGGGGTTAAGCATTGTGGTTCTAATGACTTTCGATGATTTAAATTGATGGGTTCGTTTGTTCTTCTTTAGAAATATGTGTTGGCGTCTTTAATCACTGAAATTAGGTTTAGATTCAAGCCCGATTGTCTCAACCAATCTTGTTAGGAAGCCTAGACAACATACTCATTCAAACAATGAAAGAGCATCTAGGAATATCTTCCTTAAACCTGACAACTTATCCCACAAAACACTTGGAGATCTGTTCTTATCAGTTTTGTCATATATGGGTTTAGCACCCCATCTATTTAGAAGGCCCAATACTTATTCCCTGAACGAAGGCCGGCCCAACAAAAGCAAAACGGCCCAATGAGCAATAAGGGCCCGAATACAGACGCCCGAACCAAGCCCATCATCATCGGCTCGGCTCAGCTCAACTCAAACAAACCGGCTCGGCTACGCTAGCATCCAAAGGAACGTACGGCTCAGCCCATCTCGTCACCAAGTACGGCCCAATCCGCACGAGCTCGACAAGCGGTCAACGGCCTGTAAAAAGTACGACCGTATTTTACTATAAATAGGAGTAACGCCAACTTTTGAGATTGGTGCACTTCTTACTACTTTCTCTCTCTAGAGTCAATTTCCCGAATTGTAAACCGAGCACGTCTCTCGACCTGCTCGGATATCTGGATACAAAAACACGCTCGTTCCGAGCACATTATTCTCCTTTAAGGAACCCGAACACGATTATCTTCTCATCCATCCCGAACATACTTCTAACTCCTGCTAGTCTCTGAATCTAGTCGTTTCTCTCTCAAGAACAACTTGGTTCCTTCAGACCGAACACGTCAACTCTCTAGCAAGACGCGCATCCCGACCTCGTGACGACTTCGGATATAACAATTGGCGCCGTCTGTGGGGACTTAAGTTTTTCTTCACTAACGGACAGATTCAGCGATGACAGGAGCTCCATCAAACAAGGATTACGTCCACATCGAAGACATCACGAGCTCGGAAACAGCCTCCCGAGCAAGAGGGCAGCCCCAGCACGTTTCTCAGGTTGCAGATCCAATCATTCAGCCGGCCGGCGCCGAGCAGCAATCTCCGAGTACCGAACGACCACAACAAGCCGCAGAAACTCAGACAAACGAGCAGGACATGTCCACCTTGCTCAAAACTCTCATGACTCAGGTAGCCGAGCTCTCTCAGGGAAGCAATGCACGCTTCGATCAGCTCGCCACGGCACATGCAGTATGCCAGGGGCAAATCAACGACCTACGAATGACAAGTCAACAAGGATCCGTTCCCCGAACTCATCTTCACCGAGCATTATTCGAAGAGACGCCACCTCCGCATCCGAGAAACCGAACGGTAGCGCAGCAGCAGACCGAGGACGAACAACCTCCTAACACAGAGATCCCAGGCAGCTCAGCGCCCGACGCACACAGAGACATTGAAATTGAAGACATAAAGCTAATGTTGAAAAATATGACGTCCAAAGTCCATCAAGCAATCAGCTCGGCCCCCGAGATCGACCGCGTACTGGAAGAAACTCAGAACACCCCGTTCACTCGCCGCCTCATGGATATCCAGTTCGAGCATCCTATCTCTGCGGTCAAAATCAAGATGACGACCTACGACGGCAAATCCGACCCAAGGCATTTTCTGACAGCATTCCGCATTGCAATGGGGAGAACAAAGTTTAGTACGGAGGAGCGTGACGCAGGTTACTGTCAACTGTTCGTCGAGCACTTGACCGGCTCGGCCCTGGATTGGTTCTCTCGCTTGGAACCAAACTCGATCGACGGATACAGCGACTTAACGCACGCCTTTCTCAAACATTACTCGATGTATATTCAGGAAGAGGTGTCGAACGCCGACCTGTGGGCTATTTCCCAAGGACCGAGGGAAATCCTCCGATCGTACGTCACCCGCTTCAAAAATGTTTTGGCCAAAATCACGATCACCGACAGCGAAGGCCTACCCGCGCTCCGAAACGGCCTCTGGTACGAATCAAGCTTCCGAGAAGAACTGAAGAAAAATAGACCAAGCTCGCTAGAGGACGCCCTCCACCGCGCATCGATCTTTGTCGAACTCGAGGAAGAGAAAGAAACCCTAGCCAAGAAGTTTGGGCCCAAGAGTTCGACTTCGAAAGACAAAACCGAAAAGAGTACCGAGCAATACGAACCTCGGCAGCACTACGATCAGGATTACAAAAAATCCAAGGAAGAAGAAACCGCGAGAAAAGGAAAATCGTCGTATTACGTCAGCGATCAACCGCAAGGACACCGACAGGACGAGGAACGACCCCATCAGGATCAACGACAAGGTCATCCCGACCGCTCTCAAAATCATCAGCAGGAACGACCCACCCAAGGATACCAAGGTCAAAATCAAGGCAAGCCGTGGAACAAGTTTGTCCGAGGAGCCGACAAAAGCAAGTTATTCTGCGAATATCATCAGCGAGCGGGTCATAGCACCGAAGAATGCAGAAACCTTCAAGCCCTCCTCTTCGCCGATTACCAAAAAGACGAGAAGAAACTAGTGCTAGATCGCAACAAACCTCACCCAAGGCAAATCAACCAGGTCATGCAGCCAAAGAACGAAGCCGAGCGCTTCAGGATCGTCCAGGAAGAGCGAAGGAAACAGGTCGCCTTCGACGAGGAGACCGAACAAATCAACGCAGCGGCAGCCGCGGACAAAAGAGCCCGCGACGAAGAAGAAGAAGACGGAGCACGTCCGAGGAGACGAATAAATATGATTATGGGAGGGCTGCCTATGGTCAACGATTCAGTTCGATCGATAAAAGAATACGAACGGAGGGCCACGGCTGCCCAGCACTACAGACGAAACGCCACCGACGAGCTCAGAATTGGCGAGGAAGTGAGTTTCACCGAACAGGATGCCGAGGGAGTGGATCGACCGCATAACGATCCACTCGTCGTCGCCATGCGAATCGGCGACTGCGAGGTAGAAAAGATTCTGATCGATACCGGAAGCTCGGTCGACCTAATTTTTAGAGAAACACTGCAACGAATGGAGCTAAGCGACTACCGTATCAAACCATCGGCGAGACCACTAACCGGCTTCTCGGGAGACTCAATCAACACGATCGGAACAATCAAACTTCCAGTCTACGTCGGCAGAATCACCAAGCTGATCAAGTTCGTGGTCGTCGACCGACCAGCTATCTACAACGTCATCCTCGGCACGCCTTGGATTCACGAAATGAGGGCGGTCCCATCCACATTTCATCAGTGTGTCAAGTTTCCAACTCCATTCGGCGTGTATACACTACGAGGAGATCAGAGGATATCCCGCACATGCTTCCGCATCGAACATAAAATGCGCCACAAATCACAAGCGTACCTAGTCGCAGAGCCTCGAATCGAGCTGCCACCTCCCGATCGCCCGCAGAAGGACTCGATAGTTCAAATCAATATCGACATCCGCGATCCCGAACGCTGCGTCGGAATAGGAGCCGACCTCCGAGCTGACCTACGAGACAAGCTGATAGAATTCCTGAAGGAAAATGCCATGACCTTCGCCTGGACGACGACTGACATGACTGGAGTCGACCCGACCATCGCATGTCACGAACTGCACGTCGATCCGATCTTTAAACCAGTCAAACAGAAAAGACGAAAGCTCGGCCCCGAACGCGCCAAAGCTGTCAACGATGAGGTAGAAAGACTTTCAAAAGCAGGTTCGATCACCGAGGTGAAATATCCGGACTGGTTGGCAAATCCCGTCGTAGTAAAGAAAAAGAACGGTAAATGGAGAGTATGCGTGGATTTCACCGACCTCAACAAGGCGTGCCCAAAGGACAGCTTCCCGCTTCCGCATATTGATCGACTCGTAGAAGCGACCACCGGCCATGAGCTGCTATCATTCATGGACGCCTTCGCAGGATATAATCAGATTATGATGCACCCAGACGATCGAGAAAAGACTTCCTTCATTACCGACCGCGGCACATATTGTTACAAGGTTATGCCCTTCGGGCTCAAGAATGCAGGAGCAACTTACCAGCGCCTCGTAAACCGAATGTTCGCCGACCAGCTCGGCAACACAATGGAAGTTTATATTGACGATATGCTCGTCAAATCCGCTTTAGCCGACGACCACATCAGTCACCTCACAACGTGTTTCGCGAGCCTGAACAAGTACGGAATGAAGTTGAACCCGGCAAAATGCACTTTCGCGGTCACGTCGGGAGAGTTCCTCGGTTACATCGTCACGAAAAGAGGAATCGAAGCAAATCCGAAGAAAATAACGGCGATCACCGAGCTCCCATCACCAAGAAACACCAGAGAAGTCCAACGACTAACCGGACGTGTCGCAGCCCTGAATAGATTCATCTCCCGATCAACGGACAAATGTCTCCCTTTCTACAATCTTCTTCGTGGGAACAAGAAATTCGAGTGGGACGCTAGGTGCGAGGACGCGTTTCAACAGCTAAAGACCTACCTCTCCACCCCACCAATTTTGGCCAAACCCGAGGAGGGAGAGACGCTGTACTTGTACATCTCTGTGTCAACCTCGGCAGTCAGCAGTGTGCTCGTCCGTGACGACCGAGGCGACCAAAGACCAATCTTCTACACCAGCAAGATATTCGACGACGCAGAAACACGCTACAACACACTTGAGAAACTCGCGCTGGCAGTCGTCGTCTCAGCCCGAAAACTCCGCCCCTATTTTCAGTCCCATTCGGTGGTCGTCCTAACAAATCAACCGATCCGAACAATATTGCACAGCCCGAGCCAATCGGGAAGGATCGCTAAGTGGGCAGTTGAGCTCAGCGAATACGATATCGAGTACAAGCCCAGGACCAGCGCCAAATCCCATGTCCTCGCAGACTTCATCATCGAACTACCACCCGAGCTCACCATAGCCGAAGGACAAGAGCCAAAGGAGAAGTGGACTCTGTTCGTAGACGGTTCATCATCAAGAAACGGTTCAGGAGTTGGAGTCAAATTGACCTCCCCGACCGGCGAACTGATCGAGCAATCCTTCCGCCTAGGATTTCCGGCCTCTAACAACGAAGCCGAATACGAAGCACTGCTCGCAGGATTGCGACTGGCCGAAGTAGTAGGGGCGAGGCAAGTAGACGCTTTCGCCGACTCTCAACTCGTTGTGAACCAGTTCAACGGGGAATATGAAGCAAAAAACGAGCGCATGGACGCGTACTTAAAGCTCGTCCAAGAAATTACCGCGCGAATTGGCTCAGTCACGCTAACAAAGATTCCCCGAAGTGACAACTCCTCTGCCGACGCACTGGCCGCCCTAGCATCGACTTCAGACCCCGACCTTCGTCGGATCATTCCAGTCGAATGCATTGCCCGACCAAGCATTGCGTCAAACGAAGACATACTTCTCATTACCGAGGAAGAAGAAGGATTGGACGATGCTCACAAAAGCAACGAGGAGGTAATTAAGGACCCCGATCCCGAGCACGCTATTACCATCGACTGGAGAGACGAAATCAAAGACTATATATTAACGGGAAGGGTCCCCGAAGATCGTTGGGCAGCTCGCCGTTTAAAAGCTCGCTGCGCTCAGTATGTAATGATGAAGGACGAACTATTTCGTTGGAGCGCGTCCAAGGCACTCCTACGATGTATAAACGGGCAGGAGATCAAATGGGTCACCGAGCAAACTCACGAAGGAGCAGGCGGAAATCATACGAGCGGCCGAGCATTGGCCGCAAAGATAAAGCGACACGGTCATTTCTGGCCAACCATGATCGCTGACTGCGAAAGCTATGTTGCCCGATGCGAGAAATGTCAGAGGCACGCCCCAAGCATACACCAACCACCCGAGCTCCTCACCACTGCGGCCACACCCTACCCATTCATGAGATGGGCCATGGACATCGTCGGGCCCTTGCCAGCCTCGCATCAAAAGAAATTCATCCTGATAATGACCGATTATTTCACCAAATGGGTTGAAGCCGAATCCTACTCGGAAATCAAAAACCTCGACGTTCAGAAGTTCGTCTGGAAATACATAATATGTCGCCACGGTGTCCCATACGAGATCGTAACCGATAACGGATCCCAATTCATCTCCAATCTGTTCGAAGGCTTCTGCGCAAGATGGAAGATCCGTCTAAGCAAGTCTACCCCGAGATACCCGCAAGGGAACGGACAGGCCGAGGCGACAAACAAGACGATCATCGACGGACTGAAGAAACGGATGGAGAGCAAGAAAGGCCTCTGGGCCGACGAGCTCGACGGCGTTCTCTGGTCTCATCGAACCACACCAAGGACATCGACCGGTCAAACCCCCTTCTCACTTTCTCACGGAATGGAGGCAATGTCTCCGGCCGAGGTGTGCGTCCCTACAATACGCTTGAGTGTCGCACCCGACCACGAGGAGCTTAACAACAACATGATTATTGATTGCCTCGACCACGCAGAAGAACTACGAGACCGAGCACTCCTACGCCTCCAAAACTACCAGCAACAGATCAGCCGACACTACAACAAGAAGGTTAAGGGTCGACGTTTTGTAGAAGGAGACCTCGTCCTTAGGAAAGTGTTCGAAAATACGCGGGAACACCGAGCAGGAAAACTCGGCGCAAACTGGGAAGGTCCATACATCGTCTCGAAGGTAGTAAAACCCGGCGTCTATGAGCTCGTAACGATGAGGGGAGAAGCCATTCCACGATCGTGGAACGCAAATAAGCTCAAAAGGTACTACTTCTAAGCCAAGCACATCTTGCTCACAAAAAAGCCGAGCATCGCGCTCAAAAAAAAAAAAAAAAAAAAAAAAAAAAAAAAAAAAAAAAAAAAAAAAAAAACGAGCACATCTTGCTCACAAAAAAGCCGCGCATCGCGCTCAAAAAAAAAAAAAAAAAAAAAAAAAAAAAAAAAAAACCAGCATATCTTGCTCACAAAAAAGCCGAGCATCGCGCTCAACAACAAAAAAAAAAAAAAAAAAAAAAAAAACGAGAAACGAGCATCTCTCGCTCCAAAACCGAACTCGCTATACACGAGTTCGAGTAATATGTAAAGTGAACTACGATCGGCTTGATCCCCTTTTCGGGGTACGTAGGCAACCTCTCACGAGGCTCAGCTATATCAATAATAAAATTTTATCAAGTTAAATTTTGTTTCAACCACACCGAACAGGTCGACATCCTGGCCAGATGCTCGACACATTGTAAGCCGGGCCAAGTTCCCGCACAAGGCTGATCGACAGTAAATAAGCCGAGCATAGCCCTCGCATACCGTCCCGGTCAGACCTTAGGGGTTAGCCGAGCATTTACTCGCACCCGACATGTGGTACAACGAGCATAGTCTCGAACCCCACAACTAAGTAAGCCGGGCCCAGCTCCCGCACAAGGACGACTGACAGAAAAAATAAGCCGAACACAGTTTCGCATAACTGTCCTGGTCGGTCCTACGGGATAAGCCGAGCATCATTACTCGCTCCCTGCCAAAACTCGCATATCTAACCCAAACTGAACACCTTCTCTCGTCGTTTATTCCGACTTAGGGTATATATATAAAAAATAAATAAAGAAAGAGCGAGGAAAACAATGCATTCAAAAGTGCTCAAAGGCACAAGTCCGATTACAAAGACATTACAAAAAGGAGGGAGAGAATAAAATCCACAAGGAAAAAATCTAGGAAGCCCCGGGAGCTCGATCTTCAGCCGTATCCTCGCCCTCACCTCCGGCAATCCCAACCGCCCGAAGATTGCCCACCACCGAAGATGCCACAAGCGCACGATTCGAGACAGGCTGATCTAAAACAGGCATCGAAGAAGCCCCATCGGCCCGACCTGGACTACCTGGCGGAGTCATAGTAAAATCCTCGTCAGCCAAGTCGGTGAACTGGATCGAGACAAGCTGTTCCTTGAAACGATCGAAGTCGGAATGAGCCTTGGCTATCCTATCCGCGGGGACTGCAAAACCCTCCTTGACGAGCGTCTCCAGCATTGACGCAACAGCAGCAGCTTGGTTCATCAGTATCTGAGTTCTTCTCCCGAGCTCTTTCTCTTCATTAGCTTTCCTGATTTTGGTTAGCCGAGCCTGTGCCTTATCAGAAACTCGCTCCCTCTCTTTCTGAACTTCGAGCGCACAGGAAGATTTAAGCCGAGCGCATTCGGATTCTAGCTTACTCTGCAGATCAGACACTCGAACAATCAGCTCGTCAGCTTCGGCCCGAGCATTCGAACAATCGGCCAGACACTGCCTGTTCTCGACATCCAACCGAGTATTCTCAGTGGAAAGCTCAGCAACCTTCTTCTCCAGAGCCGACACCTTTTCCTCCTCGACCTTAAGAGACGAACGGAGTACCTCTGCAGCAGCCGCCACTTCGCGGAACCCTTCTATCTCGGAAATATACCTTTCGGCTTTACCGAGCTCCCTCTTCAGACTGCTGATCGCCCTCTCAAGATCGACCTCTCTCTGCTCGTACTCGTCACAAAGCAGATTATAATTGGCAAAACCCTGGAACAGGAAAGAAGTCAAAATCGAATTCTACCGGATAATCAAAAAGAAAGAGAAGAGAGAGAAAAAGAGAACACACCCGAACGAAATCCTTGGCCACTGCCTGTTTACGGTCGGAGAAGCGCGTATGCGTAACAGAAGGCAACGGCCTCGGAGGACTATCTCTCACCAGCCGAAGTAAATCCGCGCAAGCCTCCCCATCGCGAAAGAGCGGCTTCGAACCTTCATACCTCACAGAAAAGCCGTAATCCGTGAGCGCGCCCTCACCAGGACCACCAAGAAAAGTGAGTCCGGCGATCTCATCCAGGTCGGGAATATCGCGTTCGTTTCGAGAACCAGAATCTTCGTTCCTCTCCCAACCATCCGTCTCACCTCGATCAGCGACCTGATCATCACCCGGACATTCCAGAGGAGCAGCCTCATCGATATTCGGATCCTCAGCATTCCCAACTTGAGTATCCGCGACCTCAGGAAGAATGGCGAGAGCCATCCTACCACCACCAGCATGCTCGACGGCACCAACCATCTGGTCCTCGGTAGCAACTGTCTTCTTTTTCTTCTTCCTCCTCACTAGAGAAGGAACATCGGCGGCCTCCTCGGTTTCATGACCACCTTCAGAAATAAGGGTCTCGGGCTCAGTAGCAGCCGCTTCTTCGGGTCGCGACCTCTTCTTCTTCTTTTTCTTTTTCTTCTGAGCCTCGACCGCCTCAACCGCCTCGCACACCTGATGAAACAAATATCGGTGAAATTCGTTCACGAAAACCATTCCACGGGGTACCTCCCCAACCCAAGGCGAGAATGGTCGGTTCGGATCCAGAGGGACAGGATTTACCTGTGGTTCAGAAGGGTTAGTCTGTTCCACGACCAGGTTTCCTCGCGGAGTAGCAAGATTCTCCTCGACGTAATTTACAA
The DNA here is from genome assembly GCA_030180135.1 of Orychophragmus violaceus. Lineage (NCBI taxonomy): Eukaryota > Viridiplantae > Streptophyta > Magnoliopsida > Brassicales > Brassicaceae > Orychophragmus > Orychophragmus violaceus. Next base: position 100,647,946 of record CM058233.1, on the reverse strand, counting down.
CTTCAAGGTCCATTCGGCCCATCTCTTTCTTCCGACTCTTCTTCGGGACAACTGCAACGAGGGGTCTGTTGTTATACTCGGCTAGGGACTCAACCGAGCGAAGATGACAACCTGCAAAGTATATATATACATATTAGAGGAGCCCGAGCAAAAAAAGAGAAGGGGGAAGGAGAAGAAAAAGCAATGGAGAATACCTTCGTCTAAACACTCTACAGCTCGCTTGACCTGACTGGCGTGAACGTCCGGCCACTTTTGAATACTCCGAGCAACAAGCCTATGAAGTTTTGTTAAAAAACTGTCCGGTGCTGGGAGATCAAAAGAATGACGGTCTGCAAGAAGAAAAAAAAACGAGGATAAGTTAGTCTATTTAGAGGAACGAGCAAAGCAAAGCGTTTACCATGGAGATGATTCCAAAGAACTCTGTATGGCCTTTCCGGGTCAGGAACCGAGGCCGAATTGACCCGAACATAGAAGTAGCGGTCCTGCCAATCCTCGACTTTCGACGGCTTCCCGATGACAACTTTCTCCCCGAAACGGGTCCTCATACAAACATACCGGGTCCCGACGGTCGTAGGGTTCGTCGAAATCGTTGTGATCTCCTCGAAGAACCGAAGAGTCATCTCCACACCACACTCGGAGGCCAGAATCATAGAGCCAACCATGTTCTGTACAGCAGCCGGACACAGTTGGGACATGGCGATCCTCCTTTCTTCGCAATACGCCACAAGCAGCCTCGGCAAAGGAAACCTTAGATGGATATCCTTGAACCAAAAGTCGTACAAGCATATCCATCCCTCTGGACAGTTCCAAGGCCTCTCGTGTGGCTCGGGTTTACGAAGCTCGAGCCGATCAGCGCCCCCAGGATCGCAATTGTCCTTCAACCAAGCCAAATCATCGTCCGAGCACTTCGTTGGAAGAACAGGACGAACCGGACGTGTCTTCTTTTCCGAGCCGTCCGCAGCCCGTCGCTGAGTTTTTCGAGTTTTCTTGGGCCTGCTCGGCTCCAACACCATTCTGTCGCACCGAGCCTGGTCAACTATGGCTACTGCTTCCACCTTTACCGGACGAGAACCCAGATTCTGAACCTACGGGAGGAGCCAAGGCCGAGCACCGTCGTCCTCCGAGTCTATCAAATACGGCACCCGGAAGCTCTGCACGCTACCCGAAGCCGAAGGAGCCCGAGCTCGACTATCCTCGGGATTTCGGGAAATTATCTCCGTTCGCTCCGAGCCAGATGAAGAACCCTGCCCTGCGACTGACGAGCTAGGTTGTGCAGAGTTGCCTTCGGATAGCCTTACCGAGTAAAGATCCCGACCCGAGGATGACGCTGAGCTGGAGTCAATTCTCATGACTTACGACTAAAACAACAACAAGCTAGAGAGAGAAAATAAAATCTAGAGAGAAGGGAGAGCGAAGTACCTGCGAAAGGAGAGAAATGAAAGAAGAATAAGAGCAGAGCGCGATATATATAAGCAGGCGGGGGAATTTCGAGACAAGCGCAATGATGACCCCTACGCAACCCTCCAGCTTCCCGCGTTCATAGTTGCCATCATTACAAAGGCACGACTCTTCAGTATCCAGCTACTTCCCAAAAAACCCTTCGAGTTACCCGAGAAAGAAGCAACAAAGCAAGCGAATTCAACTGACCGGCCAGGCCTACACCGAATAAGTATCGGCCCAACTAAAAACTGACCAAATCCGCCGACTTCAAGCACCACGAAGATCGACGAACTGGGGGGGGGGGGGGCTTACTGTCATATATGGGTTTAGCACCCCATCCATTTAGAAGGCCCAATACTTATTCCCTGAACGAAGGCCGGCCCAACAAAAGCAAAACGGCCCAATGAGCAATAAGGGCCCGAATACAGACGCCCGAACCAAGCCCATCATCATCGGCTCGGCTCAGCTCAACTCAAACAAACCGGCTCGGCTACGCTAGCATCCAAAGGAACGTACGGCTCAGCCCATCTCGTCACCAAGTACGGCCCAATCCGCACGAGCTCGACAAGCGGTCAACGGCCTGTAAAAAGTACGACCGTATTTTACTATAAATAGGAGCCGTCATTGTACAGTAACGCCAACTTTTGGGATTGGTGCACTTCTTACTACTTTCTCTCTCTAGAGTCAATTTCCCGAATTGTAAACCGAGCACGTCTCTCGACCTGCTCGGATATCTGGATACAAAAACACGCTCGTTCCGAGCACATTATTCTCCTTTAAGGAACCCGAACACGATTATCTTCTCATCCATCCCGAACATACTTCTAACTCCTGCTAGTCTCTGAATCTAGTCGTTTCTCTCTCAAGAACAACTTGGTTCCTTCGGACCGAACACGTCAACTCTCTAGCAAGACGCGCATCCCGACCTCGTGACGACTTCGGATATAACAAGTTTAATTTCTTTGTTTCTTCGCCGGTCATACAAGGATACTTAGAATAGTAGAGTTACTGGGGTAGATTTGCTCTGCGTTAAAATTGGTTTCATCGAGTACAAAATATGTTGTTTTTCTATGACTAGACAAAGACCATTCTAAAAGCATTTCCAATAGAAGCATCTTATATTTATCTTTAAATTAAAAGAAGAAAAATAACAGGAATAGAAGAAAATAAGTAAAAAGAGGTCTTCAAATTAAAACTTTTGAGAAATTTATCAGAAATTTACAAGAAACTTATTTTGTAATTTTAAAATTTAATTAACTAACTTATACAAAAATATAATTCTCTTTTGTTTGAGAACTCTTCAAAAGTTCTAAGCAACTCCAACCGAACGCCAAAACATTATGATTGGTGTAAAACCAACTCTAACCTCACGGCAAAATGACATCAAATATTTTTTTAGTGGTAAATACTGTTCATAAAATACTAAAAACATATATTTCTTTATTACTTTATATTTATAAGATAATTAATATGTTATTTATTATTGATTGTAATTTATAACTAAAATAAATAAACCATACATTGTTTAAATCATTTTATTTTTAAAAACATGAATTTTAATTTTCATTAATGTGAAAATAATAATTTACACATAATGTTTAAATTAATACAAAATTTAGTTTAAATTTAAAATACATAATTAAATGTCTATTTAAACACTTGAAACATAAAATTACAAGACTAAAACTAAACAAACAACAAAAAATGCAAACATATTCTTTTGTATAACTTATAGTTAATCAATTATATAAATAATTAGTATTTATCAAAACTGTTAAATAACAAAAAGAATCTTAAATTTAATAATAAAATAGTGTAAAATTTAGTATTGTTGTTGGAGATGGAAGATAAAGTGAAATACTAAAACACCAAATGTAGTTTTGTAGTTGGAGATGTATTAGCAATGAAGATTATCTTAAAGACTTTGGTTACAAAAAAAAACATAAGAGATAATAATTGTGAAGCAGTTAATGAGTCTTGGTATTTTGTCTTTATATCGTCTTCGTCTTTGATAGTGCTGCTCTGCTTTATCCAATCAGTTGCCTAGTTTTTCAGTGCTTGTAAGATCTCAATTCTGCATATCCGAAGATAGCAAGAATTTTAGGGTTTAAATTAGGGATTCTTCAAAGTCTCTTAACCTAGCTCGGCGGAGATGATGAAATTAGGGCTAAATTGGCGTTCCCGGTGAATCGGAATAAAGAGAATTAGGTTTTATAGCTGAACCTTATAAAAGGCTGCCTACGTACCCTTCGGAAAGGGATCAAGCCATTCGTAGTTCCTTTTAGGAGTTAAGTCGTCTCTTAGCGACTTGTTGTATTGTGCGTGTTGCAATCTCTTTTAGCCTGAAGACCCTCATTCTCTCATGTCGAGGTTTAGGCCGGCTTACAGAGTCGTCTATAGATCGATCTCTTGTAGCCCGAATACCCTCATCCTCTCATGTAGAAATTTAAGTCGGCTTTTAAGAGTTGTCTGTATTCTTTTTAGATGTATTTTTCATCTCCTCTTTAGCCTGAATGCCCTCTTTCTCTTATATAGAGTTTTAGGCCGGCATAAAAAGTCATATTTCTTAAAAAGAAATATATATTTTCCTAAAAGGAAAATAGATATTTTCCTTTTGTGATTATCTTCGAAGATTGCCATTTATATTCATCGACATCGTAATTATCCATAATAAATGCCTTCTATTTCGGGCCGATCCTATTAACTGAATGGGCCATTTTGAGGGGTGCTAAAACCGACTCCAACAGTAAGTCCCCCCCCAAGTCGGCGATTCGAGCGCTTGGCGCGATGATCGGTGATAGAAAATATTTCGGTTCGTGAAGTATAAAAGATCGGCATGAATCTCCGATATTCCTTTGAATGTTTGTCGTGGAAGAATAATCTTTTTCGTAGTTAAGTTAATCGGGTCGTTCTGTCCTTTGACCCGTTTGTACGGATCTTTGGCGAACGACGATTAAAACGTAGATCGGCGTTGAACTGCTTTACTTTAAGGCTTATGCCCCCACCGTATCTATAATTGCGAGATGGATCTCGGCTTTATTCTAAGGGTGGGCGAATGTGCGATGCTGTGCTCGACTTATTTGTTTTCACCCACCGCGAAGAATTTGCGGGACGGATCCCGGCTTTTCCTTACCACGATGTGCACCTCGTGCGCAAGGAAGACCACACTCCTGGCCAGGGAGCATGATGCTAGTGCGAGTTCTTTTAGACTCGGCTTTCTGCGAGTTCTTTTAGACTCGACTTTCTGTGAGTTCTTTTAGACTCGTCTTTCTGCGAGTTCTTTTAGACCCGACTTTTGCGAATTAAGGAATTCGGCTTTTTGCGAGTTACTTAGACCCGACTTTTGCGAACTAAGAAGCTCGGTTTTTTGCGAGTTACTTAGACCCGACTTTTGCGAACTGAGAAGCTCGGCTTTGATTGCGAGTTAGGACTCGACTTTGGTTGCGAGTTAAGACTCGGCTTTTGTGCGAGTTTTTTAAACTCGGCATAAAGTTAATTAGATTGAATAAAATAATAATAAAAATGAAATACTTACTTGATGAGTTCAATGTTTTGAGGTTTGATTAGTGATTACGAGTCATGGTACTCTGCTTGATGCTTTCGCAAGCTGATGCAATTTGGATATAGTATTTAAATAATAGTGGGAACACTTACGACGAGTTGATGATCATGCAAATCTTTGAACATAGTTATGGGCTGACGTCACAACATGTTAAAGAGCGAGATGGAGCCATTCATATTAAGAGATGGCCCATGTACTTCGTGTGTGAAAAACGAGCCGATAAACTCTGACAAGCTCTCATGACGAAGATGAGCTATTTGAGAATTCCTTCATGAATTCATATGGTTTCATGGATTAGTATTTTGAGAGTATTTAGACATCGTAGATGCCAACAAGGAAGAGCATATCATGAGCAAAGGTATGAAGTCGCTTATCTTAATGAGTGTTCTCAGACTTGGTATGGCGAGTTGATTGACGTGAGTCATCAAGTTGGTGAGATGAGTTCGGTACGTGGTCTTGCTGAAGCAGCTTGAAGAAGGATGCAATCCTATCCTTCTATGGCCGATCAAAGTGAAGCGGTGGTCAGTTGAGATGGTCGGCTTTTTGCCGTATATCCTATCATGAAACAGTTATGCTTAATTGGTTACAAAAATATGAAGATAATCACAAAAGTTTCCTGGCGTATCCTCCTAAATCAATGGACGCAGCAGATTTATGGTTGACGTCTGAATCGAAAATCCTATGAGACGTATTAAATTATCGCATAAATTCATGTATATAGTATATTTTAATATTCACGTTGAATTTGCTGTTGCCGGTCTTATAATAATTTAAACGAATATGACCTAAATGAGAGAGTGAACATGAAAAATCAATTAAATAAACACTTAGCTTTTGAATGGAAGGATCATCGCTTAGAGAAGACAGCGCGTATGTCGTGTGTAATGTTTTTGTGACGCTCTTCTGTGTTTTGGTGAGTCGACGAGCTCAAGAGGAATGAACGTCACGAGCTAATGATGCCGACACGAGATCGGAAAATATCCGATGTTGGAGATAAGCTCGTTCTGAATTTTTGATCTACGAGCTGATGAGCTTATATATGGAAGACGAGCTATGCGATAGATGCTCTCTTCTCCTCTTTCCATTTTCTACTTCCTTTATACGAAGCATGTGGTTTGCATCGGAGGGTCATAGCATCTTCTTTCTTAGCTACTTTGTAGAAGAGTTTGTGGCATAGCTTGTCCCCTTTTTGCCTCATCGATTCTAGCTTCACAAACAGACCGAAATTAGATTTGTTAACAGCCGGACACGAGCTTATGATGAACTCCAATCAATTAATTGTGAGTCGTCTTTATAATAGAAATCCATCGATAAATGCATTTTGATTGTACAATGCACGAAACTCAAATTCCTTCTTAGATTGTATTTCTAGAATTGTGTTACAGATGGTTGACATCTAACAAATTAAATTATTTTTTTATTTTTTAAATGAAGCAATAGGGTATCAACAGAGACATGCTGTCGTGATGCCATAAGAAACCATGTTTTGACACTAATCACGCTTAGAAACCATGTCAATTTATGTATAGACGAATAAACTTTGGACAGTTGTGAACACACATGTCAAAGCTAAAGATATGTGTTGTGAAATAGTCATGCATGAAGACAAAGCAAGTCTGAATTCGATGAAGCTTGAATGAATTAAATACTTATCTCGAAAGTTTGAGGCTGTAAAGGAGGGTTAACGCCGATGATCTGCGTCCAACTGACGAGTAGCTGGAGTTGACTTTTTAGTTGTCGTAATGCTTCGGTCTTTACAATTTGACTCGAGGCTTTCACATTGTTAGTCCTGGTGGGATAGAGCTCCGCATCCGTTTCTCGATCGCGTTAGGGACGTTGATAACAAACTACAAAGGTTTATCAGGGTATATTTTTTTTTTGAACGCCGGCCATGACTTGATCGTTACATCTTTAGCATGGTATATCAAGATTTTTGAAGAAATCCCCACAGACGGCGCCAATTGTAAGATCTCAATTCTGCATATCCGAAGATAGCAAGAATTTTAGGGTTTAAATTAGGGATTCTTCAAAGTCTCTTAACCTAGCTCGGCGGAGATGATGAAATTAGGGCTAAATTGGCGTTCCCGGTGAATCGGAATAAAGAGAATTAGGTTTTATAGCTGAACCTTATAAAAGGCTGCCTACGTACCCTTCGGAAAGGGATCAAGCCATTCGTAGTTCCTTTTAGGAGTTAAGTCGTCTCTTAGCGACTTGTTGTATTGTGCGTGTTGCAATCTCTTTTAGCCTGAAGACCCTCATTCTCTCATGTCGAGGTTTAGGCCGGCTTACAGAGTCGTCTATAGATCGATCTCTTGTAGCCCGAATACCCTCATCCTCTCATGTAGAAATTTAAGTCGGCTTTTAAGAGTTGTCTGTATTCTTTTTAGATGTATTTTTCATCTCCTCTTTAGCCTGAATGCCCTCTTTCTCTTATATAGAGTTTTAGGCCGGCATAAAAAGTCATATTTCTTAAAAAGAAATATATATTTTCCTAAAAGGAAAATAGATATTTTCCTTTTGTGATTATCTTCGAAGATTGCCATTTATATTCATCGACATCGTAATTATCCATAATAAATGCCTTCTATTTCGGGCCGATCCTATTAACTGAATGGGCCATTTTGAGGGGTGCTAAAACCGACTCCAACAGTGCTTTGCCATTTTAGACTTTTCTCATCGCAAAACTTGAATGTCATCTCTTAACGTATGAGATTCTATAACGTGTTCTTCTAGGTACCACATAGTTCATTGTCATATAATTGTAACAATCTTTGCTGTACAAGTACCAATTTGTTTTTAATGCTTGACTCAACAAAAAATGCACATGAGTCAACTCAATAGATATTGATTAAGACACAGGGACCAACGGGTCAAGGACAACTTGCAATGGGAATTTTATCCACACAGAGGTGTTGATGGACATATATGCTGTATACACACTTGCTTTCTGTCCTAACTCAAACATCTGCATGATCTTGAAAATGAAATTGAAGATTCGATTGCTAATCTTCTGGTTTTTCCTCGTAGGCTTTCCTGTTGTGTCTGCACAACAATGTGGGAAAAATGGGTCTTTTATACCTCATAGCAAGTATGATACAAACCGTGGCCTCCTCCTCTCTTCCCTAACTTCTAATGTCTCAGCTGGAGGTGGCTTCTACAATGCTTCGTTTGGACAAGGACCTGATCGAGTGTATGCTTTGGGGATGTGTGTCCAAGGTGCTAAGCGAGAGGTTTGCTCCAACTGTATCGACCTTGCTTCTAAATCGTTGATAGAGAAATGTCCCAACCAGACAGAAGGTCTAGCCTGGCCCGAAGAAGGGATTCTTTGCATGGTACGTTACTCCAACCGTTCGTTTTTTGGATCACTCGAGTTGAAACCAAGGTATATACTTTACAATACTGGAGATATCAGAACCAGATCAAACTTAACAAAGTTTGATAGATTGTGGGAGGACCTAACAAGTCGTATGATAGATGGAGCTACTTCATTGTCATCTAAACGCAAGTTCTACGCAGCTGAACAAGTACCTTTGACATCTTTCCAGAATATATACGCATTAATGCAATGCACTCCGATCTTATCTTTGGGAGATTGCAATATCTGTTTAAGTCAAAGTGTTAAAGACTATGAATCATGTTGCCACGGGAAGCAAGGTGGTATTGTTTTTCGTCCAAGCTGCGTTTTCAGGTGGGAAATTTATCCCTTTTCACAGGCTTTTAACCTTAGTTTCAATTTCTCACCACCAACTCAACAACGCCCAACCTCTCTCCCACCTTCGGACAAGACCAACACAACAAAGACAAGTAAGTTGTCTATTATTGGCCCATGATTTAAACAAGGCTTGAAACATATTTAAACGTTATGTGATTTATGTTTTTCTGTGTCAACTAACGCCTGCTGATGTGGGGCATATGTAGGAATCGTCGTGGCAATGGTGGTTTCCAGCGTGATTATCTTTTTAGTAATACTTGTTCTAGCAATTTTTATTGGCAGGAGGAGAAAGTCGGACCCGAATGGGTTTTTCTTAAAAAGTAGTACCGATCCATCTTTGCTCAGTCGATGATGCCTCCATCACTCATTTAGAACCTCGTTGAAGATCCAACGATATCTTACATATACAAGTTCAAGGAAAATGTTACTTCTGTTATATCAGAGCACCCACATTGGTGTTATCCAATGTGGGTTTCTTAATCATATTTTATTAATAAATGTTTTAGTTAATAATAGTTAAGAGACATCTTTAATTGAGTCCTCCATTGGTGATACCGAACTTGGGTTTCTAAAATTAAAAAAATATATTATCAAAGTTTATAACTTGCAGAAACAAGAACCAAACGAAGGTTTGATAAAAGATGTTATAAAAAAGCAGAGAAGTTCAGGATTATTTCTTTGTTGCGGGTCTATTAGGCCCTAAATAGTTTGTGACCAGCCCCATTATAGCTAACCTGTTTCAATACAAGAACACTCGAGTCAACATCAACATTCCACACCATAATTCATATTATGAGGAGTATAAACAATCTCTAGGATTATTCATCTATTGCGTTCAAAGAGCTAAACTTGAGATATCATCTATCAACTCAAACCTACTTTCCATGGCTAAAGATTGCAGATCCATATCCACGGGGATTTAAGCAGAAAGTGATACTAACTAATGAAATCTTAACGAGTGAGATGGAAACTTACATCATAGCCATGGAGATTTGCTTCAAATCATTCTCCAAGTTCCTCATGTTGGCTAGAGACTGTGCACAGAATATAATCGCTAGCCACGAGCAAATCTTGTACTGAGACACAAAAGGAAAAAAAAATGAGTGTATACTACGGAACAATAATCCACAGTTTCTTTCTTACGTTCATCCATTATAGACTCCAAGAAACAAATGACCTTTATCCATCTTAACGGAGATCTAATTTATCTCTAGTCTATAATATGATACAATCACAGTGTCAAACAAGACTTTGAGGAGTTAGAATCTGCCAAATTGAGTGAAGCAAGCTGAATCAATTCAATCAAACATAACAAGCGAATTTTGAAAGATCCAATGTCAAAAACCACAAAAACTGAAACGAACGAGCAACAGAAGCTGTTGATGAACCGTATACTATTAAATCCGACGACCTAGCCAACCAAATCTTAAGCATAAACAACGGGAGCAAGAGTTTCTACTGGCGAACAAGGATCAGATGAGATTCGATGTAATTTACCCTGATGTGTACAATATGATAGGAGAAGTATAAAGAGCAGCTTCATGACTAACAAAGGAGAAGTGAATAAGATACTCATAGTAACAATGCAGTCAAGCTTGACTTCTGATTCTAACTGGTCATCTAACCAGAGAATAGAAGCCAGTGGAGCCGGATTTGCTAAACCTGTTGTCTCCAGCAATATATGATCAAGCCTGCATACGAGAAAACAAAAGCAGAGCGTCTAGTAAATCAAACAGGTGTTCTTTGCTCCAAAATGTACGTGACTGGACTTCAATTCCGGTTCACCTATATGCGTCAGATCAGAATATCACAAATAGTGTGATCAAAATCAGTCATATAGTATCCAAATCTAAAGAAAACGTTCCAAAATCTAGTTCTTCCCTGGATTTACATTGCAAAATTTTGTAGTGTATTTGAATTTCAATGCCTCAATGTTCAATTCAACAGCAACAGATTCATTGCACTCGCAGCTTTACGATCAATGGCATTTGTAATCAACTATCAATTTTCTCATCCTCAGATTATAGCCTGATACAATCTCAAATCTGAAGTTCAGATCTAGAGTAACGAAATATCACACCAACACGCCAGTAGATTAAGATGTTTACCTTGGATTGTGAAATGGGCCGACCTTGTTGGCGTATAGAGGAACGATGTCTCCTTCTTTGTAAGGGTGATCGGAAGCGTCGTGACATAGCCGACGCCGGTAAGAGGAGCAGCATCGTTGGGTTTTTTTCGGATGAAAACCTCCGATTGTGATTCAGAGAAAGAGAGAGAGGGAAATCGGTGACGGAATCGAAGGAGAGGTATGACCCGAGAGAGAAAGCGAGGCGGCGGAGCTGGAGGAGAGGGATGCAGAAGACGAATTGCCATAGATCCGTCGACAGATTCACCGTCGAATTGCCATAGATCCGAAAGAGAAAGCAAGGCGGAGGTGGAGGAAAGGGATGCAGACGTCATCAAGATACGGGTTCTTAAGTATCTTAACTAAGGATAGCTCCTTAGCTAAATGTCTATTTTTCTTTTTTTTTAAAAGAAAAAATCCTAAAAAACTGGACCAAAAACCCCTAAGATCCTGCCGCTGGACATGCTCTCATGTTGATTCTGTTTCTGTCGTTGTCTTAATTACTTTCTCAATATAAAATTTACAAGAGAAAAAAGAGTATTGAGTTATAACTCTGGGACAAGAAAATTTCCTCCAACTCATTGTTTGGGCCCAAATTCACTCCCAAGTGAATTAGCTGTATAAGGCCTCATGTGTCTTCAACAAGCGGGCCCGAAAGCATTCACATCTAAGCCCAAATCGACAGAAGAGGCTCCGACTTCACATTACAGCTCGGTAGATGACGACCAGGACCATTAGCAACAAACCGACTAAGAAGGAGGAGGCGAGTTGACATGCGATCCCAGGAATCTCGTGAACGGTTGGAACTAACTCCTCAAATCACGAAGAGCAGTTGTGAAGACCAAGGCTATATAAGGAGACTCCGGCGACTTGAGAAAGGGATCCGATTATTCATACACATTCTAACCTAGCATTAAGACTTTGTAATCGCTATTCAGCTCGAGTTCTTACTGTTCTTATATCAAAATCAATACAAATCTATTTTTCACTATTGTTAAGCTCTTTGATCTCGTTCAACCAAGAATCTAGCCCACCTATTTTGTAAATCAGCTCATTCGAACACTCTAAAATCTGAGTGTGGGTTTTAGGATCCACATTTTGGCGCCGTCTGAGGGGAAGATTCATAGACATTCTTTACACACGACCCTGATCAACAGCTCACTAGCGTGGAAATGGATCCCAACGCAACAGCTCCGATCGGATCACCAAGGTCGCAAGACCTCGACCAGACGAACGCAAACGTTCAAACCGGGAATACCGGATCAGAGTCAGCGTTGACTCAAGCAGGATCCGGAGCAGTGAATCGCGTCCATGCATCCCAGCCAACCGGAGTTGCGCCTCCGGGCTTGACTTCACAAACAACCGAGAGAACAAACTCTCGAACCTGGATACGGTCCGAGGATCGCTCCCAAGGGGACACGCAAATTCCTCGGATTACTCCGCAGACTCGCCCGGACTCACCAAGCCTGACGAGATCCGTCACCGATGGCATGGCAGAGCTCCGTAAAATGCCAGCAGTCCTAATTGACAGATCGCAAGATCAAGAAGCCACACAACGGACTGTATTGGCCCGGTTAGACATGCACGATAGGAGTCTGCTGAACCTCGGAAACAGGCCACGGCCCGTCACGGGGACTACGGCAGACACCTCTACGAGGAGCCTGTTACCTCGCATGCGTCTGGACTTTGAGGAGGAATATATAACTCCCGAAGCCCCGAGACAGACTTCCGTGGCCGGAAACAGCAGCTGTCTGGTGTTTAGTCCGATCTCGGGAAATACACTTCCCAGCTCAAACATCGTGGCTTCGACCTCGACGGGTATTACGGCCCCTGATGGAGCGCGACTGCCAATGCCCCCGCCCATGCCAATGAGCTATGAAACAAACAGGCATCGGGTGCTGGGAGCATCAGCTTTCGCCTCCATCACGCGTCCTCCAGTGACGGAACCAGGGACTAACACTGCTCGGCCTCCCCCGAGCGAGATAGCCCAACAAGCCGGAACTAGGGGACCAAATAACACGCGTCCACGGAGCACGCAACTCCCTATGTTCGACCAACGAACAGACATAAACGACGAATGCATATATGCCAGGCTCCATCGTCTGCAAGCTGCGGTCCACTCAGCAACGAGCACGGCTCCAGACATCGATCAGGTTATCGAGGAGACCCATCGAACCCCATTTACGGACAGAATCGCTAGCGCGAGGATCCAGAATACTGGGAAAATCAAAATCCCAGAATACGCAGGAACTACGGACCCGAAGGCCCACGTTAGAGCCTTCAGGCTCGCTGTCTCCCGAGCACACCTTACCGATGAAGAAAAGGAAGCAGGATACTGCAGACTTTTCGCCGAAAATCTCACCGGTACCGCACTAGAATGGTTCGCCAGTCTAGAAGGGAACTCGATCGATAACTTCACACAGCTCGTATCGATTTTCCTAAAGCAATACTCGATCTTCATCGAAGAAAAAACTTCGGAAGCCGACCTTTGGGCTCTGAAGCAAGGATCGGACGAAACTCTCAGAGCCTACATCGCTAGGTTCAGAGAAGTCAAATCGCGTATAGCCGACCCAAACGAGACCATAGCAATCGCGGCTCTGGAAAACGGACTCCTGTACACGTCGGAGTTCAGAAAAGAGCTCGCGGTTCGACCATGCTCGTCTTTAGATGATGCGCTGCACAAAGCTACTTACTACGCAAAATACGAGGAAACCGTAGCTGCAGCAAAAGAAGAGTCAGGCCAGAAGAAAACCAGCAAAAAGGAATCCTCTGGCAAGGGACAACACTGCATGACAGTAGATGGCAAGCCTCAATGGCGCAAGCCTTACGATGCAAACAAGTATTGTAAATACCACGACAAGAAGGGGCACTCCTCCGAAGAGTGCAGATCCAAAAACCGCCTGATGGCAGCTAAAAACGAAAGCAGCGAGGCTCCGGAATCGGAGGAGAAAGAGCCCGAAAAGAAAGATAAAGGAAAGAGCAAGTCGAAAAGCAAAAAGAATTCGCAATCTAAGCGCGAGAGGACTCCAGAAAAGGAGGGATCAGATTCCCCAGTCCCCTCTCGAAAACGCATAGATGCAATTTTTAGCTTAGCTCGCTGCGGGGGATCAATGAGATCAGTCATCACACCACCCCCAGCTCCTAAGAAACCGGCCAGCCAGTGCTTGCCTAAGCTCGGACTGTGTGGTTCGAACCTCCCCAAAACGATAAACTTTATATCAGGAGGTTCGAGGTTTTGTCGGAATTCGGTAAACTCGATCAAAGCTCACCAAAGACGAGTTGCGAATGAACTCAGGGAAATGGTCCCGATCGAAGGGCCAGACACTCACATAACATTCTCTGAGAGCGAAACCTTCAAACTCGACAAACCGCATGATGACACTTTAGTGATCCAACTCGACGTAGCTGGATTCGAACTCTCCAGAGTCATGATTGACACCGGGAGCTCGGTAGATCTCTTGTTCTACGACGCCTTCAGAAAGATGGGCTTCAAAGATTTAATGTTGACCGGAGTGAAAACCCCATTAACCGGGTTCGACGGCGAAACCACCTACTCGATGGGAACTATAAAACTCCCATCCATCGCCGGGGGGCAACAGGAAATCCTGGAGTTTGTAGTAGTAAACAAACCAGCCTCGTACAACGCGATATTGGGTAGACCATGGATCTACACCATGAAGGCAGTACCTTCGACCTATCACCAGTGTGTGAAGTTCCCGACCCCTTCAGGGATCAAGACGATTTACGGGAACCAAAAGGCCGCAAGGTCATGCTACCTAACTTTCTTCAAACAGTTAGAGACCTTAAACGTATAGCAATTACAGAAAGAGAAAGAACTCGCTTCCCGAACCGCGAAACGTAACAACGATCCAACAGTCCGAAGCCCGCGAAAATATTTTGTCGTCTCAGTCTGTATTGACGACAAAGACCCGGAAAGATGTGTGAACATCGGATCGGAGTTACTGAACGTCACCAGGGAAGAACTCATTAAATTCGTCAAAGAGAACGTGGACACATTCGCATGGTCCACAAAGGACATGAAAGGGATCGATATCGAGGTCACCTCACACGAATTGAACGTCGATCCGACTTTTAAACCCGTAAAACAGAAACGCCGCAAGCTCGGTCCAGACCGAGCCAAAGCCGTTAACGATGAAGTCGACAGACTACTAAAGGTCGGGTCGATCAGGGAGGTGAAATACCCCGACTGGTTCGCGAGGAACAAAACGAGCAAAAGCCAATATACTACGTGAGCAAAACACTCATAGACGCAGAGACGAGGTACCCAGCAATGGAGAAGCTCGCGCTCGCAGTAGTAATGGCGGCAAGAAAGCTTAGGCCGTACTTCCAGTCACACACCATAGTAGTGATGACGTCACAACCCATAAGAACCATACTCCATAGTCCGAGCCAATCCGGCAGACTAGCCAAATGGGCAATCGAGTTAAGCGAGTACGATATCGAGTACCAGACCAGAACGAGCGCTAAAGCCCAGGTCCTAGCAGACTTCATTATCGAGCTCCCGCCCACGGCCCCGGAACAGGAAAATCAAGACGATCATTGGACTCTCCATGTAGACGGAGCCTCATCCAAACACGGCTCCGGGGTAGGAATCAAACTCGTAACCCCCACATGAGAGGTAATCGAGCAATCATTCAGACTTGGCTTCAGCGCATCCAACAATGAGGCCGAGTACGAAGCCCTCATAGCCGGACTCCGACTCGCAATCGGAGTCGGAGCACAGGAAGTACGCGCCTTTAGCGATTCACAGTTGGTTACGAGCCAGTATCACGGCGAGTACGAAACTAAGGATGAGCGCATGGAAGCGTACGTCAAGGTAGCTCACGAGTTAGCAGATCAGTTAAAAGATTTCACACTCGAGAGAATACCTCGGGGGGAAAACTCCTCTGCCGACGCCCTGGCAGCATTAGCCTCGACGTCCGACCCTAAGGTCAAAAGAATAATACCCGTAGAAGGGATAGAAAAACCAAGCATCGACGTGGCACTCAAAGCGCATACCGCAGATCAGTCCACAACGGTCCAGACAAAAACTCAACGGAAAATCCGGAACCTGAAGCTCGGGCAGAAACGGCCTCGGAATGCCACAAAGTCTATGACATCGGTCTCCGTAGCGGCCGGCAAATTCCTGAACCTCTCATCGAGGAGGAGGAATCCGAGCCTGAAACCGAGGAACCGGACGCAGAACCGGACGCAGAATTTTTGAACAGGCCGGATTGGAGGGAACCAATCCTAAGCTACATCCGACACGGCCAAGTCCCCGACGACAAGTGGCAGGCCAGAAAGCTTAAAGCCCGAAGCGCCCGATATTGCATAATCAACGATTGCCTATTCAAACGTAGCACCGCAGAACCTTACTTGCGATGTGTGCACGCCGCAGAAGCCCTCGCTGTAATGGGAAACACCCATGAAGGCACTTGCGGTAACCACTCCGGAGGGCGAGCCCTAGCCATCCGCATCAAAAGACAAGGATTCTTCTGGCCGACTATGATCGCAGATTGCGAGAACTACACCAGGCTGTGTGATAAATTCCAAAGGCACGCACCGATTATTCACCAGCCTGCGGAGAAACTGTCCTCGATCTCTGCACCATACCCCTTCATGAGGTGGTCAATGGACATGGTAGGGCCTCTCATCCCCTCAGGACCAAAACAGCTGAAATACCTCCTGGTCTTAACAGACTATTTCACCAAGTGGATAGAGGCTAAAGCCTACCAGCAAACTACAAAAATCGAAGTACAGCACTTCATCTGGGAGCACATAGTCTGCCGACACGAACTCCCATACGAAATAGTAACGGATAACGGTTCACAGTTTATCTCCAGAACTTTCAGAAATTTCTGCAAAACTTGGAAGATACGCCTGACCACGTCGACTCCAAGATATCCCCAAGGAAATGGTCAGGCAGAAGCTGTGAACAAAAATTTACTATATAGCCTCAAGAAGAGACTCGACTCTAAAAAGTCCGCTTGGTCTGAAGAGTTACCAGGAGTCCTGTGGGCCTCCCGCCCTACACCTCACAGCGCGACTGGTGAGACTCCGTTCTCGTTAGCATACGGGATGGAAGCAGTAGTCCCTGCAGAAATATCAGTTCCGACTGTCAGAAGGGCCCTGAGCCCGAGACACGAGGGGCTAAACGAACAAATGCTCCGAGATCGTCTAGACATGATCGAGGAACAACGCGACCGAGCGCTAATACGAATGCAAAACTATCAGCAAGCAACTTCCCGATACTACAACTCCCGAGTCCGACCTCGGAAGTTTATCGTGGGAGACTTAGTATTGCGCAAAGTCTACGAAAACACAAGAGAGACAGGCGCCGGGAAACTCGGGACAAACTGGGAAGGACCCTACAAAGTCACCGAGATAGTCCGCAACGGCGTCTACAAGCTCACAAAAATCAAAAACGGAGTGCCTGTGAAGAGGCCATGGAATGCCATGAACCTCAAGCTATACAACTCATAAGTACTCACAAAAATCGAACTACGTTAGGCTTGATCCCTTGGCGGGGTACGTAGGCAGCTCGAACTTCGAGTGCAGCCACTTCACCAAAAAACTTAGAAATTCTTGCATTCCACCTTTTCGTTTATTTTTGGGGGGAGTACAGGGTTATCACCCATTACATCGATGTAAACTCTGAAGCACACATTAATGAATTTTTTCATTACATATCTCTCAGTATTCTTATCAAGCTTCGTGATAAACAACACATGCTATTGCGAATTCACCATGTCTTAAAACCTTGGCAATTGCAAACCACAAAGTTTACATTAAATAAAATCTTACTTTATACAAGTATTACTTCAACGCTACGCGTCGCTCCGAGTCCACTCCAAACCTCTTTACAGCAAACGCGGGCTACGAACACAAATCGCAAATATGCTAAGTCTTAAAACCTTAAGTGCCTCGCGAACCGCAAACTCCAAGGGATTCTTCCAGAGTAATCCCCCCAAAGCCCAGAAACCGCAAACAAACTTGGAAGTAAACCCTAAACGACTTTGCACGGGTCAAACATGTATCCGAACCACGGCAAACCAAAAAGGGCTCTAAAGTCGCGAACACGAACTCCAAAACACAAGGAACGTCTGGCCAGACTAAGTAACAAAAATTAAGAGTTCTACTTAGCGACTCGAAGGTTCAACTTGGAAACTTACAACGCATAGCCGAACCTCGATATTTTGCTAAACTAAAGAGTCCAAACTCAAACGAAAACATGAACATAAAAGCGTGCATTAAAAAAGCTCACCCGAGCCAAACAAAGTTATGGATAAAAGCCCTCCCGGGTAACACCGAAAGCAAAATAAAAGAGTTCAACTTTAGCCCAGAAGGGGGCTTTAGGGAATTCCAAAAAAAGAGAAATTAAAATTTTTTCTAAGGAGCAGCCATCAGCCCTGCTCCTCACCGCCAGCCTTCTCACCTTCACTACCTTGTCGCTCCTGGACTCCGATCTCCGCCGCCTTGGTCGCTCTGGTACTCGCAGGTCCCGCCACCATCTCAGCATTCGATCCAAACTCATTGAAGCCTGCGGAGCGAGCCACGCGCATCACCGAGTCCTCGAAAATCTGAGGAATGGCACGAAGCTCGGCACTCAGAGAGAAGTCAGACACCTGCGCAGCTTCGAACTCCTTCGCGAAAGACTCCCTCTGTTCCAACAACTTGGGAAGCTCCTCCTCGATGGTCGTCACTCCGCTCTGCAGAAGGTTTATCAGCTCGATAATAGCCTCCACCTCTTGGACCTTCATCTCGCAGTCCGTCTCCTTCTTCTTCCTCTCGAACTTGTCCTTGTGAGCTTCGAACATGTTGTAGTAATGACCGTCCCTTATCCTCATTCCGTCGTGCCTAGCCAAGCGAATTGCACCCTCCGCCTTCTCAAGGAGTTCCTTGACCTTCTGCTCCAGAGTAACCGTCCTCTCTACGGCAATCGAACGCTCGGACTTCACAACGTTAAGCTGAGCGTCGATGAGCTTCACCTCCTACTGGCAACTCTTGAGGCTCGCGGTCAACTGGTGCACAACGCTCTGAGCTTGTTCGAGCTCTTCCTGTCGAGGGACACTCCTGAGACTTTGCTCATAAAAGGCCGCGAGTTGGTTATCCGCCTCCAGAGACTGAAACAGAAAATGAGCATTAGAGTCCAGAGAGGGAAAGAAGAAGCAAAAACTCGAAGCTACCTTTCCCTTGGCAGTCATTGCTTTGACATATAGTTCCCGGCCTATCAGGTTCTTCACCGAAGGGAGCGAGCACCCAGCAGCCTTGCAATGGCGGAGCAAATGAGCGAGTCCCTCAGGATCGTCTGTAATCGGAAAATCCTTCGTGTGGTCAAACTTCCAGTGAAACGGTTTGGACCCCGGAGCATGCGACGAGCCCGACCCAACAGCTGCCTCCTTTTCATATCGAGGCTTCTTGTTCAAAGGTTGCACCGAGGAATCACTCCCGGTGGCCCGTGAACTCAGATGAATCACTTGGTCGGGCGTACGGTCTCCGGGCTTTTTCCAGACTCCGTGTCCCGACGCGGAGGCGGCGGCGGAATACCTCCAGACCTCCTATCGTTAATTGCGCCAGTCAGAGCATCACTCAGCTGGCCAGCAAGGATGGGTGCGTATCCGCCAGACGTCGCCTTCTCAGAAGGCCTCTTGGATGATTCTCGAACAGTGGGGCGTCTCCTCATCTTTTTCTTTGTCTGAGTGGTGCTCGAGGAAGCAGCGTCAGAAGGCGAGTACTCTCGGGAAGCTGCAAAACAAAGGAAAGTAGTCAAGACTCGCACCAGGGCTGTATATACAGAGAGTATATAAAAGAAAACACGCATATACTCACCAAGAAGTACCGGAGCAGGACGAATCTCCAGCGGCTCTACCACCTCCGGAAGCTCGAGCGCACGCTTGACTCTGTCAACAGTGAACGATGACCATAGCACGTCTCTGGAGCCTAGAGTCGCCGCTAACCTTCTAACTGCAGGAGTTATTCCAAATCTCTTCGGGATCTCTGCAAACATCGAAAAATAAACGCTCAGATATCCCCAGATAAAGCCGAAATCAACATGCAATAGAAGAAACCCTAGCTAAACACTATCTCTAACCAACAGATTCCGACCACGCGGTCACGATTCTAGAGGGATCGTAATCCCCAATCGAATGATGGTCGAGTTTGAACCAAAAGGGGCGCTCTCTCCAACGATCCTCCCAGTTCGGCACAGCCACCAGAATCGCCAAACTCCTCTGAGGAGAGAGATAGAAAAGCCCCGTCGCCGAGTTGTGTTTAATCGAACACAAAGCGTGAAGAACCGATAAGTCGAACGGAATCCTCTCCTCTCGAGCCCTAACCAGCAGGCCGATGAGGTAACGGATGAAATTCGGTGTTAGCTGCGGAAGCGTTATCCCAAGCTCGCCTATCACGTCCAGCAGAAGCCGAGGGATCGGAAAAACCAGGTTACACTTCTCGAAGTAAGCCTTGTAGGCACATCAATAGCCTGGTCTGACCGACTCCGGCGTCTCTCCAGGATCAAGCAGCCTCAACTCCACCGACCTCGGTACGCCGTGCGACGAGTATAGGTTCTCGATGTCCTCCGCCTTTGTAGTCGGGACGGGATACTCGAACTCCTCTTCTTCCACCACCTGCTTCTCTTTCTTAACCTTAGCCAGACTCAACTTCGACATCGCCCAAAGCTTTCAAGAACGAAATTTCTTTATCGCAAGAAAAATGGAAGAAAAACTGCAAAAGAAAGAGAGGAAACATCGCTATAAAGAGGAGTGGAGGAGTTACCTTGAGTTGACGGTTGAACCTTGGAGAGTGGGTGCATGAAGAGGTGAAATATAAAGCAATCATAATTGCACAGCATCGGGACTCCAAAGATCTTTTTAGATCTCCAAGATCTAAACCGTTCGATCTCCTCGCTACTCCTCACGCGCCGCGATTACGCGTGGCGTTCATCCCATGCTCTCATCTCAGCCGCTCGATTTGGCGGGATTTCCACTTGCTCGTCATCTGACGGTCCACATTAGAAGGCGAAACGTTCGCGTATCTCGGATATAATTCAAGCAAACAAGATTTGGCCATATCCGAAAGAATGCTGTGGGCCTCTCGCGAATATACTCCACCCTTCAAGCTCGGAAACTCGCTTAAAGGGTCGGGGGGCAAATGTTTGGGCCCAAATTCACTCACAAGTGAATTAGCTGGATAAGGCCTCATGTGTCTTCAACAAGCGGGCCCGAAAGCATTCACATCTAAGCCCAAATCGACAGAAGAGGCTCCGACTTCACAATACAGCTCGGTAGATGACGACCAGGACCGTTAGCAACAAACCGACTAAGAAGGAGGAGGCGAGTTGACATGCGATCCCGGGAATCTCGTGAACGGTTGGAACTAACTCCTCAAATCACGAAGAGCAGTTGTGAAGACCAAGGCTATATAAGGAGACTCCGGCGACTTGAGAAAGAGATCCGATTATTCATAAACATTCTAACCTAGCATTAAGACTTTGTAATCGCTATTCAGCTCGAGTTCTTACTGTTCTTATATCAAAATCAATACAAATCTATTTTCACTATTGTTAAGCTCTTTGATCTCGTTCAACCAAGAATCTAGCCCGCCTATTTTGTAAATCAGCTCATTCGAACACTCTAAAATCTGAGTGTGGGTTTTAGGATCCACACTCATATTGAAATAAAATTCGCTGGTGGATCGTTGCAAAAACCTTACGCAATATTGACTTGGCATTCAAGAATCCAGTTACTAAACACAAAGTTCTTTGTTGTGCTACTAGTCGATCAAATCAGCAGCTTCCTTTGCAAACATTTTTTGTTTTAATCAGAAATCACTGCACGGTTGAATTGATTCAATATATCCACTGTAACATTGTGAGCGCTCTCAGTTATTATTCTAGTGGTGGTAACTCCTAGAAGAGCTTGAAGCTCACAGGAAGAAGATGGCGAGAAAATGGAAAAGCCAATCAATCATTAATAGCCAAACTCTGTTTGTTACTTACTTTATATTACTTTATATACTAGTAAGTAAGTCAGTTTACAATTTGTACCAAACCGTTACAACCGATTCTAATCGTCATATACATTAATATTCTACTTAAAGATGACAAGAATATTAATTGTAATGACATGTTGCTTATAAGAGACTTGAAAAGAGCATGATAAAGAGGCTTAGTGAACACATTTGCTAGCTGATGAGCTGGAAGCGTCTTGATCAATCCACACAATTTAATCTTTAACCTGATGACAGTCCAACTCCACATATTTTGTCCTTTCGTGAAAAATCGGATTGTTGGCAATGTGGATGGATGTTGTAGAATCACAATAGAATGCAATATGTTTAGATTGAGATGCATGCAACTCAAAGAGAAGACTAACAATCCAAACAACTTCTCGAACTGCAAAGGGCATCACTCTATACTCGGATTCAGTTGATGAATGAAATACAACATCTTGTTTCTTGTATTTCCACGCAATAAGTCATGGTCCAAGAAACATACAAAATCCAGAAGTTTGAACTGTCTTGTATCTGGAATGATCCCCAATTGGTGTATGTATATATTTTTAGAGTCAAATCAGAAGTTTCAGAATAGAACAAATCCAAGCCAGTTGTACCTTTGAGATAATGTACCATTTTGTGGGCTGCTTGAAGATGAGTATTGGTGCTGAAGCGAGTTGGCACAATTTGTTGACTGAATATGTGATGCTACATAAGTTATGGTCAAATACATAAGTTGGCCAACAAAATATCTTAACTATTGGATCCTCAAGTAATGGTTCCCTTGTCCCCCATATACCTTTGCAACAATACTGATTTTAATGCTTGGTTCCACGGTCTACACGCCATCAAACCTGATTCTTCAAATAGTTCAAATAACATATTTGTGCTGATAGACTGTAATGCCTTTATTCGATCTCGCAATCTCAAGGCCGAGGAAGTATTTTAGAGGTCATGATCATGAAGTTTAAAAGCTTCTTTCAACTTGAGCTTAAGATAATCCACTTTGAAAAAGCAGGCGAGGCAATATAATATTGTGCAGAAAGTAAGACAACACAAAGTTTCTTTTTCAAATTCGAATTTCCTTGAATAGAAACTAATCCCACAAATTACAAGCGTATAGATCAAAACCCTATTGAACTAATGCTTTATTCAATACAAGAATTCTTCAGGATCAAACACCTGAGCTAAACTCCCCCTGGAGCCTAGACTTTTCCTAAAATACAAAAGCCCTCTTGAGTTTTTATTCTCTCTAACTCTTGCATATTCATAAGGTCACGCCTCTCCTCTTTATATAGGCTAAACTTGCTACTCAAGTTTATCTAAATAAAGATATAGCAAATATCTTTTTTGTTAAGATATTTTCTATTCCACTTTTTTGTAAGTTTTTCTTTTTTCTTGAAACTTATTCAAAGAATAAGTAAACCACTCCAAGCTGCAATCTTTTCTCCAAGATCTTCATCCAGCTCAGCAAACAACTCATAAACTGAATCACATCATAAAGATTCGTTAAGGATGTAGAGACCTTGAGCAGAATGAAGAGTCCAATCAATACCACACCGAGAAGAGGCATCAGTCCAAGAGATATCAACACAGCAGCAATATGCAGAGGAGTGTTGAAGGACCTCAGGGAAGGTGGCTAAGGGGATTCAAAAGGTGTTGCAGAGTTGAGTGAGCAGAAGCAAGAGTAGCATCCTGCACATTTTGAAATCAGTAATAGCCTGATGGATAATGTCAACTAGTGGCCAGCTTTTATTACGAAAGAAAAGGTCATTACGGGCCTTTCAAAGACGTCAACCAACGTAGGTGAACAAACATCCAAAAGACTGAGAAGAAACTCCAGACGCGAAGACTCCTTGAAGAAAGGAGAGGAGATTGCGATTTTGATTGAGCTGCTCACCAGAAAGATGAAGAGGGGAGAGCTCCCAAATCTCCTTCGCAACATGACAATAAATCAGTAAATGATTAATCGTTTCTGTATGCTCACCGCAAAGAAGACAGTCCGGAGGAACTTTGATACGTCTATGGAGAAGAGTTGCAGCATAAGGGAGAGCATTATGCACATCGTGCCACCAGAAGTGTTTGATTTTGGGTGGAAGACTAAGACTCCAGAGTGATTTACAGACAGCGACACAGTGGGAAAAGTCAGAATCAGGAGAGGGGGAGGGCTTAACCAATTGATGGTATCCCGATTTAAAAGTGTAAATGCCAAATGGAGTACAGCACCAGAAAGGCTTATCCGGAGTTGGAGTCAAAGGAAGCCTAATACGGGTGACTAAGGGTATATCATCAGGGTGAAGCATAGTGGCCAAAAGGAGCAGATTCCAAGTGGGAAACTGAGAGGTAAGGAGATGGGAGACAGTTGTATCTGGAAGGGGAGAAGAGGAGGGTGGAGGAATAGCTGAACGAGGTGGGCGCGGCGAGCCAAGAATCCTTCCAGAGAATATAATAAATTCTACCATCGAAAATCAAAAGGATATATTAAATAAAGTAAATCATATTCATATCAAATACAACAATTTCTTAAATTATTTGGACAAATAAATGACAAGAATTGACACCATTCTAGTTCAAATAAAGGGAACGTACTGAAATTTATCACTTGTCAACATTCGAAAAAAACGTTTTACCACAAAAACATTGTCACAAAAAGAAAAAAACATCAGTTATAATCAAAATCTTTATGTAGGAGAAATAAGTGATCCAAGTTCGTGAAAGCTGATGACTTGTCATGGAGGACGGAGAAGCCTGTTCACAGCCGTGTCAAGAACATCCACATTTCTTCTCAGGTGCTTTCTGCAGATTGATTTTATTAAGGATTGTAAAACAAATTAAGAAAGCTTTGAGCTAAACATAGTATGTCTTTGTCTCTCTGTGTACAACATGTCAACATTCAAGCACATGGTTGACACGCAAAGAACCAACCATATTAAGGATACAACCGCGCCGCCAGATTCTCAATGCCTTTCATTTCCTCGTTTAATCTGCATATTGAGCCCCAAAAGGGGGAAAAAATAATAATTATACCGGTTGCAAACCACAGAAGAAGTCGTTCACAAATCACAACGGTGAATGCAATTGAAAGTTAGACGTCAAGACTAGGGAATGGTATGAAGCAACATATTTGGAAACATACTTGGTGTTCTCTATGATCAGATAAGAGTAATTCGAGATCATTATGAAAGTACCTGAGGCAAGAGTTGATGTACCGGTTCCCTTTAGTGGCTGCATCTAGAGCTTCAAATTCATAAAAGGAAACAAAAGCATAGGGCTGGGCATAATAACCGAACCCGAAGAACCGAACCGGAACCGCACCGAAAAAGTCGGTATCGGTTCTGGTTCGGATCCAGCAAAATAACCGATTGGATCCTAAATGCAAGTTACTTTGGATATCGGGTAATACCCGAACCGAACCGATATCCAATTGGATACCCGAATTAACCCGAACTATACCAATAACTCGACTACATTACTAGTTCACTTCTTTTAATTTATTAAAAAAAATTAAAACTACATAAAAATGCTAATGAGATATTCACTTATAAGTATTAAAATCTATTATTATTTAATTTATAATCTAAATTAGTATTTTTTGGGGCGAGATATTTTCCGGTTTTCGTATTTTTCGAGTTTTGGTTCAGAATTTCTGGGTTTTTCGGGGTTTTTCCGGGTTTTTCGGGTTTTACTCCGGGTTTTTCGGATATTTTTCCGGATTTTCTGGATATTTTTCGGGTTTTTCGGGTTTTTTAAGTTACATTGAGTACTTTGGTTACAAAAGAACCGAACCCGGTTGAAACCCGAAAGTATTTCGGTTTTATTCGGATTTTACATTGGAGTAGAGAACCGACCCGAACCGGACCGAACCGATTTTTTTGTAAAATACCGATTGGGGCTTGTATGCATAGAACCGAAATACCGAAGAAACGAATGGGTGGAACCGAACACCGATTGGGTATCCGATTGCCCAGGGCTACAAAAGCAGTTCAAGTTGATTGTTCATTTATAAATAGAAAACTGAAACTATTGCTTCAAGTTCTTAATAAGGTTACAGAACCAGCTAATAGGCTAAAAAACAGGTAGGTTTCTCTAATGTTACCGGTTTCCTGAAGCCATCCTGCTGCATCTCCAAAGCAATTCATGTGATCAACTGAGCTTGTAGTAGCCTAATAGCACCATCAAAGAAAGCCACACAAACAAAAAAGTTTAAGCAAATAAGCCATTCTGAGAAGAAAGAAACAGTTTTTATGATAACAAAACAGATCAGAAGCAAACTTGGCAATGTTTTCATCGTTCCACGGACATGTCAAGAATCGCATTTTCTGGTTCAGCAACAGATGCGATCATTCAAGAACAACACTAAAACGGTTGAAAGTAAACAACACATTGATGAAATCTCCTATAACCCATAACCCAAACCTCACTTGTGTAATTCGAAGTAAACCTACCCCTTCGTAAACACTAAGAGTTTTATTTCGCCCCAATGTCATTTTTTTTTTTTGGCGACTATATCGAAACCGAAGAACAAAAACCGGTTCTTTACAAGGATCATAATCTCATATGGCTCCCAATGGCACAAAAAATTCTATCATGGTTTTTTTAATCTCATATGGCCTCCAATACATGAAATTCCAAAATTGCCCTTAATGAAATTTTTTTAATATAAAAAAACTGACATAAATTGTACAATTAGTACAACTAGTACCACTCGTACAACTAGTATAACTAGGACAACTCGTATAACTGGTACAACTAGTACGACTCATATGTTTTAATATTGTTTATTATTCTTTTTTTAGAGGACAATAAATAATATCTATGACACAATCATAAATTTTGATTATAAAGGAGATGAAATACGATGTAATCGGAAAAATTGTCATATTTCCAATTTTGTGATGGAAAGAATTTTAGAAGGTCACTCATTCTACT
This sequence comes from Orychophragmus violaceus, assembly GCA_030180135.1. NCBI lineage: Eukaryota > Viridiplantae > Streptophyta > Magnoliopsida > Brassicales > Brassicaceae > Orychophragmus > Orychophragmus violaceus. Next base: position 100,621,186 of record CM058233.1, on the reverse strand, counting down.
TGAGATGTTCTTTGGGAAATACTAACTCAGTGTGTCTTACCTACGACTTATAAGAAAATGAAAGAAAGAAACCAAGTGACTAGATTTACATTAGATGGAGAATCTCGAAGAAAGAAAAAGATTTCATTGCCATTTAAGCGATCTTTATGGTGAACTTTTTTAAAAATTGATTGTGTAATTTGTCTGTGTTGTAGATATTATTTGTGTTTGCATAAGACTTTGTAGGATTGAAGTTTGAATGCATAATGTTTCTTTCATGTACGACTGGTACAACTGGTTCAACTCTTTGATAGTACAAAAATGTAAAACTTTCTTTTTAGGTAAATACAATCGTGATATTAGTTTCAAAACGTCATTAAAACATTAATAAATATATTTCCACATTTTATTAGTTAAGAAAATTTAAATTTTTGTTATTTATTGCGTGATCATTATATTTGTACATAATCTACCTTATACTTTTAAGATTAGTATTGAAATCCTAACAACACTAATATGAAAAATAATTAATAAAGTATTTTTCACATGTTATGATATAAAAATATTATAAATCTAGTTTATTTACTTAATTTCATAAATACAACTAGAAAATTTTAATATAAAACATGGTATTACTAATTATAAATTAAATCTACAAAAGTACAACTCTTTGTTAAGAAAAAACAATTTGGTACAACTAGAAACCTGGTACAACTCTTTGTTAAAAAAAAAAAAATTAAAATCCGATAACGACACAAATAGTTGTAGTTTTTAACGACACACGTTTTTCATGTTTTTCTTGTTTTAGTTTCTATTTGTACTAGTTGTAGTAAATTTTTTAACTTCACTAAAGAGTTGTTTTAGTTGTACTAGTTGTACCTAACATTAACATAAATATAAATAAGTCTGAATTACATAAAAACCAAACATTAAAAATTCTACATGTTTTTCTAAATTGAGGTAAAAACAAACAATATAAGGTTTTCTTTCTTTAGTTTTATTTCCAACACAAAATTGATTAGGCATGTCTTCCACTCGCTTGATTGGTCAAGCCATGTCTCTTACCACACGCTTGATTAGTCAAGCCTCTCTTACCACATCTCTTGATTAGTTAATTGGTCAATGTCTTCTTTGGAAGCTCCTTCCTGCATTTCAGAATTTCTGAATTTCTAGTTTCCTAGTTCCAAGTATCGATCTTCTGAATTTCTACTCAAACCCAAACCCAATTCTTCCCCCATAGTAGAAGAGGAAGAACGAGATATCGGACTCCTATTACTTCTCCTTCTATTCCTCCTATGATACTCAACACAAACACATACCATATATGGATCATACATTGCAATCCATACCCAATAATCCAAACCCTAAGCTGCTGCATATTCGGCTTCTCATCGCTGCTAAGCACAAGGTTCCAAATGAAATCCAAACCCACCACAGGCTTCGAGTAAGTCCAATCGCTTTGCCTCTCTTCGTGCTGCTCCGCCGATGATTCACGGACCAGCATAACCGGCCCTCTCATAGGAACCTGATCAGCATCGACGGTTCTCTCCGCGGCACCAACTCTTCGTCGGGATCATAGGAATTGTCGTATTCATCATCAACACCGCAATCTTCCACGCCGTCCTCATAAAAACCATCGCGATTAGCATAATCTCCGAACGTTATACCAAAAGAATAGCGAGAGCCCTCACAGAGTAACACCATTTGCCGCCGTCGCTATGACCAGATCCGTGGTGATGACACCACCGTCAGCCTCAAAGAGTATCTGATGCGGCGGTGGAGAAGTGAGACGCTGAGACAAAGTAATCGAACATTATCATGGAGAAAGAATTGTCAGAGTAATCGCCGTCTGATGGGTTAACAAATTTCCAGAGATCGATTTCGAGATCGTCTTCCTGATTGAGAACGAGAGGAGACATGGTGATAACTCTAGATCACTTTGCTATTTCGAAATTGTTTATGGATTATGGAAAAGAAGGGGAATAGTCGGGGAGGGAGAGAAGGAGATGATGGAGATGATGGATTAGATCCGATTAGATGAGTCGGGTTATTGGTTTCGGGTGGATAGAATTAGGTTGGGTTGAAATTTTCCAAAAATGTTAAGGTTAAAAATGAAATTGGCCATATTTTTATGTTTAAAAAACAAAATAAAAAATAAATGGACTTTTCCAGAATTTTTTAGAGCCTCGAAGGCCATCTCAGATTATGATCCTCTTTACGGATCATAATCTCATATGGCTCCCAATGGCACAAAAAATTCTATCATGGTTTTTTTAATCTCATATGGCCTCCAATACATGAAATTCCAAAATTGCCCTTAATGAAATTTTTTTAATATAAAAAAACTGACATAAATTGTACAATTAGTACAACTAGTACCACTCGTACAACTAGTATAACTAGGACAACTCGTATAACTGGTACAACTAGTACGACTCATATGTTTTAATATTGTTTATTATTCTTTTTTTAGAGGACAATAAATAATATCTATGACACAATCATAAATTTTGATTATAAAGGAGATGAAATACGATGTAATCGGAAAAATTGTCATATTTCCAATTTTGTGATGGAAAGAATTTTAGAAGGTCACTCATTCTACTTGAGATGTTCTTTGGGAAATACTAACTCAGTGTGTCTTACCTACGACTTATAAGAAAATGAAAGAAAGAAACCAAGTGACTAGATTTACATTAGATGGAGAATCTCGAAGAAAGAAAAAGATTTCATTGCCATTTAAGCGATCTTTATGGTGAACTTTTTTAAAAATTGATTGTGTAATTTGTCTGTGTTGTAGATATTATTTGTGTTTGCATAAGACTTTGTAGGATTGAAGTTTGAATGCATAATGTTTCTTTCATGTACGACTGGTACAACTGGTTCAACTCTTTGATAGTACAAAAATGTAAAACTTTCTTTTTAGGTAAATACAATCGTGATATTAGTTTCAAAACGTCATTAAAACATTAATAAATATATTTCCACATTTTATTAGTTAAGAAAATTTAAATTTTTGTTATTTATTGCGTGATCATTATATTTGTACATAATCTACCTTATACTTTTAAGATTAGTATTGAAATCCTAACAACACTAATATGAAAAATAATTAATAAAGTATTTTTCACATGTTATGATATAAAAATATTATAAATCTAGTTTATTTACTTAATTTCATAAATACAACTAGAAAATTTTAATATAAAACATGGTATTACTAATTATAAATTAAATCTACAAAAGTACAACTCTTTGTTAAGAAAAAACAATTTGGTACAACTAGAAACCTGGTACAACTCTTTGTTAAAAAAAAAAAAATTAAAATCCGATAACGACACAAATAGTTGTAGTTTTTAACGACACACGTTTTTCATGTTTTTCTTGTTTTAGTTTCTATTTGTACTAGTTGTAGTAAATTTTTTAACTTCACTAAAGAGTTGTTTTAGTTGTACTAGTTGTACCTAACATTAACATAAATATAAATAAGTCTGAATTACATAAAAACCAAACATTAAAAATTCTACATGTTTTTCTAAATTGAGGTAAAAACAAACAATATAAGGTTTTCTTTCTTTAGTTTTATTTCCAACACAAAATTGATTAGGCATGTCTTCCACTCGCTTGATTGGTCAAGCCATGTCTCTTACCACACGCTTGATTAGTCAAGCCTCTCTTACCACATCTCTTGATTAGTTAATTGGTCAATGTCTTCTTTGGAAGCTCCTTCCTGCATTTCAGAATTTCTGAATTTCTAGTTTCCTAGTTCCAAGTATCGATCTTCTGAATTTCTACTCAAACCCAAACCCAATTCTTCCCCCATAGTAGAAGAGGAAGAACGAGATATCGGACTCCTATTACTTCTCCTTCTATTCCTCCTATGATACTCAACACAAACACATACCATATATGGATCATACATTGCAATCCATACCAGATAATCCAAACCCTAAGCTGCTGCATATTCGGCTTCTCATCGCTGCTAAGCACAAGGTTCCAAATGAAATCCAAACCCACCACAGGCTTCGAGTAAGTCCAATCGCTTTGCCTCTCTTCGTGCTGCTCCGCCGATGATTCACGGACCAGCATAACCGGCCCTCTCATAGGAACCTGATCAGCATCGACGGTTCTCTCCGCGGCACCAACTCTTCGTCGGGATCATAGGAATTGTCGTATTCATCATCAACACCGCAATCTTCCACGCCGTCCTCATAAAAACCATCGCGATTAGCATAATCTCCGAACGTTATACCAAAAGAATAGCGAGAGCCTTCACAGAGTAACACCATTTGCCGCCGTCGCTATGACCAGATCCGTGGTGATGACACCACCGTCAGCCTCAAAGAGTATCTGATGCGGCGGTGGAGAAGTGAGACGCTGAGACAAAGTAATCGAACATTATCATGGAGAAAGAATTGTCAGAGTAATCGCCGTCTGATGGGTTAACAAATTTCCAGAGATCGATTTCGAGATCGTCTTCCTGATTGAGAACGAGAGGAGACATGGTGATAACTCTAGATCACTTTGCTATTTCGAAATTGTTTATGGATTATGGAAAAGAAGGGGAATAGTCGGGGAGGGAGAGAAGGAGATGATGGAGATGATGGATTAGATCCGATTAGATGAGTCGGGTTATTGGTTTCGGGTGGATAGAATTAGGTTGGGTTGAAATTTTCCAAAAATGTTAAGGTTAAAAATGAAATTGGCCATATTTTTATGTTTAAAAAACAAAATAAAAAATAAATGGACTTTTCCAGAATTTTTTAGAGCCTCGAAGGCCATCTCAGATTATGATCCTCTTTACAAAGCATATTCTGACCTCAGAGAGAGTTGATCGGAGGGAAACAAAGAGAGACAAGAAGCTCTCCGCGATTGCCTGCGTATCCTTCTCAACCGTAGCAAGGGTTCTCAAAATCTCCCCTTGATTCAACGACGACGGCTCCGATCTTCCGTCTCTGCATTGTTTCGAGTCAGATTCCTTCGCCGACGAATCTCCATCCACTGGTCGATCCATATCAACTTCAGCCCCGGCGTCCATTCTCCCGCTACCCCACTAAATTGGCATAACTCACCCCACTGAACCGGCAATTATAAAACCAAGTTAACTTAACCGAAAGTCTTAACGATCACATCACAGACATCGACTAATCATCTTCCAAAGTGTTTTAAGTTAGAATAATCAATGACAATTGGTCAATTGGGTACAAAAAAAGATATTAAACATAAGAACTAAGATCCATGTTTAAAAGTAATTACTTCTTTTAAGATTCAAGGTTTTAATTCAAACAGCCAAATTCGAACAATCAAACACAAGAGGAATGACCAAAATGGACGATTGGTTATTAGTCTTCATGTTTGTGCTCATAAGCTCTGTTCCTGTTTCTGCAGATATATGCCTTGAAAGCTCTGTTTTTTTCACACCCAATGGTACTTACGACTTAAACTGCCTAGTCATGCTCTCTTCCATTCCTTCTAATGTCACAGGCAACGACAGTTTCTACACCAGTTCGACATGACAAGTTCCAAACAGAGCATACGGTTTAGAGAGACGGGTCTTTAGATTTTGAGGGCTATAAACATTTCAGTATAAATCTTTTAAAATTGTTTTTACAGTTTGGGAGCCATAAAGCATATGTATATGCTTTATGTAACATAATTTCATCTTCTTACTTGCTGGGCACATAAAGAAAATGAATAATGGAAACAATTTGATGCTTAATAGCCTAGAATCACCACTTTTAGAATTATGAATTGTTTTTGCCTTCACCGAGGAGCTACACTAGTAATGGAAGCATCATCGATGGAACAAAGAGCAGACATATCCATAGATGGACCTGCTCTCCCTACTTGTTCATGTCTGCTTCTGAAGAAAAATCCAGGTGGTCGAGGTACAACAAGAGTGATCGAGCTAGTAGTGAGCATTTGGACGATTGCTGACATAGTTGGACGATCTTCAGCATCCTCTTGAACACATAGTAAAGCGATATGAATACATCTTGTAATTTCGTTTGCGTGATAGTTATTCTCAAAGGATGGATCTACGATCTCTAACGGCGACCCATTGCTCCATAATCTCCAAGTCTATTGAACATTACTTATAAAAAATTAGGTCACTGTTGAATAAAGGAGAACTTTTGGAAATTTTAAGGTTCTACACTCACATATGTAACCATGTTCCCAACACTACCATCCAGTTGATAGAGACTACTATTCTTTTTGCCGCTTATAACTTCAAGAACTAAGACCCCAAAGCTATAGACATCTGATCGCATACTCGGGAGACATGTAACCACTGCAATAGTACTTAAACATTGAGTTATACAATAGATGCATATTACAGTCTACAAAGGCAATAAATGACAAGAGCAAAACTTACTAGGTTCCGACTATTCTGTTTGTATTAGCTTCTGTTTGGTCCATTCCAAAAATTCTTGCCATTCCAAAATCGGCAACTTTAGGGTTCATATCAGCATCCAAGAGGATGTTACCCGCTTTTAGATCACGATGTAAATTATGAGTCGTGAATCTTGATGAAGATAAAGAATCCCTCTAGCAATTCCTCCAATGATCTTGTACCTTTTCTTCCAATCCATCTGGCTCTCCATCGTAGAGTCTGTACATGTATATTTAAAATGTTAAAAGATTAGACGAATGGCATTCAATTTGCAAAATTATTTTAGTATTGAATTCAACTTACCGAAAAGGAAGTAATCGAGGCTTTTGTTGGGCACAAACTCGTAGATAAGTATCTTTTCTTCTCCTTCCAAGCAAAACCCAAGCAGCCTTACCAAATTCTTATGCTGAAGCTTTGCCACCCCAACAACTTCATTTTCAAACTCTCTTTCACCTTGTCCTGACGTCTTCGATAGCCTCTTCACCGCTACTTGTACGCCACTAGGAAATGTACCAGTTAAACATGACACATATTTTATAGGTATCTTAATAAGATACTTGAGGTTATTATTTGAGATACTTGGAGTTTTTATGAAGAATATCTTCTCTTTCTCTTTCATACTTTTTGCATTTTTAATATTTTGTTTCTACAAAATCTAAAGAATGGTATTAGTGTAATACCTTGTACACTTGACCGAATCCACCTTGACCAAGTGTTTTTTTTTTTTTTTAATTATATTATATTATATTAAAAACAATCACCCGATCTAAACGATCGGCGATCGGAGCAAAAGTACATCGGCGGCGACGCACGGTAAAAGTCGGCCGCTATCAGCATACACAGAGGGCTATCACTACTATAGGCTAAGAAACAAACGAAATTAGAGAAATGAGATGGGGAGTAGACGACGGTGCAGAGCACCTATTTCCGGCGGACCGAGTAGCTCTCGCCACCATCGAACCGTCATAGCGTTAGTTTGCCGGTTGGTCCGGAACCGGTTACCTTCGCCAATAACAGCGCCGGCGGAGGAGGAGCCCACTCCCGGAAAGTCCCGCGGCCACTTAAATCAACCGCCCGAGAGGCAGTCAACCTCACCCCCGTCTTCCGCCGCTTCCGCCGCAATCTCGCCCACCTCTGAGTTGCCCACAGCCGCGCACGCCAAATCAACTTCAATCCGCCCAAGATCCGCCGCCGCATCAGACTAAGACTACCAGCCGGAGAACCGCCATCTCCTTGTGGATCCTCGCCGTCGCCTTGACTTCCTTTGGGAAAAGATGCAAAAACCCACCGACCGACAAACCAAATCGCATCTCGAGGCTTCGATTTCTGACACAGCGATGAAGCAGAGAGATCTCTCCGCCGTCCTCGAACGGAGTCTCCTTCTACCGCCTCACGCCGCCGATCCTCGAAATCATGGAGCTTCCGCAGCGATCTCGTCTCCGGAGTTCCCACCGCCGCATCTCAGAGAAGAGGGGAGTGCTTCCGATGCCGCCACCTAAGCCTCCGTCCGTCAATGAAGCTCGGATGAAACGAAAAACCCAGGAGGTCTTCCCGAATCGACGATGAGAATCGCCGCCTCCGAGAAGACCTCAAGAACGAGAAAACTCTTTTGGAAACCCTAGAGAGAAAGCGCGTGAAGAGCGTGCGACTCAAACGCCGAAAGAGAGAAAACTCTTTTTCCGAATCAATAAATTTGACCAAGTGTATTACTTTCTGAAAACTTATCTGTTGCTGCCTCAATCGCCTTAAAATCAAACTGAAGTGAGCCTGCAGTCGTAATATTGTCCCCATCTGTAGAACCAGTTTCAAAATCTTAACTAAGATTAAGTAGACAGCAGAATATTCGTTTTCAACCTAAGAAAAAGGAATCTTTTTACCTACAGCAAGTGGTGGTTCCGTCTCATAAGTCGTCTTTTTTCTCTTAGCTCGGAATCTAAAAACAGCTACGAAAAGAAGAACAAAGAAGGTGACTGGAACAACAACAGCTATGATTATGACAGAGGAGTTCCCGCCTTTTCCTGCATTCAGCAAAATAGTTTGTATCACATCACAAAATAGTTTTACCAAATATTGAATGTCTAAAAAGAAAACCGAATGTCCAAACCAAGTGTCGGTGAAGGAATTGAAATCAGCTGTGCTGGTGGTGGAGGAGCTGAATCCAGATGCGGTTGAGGTGCTCTAATGTTGGATTCGTTGTAAAACAGGTAAAGCTCGTATCTTGAAGTACAGCTCGCCCCGATAAGTCTTCCCCCAACTTTGTCAGTTTGTAATTGATTGATGGTCTGTTGCAGACAACGCAAACAGTCTTGTCTCGCCAGATCAGGAATGCACTGAACCAATACGTACACAGTCTGGAGCGCATTCCAACTTGCCTTTCTTACATCAAACTTTTTAGGATTTTCTAGAGCTGCCTCGGCGGCGGCATGGTTGAGTGTTGACAACACCAAATCTCTGAACCGGTCTAATTGGTTAGCTGCAACCCTCTGAGTGTTGTTATACAAGATAGCTCCATTTGTTCCATTTTGGAGTGAAGAGTCCAAGAAAAAATTCTGGTCAGCGTATCGAATCATGCACTCTTCATACCATATCAAGCCCTCTTTCCCCTCTGGACATCGATTCAGAGTGTCTTTGGCCGCAAAGACGACGCAGTCACGACAAACATCCGGTGACATATCTCCCCGGCATAGGAAAAGTCCGAATACCTGGTCAGGGCTCTGACCGTAGACGGTGCTATAAAATCCGCTTGAGAAAAAGGGATTGCCGAGAGAAAGAGTGGACAAAAGGTATCCAAGATTGGAGGAGTACGTGCTGTTTTTGGATTAAGTTTTGTTAGGACAAATATGGTAGATGTAAGTAGGGTCTTGTTGCTGCGTAGGAGAGCTGAAGCTTGCGAAGAAGGCAAAAAGGAAGATAAAACCAAAAGAGGCATTATAAGACATTATGTTATAATGTTTTCTTTTCTGTTTTTTTTTTTTTTTCCTCTTGTTTATACCAATCTGAAGGGACTATAATATTATGTTAAGAGGATACAAATTCTTGCACGTCAACGGCAACTTCGTCTTGACAAACTAGTCAACTTTATTTTTTAACCAAAAAAATAAAAGAATTAGTCAAATTTACTCACAAAAATGAAGAACATTCAAACGGGAAAGAGGGAAGTGCTGGACGCTCCCATGCATAACAAAACTGGTCCACTTTTGATTTCTTTTTTTAATATTTTCATTTTAAATTATGTACATTATTTTTTCTTAATATCTATTTTTTTTTTCATTTTCAACACTCCATATCATTTTCTATTTTTCACCTAAGAATTAAACACCAAAATATTTTTTACATTCTACAATAATTTTGTTTAATAAGATTCAACATTATAAATGATGTTTCTTATTTATGTAGCAAAACTAAATGAAACAAATCACAATATAGAATAAAAAATAAATTTTGATATAAATTATATTTTAAAAGATAATATAATATACAATAATTGATTTTAAATAACATAAATTATAATAAAAACTGAAATAAAAATCTCTATTATCATATGTGGATATCTAATTGGTTAAGAATTAACTATGCGGCTATTGTCACATAGTTTAATTTTTTTTTTATAACCGTGGGAATCCAAAGGTTTTCTAGGCCCAAAGACTAATCCCACGAGGTTTATAGAAATCCGGGTTTTCTTACCACTAAAGGCGTCTACGGGTGACTAAATGGAAAAATGTAGAGCAGGTAAATCGAACCTTGAGGGTAGTGCACCCAAGACCCGTCTCCTTACCAATACACCAAGACCACTTGGTTCACATAGTTTAATTTAACATTTCTGTTTTAGAAATGCACAAATTTTTTTTTTTTTACTAAAGAATCAATTTTTCTTGATGACAAAAATGTCAAAAATAATTTTGGCCCGCACCGAAAATTCTTGAACCGGTCATGATTGTTACACTCAAATAATACATTTGATCTACTTATCAAATACTTACGTTTCTCTAAATTTTCTAATCCTATACTGAATATTATTTTCTATGTTTTTGTGTGTGGACTTGTCGTTCGAGTCGGTTTTAGCATCCCTCCAAATGGCCCATTCATATAATAAGATCGGCCCGAAATAGAAGACATAATTACTATGTCGATGTAGATAAATAGTAATTTTCGAAGATAATCACAAAAGAAAAATATCTATTTTTCTTTTAGGAAAATATATTTTTTTTTAAAAGAAATATGACTTTTTATGCCGGCCTAAACCTCTATACAAGAGGATGAGGGTATTCAGGCTAAGATAGGTCGAATATCATAAAATACAGAGAACTCCGAAGCCGACATAAATTTCTACATGAGAGGATGAGGGTATTCAGACCAAAGGAGATCGATATACAAACGACTCCGAAAGTCGACATAAACCTCTACATGAGAGAATGAGGGTATTCAAGCTAAAGGAGATCGAAACATACACAAAACAAAAAACTACGAATGACTTGATCCCTTTCTAAAGGGTACATAGGCAGCCTTTTTACAAAGTTCAGGTATAAAACCTAATTTCTCTTATTCCGATTCACCGGGACGCCAATTTAGCCCTAATTTCATCATCTCCGCCGAGCTAGGTTAAAAAACTTTGAAGAATCCCTAATTTAAAACCCTAAAATTCTTTCTATCTTCGGATAGGCGAGTTGAAATCTTACAATTGGCGCCGACTGTGGGGATTTCTTCAAAGATCTTTATACACCATGCTCAACGACGAAGCGAACACGTCAGATCAACGTTCAAAAAAAAAAGCCCTAATAGACACATTCGTAGTTTATTATCAACACGGCTTCATCAAAAAAGAATCGTCAAGAGAGGAGAAAGCAACACCGACTCTATTCTCATGATCGTCGGCGGTTCCTTGCAACCACTTCTCCAAATTTTTATCATAAGCTAAGTATTCTTTTATAGTTTAATTATAATAAGAGGCATGATTCGAATCACACTTAGCATTATCATGCGGTTTTAAACATCTCATGTTTCCATTAATTTATGCGAATTGGTTTTGAATACATATTATATACCGCTGGTTTAGGCACATACGAGTTGCACTTTCTCGTTTGACCAAATCGTTTTGAGTATAATATATTATATTTACTCCACTCGTATGGAAAAAGTATGCATATGCTACATAATTTCTCAAATCTTTTACTGCAGAAAAAGATTACTTGATCAGCAATCAACCAAATTAATACAAATAAAAAGGAGCAACAACGCATATGAAAGCTCTTGGATGTTTCTCTTCGAACCAAACCGGAGCTGCCGCGGTCAGAAAACCAGCAAGCCTTCGGCTTTAACCAGTTACAAACACAGTTACAACTCGTCCTGGCTACTTGCCGCTGCCAAGATCTGATGCAATAAAAAGCATGGCAAAAACGCAGGAAGCTCGATACATCTCCCTACATGAAGTTCGGCAAAAGCCATAGCCACAAGTCTAAAAACCAAAAGTCAAAAATCGCCAACGTGGACCTTTGACGACATCCAAGACTACAAAGGACGTCTTCGTCAAAACACAAAAAGCTAAGTTTACATAATCATAACTTATTATCTTCCTTCCTTACGATAGTGGCTCGGTGCGATTTAATATTAAATCAATCAATACATATTACATAAAATAACATTGCGTGGAAATTTGATACATGAAACCCATTAGGGATGGATCGTACTCCACAAATAAACGGGAAGCAATGCCGATCTCTCCAATTATAAAGAAGATCAACAAGCTCGTCACTAACCTCGTGACGTTACCGATCTCGATCATCCTCTTGAGCTCATCCACGATTTCAAACAGCAATGGTCAGACGAGCTAGAACAGAGCACAGAAACAAAACTACTACGTTAGCAGCAAACACAAGAACTTCTGGGAAATTGAGCCACGAGTCAATCATGAGCATCATATACACGAGCTCGTCCAGTATCAGCTCGACGGCATCAGCAACAACAAGCTCAGAATTCAGAACTTGACATGGACGTCATCTCCAAAAATATTGTGCCATGGATGCCAACGCTGCTCATCTCTGATCTTCAGCTTCACTCAAATTCAAGAGATCCAATCACGTCGAAATCACCAACTCACATTCCCGAGCTGCTCCTGACCAGGAAAGATCTCAACAATTGATCTCATTAGCTCGCCGACCGAGCCCACTAACCTAGTTCCAACGGAGGTACAATATGGACGATTTACTTGCTGGACAAGAAATCTCTGCAAAAAACAGTATGTAACTGCAGTAAAAGAATCTGCAAATCGAACAACATCAACTTAAGCGGCAACGAGCTTATTAACATCAATGGCATCCATCGCCAACAGAGCCGAGCTTTCCGATCCCGCACTTCCTAAGATAAATTTGATACATCAATAACGATCAAGAACGGCTCTCTTCCGGTGATTTGGCCATCAAGAACCAAACTCTTAAGGACGAAGTCGGCACTAACAAAAAAGAGCTACTAGAGAACGCCCTCTACTTCCTTGCCAAGGTCGATGTTGCCGAGCACCAACTCCAACATCACAAGAGAATGGAGAGACGAAGCCGTGAACAAAAGTTCAAACTCAAGCTCTTGAAATAACTAGAAAAATAGAATCGATGAAGCAAAAGAGAGGACAACCTCCCCTTCGTCGATCTAAGCTATCCATTAATGGCTCTCTGTCACGACGATGTCGCTTCAAGCCGCCGTAACACCTCAAAGAAACAAGAGGAAAAAGCTTTCCAGTGTTTGTAAGAAAGATAAGAGGCCACTATCGTCTTCTCCGGATCCCCATCACCAAAAGATAAGTTTGCTCTCTTATAATTAAGAAGCACCACATTATTTAATAGTTGAAGCAATACACGATTCATTAGATCGTGTATGCCAATATATTATTCTACCAAAATATTCTGAATCAATCTAACATTCAAGAGTCATGACACAAATAAAATATTGTTCATCGACTTACAACTTTTAAGTTTTCCTCGAACCTTTCTAGGATTCTTTACAAAGAGAAAGAAGCTACTTGTGGAACAAGTAAACAAAGCCTCTTCAAGTTCAAAATCAAGCTCGGTAGCTCAGTGGCTCAAGGATTTAGCAAAGGCTCGTCAAAAACAAAAGGCGAAAAAGACAAGCTCGTAGACGGCATCAACACCAAAAAAGTCTATCACGTCATACTACGACATTTCGTCAGATTGTCCATAGCACTAGCTCGGCGGTTCAGCTCCATCGCCGCCGATCATGTGATCTCACCAGCTCAGCATCGGATCTCTTTCTTGACTTGACATAAAGCTTTATCACCTCGTCATATTTCAGCAATTAGAGATCGTCGGCTCACGTTCCGTTCGAGCTCGCCATCAAACAAATCTGCTTATCATATATATATATATATCAGCTCACCTTCTTTAGGAAAACCTGTCAGTTAACAAAAACTGCTCGTGCTCCCGTCATCTCATTATACCAAGTCACGAACTCGTCATACCAGACCTGAACATACCACATGAGCTCACCAAAAATCAGCAATGCAAACACGGCTACAGCAAATACAAAGATAAGTTTTCTAATAAGCTATAATTCTATTTTAACTTGTCATTTTCGGTGTTACAGCCACATCATTAAGCCGAGCATCATGTCTCGCAATTTTATAAAGCCGAGCATCATGTCTTGCAATCTCATCAAGCCGAGCATCGTACTGGCAAATCATATAAAGCCGAGCATCATGTCTCGCAATCTCGTCAAGCCGAGCATCATGTCTCACAATCTCATCAAGCCAAGCATCAAACTCGCAAATCACATAAAGCCGAGCATCACGTCTCAGAGTCATCGCGTCTTGCAGTCATCTCCAAAAGACGTGACGAGCTCACCTTGAAGAACCGACATCTCCAGTTTCTCGCATTACCTTCACCGACTAAAGCTAAGTTTTCTTAGTTCCTTAATTATTATCGTCAAACTTTACTGCTAAGATTATCGCTCGGTCAAATCCTTTAATCAAAAGATGAATTAGAGTCCTCTTTGCTTCCATAACTATTAATGGTATTTAAACCTCTTTCTTACACGTACAAGTACTAATACAAATTTGCTCTTGCAACATGATTCATTGTAGAAAACAAGCAAAAAGTTATGACCATCTGGCCGAGATCGACTTCGGAGGCCCCACCATCTCGGCTTCTTCCAAGAAACAGATCCTTAACCAATATGCCAAGGCCCATCATCATTCTTATCATGGCCCATTATTTTCACCATCTTACACGCCGAGTCATCAAGTAAGTATTTCATTTATTATTCTATTCAATCTAATTAACTTTAAGCCGAGTTTAAAAAGCTCGCACAAAAGCCGAGTCTTAACTCGCAACCAAAGCCGAGTCCTAACTCGCAACTAAAGCCGAGCTTCTCAGTTCGCAAAAGTCGGGTCTAAGTAACTCGCAAAAAGCCGAGCTCCTTAGTTCGCAAAAGTTGGGTCTAAGTAACTCGCAAAAAGCCGAGCTCCATAGTTCGCAAAAGTCGGGTCTAAGAACTCGCACTAGCATCATGCTCCCTGGCCAGAAGTGTGGTCTTCCTTGCACGCGAGGTGCACATCGCGGTGAGGAAAAGCCGAGATCCGTCTCGCAATTATAGATACGGTGGGGCGTAAGCCTTAAAGTAAAGCAGTTCAACGCCGATCTACGTTTTAATCATCATTCGCCAAAGATCCATACAAACAGATCAAAGGACAGAACGACCCGATTAACTTAACTACGGAAAAGATTATTCTTCCACGACAAACATCCAAAGGAATACCGGAGATTCATGCCGATCTTTTATACTTCACGAACCGAAATGTTTTCTATCACCGATCATCACGCCAAACGCTCGAATCGCCGACTTGGGGGGGACTTATTGTTGGAGTCGGTTTTAGCACCCCTCCAAATGGCCCATTCATATAATAAGATCGGCCCGAAATAGAAGACATAATTACTATGTCGATGAATATAAATGACAATCTTCGAGGATAATCACAATCCTTTTAGGAAAATATATATTTCTTTTTAAGAAATATGACTTTTTATGCCGGTCTAAACCTCTATATAAGAGGATGAGGGTATTCAGGCTAAGATAGGTCGAATATCATAAAATACAGAGAACTTCGAAGCCGACCTAAATCTCTACATGAGAGGATAAGGGTATTCAGACCAAAGGAGATCGATATACAAACGACTTCGAAAGTCGACCTAAACCTCTACATGAGAGAATGAGGTTATCCAGGCTAAAAGAGATCAAAACATACACAAAACAAAGAACTATGAATGGCTTGATCCCTTTCTAAAGGGTACGTAGGCAGCCTTTTTACAAGGTTCAGCTATAAAACCTAATTTCTCTTATTCCGATTCACCGGGACGCCAATTTAGCTCTAATTTCATCATCTCCGCCGAGCTAGGTTAAAAGACTTTGAAGAATCCCTAATTTAAAACCCTAAAACTCTTTCTATCTTCGGATAGGCGAATTGAGATCTTACACTTGTCAGAACCAAAATGAGACTAGCATGAAACCGAATGTGCAGAAAATGCTAGAGAGATGACGATTTCAGTTCATACTTTTCTTCGTTTCAATCAAAATATCTCCTCTTTGGTGTATCTAAGTCTTCTAATTCCTTACATGGTCATCAATATAAGATTAAAGCCGGCCTATTTTTGTTAAAATTCGATATATTGGCACTCAATATTGGAAATAGACTAATGGCCATCTGAATCTACACCAATTTTACATTAATCGAATGTATAACCCTAAAACTTTTAGTGTATAACTACATTTATTCTATATTTTCATATAATTTACTAGATATATATATTTTTTTTTTAAATATCTGCTCGTCGTGTGCGGTGATGATTTCATCTGTTATTCTACGGGTGTATTCCCGGTTCTTGGCCGAGAGGATATCTCCGGTGTTCTTCGATTTCAATGGAAGGAGTGACAATGTTAGGTAAACTACCGCTTTTGAAATCGCGGCTGGGGTCGGTTCTCCGGCGGCTGTCTGATGGAATCAACGGTGAATCAGCAAGCAACTCCTTTCAACGCCGGTGGTTTCGTCGACAACCGTCATCCTAATTTTTCATTTTTTTCTTTTTTGCCTTTGACGATGGCTCCTTTGAATTAGAATTAGATGTTCCCGGTTCAATTGCTTTAGTTATTTACTTAGTAAACCAATCCAATTTTTCGGTTTGGAACGAAAGTTATTATATTTATAAACACAATTACCTTAAAAAAATGTTTTAAAAATAATAATCAAGCGCATCGAGTTGTAGTATTATTTCAAACGAAAGACAAAAAAATGTAAACGTAAGCGAATATGTCTTGTTTTCGATTTCATGTGAGGGCTGATTTCAATAATAGACCCAAATCTTGGTCAAATGCAAAAGTGAACCACAAATTGTGGTCTTTCTATTTTCGCCATTTATTTTCGATATTGACCTCGCATATGACAGATATTTATGAAGCTACTTCTCCAAGAAGTCTAATAATAATTTTGGGCAGTTTCAAATGACTTAAGTAACCTTTTTATACCTCGTATTTACCACAATGCCATCATCATCAATTCTTCCAACCACCATGAACAACCGATTTTGAAGCTGTAAATGTTTCAACGACCTAAATTTAACATTGTATAACTCATTATTTGTTTCACAAACTTCATATTCATTTCAATCTTCTCTCTTTTCATCTCATAAACTCTAAAATTTAATTTTAAAAATTTTGATCTTTTCGAACTCTACCATTCTCAGCGTTTCATTCATTAACAGAGGCCAATTTTATTTTATAGCAATTCAAACATTAAACTAAGAATTGAATATCATAATGGAACAAACTTATATTATGACATAAGACAACATAAAACAGAACAATTAACTAGGAGCTTTTAGTACATGAGAAATATTCGACAAAGAAAATAAACTAGTCTTCAATTGACCACTCATGAGCACACAAGTGTATGTCCACACAGAAGATCCACGCCTCATGTTGCCAGAAACAACGATCGCACCTCAACATAGTTGTAGTTCCATTGAGTCTCTCTACCCAGCTTGGTTTTTCCATAAAGCACGGGAGATCGAAGAATGTGTTTGCATCTATTTTTTCCAGTATTTCCAGAAACTTCGCAGGTTTCGTAATCCTAATGGCCTCCGAGATCTCATCTAGTGATCATGTTCGACATGCGATCAACATGATCACTAGTAAAACTTGGATAGTTGTGAACCCTTCCTTTCTCATCAACACTAAACGCTAAGTCCAGCATAGCATTTACATAGATGGCCAACTCGCATCCTCTCTCACTAGAAATACATATTTTTTCCCTCCCTTCTTCAAGTAAATGAAGCATGAGAACTCATAAATACCTCACAGATAAATTGCCTCGGGATTCCCCACCCGATAGCACCTAAGCCTGAAAGTTCTCACATCACTGAACTCCATATCCAGCCGTTCAAGAAGAGGAGATTTGAAGTTCTGTAGAAGTAATCTTCTCTACCTACCTCATTCAATCTACGGAAAGCTATTCTTTCTGCACCGTGATCAGGGACGCTGTTTGTACCCACCTTTGCTAGAATCTGATGAAGCATTGAACTCCACAAACTCCTCATGGAACTACTTGACGGTTGACTATAGGAGTATCTCACCATATCTTTGTATTGTTAAACAAGACTCATGAGAAGTCAAACAAGAAGAATAATGTATTATTACACAAAAAATTGAAGAAGAAATAATACCACCAAAATAAGGATGATATCGAAAAAAGAGGTTCAAGGCGAGGAAAGAGGATTTTAGAGAGAGAAAGTGGAGAGATTTTCGTTTTTTACCAGAACAAAAGTAATACTTACCTGCGGTGCTTTATTTATGAGGTAAATTTTCAATGTTAAAAATCATTTTCAGTAGACTTCAGGAGAAAACTTCTCAAGTAAACTTCAATGGTAGACTTCTTTTTCAAAATAAAAATTACCGCCAAAAACATTTTAAGTTCCTGCCAATTTTCATTATAAGTCTGACTAGAGAATGTAGACTTCTAACTTATACCGAAAACTTTCACCATAGACTTTTTCAGCACCTAGCTATTTAGACATGTTTGTTAAATATGATTAAATTGTATGAGTTTTGATTATTCAAGAAGTTGTTTGATAAAATTTTTTTTTATAAATTTTATAATTTAAATTTAAGATATATGGAAAAAATGGAGATTTCTCATTGAAGTCTATCCTGAATATTTTTGTTGGAAGTCTTCTTCATAAGCTTTCACATAATTAGTAGACTTCTTAAGTATCAACACTGTAATTAAATTTTTTATTTTATTGTTTGGTCGTAGGGTGCTCAAGTTAATTCCCTTTTACATTTCTTTTTAAAAGAATAAACTTTAATTTTTTTAACCAAATAAGAGCACCTACAACAATGGTCTCTTAAGGGGTCTCTTAAAAATTAAAATATTAAAATAATGTGGATCCCATGTGGGGCCCACTTTTTTTTTAGAAGCCGTAGCCTAAAATTCTTAGTTAAGAGACGTCTCTTAAGGCGTCCTTGACACGTGTCGTCTTTTGATTCGTTACCTTTTTTAATTTTTTTTTTTTTTTGTGCATCTGTAAAAAAAAAAAAAAAAAATTAAAATTAAGAGACCCACCCCTGTCTCACGGATGGGGGTGCTCTAATGGTCTTAAAAAATATATTCCCTTCATGTTATTGATTTGAATGGTGCAATGAAGTGCATCTGCGTGGATCACTTTTCACTGATCCGGTTTTTGTAAAACTAAAATACCGAAAGTTGTGAACCGAGGCACAGTATAAAAATAGGTAATTTAAAATATGGCCCCGTCAGAAGATATAGGAGGTCGAGACATTTGTGGTCAAGTGGTTGGGGACTGGCCTTGGACGCTACCACGTTCTGGGTTCGATCCTCCTGTCATGCGAAACTGATCCTCCTGTCATGCGAAACTAAGTCACATTTGTTTAAGGACACCCACATGGATATGAGCCTTGCTTTAGGGACCCATTAGTCTAAACCCCTCATAGGCTCGGGATACCCCAGGTTAAAAAAAAAATATAGGAGACTTAGTCACACGGTAACATCACATCATCCATCGACTGATTATGTGAAGTCTCCGTAGGAAAAACCGATGAAGAGCTCGGCGGTTAGGGCATACCTGCTTCCCAAGGGATACCTGGACTGAATATTC
This sequence comes from Orychophragmus violaceus, assembly GCA_030180135.1. Classification (NCBI taxonomy): domain Eukaryota; kingdom Viridiplantae; phylum Streptophyta; class Magnoliopsida; order Brassicales; family Brassicaceae; genus Orychophragmus; species Orychophragmus violaceus. The sequence continues at coordinate 100,601,647 of CM058233.1, read as the reverse complement.
AATTCTCTGTTAATATTAAATATCTAAAAAATTGGAGGTTTCAGACATAAAAAATGAAGAAGATGTACGTTGACTTGTTAATAGTCTTTTGGTTTGTGCTCATAAGAGCAAGTCCATCAGGGTAACAAGAGGTGGGTCTCTTAAAAAAAAATATTAAAATAATATGAGTCCCACGTGGAACCCATTTTTTTTTTTTAAAAACCGTATCCGAAACCTCTTGTGTAAGAGACGTCTCTTGCCTCGTCTCGCCACGTGTCGTCACACAATTGGTCGATTTTTTTTTTGTTATTTTTTTTTTTCGCCTCTACAAAAAAAAAAAAAAAAAAAAAATTAATAAAAAATTAGAGGTAAGAGACTTACCTGGGTCCGCTGGTGGAGATGCTCTAAGCTCTTGTGCTGTCCCTGCACAAAGATGCTTTGAATTCTCGGGTTTTTTTCAGACCCAATGACACCTACGACGTAAACCGCCGAGCTCTGCTCTCATCTCTTCCTTCAAATGTCACGACTAATAATGGCTTCTACAACACTTCGATGGGACAAGACCAGAACAGAGCATATGGTCTGGGGATGTGCATCCCAGGTTCTGATCGGCAGCTAAGCTCCATCTGTCTCGATGTTGCTTCTAATTGGTTGATAAACACATGCCCTAACCAGACAGAAGGCGTCGCGTGGGCAGCATATAATGAGATTTTTTGTATGGTACGTTACTCCAACCGTTCGTTTTTTGGATTGCTCGAGATGGAACCAGTTATTCAATCACTGGAGACAGATCCAACTAGGCAGTCGTACAATAACAGAGATATTCAAGTCAACTTGACAGAGTTTGATAATGCATGGGAGGCTTTGATGCGTCGTGTGATATCGGAAGCTACGTCCACGGCCATGTTTTATGGGGCCCACAGTCAAAAACTTGGGACTTCGCGTAGCATATACGGTTTCGTGCAATGTAGTAAAGATATATCAGCCTCAAACTGTGATCAATGTTTAAGACAGAACGTGGATGACTACGGGTCGTGCTGCAGTGGGAAACAACGTGGCATTACTGAGAGACCGAGCTGTTTCATGCGATGGGATCTCGATCCATTCTTTGGACTTTTTGATACGCCAACTCCTTCTCGTGATGATAAAATTTCGCCAACTCCTTCTCCTCAAAAAGGTAAAACATCGAAATATTGTGTCCATTTAAGGGTTTTGTAATCTCTTAGTTAACCATGTTTGAAGTTTGTCTGCTCTGTCTTTGTCGTCAAATCTGTTCCCACTTTCCGTGAGTTACACTCATTAATCTAGCTTGGGCAATACGTTAATAGCATTAGTCCCATTTTTACCCATAACCGCTATAATGATAGGTGATTTGGGCTTGTTCAAGTGACAAAAAGATCTCTATTGGAGTTGTGGTGGGAATCACCGGTGTTCTCACCTTCGTGTTCAGTATGCTGCTTTCACTAGGGTTTACTCTTTGTATGTGGAGAAAAGCGCACCAAAAAATTGCAACTGAAAGTGAGTTCTTCATTGTTTGGCACAAAGACTCAATAATGTCAATGTTAAAATATCCCACATCGGAAATGAAATGATTTCAACACTAGTATATAAAGATTTAAGCCTATCAACTCATGGCAATTAGTTTTGAGTTGGGAGCCCATAATTTCACAGTCAAATTATGAGTTCATGGTATAAACGTTTTCAAGTTTAACATATATCCATATCGATCTTAAATTTATTGTCTCTTTCTCAATGAGCTATTTCTCCCTTGTAGGGAGGTCAAGGACGACTTATGGTACTGCACCACCAGATATTGGTATGAGACTAGGGCTCATTTGGCTATAACAGTTGATACAGTATAAGTGTTTAACACTATGACACTATGTATGCTTTCAATTGCAGAAGATGATATTACAACTTCAGGTTCATTTCAATTCGATTTTAGAGAAATTGAAGCTGCAACGTGTAATTTCCCGAAGAGTAACAAGCTTGGTCATGGTGGATTTGGTGCAGTTTACAAGGCATACTGTTCTTAAACTTTCTCAACTACTTATTTTTGTTATAAATTCAGGTGCCAAAAGGAAAAAAAAAAAAAAAATTCTGATAGTGTGTAAAGCTAAAGCATACAAATTCACAGGGAACTTTCCCGAATGGAACAGAAGTTGCTGTGAAGAGACTGTCTAAAAATTCTGGTCAAGGTGAACAAGAGTTTAAGAACGAGGTGCTTCTTGTAGCAAAGCTCCAACATAGAAATCTGGTAAGGTTACTCGGGTTTGCTGTCGAAGGAGCAGAAAAGATACTTGTCTACGAGTTTGTGCCCAATAAAAGTCTAGACTACTTCCTCTTTGGTAAGAAACATTATATTGACTAAATCTTAATTATTGTTCTCAAAGGTATAGTCTAATGGTTTGATACATTGGATGTGCAGACCCTGTAAAGAGGGGTCAACTAGATTGGAGAAAACGCTACGACATTATTAAGGGAATCACTCGAGGAATTTTATATCTTCATCAAGATTCACGACTCACAATCGTACATCGTGACCTCAAAGCCAGCAACATTCTTTTAGATGCAGATATGAACCCGAAAATTGCTGATTTTGGATTGGCAAGAAATTTCAAAGTGGATCAGACTGAAGCAAATACAGGACGAGTAGTCGGAACAGTGTAATTAATTGCACATATTGAGATATAATCTTGTCTGTCCATTTTTTTTTTTTTTTTATGGTAAAAGCAAAAGTGATTTGTGATATGTTTTGTAGCGGTTACATGCCTCCTGAGTATGTGGCTAATGGGCAGTTTTCAATGAAGTCTGATGTGTATAGCTTTGGAGTACTGATTCTGGAGATTATTGGCGGCAAGAAGAATAGTAGCTTCCATCAGACAAATGATCCAGTACGAAACTTGGTCACATATGTGAGTTAATGCAATCTCGAATTTTTTCACTATGATCATGGTTCTTGACAAATGAATAAATAGGTTTGGAGGCTTTGGAACAACGAATCGTTGTTGGAACTAGTAGATCCGGCCATAGGAGAAAATTATGATAAGGATGAAATCATTAGATGCATCCATATTGGGTTATTATGCGTTCAAGAAAATCCAGCAGATCGTCCAACCATGTCTACAATATTTCATATGCTCACTAATACTTCAATTACACTGCCTGTGCCTCAACCACCTGGATTTTTCTTCAGGGACAGACCCAACCCATTAGCCGAGGGATTGCCACTTGGTCAGTCTAGTATTATGTCTTTTGCTTGTTCTGTCGATGATGCATCGATCACAAGTGTTAGCCCTCGTTGACATTAGAGATTAATGATAATATTGTATATCCATTCATAAACCAAAACCCAATAGTGTTTTTTTCAATACTAATGTACACCGAAATTCAAATTGTGATTAATTTGACTAGAGCCACAAATACAATTACTAAAACACACACACAAAAGCGTATGAATCATCTGAAGTAAAGAAACAGCAGGAAGGAAGAGTTCTGTATTAGTCCTCTATTTGTGCACAATATTTTGTCAACGCTAAAGAAGTTGGTTTGGCTAGTTTGGTTCTATTTAATATACAATTTTACCCTAACCAAAGTTTTTCCGGTTCGGCTCCTTTCAGCTCTTGTTCGGTTGGTTAAAACTGTCCACACTTTAACAACAATTAGAACCGGGATCATAAGAAAAAAACTTGATCGTCAGTTCCTTTCTCTTACGTCCGAATTGGCATTGGCACATTCTCTGTCTTCGCTCTATTATGTTTAGGAATTAGGATTTAACATTCTAGCTGACAGGCAAGACTCGGCCCAATATGATATCTTATGCAAAGAATTTTTTCCTTCTAAATCTACATATAAAAATCACAAAATTTGGGCAAAATTGATTCTAACCCACAATATCCTTACTTAAGAAACAACAATAACCACGGTGGCACCAAACTATTTTCAAATTGACACTCTTTAATATGTTTTGGTGCCTAAAATCCTTGTTTGTTGAACCAACCTTACTGGTCGACGACTATTAGAACTGCTGTCATGGGAAGCGAAGTGGCTACGCAGATAAGCCAAACTGTATTTGCCGGTGGAGATCTGTATCCGGTTAATGGGGCTTTTGATCATAATTCATCGAAAGTGTCTCAACCCCATCTTCTTTGAAACTTTCTGTTTCCAATGGATCTTCCACAGCCCAAGAAGTTTTTTCTTGCAAAATAGAAACGATACAACAGTGACGCGTTGATCACTCATTTCGATATCATGTTGGGACCTAACTATGAGATCCATCTATATATCTCCAAGTCCAAGGATAAATTTATTTTTGTAATATCATTCTAACATGTAGAAATTCAGTTAGTTTGAAGTTGAGAACATATAAAGGTCTGTGTTATGTTTTATATATCGATTGATTTTTATCTTTTGGCATAATTCGCTTCTGGTACTTGTCCCCTTGCTTTCTATACCAAATTCTTGAATTTTTTTTTGAAGTTTTTATTAGTTTGTGATTTAAAACCATGCAAGTTTTCGTATGATTGTACTATTATATATATATTTTTTCTCATAATTATCTAGATATTTATCCCACATAAGAAGCTATATACAATATTCTAGATAATGAATCAATTTAATTTGGAATTGGTCAAATTATGAATATCGCCAAATTATAAAACTTGTCCAAAAAAATCAACTTCACACTTGCAGCTCTTATTTACACTAGGTATATGCCCGCGCTACGCTGCGGGTTGATTTTATTAAAATTTTTTTTATCAATTTATTATAGTTTTTTACAATGAATAGATTATATTATGTATCTATTATATTGTATATTTAAATTGTTGTAATTATATTGTTTTTGTTTATGTATTAGTTAGATTTTGATTTTGTATTATATAATATGATTTCATGTTTTATTTGTTTTAAAATTTTCCCTATTTGGTAAATATTCCCACTTTTTGTTGCAAATATAAAAGATATATTTTGGAAAAATTGGATAATAATGAAATTTTGTTTTCTTGGTAAACCTGGATATATTATTTATAGTTTTATTTGTGTTCTTGATATGAGAATCTTCTCGAACTAAATATGAACATTCTTTCAATGTAAAACACGAATGGTCACATTATAAAATCCGTTTTGACATGAAATAAATTTGATTGTGTGTATTTGGAATTACAATAGTCCACACCCATCCAGAGAGTCTGTACAAAGATTATCAGCCAAAGTGCTAGTCACATCCTTGAGTACCGCACGTCTCTTATACTTATTATAAGAAGTAACAACAGGATAACCAGCTTTGGCATCATTTGGTGCCATTCGTTTTTTAAGATTTGGTTTATGTTTAAAAGCAGGTTCCAGTGAAGATATTGAGGCTCCTAAGGCCTTAGCTCGTGATCTCGTGACTCTCACATTCTGTTGTGCAATAAAGAAATTTTCTATTTTCTTTGTGTTGCTATAGTTTGCCCTGAAGAAGAACCTCTCTGCATAATTTTATAATTAGAAATACTCTCCACTGGCTTGCCAAGCCTGCACAAAGTGAACATAATAAAACAAGATCGATCACCATCACAATAAGATCGATCTAGTATAACATACAAACAAAACTAGCTCTATTATAAGTTAGAACAATCTCCTAGCAGATCTACAAACTGAAAAATAAAAAAAATCAAACTTTTGAAAGAAAATATCATCGATACAAACGAAGAACATGGTAGTGATGATACCTTAGCTCATGGAAATCAGATTGCGAGCTTGAGATGACCTCCAATGGTATTATCCTTACGTAATGGTCCCATGAACATAGAGTAAATTATATCATCCCGTATAGTCCCGTATCCACCTCTCCCTGTAAGAAATTCAGTATTGAAATTGAAATTAGATACGCCAACTGAGAAATTAAATACTTCAACTGTTGGAGAATACACCCGTCTCTTCCTCTTGATCGAAAGAGCATAAATTATGTTTCAAAGAGTTCGCATATCATCCGGGCTTTATTGAGGGTACCTCTAATTGAGGTTCCATGGCCTGATTATTTCCTTTTCTTCTCTTCCGTGCTACTGACAACTCTCAAGTAGACTCATCTGTGTCCCATAAATTGATCATGCAATCCCATGAACCCGAGTAAACCTGAATTACATTATGCAGCAGGTGATTAATTTAATACAAAGTAGTTTCATATGCGATACACACGTTAAGCGCTAGAGGAAATAGCAAACCTTGCTCTCGTATTTCTGAGCTGCAACACTTGCCACTGACGCCATGTGTCCACGCAAGACCTTGTAAGCCCCAGAGAGATTTAGTCACGTGTTAGTTTCCTTGAGTGGCTTCAGAGAGAGTGAGCTCCATGTCATGTGTTTCAGACCATCATGGCTCATATGTTTCAAGGAATCCAATTTTAGCTTTGTTAGGGGGGTCGTGTGGATGAACAAATGGGACTCCTTGGGGCCATCCGATCTCGCTTTTTAATAATTAATATACGCACAAGGGCTGTTCATAGTATTGTGTCTTTATTCTTGCAGTCCTTCAGGTTGCAGAATATGAGTTTGATTCCTTTCTTATCTGCAATATCCTGAACTCGTTCCTTGAGAACTTCTAACCTCAGCCGCTTTGATGGTGGTAGCGGTTTTAATCTTGAATCGCTCCTCTTTTTCTTTTTCAGTTGTTACCATCGATCAAATAAAGAACCAGTGTTTCTTATAATTCTATGTTACAAATGCTTCACACAAAGTCACTCATTTCATTTCGATCTCCTCATGGGTTTCTTGGGTTTTTACCTGACAGGTTGTTAAAACCAGGACCTCACTTGGCGTACAAGGAACCAGTCGCTGAAACATTAGAAGGCACAGAGACCGCTGCAGCAGATAAAGGCTGGAAGTTAGTGTTCACAACGAACCAATAGAGAGCCCATTTCAGGTTACATAGAGTATAATTTAGTGCTTTGGTTCAATTCTCTTGCTTGTTGAATATATCTCCACATTGTCATTTTCGATTCTGTCAAGAAAGATATTACATATATAAGAACTTCTATACTGTAACCCATTAACAACAGAAGATAGGCGACTCTTGAGGCTTCTCAAGAAGATTTTATATGAGAATCTCTTATTTGGATGATAAAGATGGTGGTAACACGAGTGGGGACTTACTTGAACGGCAGTTTGAGGCATTTCTCTAATGGAATATTGCTCTCTTGATCCTTTGAGTTTGTGAAATCTGAAAAGTCTTTAAAACATGTGAAATACAACGTCATGGCTTTATCATACCGAGTGCTCCAAAACAAGTTGACAGGACCAAACCTGAAGATGATCATCACACACAAAAATGCTGAAGAAAGAAAAACAAGACATTATGATATAGCATTGAACCAGTTGGAATTACTTACAGATCATAAGTGTTGTTGTTGTTGTCCACAATTCTAGGATAACTTCCCATAAGCTGTATTTTTACTCGACATCTTAGAAAGGGTTACTGGTTAAGGATAAACGTCATAAACAGTATATAAATAAAATACAGAAAAAGATTATAGGGTATTATTAACAAGGATACTGAAACTTTGGTCGGAAATAGTTACACTGTGTGAAGGAAAAGACAGGCTTGTCCCCAATCAGAATTTATCTCATCCCACTCAACCTAATAATGTTTAGACTTTATGTGAGCAGGAAGAGGTTATTCACATTACATACCACAGAAAGTTGCAAAGCTTAGTGGTACTTTAGGGAGTTGGGAGACTCCCTGTAACCTATAAGGTAAATGATATATTAAAAAGAGACAAGTATAAGCCTAATCAACTATAAGTGTTTTCTTTGAAAATCTGTAACATAACCAAAAAGGAAGGAGAGGATCTAAACGTTTATAAGCTCAAAGTTAAAGGCATACTATTATATTATATATGTGGTAAATCTTAAATCAAGACAGAGATTCCTATGAAATCGACAACAGAACAATAAATTTAATATACCTTCAGAGACGGCGTTAACTTGGTCGACGGGATCGACGACAGACTGAAGCGGATGAAGTCGGTGAACTGGACAACACAGCCAAACGGGGAAACCTACAACCGATTAAGGAGATTGTTAAGGAGATTCAGAGAAGTCGATAACGAAGCTTTGATCTGGTTTTTTCTCGAGACTACAACAAATCGTTGAGCATCATAAGACATGTCTTGGATCAACACGATATGCGTAGATGGAATTGGGAATGTACATGAGAGAAGATTGGTTAAAACGACTCTAGAACTTATCGAAAAGAAGACTTACGGAGATGGATTGCAGAGTTTTGGAGAAGTTGATTATGTAGTCTCGATCTGGATTTTTTAGATGATTCAAGCGGTGGAAAAAAGAGGGTTTGGTTTGGTCAATGAAGACGCTTGATATATTCTTTTTTTTTTTGTTAAGAACGTTTGATATATTCAAGACGGAAAAATATCGTACACAGCTGGATTATTAGACCATGTCCATCCGTGTTATCCCCTAAGTTTCTTAACTATTCATCTTTTTTTTTTTTTTTTTTTTTTAATCTGTCGAAAAAAAAAAAAAAATTAAAAAAAAAAAGTTGACCAATAAGAATGCGCCACGTGGCGTGAACAGTGTAAGGATCGATCCTTAGATAAGGATTTTAAGAGACAGTTTCTTAACTATTCATGTAGGCCCCACGTGGGACCCACGTGAATAGTTAAGAAACTCACCCTTAAGAACCCCTCAATGTATGTGCTCTTATGTGGGTGATTGTTTTATTTTCATTGGTTCACACAATTTTTTCAGTAAGTGAGGTGTCATCCTCACAAAACTTCAAAAAGCTGAGGTGTCAAGCCCATGGAGAGACATCCTTCTTTTATATATATAATTTCAACCAATCGCTAACAAATTGCTCAGTGAAGTCGACTTCAAAGAATCTAATCTATTTCATACACCTTTATTTTCAATTTCTTTTTGTTTAGATATTCATATAATGAGGACAGGCTATATGAAAAGAGAGACCTGGTCACATAAATTCCAGAAGGATATCATAAATTCTGAAGAAGCTAACAAGTAACAAGTCCTTCACATTTGTCTTCAACTCCGTTTTGGTCAATTTACCCATATTTCCACGAAATAATGCAAAGAAGAAAAGTTTTCCCTATTGGATGATCAGTCATTCTCAATATTCTGTTCTTTGAAATCAGTGTTCAAAAATGGCTATTAGTGGGTCATTCTCAATGTTCTGTTCTTTGAAACCAGTGTCCAGAAATGGCTATTAATGGGCATTCCAATATCTTCATGCTGTTCTAAAAACAAACATATTATCATTAAAAATGGCTTTACTATTCATCTGGTATATTCTCACAAGCACTAGTCTTGTTTCTGCACTTCCATGTATAAACACAACAACAATTTTTACACCTAATTCTACTTTCGACACAAACCGTCGCTTTATCCTCACATCTCTTCCTTCTAATGTCACATCTCACTATGGCTTCTACAACGGCTCAATAGGTCAATCTCCTAACAAAGTATATGCCGTAGGGATGTGTCTACCAGGTACTGAAGAAGATGTTTGCAAAGATTGTCTCTCTCTTGCATCCAACTCGTTACTAGAAACTTGCCTCAGAGAGAAAAAAGCTCAAAGTTGGGTATCAAACAGAACTATTTGTATGGTTCGGTACTCTGATACTTCCTTTGTTGGTTCATTAGAGTTAGAGCCACATATTGAATACCTAAGTCTTAACGATTACAAAACGAATGAAGCAGAGTTCAATAGAGTATGGGATGGATTAACTCAACGTATGTTACAAGAAGCTTCCTCGAGCACAGATGCAACATGGTCTGGTGCCAAGTACTATGCAGCCGATGTAGCCGCCTTACCTGATTCACAGACTCTTTATGCACTGATGCAATGCACTCCTGATTTATCTCCGACTCAGTGTAATCTATGCTTGACAGAATGTCTTGGTAACTATCGAAGCTGTTGCCTTGGGCGGCAAGGAGGTTCTATCATTAGGTTAAGTTGCGGAGTCCGGGCAGAGGTGTATCCATTTTCTGGAGCTTTTAATGTTATGACAGCGAGACCTCTGTCAGAACCCCCACCGTCATCAATCAATACAGGTATGTCATTTGCATAAATGTGAGTGGTTTCAGAAGAACCTGTAAGAAATTCAAAATTTATATGTTTTATGGTTTTGGATTTTTCGCAGAAAGCAAAAAAACCTCAGCGGGAACTATAGCTGCGATTGTTGTTCCCATTGTAGTCGTCGGCATTATCTTCTCGGGACTGCTTGCTTGGCGATTTGTTGGGAGGAGAAAATCAAATCAGGAAATTGATCTTGATCAGTGTGAGTGTTGTTCGCTTAGTATATAGTTTATGGAACTAGGAACATTGATTAGACTAGCAGATTATGCTAAGTTGTTAGTAATATCAGAGATTGTATATTTGCCTTGATGTTGCAGCTGGTATTACGACTGTACACTCCCTACAAATCGATTTCAAGACAATTGAAGCTGCAACGGAAAATTTTAGTTGGAGTAACAAGCTTGGTCAAGGTGGATTTGGTGAAGTTTACAAGGTCTAAATATATTCTTTAGCTACTTGGTTCATTAATTGCCTTGAGAAAACATGGAGTTACAGAGTATGAGTTAGCTGATCATATCATCTTCCATTGTAGGGTACATTAGTTGATGGAACAGAAGTTGCAGTGAAAAGGCTGTCAAAAACATCAGAACAAGGATCACAAGAGTTCAAGAACGAGGTTGTTCTTGTCGCGAAACTCCAGCATAGGAATCTTGTTAGGCTTCTTGGGTTTTGTCTGGAAGGAGAAGAAAAGATCCTTGTTTACGAGTTTGTCCCCAACAAAAGCCTAGACTACTTCCTTTTTGGTATGTGTCATTACCATAGAAACTCATGAGATTCTTGTTAGACTTATATGATTGAAATGTATATAAGTGTATCTAATAAGTAGTTTTGTACATGTAGATCCTACAAAGCAAGGGCAGTTAGACTGGATAAAACGATACAACATTATAGGGGGAATCACTCGAGGAATTCTATATCTTCATCAAGATTCATGTCTCAGAATCGTACACCGTGATCTTAAAGCTAGCAACATTCTCCTAGATGCCGATATGAACCCTAAAATTGCTGATTTTGGAATGGCAAGGATCTCAGGAGTAGACCAAAGTGTAGCTAACACAAAAAGGATAGCTGGAACTTTGTATAATACTAATTACCCTATGAACATTATAAAGTCTAAAGTATTTTTCTTTACCAAACTAATTTGAGTTTTGTTGTATTTTTAATCTTGCAGCGGTTACATGCCCCCAGAATATGTGATCCATGGCCAATTCTCTATAAAATCTGACGTGTATAGCTTTGGTGTCTTAGTACTTGAGATCATATGCGGCAAAAAGAACAGAAGCTTCTACCAAGCAAACACTACAGCTGAGAATTTGGTCACCTATGTGAGTACCAAAGAAGAAACTTAGAATATGAGCCAATACGTAAGTTTTTGATTGATCATTAAAGTTTTGTTACAGGCTTGGAGGTTATGGAGAAACGGGTCACCATTAGAGCTAGTGGATCCAACCATTGTAGAGAATTATCAGAGAGAGGAAGTGACACGATGCATCCACATTGCACTTCTATGTGTTCAGGAAGATCCAACAGATCGTCCAAACTTACCAACAATCAACCTGATGCTGACTAACAATTCCCTCAATTTACCTGTTCCCCAACCACCTGGATTCTTAGTTCCACATAGCACAGAACGCGATGGATTTGATTCGAGCCAATCTGCAATGAGGTCGGGTTCTCAGACTATTAATGATGTAACCATTACATATCTGGATCCTCGTTGAAGTTGATGTTCCACTGAGACAGTGGAACTGTTACTAAAAACAAGGCCGTATCTACATTTTCGATCTTTCATTTGAAACTACAATGTGTAATTCAAGGTTCTATATGAATTTTGAGATATAGTACTCATTAGTGCTATGTTGAGTCTTGAGACAAACTATTTATCAATTCTACATGCTTTGGAGGTTCCAAAGTGGCATATTGTTTGTGTAAGTGTTTGAAAATGAAACAATAAAACTATCTTCTGTCAATCTTTTGTTTGCTCTTGTAAGCTTTCGTATTGTTTCTGCGCAACCATGCATGAACAATGGGTTTTTCAGAGCCAATAGTACTTATGACACGGTCGCGGCCTTGTCCTCTCTTCCCTTGCTTCAAATGTCAAGGCTCGAAACGGCTTCTACAATGCTTTGATTAGCCAAGGACTTGATCGAGTCTATGGAGTGGGGATGTGTATCCCGGGTGTTGAACCAGAGCTATGCTCAGGTTGTATCCAGGAGGCGTCTAACGGTTTATTACAGAGCTGTCCTAACCAGAAAGAAGCCTTTATTTACTGTAAGATCTCAATTCTGCATATCCGAAGATAGCAAGAATTTTAGGGTTTTTCTTAAGGGATTCTTCAAAGTCTCTTTAACCTAGCTCGGCGGAGATGATGAGATTAGGGCTTAAATTGGGGCCCCGGTGAATCGGAATAAAGGGAATTATGTTTTATAGCTGAACCTTGTAAAAGGCTGCCTACGTACCCTTCGGAAAGGGATCAAGCCATTCGTAGTTCGGTGAAAGAGTTAAGTCGTCTCTCAGCGACTTGTTGTATTGTGCGTGTTGCAATCTCTTTTAGCCTGAAGACCCTCATTATCTCGTGTCGAGGTTTAGGTCGGCTTACAGAGTCGTCTATAGATCGATCTCTTGTAGCCTGAATACCCTCATCCTCTCATGTAGAGATTTAAGTCGGCTTTTACACTACAAGAAAACACTGCCTTTATTGACGGGATTATCGACAGAAAAAAATCCGTCAATAATTATTGACAGATTATTGACGAATTATCGACGGAAACGATCCGTCAATAATCCGTCAATAATTACTGACGGAATCGAATATCCGTCAATAAATACTGACGGGAAACTGAGGGATAAAACCGTTTGGGAAATCCGTCAATAATTCGTCAATAATCCGTCTATTATTGTAGGCGTTTTATGTACGTTATTTAGACGTTGGGTAGCCGTTATGTTTTTTTAAAATTATTGACGGATTATTGACGGACCCGTCAATAATCCGTCAATAATCCGTCAATAATCCGTTTTATAAATACATCCACTCTCTCCTCTCATTCTTCACATCACACAAGAATCTCTCTTTCACTCCCACTCTAAAATCGTTCAAAATCGTGTTTTGTGAAAAATGTTTTCTTCAAATAATTTTAGATCGTGGATGGACAGACCGATGAAGGATCCAACAACCGGTTTATTAGTTGAAGCTTATTTAAACGGTATTGGTGAATTCATGGTGCTAGCTTGTAATCAACCCGGAACACAAAAATCATGTAAGTTAAGATGTCCTTGTTCTATTTGTCGTAATAAAGCGAATGTTAAGACTGATTTAGTATGGTATCACTTATATTGTAATGGGTTTATGCCGGGTTATAAAATTTGGTATCTTCATGGAGAAAACACACCGGATTATTGTAATACTAGGACGGAACCTTATGGTAGTAGTAGTAAGGAACCTTATGGTAGTACTAGCGAATCTTTTAATGTTGAAGACGTAGAAGCAACTAGAGCGGAAGTAGATTTTGGTGTTGGTACACTCCAGATGGTTAATGATGCATATCGGGAAAATATTGATGATATAGATGAATATCAAAATTCTAGAGTAGAGGAACCTAATTTAGAAGCTAGGAGGTTTTTTGATATGTTAGATGCAGCAAAACGACCATTGTACGAAGGTTGTAGAGAGGGTCATTCGCCATTATCATCTGCTAGTAGATTAATGACCCTAAAGACGGACTACAATCTAGCGGAGGATTGCGTGGATGCGATTGCTGAATTTGTGAAAGATATTCTTCCTGAAGACAATCTGTCGCCTGCTTCATACTACGAGGTGCAGAAACTTGTTAATGGGCTTGGATTACCTTATCAGATGATAGATGTTTGCATCGACAACTGTATGATATATTGGCGAGAAGACGAGAACCGTTCATCATGTAAGTTTTGTCGGAAGCCGCGCTATCAGGACACTAGTGGTAGAGTTAAAGTTCCATTTAAACGAATGTGGTATTTGCCGTTAACTGATAGATTGAGACGGTTATACCAATCTGAACGCACGGCGGGGGCAATGAGATGGCATGCTGAGCACAGAAGAGGAGAAGAGATTGCACATCCTTCAGATGCTGAAGCTTGGCGACATTTTCAGACAGTATTTGTTTTATTAATATTCCAATTAATATTAAATATTAAATGTACTAACAAAAAGGCTTTATTGTAGGGAATACATGGATATTCTACAAAACAATTATCCATATTTGACCGACGACGAGCGTGAAAAACGCAAACAGAACGAATTCGCGAATTTCTTAGAATTTTACGTAAGTATTTTATGACTTTTAATTTGTAAAAATTCAATCGATTTATTGTGATGTTTTATATTTAACTTTATAGTTACATATTTGTAATTTCAGGTGAATGATGAAATCAAACAATACGGGCGCAAGTTTGACGATTGGTTGGTTGACATAATCAACGGGCCAAACTACCTTACAAAGTCATACCCTAAATATTGCACGAGGGGATATGCTTTTAAGGTTCATAAAGACGGTTCTACAAGGACCACAGCAGATTTCGGGGTTTCTACTACTTCTGGTGATGTTGTCTACTATGGTGTTCTTAAGGAGATACTTGAAGTAAAATATCCGGGAAAAATAGGCATGCGGTGTGTGCTATTTTTATGTGATTGGTATAATCCTATCTTCGGCCAAGGTCTCAACATTGACGAGTTTGGAGTAACGTCAATACATTCACGCAAGAGACTACAAAAATATGATCCATTTATCCTTGCTTCGCAAGCAGATCAGGTATGTTGTCACAAATGTTGCAATTTCTGTTATTAAATTTTTATTGAAGGATTTAGTTGCTAATTTATTTCATGCAGGTCTGTTATATCAAATATCCTCGAATTACACACAAGCAAGACCCATGGATGACAGTTACTAAAATCAATCCCAGAGGAAGAGTCTATGGAGTTTCTGATCATGATCCATTACAACCAAGCGGAAGTGGTGGTATAGCTCCAATTGAACAATCACTTGAAGTTAATCTTGTAGTCGATTTTTCTCAATATGGTGATGCAACACTCCATTCCGAATCAGAGGAGTCGACTGGTGAATTCGATGATGACTCAGGCTCAATTCCTTCTGATTATTCCTCAGATTCCGAATAAATATTTTTAAAAAGGCAAAATTATAAAAATAAAAATCCAAATTAAGTGTTGTTAAACAAAATTCCAAAAAGAAAAAAAATTGAAAAACATATGTAAAAAAGATTTTAGGTTTTGTTTAAAAAAAGTCAAAAGTTTAACAGTATTTTAAATCAAAGTTTTATTTTTTTAAAAATATCTAACAAATCACAATTATATAAAACATGATGTCGTAAGAAACAATTGAAACACACAAGCAAGATGGTTTTATCTATCCCTTCCGTTTACACCACATCCACGGTTCAAGTATGAGAGGAAACGAAGTTAAATGCATTTTTCATTAACGGATTACTGAGGGCAAAACTGACGGATTACTGAGGGCAAAAATTATTGACGGATTACTGACGGATAGTCAAAATATTGACGGATTATTGACGGAATACTGACAACTCAGGGTTTAGAGTTTCAAAATCCTACACAAATGATCCTAAATGAAACATACACATATTCTATGCATCTTTTAATTATATAATACTTCAAATATTCATTTAATACTCTGACATAATATCTTTTCATGTTTCAACATATTCATCACAAAATGATTCTTATATACAATACACCTAAATAAGTGTTTTAGTTACCATGAACATTACATTTTCAAATATTTATATTTTGTGGGAGAAGAGTTCCAAACAGTTTCTAACACATTAAATTAACTATGTTGCATTATTTATCTGTGTATTCAAAGGTTAAAAGGAGGAAACGTCTAAAAAGAAATGTGAAACCCTGATCCGTCAGTACTCCGTTATTTTTTATTGACGGATTACTTACGGGCATATGAATTCGTTTTCCTCGTCTGAATTAGTAACCTTATAATGGTAGAGTTGTATATGTTACTCACAGTCAAGTTTCAAGGTCGCGGGTTCGAGGGCGCCCCAAAGCCTTTTTTGCTTGTGCTAAAACGTTAATGTTATATTAATTTGTTGGTAATATATGTACGAGTAATGTAAGATGGCATAGCGGTGTACACTGCTTACGGCCAGGAGTCCAGGTCGCGGGTTCGAAGCGCCTTATCGACTTTTTTGCGTATTATTTAATAATACTGACGGTTTGGTTCCGTCAATAATCAATATGTAAGACCGGGAAAATTTCAGAGACCGGGAAAAATTCCCTTTGACCGGGAAATTAAATTTCCTGAAAATTTTTAATTTTAAAATATTGACGGAAAACCGACGGTTATTGATTTATTGACGGATAAACCGTCGGTTATGTGGATTTATTAATTTGCAACTATCTTCTTCTTCCACCTTTTTTTTGTACGAAGCTCTCTCTCTCTCTCTACAGATTCTCTGACTTCTCTCTACGGATTCAAGACGAAATCGCTGCCAATCTGCTGTATACTACCGTCAATCCCTCTTAACTATGTAAGTTTTCTAAGTCCCTTTGTTTAATTTGATGTTAGTTTCGTTTTTAGGTTTTGGGGAAGATTTGTAGGTTGCATGATTGGTTTTCTGGAGATTTAGAGGTTCTAGATTGTAATTAACACCTAATCTAGGTTCATTCACATGTTTTGCGGTTAGATTTTGATTTTGTAACTATTATGTAATCTTATAAAACGTTTCGTTCTCAAAAAAATTTGGTAAAGGTTATTCAATGATTATAAACGACTTGTGCTTTGCAAAATTAATAAACTTTAAAATATTTATTAAAATTATTTATTATTTTGAATTTTTGTATTTATATATTTATTATGTAATACGTTTTTCAAAATATGTTTTTATATAAATATATATATATATATATATATATATATATTAAAATATTTTAATTAAAACGTTTTTATATATAAATATAAGTAAACATTTTCTAATTTCTAATTTTAAAACATCCAATACGGATTACTGAGGGTAATATTTAGTTTATTTTTATTATTCGAATTTTAAAGTTTCTATCATGATGTTTACAAACTCTTTTTTCTTTTTTTCTGTTAGGAATACTTCGTTTCAACGTTTCCAAGCCTCGCAGACTCGATCGCAGCAACCGAATGAGCATGTTGACAGTGCAAGTGTCTCACAGACACATGTGTCAACTACTCCGCATGCATCGATCTTGTCTATCCACGAGGAAATTGAAGAGTTAGTGAGCCAGCCGGGAAGAGATGATTATATCAGACTCGATCCGCATCGTCGTGGACGTCAAACGTTTTGGTAAGTTTAGATTCCAAATAATTCATATATAGTGTTAACAAACAGCTTACTAATGTTTTGTTTTTTTAGGTTCGGGATGACTAAGGCAAAGATTTCGGCATCTATTTTGCGGATGATGCATGGACTTCTCAACAAGGCGTATCCAACATACTATGATATGCCTATAGAGGACAGGCATAAATGGTTTCGTCAATTCGCGGTAATAATTTTTTTCATAATATTCTAAGTATTAAAGGGGTTAATTTATTATTAACACTAATTGTTTTTTGTAGCAAGAATATACATGGGATAAACAATACACAAAATTGGTGGAATCAGAGTTCCACCACAAAGCCTCGGGTAAGTACTCGGACACCCTCTGTGACTGGAAGAAAAGGTGGCTTATCGGGAAGAGAGCAAAGGGACCAGTTGACGATGTATGGGAAGGCTTGAAGGTGCATTGGTCCAATCCGGCTACGGTGGCTACTTCTTCAACAAACTCGAAGAACCGCAAGAGTGAGAGGGGTGGCCTCGGCATGGCGACACATAATTTGGGGGCAACCAGTTCTATGCAAGTCCAAGATGATTTTGTAAGTTTTAATTTTTTTTTAAACAATGTTTTAGTTTAATTTCTTTAAATAATATAAATATGATTTTTTAGGCAAAAAGAGAAGGTCGTGACCCGACTCACTTAGAGCTTCTCGAGTTAACGCACACCAACAAGGATGGTGTCATTCAAGATCCGATTGCACGTAGAGTCATCGAGACGTCAAAGAAGAGAGCCTATGACTTGCTCTTGACCCAACAGTCTGAAGAAGGGTCGACTTCTACTTCCTTACCAGTTACAACGATCAACCAGATTGTTCTTGAGGTAAAATTTAGTTTACTAGACATTTAATTTTTAATAATCTACAAGATTTATAACGTTTTCCATATTTTTTATAGGAAACTCCAAAGAGAAAAGGTCGTATCTTCGGTTTAGGAAACGTCAGCCGGAAACTCAAGATCGCAACACCTAGAGATGTTCCTGATCAGGCAACATTTGATGAGGCAATGAAAGCGAAGGACGCGGAAATAGCATCATTGAAAGCATCGCAACAGACTCTTTATAGTCTGTTTGCGAATTTGCAGAAACAAGTTACTGATTTTACTGGTAGCGCACCGGTGACGGAACCAGGATTGGGATCAACGGGACCATCAGGCTAGTTGGAGTTGCTATTGTAATAAATAAACTTTTATTACTTTCTTTTTTGTTTTGAACAATAAAATATTTCTAATATTTAAATTTCAATTCTAATTTTACTTTTCGAATTTAAATATTTAAAATATATATAATTTTAGTTTTCGAATTGTAATTATAATTTATTAAATTAAATAATTTCGTCAATAATCCGTCATTAAGCATCCCTCAATAATCCGTCAATAATCATCCCTCAATATCCCGTCAATAATCTGCCGTCAATAATTTGTCAATATTCATCCCTCAGTAGTCCGTCAACAATCATCACCTCAATAATCCGTCAATAATCATCCCTCAATATTCCGTCAATATCACCCCTCAATAAACCGTCAATAATAAACCCTCAAAAATCCGTCATTAAAATTCATGACAGATTTATTCCGTCAATAATTCCTCGGTTTAAAGCCCATCAGTAATCCGTCGATAATTATTGACGGATTTTTCCCGTTGAATATCCGTCAATAATTACTGACGGATTATTGACGGATTCTAATTACTGACGCTCTAGAACTGACGGATTTTTACGGTTGGTAATCCGTCAATTAAAGTCTAAATTGACGGATTACTGACGGTTTTGTTCGTCAATTTGTGGTGTTTTTCTTGTAGTGTTAAGAGTCGTCTGTATTCTTTTTAGATGTATTTTTCATGTTCTTTAGCCTGAATGCCCTCTTTCTCTTATATAGAGTTTTAGGCCGGCATAAAAAGTCATATTTCTTAAAAAGAAATAGATATTTTCCACAAAAGAAAATAGATATTTTCCTTTTGTGATTATCTTCGAAGATTGCCATTTATCTTCATCGACTTCGTAATTATCCATAATAAATAAATGCCTTCTATTTCGGGCCAATCCTATTAACTGAATGAGCCATTTTGAGGGGTGCTAAAACCGACTCCAACAGTAAGTCCCCCCCCAAGTCGGCGATTCGAGCGTTTGGCGCGATGATCGGTGATAGAAAACATCTCGGTTCGTGAAGTATAAAAGGTTGGCATGAATCTCCGGTATTCCTTTGAATGTTTGTCGTGGAAGAATAATTTTTTCCGTAGTTAAGTTAATCGGGTCGTTCTGTCCTTTGATCCGTTTGTATGGATCTTTGGCGAACGACGATTAAAACGTAGATCGGCGTTGAACTGCTTTACTTTAAGGCTTACGCCCCACCGTATCTATAATTGCGAGACGGATCTCGGCTTTATTCTAAGGGTGGGCGAATGTGCGATGATGTGTTCGATTTATTTGTTATCACCCACCGCGAAGAATTTGCGGGATGGATCCCGGTTTTTCCTTACCACGATGTGCACCTCGTGCGCAAGGAAGACCACGCCCCTGGCCAGGGAGCATGATGCTGGTGCGAGTCTTTGCTCGGCTTTCTGCGGGTTACTTAGACCCGACTTTTGCGAACTAAGGAGTTCGGCTTTCTGCGAGTTACTTAGACCCGACTTTTGCGAACTAAGGAGCTCGGCTTTCTGCGAGTTACTTAGACCCGACTTTTGCGATCTAAGAAGCTCGGATTTCTGCGAGCTTTTAACTCGGCTTTTGCGAACTAAGGAGTTCGGCTTTTTGCGAGATTTTAAACTCGGCTTTAAGTTAATTAAAATAGAATAGAATAATAATAAAAGTGATATACTTACTGACGTTATGTTTGTTGGTTACACGATTGATGCTTTCCAATTCGTTGTTGCCTGCGTTGACAATCAAGTCCATGGTTTCATGGTTGTCACAAAACGTGAATTAGCATTGTTATTTAGGGACTTTAGACGGGGATGCCTAACGACGAAGAGCACATTATGAGCCAATAAATGAATAAGGCATGAAGTCACTTATCTTAATGTGTGATAGGTCCTCCTTTCCTGACGGAGTCCCGTGGTGAATTGATGAGCTCGGTGGAGAGCTTGATCGTCTCGAACTGGATTTAGACTTGACGAGACGATCTCATCCTGGCTAGCTAATGAGCTCAGACGTACATCGGCGGCCTGAGCGATTTGTAGGTTGTCGCGGTGCTGTATTCTATGCAGAACCTTCTCTTTTTTTTTGTAGGTTATGATGACTGAGACGAGTTTCGAGCTTGATGATCGGAGTTGTGATGGAGCGTGAATTGCCAAGCTAGTGTTGTGGGCTTGCCGAGTAGATGAATCCGGCTTTAAGGTTTGTGACGAGCTGATAAACTCTAACAAGCTCTGAACTTGTAAGCGTCTTCCAAATTTAATGTTAAGTTGCTGCTTCGGTCAGGCTTTCTTTTTTCTTTCTTTTTAGCTGCCTTGGCGTTGTAGTTCATATCCTCTTGATTTTACTTTTCTAGTTTCACAAATAGATCAGATTCAATAGCGGCGCATGAGCTCCAATCAAACAATTATATGTCATCTTCATAGCAGCAATCTATCGCAGAGGATTTACATGCATGAAACTCAAGTTTATTTTTAAAATTATATTTCTAGAATTGCGTTACGGATGGTTAACATCTAACAAATTCAAAATTTTAATGAAATAATAGTATCATGTGGTGAGACAAAGCAAAAGAGTCATGCTGTGATGATGATATAACAACAAGATAATAATCACCACTCCAAACAGTGTCGATTTATGCATAGACAAATGAAAACGAACGATCGTGAACACAAAGGTCAGAGCAAATTATGTGTTGCGTGATGAGAAAGCAAGCCTGAATTTAATGATAAAGCTTGGATGAATTAGATACTTATCTTGAAAATTTGAGGCTTTAAGATGGGTTAACGTAAATCTGATCTCGCTGCCTTCGAATTGCTAGTCCTGGTGGGATAGAGCTTCACATCCGGTTTTCGATCGTCTAATGTCGACGTAACCTCGCGAGATAGCGAGATCGTTGTTGACGAGCTAAGGTGAAGTTTTAAGAGCCAGTTGTGTTGTTACAGGTTGAGCCTCTTGTAACTTTATAGGTCGGGACGATGGTCGTGATCTGAAAGACTTTGTGAGCACATAAATAGTTTAGGGAATCAATTATGATTATAAGCAGAGCAAAACTCAATAAAATTTACTGAGAACGATATACTATAATTTACTAAGAACGATATACTATAATATTATTACTTTAATTTATTAATAAAATTAGATCGATGAGAATAGTTGAGTGCATTCTTTCAGTAACCAAGCTATAAATTTTCAATTATTAAAACATGACGTGCAACGATTCGACAACAAGATTATGTAATGATCATGTTTTTGATAAAAGAAAACTTAGCTTAATAGTAGAAAGTGGAGACACGGTTTGTAGGATCCGTAATTTGTACGTGAATCTCGTTTGTTCTGGGGCCGTGATGGAGATTCTTGTCACGGCGAGTTGTGACACGCTTGAGGATGACTTGAAAATTTGTTGAGATAAAGCTCGCTTTGGACGAGTCTAGATAACGTCTTTGGCCTTTTGAAACGGTCTTTATGATTCGGACGAAGCCGTGATGTGTATCATGAATACCGATCATGACTTGACGTCTTTGTTTAATCGTTGAGTGTGTTGTATAAAGATCTTTGAAGAAATCCCCACAGTCGGCGCCAATTGTAAGATCTCAATTCTGCATATCCGAAGATAGCAAGAATTTTAGGGTTTTTCTTAAGGGATTCTTCAAAGTCTCTTTAACCTAGCTCGGCGGAGATGATGAGATTAGGGCTTAAATTGGGGCCCCGGTGATCGGAATAAAGAGAATTATGTTTTATAGCTGAACCTTGTAAAAGGCTGCCTACGTACCCTTCGGAAAGTGATCAAGCCATTCGTAGTTCGGTGAAAGAGTTGAGTCGTCTCTCAGCGACTTGTTGTATTATGCGTGTTGCAATCTCTTTTAGCCTGAAGACCCTCATTATCTCGTGTCGAGGTTTAGGTCGGCTTACAGAGTCGTCTATAGATCGATCTCTTGTAGCCTGAATACCCTCATCCTCTCATGTAGAGATTTAAGTCGGCTTTTAAGAGTCGTCTGTATTCTTTTTAGATGTATTTTTCATGTTCTTTAGCCTGAATGCCCTTTTTCTCTTATATAGAGTTTTAGGCCGGCATAAAAAGTCATATTTCTTAAAAAGAAATAGATATTTTCCACAAAAGAAAATAGATATTTTCCTTTTGTGATTATCTTCGAAGATTGCCATTTATCTTCATCGACTTCGTAATTATCCATAATAAATGACTTCTATTTCGGGCCAATCCTATTAACTGAATGGGCCATTTTGAGGGGTGCTAAAACCGACTCCAACATTTACTTGGTCTGGTGGGGGTAAAACACTTTGTATGGTACGTTACTCCAACAGTTCGTTACCAGGGTCACTTGATATGGATCCTCCTTCTTCATGGTACAATTTTGGAGATATCAAAGCTAATTTAACAGCGTTTAATAGATCATGGGAAGAATTAACGCATAGAATGATAGTCGAGACTTCCACAGGCAAAGACGCATCATTGACCGATCGCATGTACTATGCAGCCGACATAGCAGCCTTGACAGATTTCCAAAGTATATATGCGTTAATGCAATGTACACCGGATTTATCTTCGGGAAACTATAAAACCTGTCTACGGAAAAGCTAAAAAGTGTTGATGACTATCAAATCTAACGCCATGGGAGGCAAGGTGGCTATGTGTATAGGCCAAGCTATTTTTCCGGTGGGATATGTATCCATTTAACGGTGCTTTTGATCATATTCCATGAATAGAGCCACCGTCATCTCCACCAGCTTCTTTTATATCCAACACAACCATCATAAATCAGAGAGGTAAATTCTTCAATTAATGCCAAAACTTTAATTGCAAAGAACCTGGCAAAACATAAAATTTGTCTAGTCTACTCTAGCTGGCCTAAAATTTGAAGACAGCGTAAAACTGAATAAAATAGTATGCTTTTTTATTCTTTCTTTTCAATTGTGTAAATTTTGTTCTATGTTTGGCTTGCACAGATAGTAAAGCAATCTCAAATGGAATCGTCGTTGCTATTGTTGTTCCCGCTGTAGTTGCTTTCTTGGTTCTTGCTGCTCTAGAATTTTCTGTTTTGAGACAGTATAAATCAGTAACTAGATAAACCCAATCCAGGAGACTCTCGTAGAGCTCTAAGAAAGGAGAAATTAAGGCTAGAAGATGATTTAGGGACTTAGAAATATCACCTCGAAGCACAGAATTCCTAAGATGGATGATGTAAATGATGATGAAAGAGAGAGATAAAGATTAGAGAGGATTTGATTAAAGCTTTGTTGATTATTTTAGAAAAGTAGAGAGTCGTACATATGGTGTGAGCTCAGCAACGGTCACATACGACCAAGTTGACTGCCCGTTGAAGAAGATAAGATCAGCTAAAGCTGATTAGATAAAGATAATGAACCAAAAAGATAAACCAAAAGAGGTAAACCGGCTTTATTGAACCAAGATCGCAGATTCCTGTCACAATACTCCCTTCTTCACAACATCCTTGTCCTCAAGGATCTAAGTTTGGAAACTTGGCGATGATGTCCTGGTAAAATTCCCACGTAGCTTGATCAGGGGGGTAACCTTTCCACTGCACAAGGACCTTTGTCACAGCTGTGTTGCGATGCTTCACCATCTTCTTCTCAAGGATACACTCTGGTTCCTTAGTGTTACCAAGATCAAGACAGTATTGCGGTAACACCGGGTTAGCTGTTGGCGGGTTCGGACAGAGTTTCAGTTGGCTAACATGGAAGGTGTCATGTATAGCTGCCTCTGGGGGTAGGAGGAGCTTGTAAGCAACCGGACCAACCTTCTCTGTTACACGGAACGGACCGTAGAAGCGTGGAGAGAGCTTGTGAGGGATGTTCCTGTTTTTCAGTGAGTGCTGTCTATAAGGTTGCAGCTTTAAATACACAAAGTCTCCCACCTGAAATGACCTGTGAGAACGATGAGCATCGGCAGATTGTTTCATCCTGTTCTGAGCTCGCAAGAGGTGGAACTTGAGCATATTTATGACCTCTTCCCTTTTCTGCAGGCTTCTATCCACTGTCACAGAAGAGCTTTCACCAGGGAGATAAGGCAGGTGGGTCGGAGGAGGTTGCCCGTAGACTATCTCATATGGTGTGCTTTTGATGGCGGTATGGTATGTGGTATTATACCACCATTCAGCTAGAGGAAGCCACTTACACCAAGACTGAGGAGTTTCAGCAGTCATGCACCTGAGGTAAGTCTCCAAGGTCTTGTTAGTAGCCTCGGTTTGCCCATCGGTTTGTGGGTGGTAAGGCGTGGAATGTCTCAGATCAACTCCTTGAACCCGGAATAATTCCTGCCAAACTTCACTCATGAATGTGGGATCCCTATCGCTGATGATGTCTTTGGGAAGTCCATGGAGCTTGAAGATGTTGTCTAAGAAAGCTTGAGCAACTTCTAAAGCTGTGTAAGGGTGAGATAGGGCGATGAAATGGGCGTTCTTACTTAGTCTGTCCACCACGACCATAATGCAGTGCTTGCCTGATGATGGAGGAAGACCTTCAATGAAATCCATGCTTATGGACTCCCATACGCCTGTGGGAACTTGCAACGGGTGCAGGAGGCCTGGCTTGGTAGCTAGATCATTCTTGTTCCGCTGACAAACTGAACAGTTCCTGACATAATGCTGAACCTCCAGACTCATCCTTGGCCAGTAAAATAGAGACTTAACCCTCTGTAATGTCGCATCTCTGCCGGAGTGACCACCAACAGCCGAGTCATGTAGCCAACGAAGGATGTGGAGCTTGACCTCTTTATCACTGCCAATTACCAGCTTGCCTTTCCTGCGGAGTTCTCCATTCGCAAAACTAAAAGCAGGATGAGAAGACTTATCAAGTTGGAGTTCAGTGATTATCTTTTTCAGATGCTGGTCTGATTCCCATAACCCTCGGATAGTTTCATAGAACCCGTCGTGAGACTGAGATAGTGTTATTTGCAGCAACTGTGAACCCGAGACTCTAGACAAAGCATCAGCAGCAAAGTTTTCCTTTCCTTGCTTGTACTGGATCTCAAAAGTGTAACCCATGAGCTTGGATAACCACATGTGTTGAAATGGTGTGGTGATCTTCTGCTCCATGAGGTACTTGAGACTCTTTTGGTCGGTTTTGATGAGGAAGGGTCTATGAGCAAGATAAGCATTCCACGTCTGCACTGCATGAACCACAGCGAGCAACTCTTTCTCGTATACAGACAAAGCTTGGTGCCGTGGGCCTAATGCTCTGCTAATGAAGCAGATTGGGTGATTCTCTTGCATCAGCACTGCCCCGATACCGGTATTTGATGCATCAGTCTCTACCACGAATGTCTTCTCAAAGTCAGGCAGAGCGAGAACCGGTGTAGACATTAGTGCTTTCTTTAAGGCTTGGAAAGCCCCTGTAGCTTCAGTACACCAGGAGAAACCATCCTTCTTCAGCAATGTGGTCATTGGTCTAGCAATAATGCTATATCCCTTTATGAACCTTCGGTAGTAATTGGCTAACCCGAGGAAGCTTCGGAGTTGCTTCTGATTCATTGGAACCGGCCATTGCTCTATTACCTTGATCTTGGCTGGGTCGGTGCTAACCCCTGCAGCTGAGATAAAGTGACCCAAATACTCAATCATTGTAGCTCCAAAGGTGCACTTACTCGGCTTTAGGAATAGCTGCGCCTGCTGCAGGATGCTGAAGACCTCTCTTAAATGGCATAAGTGATCATCCCAGTTAGCACTATAGACCAATATGTCATCGAAAAAGACCAATACGAACTTGCGAGCAGCTCCCCTGAAGATGTGATTCATCAAGCTTTGGAAAGTGCAAGGGGCGTTTGTCAGTCCAAAGGGCATGACGAGGTATTCGTAGTGCCCAGAGTGAGTTTTGAACGCTGTTTTATACACATCCTCCGGTGTCATCCGTAGCTGGTGGAAGCCTGCTCTTAAGTCCAGCTTGCTGAAAAACTTAGCTCCTCCCAATTCGTCTAGTAAGTCCTCAAGCAAGGGGATCGGGTATTTGTCCTTGACTGTTTGTTTGTTTAACCCCCTGAAGTCAACACAAAGGCGCCAAGACCCGTCTTTCTTCTTTACCAAGACCACCGGGGATGCATAAGGGCTAGAGCTGCTTTGGATGACTCCCTGATCAAGCATCTCCCGCACTATTCTGTCAATAACATCCTTCTGCAGGGTCGAGTACCTGTACGGTCTTAGACTCACCGGATTTGCGCCAGCTTCTAAGGGGATTTTGTGATCAAAACCTTCTCTAAATGGAGGTAGCTCAGTGGGTTCCTCAAATATGACAGAAAAGTCCCCCAGGAGATCAAGAAGGGCTGGGTCATTCCCCATTTCGTTGCTGCTTACGGCGATGTGGGAAAGCAATGCTTCTCGGTCTTGTTGTGAAGACCTCTCTTCTTCAGCTTCTCTGATTTGTAGCAGAGCCATTTGAGGTTCCTGTAACATAAGCTTATTAAGACTGCTTCCCTTGACCACCTTGCAACCATTTTTTATCACCCCTCTCAGTACGTTCCTCTTGTTGTTTAAGGTGAACTCCATTTTCAGATTCAGAAAATCCCAGAGGATAGGACCGAGAGTGGACAACCACTGTACCCCTAGGACAAGGTCGCAACAATCCAAGGGTAATGTCCTGACCTCTGATGTGTACGAGTAGCCCTGGACCTTCCATGTGAACTGGCTACATTTGTATTTGGTCAGCATCTTACTGCCACTTGCTGCAGTAACCTGCATTGGTTTGATGGCCTCTAGTAAGCACCCTAGCTCCTTAGCCACATTGATGTCAAGAAAGTTGTGGGTACTGCCATTGTCAATCAGTATGTATAACTTCCTCTTTCCACACTGACCTACAACCCTCATGCAGTTAAACGTAGAGGAGCCGTTCAACGCGTTAACTGAAATGATTGGAGCTTTCTCCTCCTCGTCAGTTGTACCCGTGGTGATCTCTGCGGATACCTCTTCTTCATCCTCAGAGAACTCATCAACCTCATCCGCTTCAAGCACAAATATCTGCGCCTTTCTATGCTTAAGATTGTGACCCGGGGAGTAAACCTCATCACAAAACATGCACAGACCTTTTGCCCTTCGGTCCTGCATTTCCTGATAAGTATACTTCCTTGGTAACTTATCAGTATTTCCCTTAGTAGCGTAGTTGGGCTTATACTGCTGCTTGGGATCTGGAGTTGAAAGGAGGGCCGAGCTATTGCTGGGACGTTGGAAATGCTGCTGATTTCCTTTAGGATTGAAGGGAACTCTTGCCTGCTTCACTGGGGTGTGCAGCAAAGAAGATTCGTGTAGCTTGGCGATCCTTGCAGCCTCATAGACTGTCTTGACCTCAAACTGTCTAGTGTGATAGGCCAGATGCGGGTTTAAGTTCGTCAGGAAGATGCTCAGAGCATGACTGTCAGGTAAGGTTAGTCTAGTACGAGCATTTTCGAATTTATCCAGATACAACTCAACCGTATCCCCTTTCTGCTTCAGCTTAACCAGATCGGAAAGGGGATCATCGACCAGCTCGTTGAACCTAGCAGAGAGAGCCATGACATAGTCATTCCATGGAGGAAAGATCCCGTAATGGTTTGCTATGAAGTTGTGGTGCCACTGCCAAGCTTTCCCACGCATATGTACTGATGCCAATCTGACCTTTGATTCAGGAGGAGTCCCATCCAAGCTGAAGAACTGGTCGCATCTGGAGAGCCACTCTCTTAACTCCGTACCATCAAACTCTGGGAAACCCACTTTTGTTAGCCTTGAAGAGAGACCATGCGTATGATTCCTGTCGGTCTTCTCGAAGTGTGGATTAGGTCGTCGGTTCGGATCTGGTGTATCGGTATCCTTATCAGGATCAGGAGTACCCATACCTGAACTAGATGATTCCTGGTGTGGTTGTTTACCAGATCCATGAGTCAGGTACTGAATCATCATCAGCTCGATCTTCTTCACTGACGCTTCAAGGGATTCACTGCGGACTCTTTGTTCTTCCTGGGAAGTTCTCATTTCCTCCACCTGCTCGGCTAGGGTTTGCAAGCGAGTTTCCATCACCATGTTTCACAGATTCACAGGATGATTGCTCTGATACCAATGAGACAGTATAAATCAGTAACTAGATAAACCCAATCCAGGAGACTCTCGTAGAGCTCTAAGAAAGGAGAAATTAAGGCTAGAAGATGATTTAGGGACTTAGAAATATCACCTCGAAGCACAGAATTCCTAAGATGGATGATGTAAATGATGATGAAAGAGAGAGATAAAGATTAGAGAGGATTTGATTAAAGCTTTGTTGATTATTTTAGAAAAGTAGAGAGTCGTACATATGGTGTGAGCTCAGCAACGGTCACATACGACCAAGTTGACTGCCCGTTGAAGAAGATAAGATCAGCTAAAGCTGATTAGATAAAGATAATGAACCAAAAAGATAAACCAAAAGAGGTAAACCGGCTTTATTGAACCAAGATCGCAGATTCCTGTCACATGTTTGCAGAGGGAGGAAGTCATACCAATCACTTGATAGTCAGTGTGAGTTGTTTCACGTGTTTCCATCAATTACGTTATCTTTTAGCGTCTGTTCATGGCCGTAGGAACTAAACATAGATCCAGATATATGGGGTCTTGTTTAGGTGACTCTTGCAGTTTTTTTGTGAATTTTGAATTGAAAAGAGTTATTTCTGTTATTCAGCTGGCATTTTTATTACAACTACAAACTCACTGCAATTTGATTTTAAGACGATCGAAGCTGCAACAAAAAAAAATTCAGAGAGCAACAAGATTGGTCAGGGCGGATTTGGAGAAGTTTTCAAGGTAAAACTGCTTAGACTTCTAGGTTTTTTTTTTTAATTCTTAATTTCAAGAGAGTTTTGATAACACATCTAAGGGATGTCATATTCTTTATAGGTTGTGCTTCCAGACGGGACAGAAGTCGCTCTGAAAAGGCTGTCAAAAACATCGAGTCAAGGCGCACAAGAGTTCAAGAACGAGGCTGTTCTTGTGGCAAAGCTTCAACACAGAAATTTGGTTAGGCTTCTTGGACCCAACAAAGGCCTTGATTACTTCCTTTTGGGTGAGTCCAATTTAATAGATATGTTGAGAGAATCGCTGTGATCCTT
Source organism: Orychophragmus violaceus (assembly GCA_030180135.1). Classification (NCBI taxonomy): domain Eukaryota; kingdom Viridiplantae; phylum Streptophyta; class Magnoliopsida; order Brassicales; family Brassicaceae; genus Orychophragmus; species Orychophragmus violaceus. The sequence continues at coordinate 100,572,013 of CM058233.1, read as the reverse complement.
CATTTACTAAACTTGGTTGCAAACGACTGTACATTTATATGCAGACCCTTCAAAACAAGCACAGTTGGACTGGACAACACGTTACAATATCATTGGCAGGATGGCTCGAGGAATTCTCTATCTGTTAAGTTTCCTGGGCTTCCAAACTAAAACCAATTGGTGATAAGTGGATTGGCTCAAGTCCCTTATATATTAGTCAATGTCCCTTCCCACTTCCAATGTGGGACAATTACACATTCTCTAGAGATTAATGGGCTATGAGACCTTAATCTCTAGAGAATGTGTAATTGTCCCACATTGGAAGTGGGAAGGGACATTGACTAATATATAAGGGACTTGAGCCAATCCACTTATCACCAATTGGTTTTAGGTTGGAAGCCCAGGAAACTTAACATGGTATCAGAGCCTAATCCACACACTCTCGTAACCCGGCCCAAAAAGTGGTCCGTGCCTTCGGACCCTAGGATTGATGGTCTGTCGAGATTAATGGCTAAAAGGACCATTATCTCGAGGGGAGGTATTGAGATATTGTAGAGATTAATGGGCTATGAGGCCTTAATCTCTAGAGAATGTGTAATTGTCCCACATTGGAAGTGGGAAGGGACATTGACTAATATATATCACCAATTGATTTTAGGTTGGAAGCCCAAGAAACTTGACACTATCTTCATCAAGATTCACGGCTCACAATTATACACCGTGACTCAAAGCGAGTAACATTCTCTTAGATGCAAATATGAATCCGAAAAACTGCTGACTTTGGAATTGCAGGGATTTTTGGAATGGACCAAACTCAAGCTGAAACGAGCAGGATAGTTGGAACCTAGTAAATACCTTTTCCCTTGTCTGCACTTATTATTGAAGGTTAAATTGCAAGGATGTTTTGTATTAAGCATACTTTTGTTGTAGGTGAAATTACATTTTTTTCATGTTCTACTAGTGGTTACATGTCTCCAAAGTATGCAATGAATGGTCATTTTTTTTTTCCGAATGATTGGGAGGTTCTGAGTCTGTAGGTTCGTACATCCCCTAGAACGAGACCCAAACCATGTTAAATTCACTCTCCTTTGGAGAGAAGACCCCTCACAACAGGAATCAAACCTAGATTGACGGAAAGCTATTAGCTGACTTTTACCAACTGAGTCAACTTTTGTTGGTAATGAATGGTCATTTCTCTGTGAAGTCTGATGTCTACGGATTTGGAATCTTAGTTCTTTAGATTATAACATGCAAGAGGAACAGCACCTTGGACCAGATGGACGGGAATGTTTGCAACTTGGTATATGAGTACCAAAACCCAAATTTCAAAATTCAACTTCCAAAACTATGTAAGAACAAGCACTTTTCTCGAGAATACCTACACTTTTCAATTCGTAGTTTCTTGGGCGGATCCGCCTCCTGGCGAATGTCTTCACCACCAAGTCATTTACGGCGAAGCTTATAGATCTTGACTATGGTTTGATTCATGGCATCTCATCTACATTCTGGTTCAGATCCTGGTCTTTTCAGAGATTCTCTTCCGATCTCTTCCGTCAATCCCATCCGTCTCTGGCAGCGCATCTCCCTTTAACAGCGGCAGCACAATTCTTTCCTACGGAGGCGGCACATTTCTCTCCAACTTCGGCGACGGTGCATCTCCTTCAATCTACGGCAGATCTCTCATCCACGGCAACACATCTCTCTCCGTCTACCATGCCACTCTCGTCTCTCGACATTCATAATCCTAAATCTCTCAACTCAGTCCCGAGCTCAAATGTACATCATCCTATTGGAGATATTTCGTGCGAGATAGGCAATTCACATGACCCTCACTCGATTAATCAGATGACAGGGACAAATGTTGATGGCTTTGCTATTGATAAGGCAAACGGTTGTTCAACACAGTCAATAATAGATGGGAATGTTGTTGCAAAATCGATTTTGATTTCAACTAATTGCAACAAAGCACATGTAGGTCTTGATCGTGATATCAAATCATGGTCCTTTTCAGTCTCATGTTCTTAAGGGTGCTTGGACCACAAAACCCAACATCTTACCATCAACTTCTCATCAACCTTCAGTCATACCAAAATCTGGATCAGTATCCCGGCCTTCGTTAACTGCTACAAAGTTCACTTGTTCTCAGAAAACTCATGTAGCTCATACACCAGTAACAGTGGAAGACAGAGCAAAAATGAATCCGGCTTCGGGGAATATCTATAGGGCAACAGAGCCGAAATACCTTGAAAACGGTACTTTTAAGGTAACAATACCTAAAAACATGTCTTCTTGCAAGGTTTAGAGAATCAAAAGGAGTATGTTTTGAGAAAGTTCTATAGATGATGTCTTCCTTCGGGTGGATTAATCTACGCGGTCCTCAATAAATTATGGAGAAGGTATTGCAGAATCACCATTAAGAAGCTTGAAGATTCTAACTATTTGTTTCATATACCTGAAGAATCTACTAGGACTTGGGTTCTCCAAAGAGGTTTATGGCATGTTGACGATTGTCTAATGTTTGTCGCATCATGGACTCCAGAAACATCTCTAGCAATTCCTGAGATTAAAACCATACTGGTGTGGATACCTCTAAAGAAAATTCCAAACATTTTATATTCTATCTCTGGAATAAGTCATATAGCTTAAGGGTTAGGTGCTCCTATGGCAACTCACAAACCTAGGTTAGACTCTATTCTAATGTGTGAAGCTAAGATATTGGTTGAGGTCGAGTTAAGTAAAGCCTTCCCTTCAGAGTTGTTGCGGATGATGAAAATAGATTTATTTCTATGGTTGATGTGGAATACGCTTGGTTGCCTCCTAAATGTAGAAGATGTGCTGAGCTTGGACACAAGGTCAAACGTTGCTTAAAATCTGACACCGAATCCATTATAGTTGCCAAAGTTACTGAGATTGCCTTGATTGATAGTGGTGTGGACACGACTTCTACGCCCAACGTTTTACGTAACCCTACTCAACCTAACTCTACCTCAACTCTGATTTCAGAGATCGAGGTATCTCCACCTACCATTCTTTTTGATGCAAATAATGAATCAGACTCTGTTGATCCAAAATATATTGCCAATGCGGACGATCTCATGTCGTTAGCTAAAATCTCGGTACTTGAGATCATAACTTTTCAACGCTCCTACTTGTATCTACATCAATGAAACTACTGAGTCTTTGATTTTGGAACCTGCTTAGATTATCACAATTTTTGATACTCCGAGGGCTCAAGCAAAATATACGGTTGGAAAGGAAAGTACTAGATTAGCTGAGCTCGATTATTGTTCTAATAAGTTTCCTCGTTGATCTCTTTTGAATAAGAAGAAAATTCAGGGGATTGAGACACTAAGTCGGATTCTATAGATCTTATGACGTCTTTAGGGAAACGAATTCTTCGAGAAAGACCAGTTAAGGAATCAGTAAAGGCTAGGGATATGCACTTACTGTCTACAACTCGTAGAAGAGGAAACCGAGGTGGGCGTGGCTAAAATCATTCATTCTCTAATCTTTAAGGTCAATCAGAGCGAAATATTCGATTATTTCTAGATCTTGATTGTATCTCTATCTTTATCACTGCTTTTTTTTTTTTAAATTGTAGGATTGTGGTCTTAGCATGTAACGGTTTCTCGTTTAAAAAAAAAAAAATCTTCCAATACTATGAGGATTATGAGAAGTAATGGATTTTGGTTATTATGTTAGGTCTGGAGGCTTTGGCGAGAGGATTCACCAACAGAGCTCGTTGATCCGGCCATCAGAGAGAACTATCATAGCGACAAAGCTACAAGATGCATCCATATCGCGCTGTTATGTGTTCAACAAGATCCTGCACAGATCGTCCTACATTGGCTTCAATCATCTTGATGCTCACTACTAACACAGTTAGTCTACCGGTACCTCGACAACCTGGATTTTTCCTACAGTGTAGACCTGATCAAGACTTTGTAGCCGAGGGATTCAATTCAAGTCAATCTACAGGAAGGTATGCTGGTTATTCTGTTAATGACGTGTCCATTACTTGTTTAGAGCCTCGTTGAAGATGGCTCCAGATTTTTTATAGTGTTATACTCCCTCTGTCTAAAATTAAACTAGGTTTAAGAGAATATTTTTTGTCTAAATATAAATCATTTTTTCAGTTTTCAATGCAACATTAATTATCTGTTTTAGATTTTTGACCATTTGTATTCTGCAGATTATTCTATGATTGGTTAATTTTTTAAAAAAACTAGTAATAAATGTTATTTTTGTTTAGAAAAATATGAAATTTAATGATTTCTTAATATGTGTGTAAGAACCTTAAACTTAGTTTATTTCTAGACAGAGGGAGTAATATGCAAGTGATGATTTGTTGCTTGGAACTTATAACTCTTTTTCCGACTTTATAGATTTATAATTTTGTTGAATAATAAATGTGACATTAAGAAAAGAAAAAAGCGTTTACTTTGACTTTGATTGACTTATAGTCGTAGCCACTGACCAAAACCATCCCCTGTTTCACGGCAGTCTCCACTAGTCACACATAGAGGAAAGATAAATTCGTTGTATAAATGGGAGCTTCATGATGTGAAACTCAACTCAAGTCGAGCCATGTCTTCTTGCGCCTCTTTCATCTTCCTTTTCTTTTTCTCCTACCTTGCTAGCTTCAGAGCTTCCGCTCAAAATCCTCATTATGCATACCATTCTTGTCCAAATACAACAACTTATTCAAGGAACAGCACTTACTTAACCAATCTCAAAACCCTTTTGTCCTCTCTCTCTTCTTCCCCTGACGCCTCCTACTCTACCGGTTTCCAGAACGCCACGGCTGGACATGACCCTGACAGGGTCACAGGACTTTTCCTCTGCAGGGGAGATCTTTCGCCAGAAGCTTGCCGTCACTGCGTCGCCTTCTCCGTCAATGAAACCTTAACTCGGTGTCCGAATCAGAGAGAGGTCGTGCTCTATTACGACGAGTGCATGCTCAGATACTCTCACCGGAATATTCTATCGACCCTTATATACGAAGGAGGATTTTTTTTGTTGAACGGCAATATTTCATCTGATCAAGCAGACCGATTCAAAGATTTGGTGTCATCCACGATGAACCAAGCTGCCGTCAAAGCAGCGAACAGTTCTAGAAAGTTCTACACGATGAAGGCAAATTGGACTGCACTCCAGAGTTTATACGGCCTGGTTCAGTGCACTCCTGATCTAACAATACATGACTGTTTGCGTTGCTTGCATCAATCCATCGACCGAATGCCTCTTAACAAAATTGGGGGTAGACTTATCTGGCCTAGTTGTAATGCAAGGTACGAGCTTTACTTGTTCTTCAACGATACTGCCACTAGAACACCTCCAGAACAACAAGCACCGCCACCACTACTGGCACCGCTGTCACCGCCTCCGCCGGCCTCTACTTCTCCGGTGTCGTCTCTTCCACAAACTGGTGAACTCTTTCGTCTTCCTCTGTTTTTACCCTGATTTCTAGAAAATTTCAATACTATCCAATCTCAAGCAAATGATTTTTGATACGCAGGGAAAGGGTGGAATTCAAATGTGTTAATAGTAGCCATCGTTGTGGCTATTGTAGTGGCTGTTCTGCTTTTCATAGCTGGTTATTGTTTCCTTGCAAAGAGGACAAAGAAGAGTTCAGATAATGCACCAGCCTTTTATGGTAAAGATTCCAGTGAATAACAATACTAACTTGGTTTTATTATGTCATTAATCAGTTTTTTTTTCCTGATTGCTACGACTTTTATTGTGAAACAGGAGATGATATAACAACCATCGAGTCGCTGCAACTTGATTATAGAACAATTGAAGCTGCAACAAATAATTTTTCTGAAAATAATAAGATTGGTCAAGGTGGATTTGGTGAGGTTTACAAGGTACTATTACTATTAATTCCTTAATTTAGCCTAAGGCTCTGTACTTTTTATTGAAAATTTATGTCAACACATTTAAATAACGAGATGATGCTGATGAAAACGGATAGGGTACATTTTCGAATGGGACTGAAGTTGCTGTGAAGAGACTGTCCAAATCATCAAGACAAGGTGACACAGAGTTCAAAAATGAGGTTGTTGTTGTTGCAAAGCTTCAGCACAGAAATCTGGTTAGGCTACTGGGATTTTCTCTAGAACGAAAAGAAAGGATATTGGTCTACGAGTATGTGCCCAACAAAAGCCTTGATTACTTCCTCTTTGGTGAGTTGCAATTTCTTTGTTATAATGATTCTTTAGCCATTCTTGAAACTTGGATTACAAATCTTTAGATTTAACTGTAATTCATGGATGTGCGCATACAGACCCTGCAAAGCAAGGTCAGCTGGACTGGAATCGACGATACAATATCATTGGAGGGATTGCTCGGGGGATTCTTTATCTCCATCAAGATTCACGGCTCACAATTATACACCGTGATCTCAAAGCAAGTAACATTCTCCTGGATGCGGATATGAATCCAAAAGTTGCTGATTTTGGTATGGCAAGGATCTTTGGAATGGACCAAACACAAGATAACACAAGCAAGATAGTTGGTACCTAGTAAGTCTTCCACTTAACTTCTTGCAAGTTGAAGTTTGTTTAAACATTATTTTGCCAATTTACCAAAACTTTGTTGTGGATTCCAGCGGTTACATGTCTCCTGAATATGCGATTCATGGCCAGTTCTCAATGAAATCTGATGTGTATAGCTTTGGAGTGCTAGTTCTTGAGATTATAAGCGGTAAGAAGAACAACAGTTTCTACGAGATAGACGGCGCACATGACTTGGTCACATATGTAAGTTTAAATGCAATCAAGTTTTATAGTTAGCTCTCTTACAATAAGAAGCAATGGTTGCAAGAATTGAGTGATTGTTTGATATTCTAGGCTTGGAGGCTTTGGAGTAACGGAACAGCATTAGACCTCGTGGATCCAATAATTGTTGATAACTGCCAGAAGAATGAAGTTGTTCGATGCATCCATATCGGTCTTTTATGTGTTCAAGAAGATCCTATAGAGCGTCCGACCTTTTCAACCATTTTTGTAATGCTCACTAGTAACACTGTGACTTTACCAAGGCCTCGGCAACCAGGGTTTTTCGTTCAGAGCAGACCTGAACGAGACCCGCTTGATTCAGATCAGTCTACCACGACCAAGTCTGTTCCAACATCGATCTCTCGTTGAATATGATTTTTAATCTTCAAGTTTGAACCTGCTGGTATTATTGAAAACAAGTTAACAACTTTTGTAGCTGTGGAATTAACCACAAGCAAATACTTACATACCAGATCAACGAAGATTATTGTTAATTTAGTTTGTAATTCAGCTTGGTTGTGGTGTTGTTTGATGCAATTTCCAATTTCCTCTTAATTTTCAGTTTGGATTCGGTAAAGTTTGGTAACTTCGGTTACAAAGAATATATAATTGACTTCTGGTATTGACTTTTGAATTTGAGATTCATTTTATGACCGTATTTGAAGGTTTAAAGACTGCTATTAGTTGACAAAAAAATATAAATAAAAAGACTGCTATTATCAGTTTGACGAATTCAACATTAGAAATTTCTGGAGAGAAATTTCGACTTGCCGTTTAAAGTGGTAAGAAACGGACAGGTTTATGTTGACTTCGTCTGATTGTTGGCCAACTCTTTTCCTATTGGCTCCAAGTTGTATCATCTCTATGAAGGAGATTCTTTGACGTGTTGTTTTTTTGGTGTCACATGATTCTTGAGAATTGCAACGATTTTGGTACATTGTACCAAACCATGTTTACTACGATTGAGTCAATCAAGATTGTAAACGAGTCAACACTCAACATAGGAGACATTAATTGATTGGTCTATTGGAGGTCCACATAACTTCCAGCAGAAAAAAACTAGTTGACATGGTGATGATTATGGACAAAAAGGTATGAATATGTACTAATACTTGCTTGTGATCCCCCAAAACATATGTATCATTGTTAAAATAGAATTGAAGAATCTCTTCCAAATCTTCTGGTTTGTCTTCGTAGGCTTTGTTGTTGTGCCTGCATAAGAATGTGGGAGAACTGGGGTTTTATTCCACGTGATACGTATGACACTTGGGCCTTCTCCGCTTTTCTCTTCTTTCCAATGTTTCAGCTCGGGTGGCTTCTTCATTGCTTTGATTGGTCAAGGCCCTGACCGAGAGTATGCTCTTGGGATGTGCATCCAAGGTGCTCAACCAGAGGTCAGCTCCAACTGTATTCACCATGCGTCCATTCTGTTATTATACAGGTGTCCCAACCAGACAGAAGGCCTCACCTGGCCGGAAGGATGGACTCTGTGTATGGTAAGGTCCTCCGAAAACTCGTTTTTTTGGATCACTCAAGGCAGAACCACATTTTCAGATCGCCAATCAGGCATATATCAGATTCAATGTGGCAGAGTTTGATCAAGTGTGGGAAAAGTTAGCAAGTCGTATGATAGCCACTGCTACTTCACCATTATCTAAACGCAAGTACTACCCAGCTGACATAGCAGCCCTGACAACTTTCCAGATCATATAATCATTAATGCAATGCACTCCGGACTTGTCTCTGGAGGATGCATATCTTTTTAAGACAACAATGCTTGAAACTGGTACTTCAGACTCAACAGTGTTGGCTAAATTCCCAACAAACAACATCTAGGATCCTCTGTTTTATCCTCGCAATTATAGATTTCTAGCCGTTACAAATATCTTGTCATTATGCTATCTATTAATAATAACAATTTAAAAAATACCAATGAATAGTCGTGTCTTTTCATATTTATTTCATCGTACATTTTCGTAAATAACTTCTATTTCTGCAAAAGATGTGTCTTTTCGTTATATAATCACATCTTTTAATTGTGTCTTTTAGTAACATCTTTCAAATCTCATATATGGTTTCAAACATCTTTCATTTATTTCATCCTCCTTTGAAGTCATAATTATTGTTTAAGAGAGCAATCATCTATTTGTTTAGACAAAAATATTTAGGTTTTATATTATATTCTTTTAACCACATCATTTTTCTTCTTCTTTTTTTCTACATATCTTACTCTTTCGTGGGAGAGGGGGGAAACCGCTTCGTGCCTTCTCTCTCTCTCTTGCGATCGTCTGTGCGATTCTTGTAACTTCAGTTTTTTTGCAGTTCCCGCCGGCCAGCGTCAACTCCGACGTCGGCCGTACTCTTTCTACATACTCTTTATAATTATCTTTCTCTACAATATAGTTATCCTACACGGCGATGTCAGTTTGAAGAATCACAATAAAGTTTGTGAGAGTCATCTTCTTCCTGAGTAACATCTTCATTGTCGTCGTTTAAGCCTTTCGGTTAAGATATCAGTGGCGCTTGGAAGGGTGGTGAAGAATTTTGATTGCATCGGTGGTTTCCAAATCATTTTATTCATATTTGAGATATGATGGTGGTGGTGAATCTGAATACTACACCGAGAATGTTGACTAATTATCTTTCGGGTTATGCGCCAGTGGGTGGATTTCAAAAACCAAAGAAGACCAATTCATATCTGTACATGCGAGTTGGTAATGATGGCTCAACTACGGACATTCATATTAGGTTTTATTCCTTCTCTTTTGTTATATCTTTTGGATATAACTTTCATGTCTCTCTTATTAGAGTGTTTGTGTCTGGTGATTTAAATTCTTGCCGGTGGAGTTTCCGGTTTGAAATCGGTGATTGTTCTCCTGTCCTATGGTATGGAGATATCATTTGGGTTTTTGATCCTGGAATCATTGAAGCATCACTAAAGAAATTTCGTTTTAATGATAATGTATTCGAGTTGTGGTCATCATTACACTATGTGATTAGAAGATCAAAGTCAAAGACTTTTCAATTAACATTGATACGGAATGGTTGGTATCAACTTGTCTATTCTTCAGAAGTTTCAGCGGAGTCAATGGGTTTTGTAATGCGATGTGCAAATAGAAGTGTCTATGAAAAAAAAAAGACCAAGCACAATTATCGCATAAGAAGATTAGTTTCTGACAAGGAATGTAACGGATTAGTAATCCGTTTACGAGTAAGGCTTCGACTAAAAGCATCGATAATTCACTTGTTATGTTTTACTGTCTTCAGCATATCAAAGTCTGGGTGGTGTAGTCGGTTATCACGCTAGTCTCACACACTAGAGGTCCCCGGTTCGAACCCGGGCTCAGACAATTTTCAAAATATTTAACCTTATTATTCTTACTTTTTTAGATTCAAAAAAAAAAAACTGTCTTCAGCATATGGCGCATATATCTGCTTATGTAATAATTTGTTTCCGAATTTCTGTAATGACTTTGTATCTTTTGGTTTGATAATAAATTTGGCCGGAAAAAAAAAATCTTACTCTTTTGTTTTTCTAATAAGCATATCTTAATTTAAAACCAGATTTCACACCCACAAAACACAAACAACTTTTCCACAACATTAATCTCAAGTACATAGTTTCAGAGAGTTTACGAATTAATTTCTTGATAATTTTTCATATAACTTTTACTTTCATCAAAATGTATGTGTTTTATTATACGGTCACATCTTTTAGTTATGTTCTTTATTCACAACCTTTGAAATAACATTTATTTTTAAAACATCATTTTCTATTTTTAGACACAATTCTTTGAGTTTTTCATTCTATTCATCTAACATGTTTTTCTTCTTTTCCTCTTTTCGTTCCCTTTTGATCTTTTTCTGACAATCATATCCTAACCAAAAACCACATATCACACTCACATAGACACAAAGAACTTAATCACAAATAAAGTCTAAAAAAAATACTAGAGAACAATCGTGTCTTTCCAGCTTAATTTCTTTGTACCTTTTCATATATAACTTATGGTTTCTTCAAAAGTGCGTTTTTTCATTTTATGATCACTTCTTTTAATTATTTATTTTATTAACAACCTTTAAAATCCTATATATTGTTTTAAACATCCTTCATATTTTTTTTAACACAAATGTTTTGGTTTTCCATCTGTTCCTCCTTTGAAATCTAAGTTATTGTTTAAGATATCAATCATCTATTTATGAGACACAAGTCTTTAGGTTTTCTATTATATTCATCTAACCAAATCACTTTTCTTCTTCTTTTTGTTTACACATCTTATAATTTTGTTCTTTCTAACAAGCATATACTAATTTAAAACAAGATTTAACACCCACAAAAACATAAAGAACTTAACACAACATTAATCCCAAGTACATAGTTTTAAAATTTTTACAAATTAATCTTTTGATACTTTTCGCATATAACTTAAACTACATTCTTTTAAAGCAAAATAAAATATGAATTCGAGCATTAGTAATTAGAAAAAAATAAGGATAACCATGATTTAAATTAAAAATGATACCAATAGTTTTTTTTAAAGAAATTAAAGGTTAACCTATAGTATTTTTAGTATAAGAACAAAAAGATAAAACAAGTTCCAACCCCCCCCCCCCCTCCCCCCAAGTGCCTGATTGATTTGTGAGTCATACATATCAATATATCATATATCACTGCTCGTAACCACTAGGTAGTAACGACTCTTAAAATTATAAATGGAATAAACATCTAACTGGAATGGTAAAAAAATTAGTTACTATTTAGTCTGTTATTTTTTAAACAAAATATATATTTAGTTATTTTAATTTTTTTTCCTCTTCCTCTTATCCTTCTCCATCACCTTTGCAACTCTCTCTCTCTCTCTCTCTCTCTCTCTCTCTCTCTCTCTCTCTCTCTCTCTCTCTCTCTCTCTCTCTCTCTCTCTCTCTCTCTCTCTCTCTCTCTCTCTCTCTCTCTCTCTCTCTCTCTCTCTCTCTCACACACACACACAGATTATCACTTATTTATCCTATATAATCAAACTATTTGGCGGTCGGCTAACACCTCGCCGGCGACTGGTAGATTGATTTGGACGCGGTTTTGAGAAGAGAGATCTTTACATTTTTGTGTGCTACCATTGGCCTACAAAATTACTATTTTGAGACTAAAAATTGTTGCTTTAACCTTTTTGATATAGAAAGAACAATGGATGAAAATAGAAATGGTTTTTTTCAATTAATAAAATTTATTTATAATTTAGAATTTCAAGTGTTTCATTTTGCTCTCTCTCTCTCTCTCTCTCTCTCTCTCTCTCTCTCTCTCTCTCTCTCTCTCTCTCTCTCTCTCTCTCTCTCTCTCTCTCTCTCTCTCTCTCTCTCTCTCTCTCTCTCTCTCTCTCTCTCTCTCTCTCTCTCTCTCTCTCTCTCTCTCTCTCTCTCTCTCTCTCTCTCTCTCTCTCTCTCTCTCTCACTTAGATAATGAATTTTTAACCAATTTAATCAAAATCTCCGGCGTTTGGCTAACGCCTCGCCGGCGACTGGATTTGGGAACATCGGTTTCATCACTGGAGATTCAGTGATTAATTAAGGGCTGTCTTTGATTTACTTCTTCATTAGGTGATTATAAGTAATGTGAGGTTGAAAAGCTGATGGTCATGTATAATATACTCAGGGTTTGTGTTCTTGGTGTTACTTGCATCATTTTTATGTACAAGCCCAGAAGCTCATTTTTAGGGAACTAGCTTCAAATAATGGGACTTTTAACAAGTTCTTTGTTCTGAAAATTATGGTCCAGAGATAGATTGCGCTTCGGTATTCTACCAAGGCCCTTAACTTTTTTATAAAGAAAGAGGATGAGAAGTGTGTTGTTATACTTGAATGTCTCTTCTTTGTGGCTTTGGTGAAGGGACGTTTGAGTCCAGGGAGCAGTTTAGATTCTCCAATTATTTCTCATGATCCCATAGTTACTACTTTGTTTTCCATAGTTGGGGAGTTTGGTTTCCCGTGGGTACTTGCAGAGAGTTGGGAACGGAAGGATCAATGTCAGAACTGGTATAGAATTGACTGTCTAGAGGGTAGCATTACGTCCATAAACTTGTTCTCCATGAACCTTAGCGATATTATCTCTCCCTCTTCACAGATTTCACCTACCTTAAGGTGATTGATCTATCTCACAACAATTTAACCGGTACCATATGTGTCGAGCTTCTTACCAAGTTGAACATGAGATTTCTGGATGTTTCTTATAATAAACTTCATGGGAAAGTTTGAGGGTTTAGGAAAGGGGTTATAATAGTTGAAGGCAATCTGCAGATTGAAATGGCTGATCACATTCGTTTTTCTTTAGAAACAAGGAACAAGAAAAATCAACTGTTGTGGGAGTTTTCTTTGGGATTGTGGTTGGTTTACTGCTCGTTGGAGGAGCTATTTTTCTATGTGTGGTTATGAGAAAGATGTGTTCTAATATGCTGAAAAAACCTAATGAAGTGGTAGCAGATCAGCAATCTAATGACGATAACGAGATCGTGGAAGCTGACATCAATACGATTCTATTTCATATTTTGAGTGATGCTACAAAAAAAAATTGACATAATAATATCGTTGGGAAAGGTGGATTTGGAGACGTGTATAAAGATAAGCTGCCAATGGAAAATAAGCTGCAGTCAAGAGGATGAAAAAATCTAAAGGTGGACAAGGTATTGATGAATTCAAGTCAGAGGTTCGCCTTCTGAGCAAGGTTCAACATCGTAACCTTGTATTTCTACATGGATATGTAGTGACGGAAGTGAGAGAATACTAATTTAACAGTACATGCAACAAGGTATCTTTGGTAGACATCATTTTCACAATCAAATATAAAAAATTTGAATAGTAATTTGGTAGCATTGGCAAATACATTTACCGAAAGAATTCCACTCAGATTGTTGTTTTGCATCATTAACGCTACAAGACCACATTGGAAAATATAGTAGAAAATCTATAAATTAATGCTCGATAAATTAATAATCACTATAAATTAATAAATTTAGCCGGTCCCGAGTTGGGGCGATTCAAAATATAACACAAATTTTTAAGATAATATTTTTTTTTTTTGAAATCCTATGTAAATATATGGTTACATTTTTTTCAACATATGGTTACATAAATACCATAAATTAATAAATAGTATATGACAAAGTTATGCAAATATGAAATTTCTCCAGCCCCGAATTAGGCCGATTCAAAATATATGATCTTTCTTGTACTCACATAACTCCTTACTTATTTGATATGTCAATGTTGACTTTGTAATGTTTTTAGAAGAATGAGTCATGTTCATGCTAAATAAAGAGTAGTAAAATTTAATTATTTTTACTGCAAATTATATTTTGTTCATATTAATGAATATGGACACATGAGATAATCAATCTCCTAAAACTTAGATAAAAAGATGTAAGCAATATGAAATTATAAACACACAAATATAAATAAACAAGGGAAATAAAATAAAAATAAAAAAATTACAAATAAAAATTTAAGGAAAACTTTTATTTCAAATAAATGAATATTTAAAGAATTATATATATATATATATATAAATTATTAACTCTATAAATTAATAAAATACCAAAGTTCCAACATTATTAATTTATAGAGTTTTAATTGTATGTTATATTCATCAAAAAAAAGTAAATCATAAAAAAAATAAGCAACATATAAGAAAAAAATAAGCAAAACATAAGCAAAACACAAGCAAAATAGAACTAAAAAGTTTAAGTATAAGACAATAAAACAAAAGAACTTAAGATGAGATTTATAGATCCCACAATGCTTTTTACTTTAGTTTAATCAATCTAGTCTAGATCTTGACCCTTGCTAGCTGGCCACCTCTTCTTCACGTGCATTCATAAAGAATAATCAAAGACAAATTGACGTTGATTCTACACGGCAAACCCTTCTTATAAATTAACATACAGAGAGAAAGCGAATAAAAACACAAACTGAGAAAATCAGTTATGACCTCTTACACCTCGTTCGTCTTTCTTCTGCTCCTACACACAGCAAACCCTTCTTATTAATTAACACAGAGAGAAAGCGAAGAAAAACACAAACTGAGAAAATCAGTTACAACCTCTTACACCTCGTTCGTCTTTCTTTTCTTTTTCTTCTTTCTCACTAGTTCTGCTCAAGATCCAACTTACCTATCTCATAGCTGTCCAAATACAACAACATATTCAAAAGATGTAAGCAATATGAAGTTATAAACACACAAAAATAAATAATCAAGGGAAATAAAATTTAAAAAAAAATTTACAAATAAAAATTTAAGGAAAGCTTTTATTTCAAATAAATGAATATTTAAAGAATTATATAAATATATATAAATTATTAACTCTATAAATTAATAAAATACCAATGTTCCAACATTATTAATTTATAGAGTTTTAATTGTATTTTCTATTCATAAAAAAAAAAGTAAATCATAAAAAAATAAGCAACATATAAGAAAAAAATAAGCAAAAAATAAGCATGAATCCGAAAACTCGAAAACCCAAAAAACATGAACCGAATCCGAACGTCCAGGCCTAGATCCTATAACCCTTGATTGTCCTATTTACTTAAGCTTCAAGAATCTTCTCACAAGTTTACATTTATTACTCTTTGTAGCGATTACATTTCTCCTGAATATGTGTTGCATGGCATATTTCAATGAAATATTATGTTTATAGTTTTGGAGTTTTAGTTCTTGAGATTATATGCGGTGAAAAGAACATATTCCACCAGTTAGACACTACAGTTGAGAATTTGGTCACATACGTAAGTACCAAAGAAGAACTAACTTTTTGATTGATAATTAAATAATGAACCAACATTATGATCGATGCTCAATTGTGTTATAGACTTGGAGGCTGTGGAGAAATGGAACACCATTAAAGCTCGTGGATTCTACCATTTCAGAGAATTTCAACGTGAAGAAGTGACAAAATGCATCCACATTGCGCTGCTATGTGTTCAAGACGATCCCACAGATCACCCCAACTTGTTGACAATCATGTCAATGGTCACTAGCAAGTAGCAACACCATCAGTTTACCTGTTCCTCAACAACCTGTATTCTTCTTTCCAAATAGACGCAACCAAGAGCGAGATGGCCCCGAGTATAGCCAATCTACAGTCAGGACCAATTCCCCAAGTATCAATGATGTAACCATTAGTGATCTTGATCCTCGTTGAAGTTGATGTTCCACTTGTTAGAACATTTTTTTGTCAACACATATTTTGACCTAATGGACTGATATTGTAATGAAAAAAAACACACAATGTGAATGATAAATGAATGTTGAAACTTGGGCATTTGGCTAAAATGAAAATACAAAAATTACATGTGAGGTAATGGTTCTATATTGGAAATTAAAAAGTTTTTTCACTAGTATATATAGTTGACTTTTTTGGTATATATAGTTGACTAACTCATAACATTGGACACTATGGAGAAAGAGTAAGAGGAACATTATGAACCACACGCCGCCGATTTTGGGTCTTGGTGAATGTTTGGGCACATAAAGATGTTCTTTTTGGGACACTTTTCTATGAACATTTGCCAACGTTATTTATTGACTTTTGTTTCATATTCGATAACAAATATCGCTACAAATCGTAAATATGGATAAACAAAAAAATAACAAATGATTTTTTTTTCAGAGGCTCCCAACAAAACAAATAAGCAACTTCGAATGCAAACCCTGTGGAAAATCTGTCCATGATGTTGTTATAATTTATAATATAAACTATATTTCATAAACTAATGCTACTTGTAGATGGGTGTGTCACTCCTTTTTGTGGGAGTGTGATGTGCAAGCAATACTCTTTCGATTTTTCTCCGTAAATAACCGTTGAAAAACTAATGACACTGATACATTATCCTAATGTTCCTCTGGTCCCTCTCCATTTGCTTATGCAGCTATGCTTCGTTGGGTTTTGAACGATGGATAAAATTCACATTTTTATATTATATTAACAAAGAAACAAAATATTGACGTAGACTTTTGACTTCTCTGAGAATATATGCGGTGAAAAGAACATATTCCACCAGTCAGACACTAAAGGTTGAGAATTTGGTCACATACGTAAGTACCAAAGAAGAACTAACTTTTTGATTGATGATTAAATAATGAACCAACATTATGATCGATGCTCAATTGTGTTACAGGCTTGGAGGCTGTGGAAAAATGGAACACCATTAGAGCTCGTGGATTCTACCATTTCAGAGAATTTCAATGTGAAGAAGTGACAAAATGCATCGACATTACGCTGCTATGTGTTCAAGACGATCCCACAGATCGCCCCAACTTGTTGACAATCATGTCGATGATCACTAGCAACACCATCAAATTACCTGTTCCTCAACAACCTGTATTCTTCTTTCCAAATAGACGCAACCAAGAGCGAGATGGCCCCGAGTATAGCCAATCTATAGCCAGGACCAATTCCCCCAAGTATCAATGATGTAACCATTAGTGATCTTTGATCATCGTTGAAGTTGATGTTCCACTTGTTGGAACATTTTTTTGTCAACAAATATTTGGACCTAATGGACTGATATTGTAATGAAAAAAACACACAATGTGAATGAGAAATGAATGTTGAAACTGGGCATTTGGCTAAAATGAAAATACAAAAATTACATGTGTTGTAATTGTTTTATATTGGAAATTAAAATTTTCACTAGTATATATAGTTGACTTTTTGTATATATAGTTGACTAACTCATAACATTGGACACTATGGAGAAAGAGTAAGAGGAACATTATGAACCACACGCCCCCGATTTTGGGTCTTGGTGAATGTTTGGGCACATAAAGATGTTCTTTTTGGGACAATTTTCTATGAACATTTGCCAACGTTATTTATTGACTTTTGTTTCATATTCGATAACAAATATCGCTACAAATCGTAAATATGGATAAACAAAAAAATAACAAATGATTTTTTTTTCAGAGGCTCCCAACAAAACAAATAAGCAACTTCGAATGAAAAACCCTGTGGAAAATCTGTATTACAAAGATTATTGACTTGTCTCTCGTTTTATGACTGTATATGCCTAATGGAGGTTTGAGGACCACTGTATAGTTGACAAAAAAAGAAGAAGGGGACCTTTGTTTATCAGTTTGAAGAATTTGAGATTTACAAATTTGCATATAAATTTTAATTGCTATTTAAATTGGTAGAAATGAACATATGTATATATGTTTGGAATACGAAGAAAAAGATGTTTTCAGCACATTCACGCATACAAATGCTTAAACACTTGATATTTATATATCTGAAACAAGCATGCAGGAGCTTCGAGAATACCAGTTTCGCCATTCATTCACGAATGCCAAGATTTTGTGTTGTACTATACTGAAACAAGAAGACTTTTGTGATAATCTTTTTCAGGGAATAAGACTATGTGACAAATACTTGATTGTATAGTTTAAATGATTTACAGAATAATTCATTGTTCGTGCAATGCAAATGATGTGCTAGGTCATAATTCACTGTAGGACCAAATAGAACTTAGAGCTCACGAGACTAGGGACTCGGTGGGTTTCAAAGGGGTTTTGTTAAACGATTTTGCTTGTAGCCTTTTGGCATTCGCTGGTGGTTCTTGAACGCTTATAAGGCTGTTTGGTTTTTTTTAAAGGTAAAAATGATCTCATGTAGAAGATAAGTGTGTTGGTTGGGGCCTGGACCATTATTGGAAAGGGAATCAGACATTATACTGTATGAACAAAAAAACTGACTTTGTCTTCGATTGTAGACTCTCATTTTATGACCGTATATCAGTTTTGCGAAGTCAACACTTAGCAATTCATACATAAACTTGGATTTTAAATACTAAAAACTGAACATACAAATGGTATAAACACTAAAACAGAGTTCTTGCTAAAAACTTCAAGAGAAAATGAAGCAGAGGAATTTCTTATCAATCCTCTGTTTTGTCCTCATTAGCATTGGTGTTGTTTCTGTTTCAGCACAAACATGCATACAGAACCGTAAGAATTTCATACCCAATGGTACTTACGATGCAAATCGCCGTCTCATCCTCTCTTCTCTTCCTTCAGCTGCCGCAGCTGAAGAGTGTTTCTACAGCGGTTCGATTGGAGAAGAACCGGACAAGGTCTACGCTGTAGGGATGTGCATCCCAGGTTCAACACCTGCTGACTGTTCTGCTTGTATCAAGGGTGCATCTGACTGGTTGATACAGGATTGTCATAACCAGACAGACGCATATTATTGGGCACTTGATCCGACGCTTTGCCTCGTCCGCTACTCCAACAGTTCTTTCTCAGGAGCTGCAGCTTTTTGGGAAACTGTACCGCAGTATTTGGTCTTCAACACTGCAAATATAACCTCAAATCTAACAGAGTTCCAGACATTATGGGAAAGATTAATACTTCGTATGATCTCTGCAGCCTCGACAGCAAAGAACACACCATTGTCTAGTAATAACCATTACAAAGCGGATGTTATACCCTTGACAAATTTCCAGAATATATACGCACTGATGCAATGCACGCCTGATATTTCTCCCGGTGATTGTGAAAACTGTCTGAGACAAAACGTGATGGACTTTCAGTCATGCTGTGGGGAGAAGATAGGAGGCTATGTTATGCGGCCAATCTGCTTTTTCCGGTGGCAACTGAATACATTCTCCAAGGCTTTTCGTAACATTACAATCGCTCCGACTCCTCCCCTGCTGGAACCTCCTGTAAGTGTTCCACCGCCACCTTCTGACATGACAGATAATGGTAAGTCCTTGCAAAGCTATCAGTACTGTCACAAGAACCTGTTAAAAGATTTAAAGGCTATATTGTACTTCTGCAGGTAGTGGAAAAATCTCAACAAAAACTATTGTGGAAATTGTTGTTCCCATTGTAGTATTCCTTTTCATCCTCATCGTTTCGGTACTACTTGCTCGGCGATCTGCTGTACTATGCTGGAAGACAAAACCAAATCAAGAAGCTGATTTTAATCAATGTGAGGGTTGTTCTTTTCTTTGGTCTGGTAGCTCTTTTCATATATATTGTCTATGGAACTAAGAAGATTTATTACACACTCAGATGATATATTGTTGTTGGTGATATGATATTAGAGAATGCGTCTTTAATTTGATTATGTAGCTGGTATCACAACTGTACACTCCCTGCAATTCGATTTTAAGACAATTGAAGTTGCAACCAACAAATTTTCAATAAGTAATAAGCTCGGTCAAGGTGGATTCGGCGAAGTATTCAAGGTATTATTTCTTTAGCTTATTTTTTTGTTAATTCTTTCAGAAATAACTGATATTCAAAGTAAAATGATCATATTGTCTCACTGGTAGGGTACGTTGCCTAATGGAACAGAAGTTGCAGTGAAAAGGCTATCGAAAAAATCATCACAAGGCGCCCAAGAGTTCAAGAACGAGGTTGTTGTTGTTGCAAAACTTCAGCATAAGAATCTTGTTAGGCTTCTCGGGTATTGTCTGGAAGGGGAAGAAAAGATACTTGTTTTCGAGTTTGTCCCCAACAGGAGCCTCGATTATTTCCTCTTTGGTATGTTTTCATAAATTTTTTATAAGTTTCTAATTGAAATTCAATAAGTAGCTCATGACTACTTTTGTATGTGCAGATCCTACAATGCAATGTCTTTTAGACTGGACAAGACGTTACAATATTATCGGGGGAATCACTCGTGGAATTCTATATCTTCATCAAGATTCACGTCTCACAATTATACATCGTGACCTCAAAGCCAGCAATATTCTCCTCGATGCGGATATGAACCCGAAAATTGCTGATTTCGGAACGGCTAGAATTTTTGGGATAGACCAAAGTGGAGCAAATACAAACAGAATAGTTGGGACACGGTAAATGTGCATTTATATAACCCTTGATTTTCCTATTTACTGAAGCTTAAAGTATCTGTCCTCACATGTTTATACATTTATTTTTTTTGAATGAATCACATGTTTATACATTTATTACTCTTTGTAGCGGTTACATGTCCCCGGAATATGCGATGAATGGCATATTCTCAATGAAATCTGATGTGTATAGTTTTGGTGTTTTAGTTCTTGAGATTATATGCGGTCAAAAGAACATATTCCACCAGTCAGACACTACAGTTGAGAATTTGGTCACATACGTAAGTACCAAAGAAGAACTAACTTCTTGATTGATGATTAAATAATTAACCAACAATATGATCGATGCTCAATTTTGTTACAGGCTTGGAGGTTGTGGAGAAACGGAACACCATTAGAGCTCGTGGATTCTACCATTTCAGGGAATTGTCAAAGTGATGAAGTGACAAAATGCATCCACATTGCGCTGTTATGTGTTCAAGACGATCCGATAGATCGCCCCAACTTGTCGACAATCATGTCGATGTTCACTAGCAACAGCATCACTTTACCTGTTCCTCAACAACCTGTATTCTTCTTTCCAAATAGACGCAACCAAGAGCGAGATGGTCACGAGTCTAGCCAATCTACCGCCATGACCAATTCCCAGAGTATCAATGATGTAACCATTAGTGAGCTTGATCCTCGTTAAGGTTGATGTTCCACTGAGACGTTGGACATGTTTGACATAAACCATTGTTCACTTATATTCACTTCCATTGAAACAGTAATATGTTGTCTGAAAATTCTGTATGAAGTGTGAGATATATTCTCAATCAAATATCTACAAATTCTATTTCATTTCTACATTGTAATATCATCTCTCTGTTATGAAATCTCCTGATTTGTATTTCTAGCCAAATTTGATTAACATACCAAATTATCAATTAATGTATGATAAAATCCAACCCGGTTTATTGACTTAACCGGTCCTGTATGATTCCAACCTCCAAGGCTAAAAGCTCTCAAGTCTGTTTTTCTCAAAGTTTTTTTCTGAACTAGGATTAGCAAAAGTTCTCGGTTCCTATGTATTAAAGATAAGTTTGTTTTTGGCTGATTGTTTCTATTCTGCTGCTCTCATATTCATCGAAACTATATTTTCGTATGTTTGTAACATTTTTTTTTTTGAATGAATGTAAAATTTATTCAATCCAAAAAACCATTATTACATCAAGTGCATAAGAATGTTTTGTTTGTAATGTCTAAGAGACTTCTAACTTTAAAAGAATCAAAGAATCATCCTATATAGAGTGGTGAGGTTGGCAAACGAGAGCCAAACCATACTTGTAAGCCATCAGTTAATCCCTTGATTCCTTCTTGTTGGATAGCAAGAAGTTTGTTCCGGATTGCTTTATCAATAAATTTCAGAAGTTGTTGATGAGTTTGGGGCTCAGTTCCATGCTTCCTAGAATTCCGCTCTCTCCAAATGGAGTGCACTGTAATTTGAAACGCATACCTCATGAAATGCATTGACGTCGAAGGTGGTGTTAAGACCGATAGGACTGAAACAATGTCGTCCCAAACACACGTGAACTGGTTCTGGAGCAAGCCTCTTGTTAACGGTTCCCATACACTGGCTGAGTAAGCGCAGGCAAAGAACAAGTGCTGACGAGTTTCACACTGAGCCGAGCATAAGACACAAGTCGGATCAACATTAGACCACTTCACCATCCTGTCACTTGTTGAGAGTCTGTCCAGCATAGTAATCCACAGCATGAAAGAGTATTTTGGTGTATTTTTAGTAAACCAAACGCACCTACTCCAGTCACATTTTGGATGTTGCAGCCGTATTAGCATCCATGTATGCTTTGTTGAGAATTTGGCTTTGAAAATGTCGTCCTTAAATCGCCACAGTGGTGTATCTACTGCATCAATGTTTATATTGTGTCGCAGTGCATCAATTGCATTTTCAATATCGTTGAGTACCTGGACTCTATGACGACGCCTCCTGTGGCTGGTCAAAACATCATAAACTGTTGCTGAATCTTGTATTCCCAAGTCAATGGTCCCACGGTTTCCAAGCACTTCCTTTAGACGACCCAGAGGCAACCACCAGTCATACCAAAAGGAGCTGTCTTTACCGTTGCATATTTCCATCATATGAAAGCGTTTTGCCTGTTCTCTTAGCCGGAGGATTTTCCTCCACATCCAAGATCCACACATTGATTTGTCTCCAAGCGACCAGAAGGATCCTTTTCGAACAAGATAAACCTTAATCCAGCTTGCCCAAAGAGAATTTGAAGAAGTAATTCTCCATACTAACTTCAGTCCCATCACCAGACTTACCTCTTTCAGAGGCCTCATACCCACTCCACCCTCATCCTTCGGTTTACAAAGATCAAGCCATCTAACCTTTGCCTTACGCGAGCTGAGAGCAGGACCTGACCAAATAAAGGCAGAACAGAGCCTTTCAATCTCCTTGAGACAGCAACTCGGTAGTATAAACGCAGTCAGCCAGAAATTAGTCATACTCATAATCACTGAGTTGACCAATTGAATCCTGCCCGCATATGACAAAAACCGTCCAGTCCAAGATCCCATACGCTTCCTAATCTTTTCAATCAGAGACGTGTAGTAAGCCGCAGACATTTTCTTGGTGAGAAGGGGAAGACCAAGATAGCGTACAGGGAGCTGTCCATTCGCCAGGGGGAAAGATGAGAGAATGGTTGCTTGATTACTTTCAGATACTCCAGCCATAAAGAGCTTTGATTTCTCTAGACTGATTTTAAGGCCTGAGTATTTTGCAAACTTATCAAAAACCTCGAGTACTCCTTCTATGGATCTTATCTTACCATCAGTGAAGACCATTATGTCATCAGCGAAGCATAAATGGGTCAAGGATAGATTCTGGCATTTGGGATGATATCCAATAACTCTGCTACTGGCTGCTTGGTCTAGCATTCTAGAGAGAACGTTAGTGCAAATGACGAACATGTATGGAGAGAGGGCACAACCCTGTCTCAGTCCTCTCTGACTTCTGAAAAAACCCGCCAGTTCTCCATTTACTTGCACTGAAAAAGATGCTGTTGAGATGCATAGATTAATCCATTTGATAAATTGGTCTGGAAAGTTCAGTGCCTGTAGAGTGTTGAGAAGGAACTTCCACTGGACTGAATCAAAGGCCTTTGATATGTCAATTTGCATTGCACACCTAGAAGACACTGATTCCTTATGATAGTCTTTGACCAACTCTGTTGCTAAGAGGACATTCTCTACGAGCAGTCTATCTTTGATGAATGCACTTTGGTTCCAGGAAATGATCTTTGGAAGAATGCTCTTGATCCTGTTGGCCAAAATCTTTGATATTATTTTATAAATGACGTTACAACACGATATTGGTCTGTAATCCTTCATCTCTAGAGCATCTTCCTTCTTTGAGATCAACGCAAGGATGGTAGTGTTAATACCTTTGGGCAGGAAGCCTTTAATGAAAAAAGACTGAATCGATGTAGTAAAATCCTTCCCAATTATTGTCCAGGAGGCTTTAAAAAACTCGCTTGAATACCCATCCGGTCCTGGGGATTTATTTGAAGGCATATGAAACAAGACATCTCTGATCTCCTCCTCGGTTACTTGTTTTTGTAGCATATCTCTGTCTACATTACTGCATCGAAATTCCAGCAGCGACTGCAGCTCATCTACCCCAACACCATCATAGTCCATGGGCCTAAGTGCTAGGAACTCATGGAAGAACCGCACTGCTTCAGCCTTAATCTCCTCGTCACTAGAAACCACTTCTCCAGAGGGACACTTGACTTCTCTGATGGCATTTTGATTCTCCCTCACTTTGATTTCCGTGTGAAAAGCTTTGTGGTTACGGTCTCCTACTTTAAGCCAATGTAGCTTAGATCTTTGTTGGAGAAATTTTTCCTCCAAGTCACTAATCCACTGCCAACGTTGTTGAGCACTGACCTCATCTCGAATGTTCTGTGGTGAAGGATCCCTCATTGTCGCCTCTTGTCTTTGACAGAGAACATCCAGTGCCTCTTTAGCTTTGAGTTGGATATCTCCCAAACTCTTCTTGCTCAGAGATCGAATATGAGGTTTGAGGCCTTTCAATTTTTTACCAAGCCTGAAAAGGGCCGACGTTGAGTGGAATAGAGCACCTGTTTCCTGCCAATAGGAAGACACCACTGGAATGAACTCCGGGACTGTGGCAATAGCGTTAACAAACTTGAAAGGTCTTCTCTTAACAGTCTCTTCTGTTGTCAAATAGAATCTGCAGCACATGTGATCTGAGCAGCCACCAGATTCAAAAACCGCATAGGCTTGAGTATATTTGTGAAGCCAGACATCATTGATCAAAACTCTATCGAGTTTCTTACAAATAATCTCCTCCTCACGCTTGTTACACCATGTAAATTGAGCCCCATGATACTTCATATCTGCTAAGCTACAATGTCTGACCGCATCATCAAAGTCAAGCATAACTGAGCTCACCACAGGATTGGTTTCAAAATCAGAATGTTCTTCCGCTGCTAGTGTTTCATTGAAATCTCCCATCACTATCCAAGCCTTTTCCCTGAACAAGCTCGAATCATGATGAGCCTTTAAATCGCTCCATAAATCCTTCCGCAACTCGGCTAGATTTGCGGCATAAACAAAGGTGCAAAAAAACTCATCGCTATTCCCTTCTAGTAAAACAGAGACGGTGATCAGCTGGTCACTTTTAAAAATCGGAGTTAGCCGGACTGTTGGTCCCCAAACTACCCAAATTCTGCCTCTGTTACTCTCTTCATAATTTGTCATAGTAGACCATCCCTTAAAAACAGTAGGAATGATCCGCTCTGCTTTTCTTTCTTTAACCCTGGTTTCCAACAAGCATCCAAACTGCAGGTCCTTGTTCTTAATCCATTTATTTACAATCGAGTGCTTATTCTTCTTGTTGAAACCTCTGACATTCCAGAAAAAACCTGTCATTGGGAACGTTTTTGAGTACCTTTCCGATTCTGCTTGTTCTGCTTAGTAGAATTGTCCCCGATCACCTTGTGGTTCGTCTTTGAAGCTCGCGGGAGATTTGGTCCCTGGTAACGTGTGTTTGTAACATTGTTCAACTCAATTGCTCACACGGGTGGTTCCTTGCGTGATGATACTCTGTTTGATCCAATTGACACGACATATATATATATATATATATTATATCTATATATAATATGTTCTTGAAAATGAATCTGGAGAGTCTTATTGCAAATATTATGGCTTACCATGTAGGCCTTACTGTTCTGTCGACACAAGAATGTGAAGAAAAAAAACTGGACTTTCATCACTAGATTGGCTTCTACTATATGTCGATTCGCCAAAGGTTTGATCGTTTATAACCAAAACCGGTTGATTTGCGAAACTGATGTCACTGACCCAAACTAACCATATACTCCTTTGGGCAACCACCATCAGCGTCTGCTTCGCTGGATAATTTCTTCATGTCCTTTTCTGAGTCCACATTTGAAAATTCAACATTATTATAGTGTGAACAAAGAATATACTATTGACTTCTAACTTTGACTTTTAACTTTGACTTTTGACACTCGTTTTGATGACCGTTTGTGCATGATTCAGGACCAAATGTTATCACTTTGACGAATTCAACATTAGGAATTCGAGAGAGAGACATCCATTTGCTGTTTAAACATGTAAGAAACCGTACAAATGCGTAAATACTAAGAAAGACAAAGATTATTCTTTTGTTATCATCTTAAAGGAACAATGAAGCAGGGGAGTTTCTTTCCAATACTCTGTTTTGTCCTCATAAGCTTTGGCGTTGCTTCAGTTTCAGCTCAAACATGTATGAACAATGGATATTTCAGATCCAACGGTACTTACGACGCAAATCGCCGTCTCATCCTCTCTTCTCTTCCTTCCAATGTCACGGCTCAAGACGGCTTCTTCTACAGCGGTTTCATCGGACAAGAACCAAACCGTGTCTACGCAAGAGGGATGTGCATTCCAGAATCAACTTCGGAGGATTGTTCTGATTGTATCAAGACTGCATCTGATGGTTTGATACAGAGTTGTCCTAACCGAACAGAAGCGTATTGGTGGCGAGGCGAGCCGACCCTTTGCCTTGTCCATTACTCCAACACTTCTTTCTCAGGATCTGCAGATCTAAACCCGCGTGTAGTGCTCACCAGCAGTGGAGATCTAACCTCAAATCTAACGGAGTTCAGGAAAATATGGGAAGACTTAGTTGGTCGTATGATCGTTATAGCCTCTACAGCTAAAGGCACACCATCCTCAAGTAATAACTATTATACAGCTAATATTGCAGCCGTAGAAACTTTCCAGGATATGTATGCAGTGATGCAGTGCACGCCGGATCTTTCATCTGGTGATTGTGAATATTGTCTGCGGCAGAGTGCAGGTGACTATCAGTCATGCTGCAGTCAAAAGCGAGGAGGTGTTGTTATGGGGCGAACCTGCTTTTTCCGATGGGATTTGTATACCTACTCTAAGGCTTCTTTTGAAAATATTACGGTGGCTTCTTCTCCTCCTCCTGGGACTGTGCCACAACCTGCTAGCACGACTGACACTATAAATAGTAAGTCTTTCCACTGATAAAACTATGAATGTAATAAGAGTTGAAGAAATTTATACCTTTGTTTTCCTATGTTTTAGAAGAAGGTAGCAAAGGAATCTCAGCTGGAACTATAGCTGCGATTACCCTTCCATTGGTTGCCACCATCTTGATACTGCTTGTTCTAGGTTTTGTTATATTCCAAAGGAGGAAAACATACCAAAGAACTGAGATTGAATGTTAGTTACTTGTGTTTTTTATCTCTTTATAGTTTTCTTTCATTATATTGTCCCCTTTCCAAGACAGGAAAACAAGAAGCATAACAAGTACACTCATGCTTTGCAGCTGATAGTGATATTTCAACTGAAAATTCATCGCAATACGATTTTAAGACAATTGACGCTGCAACAAACAAGTTTTCAAGGAGTAATAAGCTCGGTGAAGGTGGATTCGGCGAGGTTTACAAGGTAAGGAGATCTATGTTTTCTTGTTTTTTTAAGTTTATATAGGCTGTGAAAATAACCTCCAATGTGTGTTTCATTCAATGGTATGTAGGGTAAGCTTTCAAATGGAACTGAAGTAGCTGTGAAGCGACTGTCAAAAAATTCAGGACAAGGCTCAAGAGAGTTCAGGAACGAGGCTGTCCTTGTGTCAAAACTTCAACATAGGAATCTAGTTAGGCTTCTTGGATTCTGTTTGGAAGGAGAGGAAAAGATTTTGATATATGAGTTTGTTCCCAACAAAAGCCTCGACTACTTCCTATTTGGTATGGTTCAATTGAATAGTTTCCTTACTCTAAGGATCCTTCTTCATATTTAAATTGGTTGTCAGTGGAATTGTGCAGACTTGGAAAAGCAAAGTCAGCTAGACTGGACTCGTCGATACAAGATCATTGGAGGGATTGCGCGTGGAATTTTATATCTTCATCAAGATTCACAGCTGACAATCATACATCGTGACCTCAAAGCCAGCAACATTCTCTTAGATGTCAATATGAACCCAAAAATTTCAGATTTTGGATTGTCGACGATCTTTGGAATGGAGCAAACTCAAGGCAATACCAACAGAATTGCTGGAACCTAGTAAGTTCTGCTCACACACACAAACTCTGTCAAACCTTTTTCTATGGCTTATTAATCCGACTTGTATGTTTCAGTGCTTACATGTCTCCTGAGTATGCAATGCATGGTCAATACTCCATGAAGTCTGACATTTACAGCTTTGGAGTTTTAGTTCTTGAGATTATAAGCGGAAAGAAAAACTGTGGCGTCTACAAGATGGATGAAACTAGTACTGCTGGAAACTTGGTCACTTACGTGAGCATAAACTCCTCAACTCCATCAATTTAACACCTTAAAACATATGACCAAGTTTTTCAAATGTTTATTTTGTTAGGCTTGGAGGCTTTGGAGGAACGGGTCACCATTAGAGCTGGTGGATCCGGCAATTGGAAGGAAATATCAAAGTAATGAAGTCACTAGATGCATCCATATTGCACTCCTATGTGTTCAAGATATTCCAGAAGACCGTCCAATGTTATCAACTATCATCTTAATGCTCACTAGCAACACAGTAACTCTACCAGTGCCTAAATTACCAGGTTTTTTCCCAAGAAGCAGGCTCAGACTGGACCCGCTATCTGAGGAATTAGAGTCGAGTCAGGCTACAAGCAAGTCTTTTCCTCATTTAGTTCGCAAAAGATGATATGTTTCCTCAACATGAATTGAACGATATTGGATTTATTTCTCCATGTGTACGTAAGAAACAATAAGTTTCTCTGTAATTGTGTATTGAAAACTCTGTAATGCTCTGGTCAGCTATGTTTGCTGTGAAGATTTACATAAACACTTCAATTTAAGACTGTATTACAGGTTCTTTACTCTCTTTAAGCTGATTCAAATTTTTTGTATTGATGATTGTGTCAAGCTTATTAGAGGCTTAATTCAAAGAAATAAGTCGCTGGTATGCCTTCAAGAAAAAATCTATAAATAGTATACATCTCATATATGTTTTTGGTTACAATTACAACAAATACAGCTACAACAAACCAAGTTTTCAACGAGGATATACATCTGTGATCGAGTCATCATCAACAGATCCTATAAGAGACTTGGTCGTTGTAAACTGGTCTGAATCAAGAGGGTCTTTTGCGGGTCTACTCTGAAAGAAAAGACCCGGTTGCCTAGGGACGGGTAATGTCACAGTATTACTAGTGAGCATCAGAACAATGGTTGAGAGGGTTGGACGCTCTACAGGATCTTCTTGAACACATAAAAGACCGACATGGACACAACGAACAACTTCATTCCTTTGACAATTATTTGCAATAATTGGATCCACGAGGTCTAGCGGTGTCCCATTACTCCAAAGCCTCCATGCCTAGAATATTAATCAAATAATTAACACTTTCAACCATGGTAAGGTAATGAAGTAAATATGGAACTTGATTGGCTCAACACTTACATATGAGACCAAGTCATGTGCGCCATCTGTTTGGTAGAAGCTGTTATTCTTCTTGCCGCTTATAATCTCAAGAACTAACACTCCGAAGCTATAGACATCAGATTTCATTGAGTACTGACCATGCATTGCATACTCGGGAGACATGTAACCACTGAAACCCACAACAAGACTTTAGTATGTTGAGCGAAAAAAGGGTTCATGAAACATATGAGCTTAATAGACAAAACTTACTAGGTCCCCACTATCCTGCTTGTATTTTGTTCTGTTTGGTCCATTCCAAAGATCCTAGCCATTCCAAAATCAGCAATTTTAGGATTCATATCTGAATCCAGAAGAACGTTACTTGCTTTAAGGTCACGGTGTATAATCGTGAGCCGTGAATCTTGATGAAGATACAGAATCCCTCGAGCAATTCCACTGATAATCTTGTGTCGCCAAGACCAGTCCAGCTGACTTTGCTTTGCAGGGTCTACACACATCCATAGATTAGTACTAGCTTTAAAGATTTGCAATTTAAGTGTCAAGAATTTTCCAAAGAATCATTGAGAATTGCAACTAACCAAAGATGAAGTAATCAAGGCTTTCGTTGGGCACATACTCGTAGACTAGTACCCTTTCTTCTCCTTCTAGACAAAATCCGAGAAGTCTAACCAGATTTCTATGTTGTAGCTTTGCAACAAGAATAACCTCGTTCTTAAACTCTGCATCACCCTGTCCTGATGACTTTGACAGTCTCTTCACCGCAACTTCAGTTCCATTTGATAACATACCCTACCGTGTTCACCAGCATCACCCCGGTTATGTTGGCACAAAATTGTAAGGAAAAGGAAAAACACATCTGAAGGTAGTTTAGGAACTATAATTACCTTGTATACCTCACCAAATCCACCTTCACCTATCTTATTACTTTCTGCAAAATCATTTGTTGCAGTTTGAATTGATCTGTAATCAAGCTGCAGTGACTCTGCTGTTGTTATATCATCTCCTGGTGCATAAGGAAAATCTCAGAAGCATGAAAGAGATTCGGAGGATTAATCAAAATTCAAACCTAATTAAAGATTATTCCTCATTTGAAATCTTTACCACCAAATGCAGATGATGTTCCGTAAGTCTTCTTCTTTGCCCTCTTTGCAAGGAAACAATAACCAGCTATGAAAAGAAGAACAGCCACTATAATAGGCACAACAATGGCTACCACTAGCACAGTTGAATTCCCACCTTTTCCTGTTTTTTTTTCCAATCATCATTAGCTTTAATATCAGATAGTGGAATCAATCGAGAGCAAAAACCTTTCGATTTTGGTATTGCTAATTTCGAGTAATTAAAGCAAAGTGATATTAATAAAAAACAGGGGAAAAAAACAGAGTTCTAACCAGGTGGTGGAGGAGCTGAGATCGGAGGAGTAGAGACAGGCGGTGGTGGTGGCGGTGAAGGTGTTGGAATGGCGGATTCGTTGTAAAATGCGTAAAGCTCGTATCTTGAATTACAGCTGTGCACAATAGACCTTCCCCCAATTTTATCTGTGGGTAACCGATTGATACCCTGTTGCAGACAACTCAAACAGTCTTGTCTCGTCAAATCAGGAGTGCACTGAACCAATCCGTAAAAATTCTGTGCCGCAGTCCAACTGGCTTGTCTCGCATCAAATTTTCTGGAACTGTTCGCGGCTTCAATGGCGGCTTGGTTCATCGTTGACAAGACAAAATCTCTAAACTGGTCTCTTTGGTTAGATGTAACATTTTGGGGGTTCCACATGCGCACTCCTCCATCGGTGCTTAGGGTCGAGAGAATATTCCGATTCGAGTATCTGAGCATACACTGATCGTAGTAGATCACGACCTCTCTCTCATTCGGACATCGATTTGAAGTTTCATTGACGGAAAAGGCGACGCATCTACGACAAACTTCCGGCGAGAAGTCTCCCCGGCAAAGGAAAAGGCCGGTGACCCTGTCAGCGCCTTGTCCAGCTGTGGCGCTCTGGAATCCGGTGGAGTAAGAGGCGTTGCGGGAAGAGAGAGAGGACAAAAGGGTTCCGAGATTGGTGGAGTAAGTGCTGTTTCTTGTGTAAGTTGTCGTATTTGGACAGATGTGGTATAAATAAGCGGGACTTTCATCTTGAGCAGAAGCTCTGAAGCTAGTGAGAAGAAAGGAGAAAAGGAAAATGAAAATCAAAGAGATCCAAGAAGACATAATTGGGTTGTCCTTGATTTGTGTTTGTCGTCAAGCTTTGAGAAACTCTGATATACTGATGAAATAAATTTGATCTTTTTTTTCTGCTTTCTCTCTGTAGATTAGAGTGAAACAGAGGATGG
This sequence comes from Orychophragmus violaceus, assembly GCA_030180135.1. Taxonomy (NCBI): domain Eukaryota; kingdom Viridiplantae; phylum Streptophyta; class Magnoliopsida; order Brassicales; family Brassicaceae; genus Orychophragmus; species Orychophragmus violaceus. The sequence continues at coordinate 100,540,082 of CM058233.1, read as the reverse complement.
TTTTGTGATGAGTGACGACGAAAAGTGAAGGTCAAAGTAGACGCGTCTTGTTTTCAAAATTCTTGTCCAACTTGTGTTCCTCTAGGGGAAATTGACCAAATCCAAACTACATAATATACATAATACATATTGGAAAGTTCTGTTTGAAAAAATCAAACAAAACAAGTAAAAAAATATCTATCTATTATCTATTACTAGTAATCTAAAAATTATGGAAGTACAATCATGTGTTTTTTCTTCAATTTTTGATACATTTTCCTATACAACTTATAAATTTTTTTTCAAAATTGCACTTTTAGTTCTATAGATACGTACTTTAATCACAATTTTTGAAATCTTATTTATTTATTTTTAGAATTTCATTTCTTTTAAAAACACAAGTTATCAGTTCATTTTCTTATGGAAACAGAAAATCAATCGAATTAGAACTAGTTTTTTAATGAACAACTAGTTGCTTATATTATCTAATTATTTAGTTAATAGTTTAAATATTAATTCAATATATTAATTAACAATTCGTTTGAGTTTAGATGTAGAATATTAATCAAAATATTAGTAGATGGCATTACTCCAAAAAATGTAGTTGAAGTAAATATTTTTATTAATAGTGTTATGAATTTTTTTTTAAAAAATTTATAAAACGATGTATAATTATCTTAAATATATCCAATTCTATTTATGTTGGCCAATTTCATGTTCATCTGCTAAAACAACTGCTTTGAGGGATGCATGCAGGCATGCTGTCAAAGAGAACAATAAAATTTTATGTGCCGTGTACAGAATATAGTTGTGTCCTTGCATGAGGTAAAGAACTGTACGCAAACAGGGACATCTCATCCGTGTCGTATATACTTGATTGAATAGTTGATGAAATATTAAAATCTTTGTTGACTATTCTTCAAAGAAACGTTCTTTGGCAGAAAAGCTGCGGCACTGATCCGGAAAGTTCTTAGACGTCATATATGGTCACATTCTACCTTTTCAATGTCGTCGTTCCGTTTTGTAGTTATATTGCATTCAGTGCTTTGAGTTGCAGTTTTAACAAACTAAAGTTTGATGATCTAATGGTTATTTAGTGCAAGAAATTAGTTTTTCCTAGTTCATCAAAAAAAAAAAAAGGAAATTAGTTTTTCATTAATTATATCCTAAGCTCATTTTCCTTTGATATATATCAACCACCTAGTTTTGGACCCACAGAGATGCACATACAGTGGCGGAGCCAGACTATTTTTCAAGTGGGGGCATAAATTTTTTAAATATAAAATATTAATTAAAAACTTATTATATATGTTGTTTAAGGATACTTTAAAATAACTATAAACTAATTATACTTACAAAATTACTTAAAATATCAATTTTAAAAAAAAAAAAAAATCCAATTCAAGAACTATATCACGTTTGTAAAAAAGTAATTCAACAGAATTGTTTTTAATAAAAAGGAAAACATTAAATGTGAAAAGATATATATGGTAAGAAAAATAACACTAGTACATCAAATCAATAAAATATTGATCACTAAATCATTCATTTATTAGAAAGATGTAAATAAAAAGTGGTTTCTGTAGTATAAAATAAATAAATCTAAGAAAATAACAGAAAATATAAAAAGAAAGAGAAAACGTAAGAGTTCAAAACGGAAATAATGGGGGCACATACATTTTAAGAGTGGGGGCAACAACCGATATAATCAGATTTTCCTTAATAACAGTTAGGCTTTTAAAATATTTATCAGATTTCAGTGGGGGCAGCTGACCTGATGTAGCCCCGGAGCAGAAGCTTGAATGATGGGTTGATGGAGATCGAACCACGGGCTTAAGAGCTCTCTTGGTTTGATCGAATTGGATGGATGGTGAGTAGAGATGGGATTGTTCCTGCTGGCTTAAAAGCTCTCTCAGAAATAATCAGTGGATGGAATGGATTGAGGTCGCCACAAGATCCTATGAGTCTGAATCTTGATAAGACAAAAGCCTTCTCTTTGTTTGAATCACACAAAACAAGAGAAAACAAGGTTGCGGTTTCTTTGCTTGAAGAAAACACTCGGTGTACTTTATTGATCTAGGGTAAATGATACACGGCTGTGAGAGGGGACTTTATAAACAGTCCAAACAGCTATGCCCTTCTAGGGGACTTGAAGCAAATAAAACATAAAAGGAAAGTACTGACTCAATTCGGACCTAATGAAATAAAGACTACAACGGCTACTTTTATGATTGAAACTACTAAGGGAAACAAAGATTTGATCCTGCAAAACAAAGAGACAACGGTCATATAATGTGTATAAATGAAACTCATACCTTAGCTTATGTTTGGTATGTCCTTGGCCGTTGATCAGAAGCATTCTTCAATCGTAGCATTCTGGCCTCGGAAGCTTGAGCTAGTGTCGATGCTACTTCCTGAGCTAGTGCCGATGCTACTTCCTGAGCTAGTCGTGATTCTATAGATTGTCAGTCCTTTTTGAGCTGAGCTGAATAGTGTTGAGCTATCCATCCTGATGAAGACTTGTTCCTGCTCTTGGTCAGTAGCTTGACTCAGTAGACTTTGCACAGCTTCATTGACTTGGTTCCTCAAAGCCTTTGTTGCTGACCTTGTCAATGGACCTTTCCTTATGATGGGCATTGGATCTTTGGCTTCTGGTTCTATGGCCTCATCATACCCTCCCCCTTGAAGAGGTTCTGTCCTCAGAACTAATTGACCTGCATCATAAGGAGCTAAATCAGAAACATTGAACGTTGGAGAAATGTTTAACTCACCTGGCAGCTCAAGCTTGTATGCGTTGTCATTGATCTTCTCCAAGACTCGGAATGGCCCATCTCCTCTTGGTGTTAGCTTTGACTTCCTCTGATTGGGAAACCTTTCTTGCCTCATGTGTAGCCAGACCCAATCTCCTGGTTCAAATATCACCTCCTTTCTTCCCTGGTTAGCTTTCAGTCTATGCTTCTCGGTTTTCTTCTCTACATTCTCCTTAACTCTTTGGTGTAGCTTCTTGACAAAGCTTGCTTTTGCTTCTCCTTCTGTACTTGTATAGATAGCTTGAGGCAAAGGGGCAAGGTCTAAAGGAGCTAAAGGATTAAACCCGTACACAACTTCAAAAGGAGAGTGGTTAGTAATCGAATGCTTAGCGTGATTATAAGCAAACTCAATGAATGGCAAGCAAGATAACCAGTTGTTTGTATTCTTACCAACCGTGGCTCTTAGGAGTGTTGAGAGAGTCCGGTTTACTACCTCAGTTTGTCCATCTGTTTGGGGATGACAAGTGGTGGAATAGAGCAGATTGGTGCCCAACTTCCTCCAAAGTACCCTCCAAAAGTGGCTCAAGAACTTTGTGTCCCTGTCCGAAACAATAGTTCTTGGAATTCCATGCAACTTGACCACTTCCTTAAAGAATAGATCAGCTATCTGCACAGCATCGTTAGTCTTGTTGCAAGCAATAAAATGAGCCATTTTAGAAAACCTATCAACAACTACAAAGATGGAGTCCTTGTTGTTGATCTTGGGCAATCCTAAAACAAAATCCATTGAAATGTCCACCCATGGTGTGTTAGGAATTGGTAAAGGCATATATAAACCATGTGGATGTAACCTGGACTTGGCTTTTAGGCATGTGATGCATTTGGCACAGAACCTTTCCACATCTCTCTTCAAGTGTGGCCAAAAGAAATGCTCCTTCAAGACACTATAAGTCTTGTCTCTGCCAAAATGTCCCATCAAACCTCCTCCATGAGCCTCTCTAGTGATCAACTCCCTCATGGAACCTTGTGGAATGCACAGCCTTTTCTCCTTGAACAGAAAACCATCTTGTTGATAGAACACCCCAAATGCTGCCTTAGATGTCTCCTGGTACACGTCCTTGAAGTCTGGATCATCAGCATACATGTCTTTGATGTGCTCAAATCCCATGATCTTAGACTCCATGGTGGTTATGAGAGCATGGCGCCTTGATAGTGCATCTGCTACAATGTTTTCTTTCCCCTTCTTGTACTTGATCACATAGGGAAAAGTTTCTATGAACTCCAACCACTTTGCATGCCTTTTCTTAAGAGTAGTCTGCCCTCTTAAGTGCTTTAGAGTCTCATGATCTGTATGTATCACAAACTCTTTAGAAAGCAAGTAATGTTGCCAAGTTTCCAGTGACCTCACCAGAGCATACAACTCTTTGTCATATGTTGGGTAGTTGAGTGTTGCACCACTCAGCTTCTCACTAAAGTAAGCTACGGGTCTGCCTCCTTGTATCAGTACTGCACCTATTCCTGTACCAGAAGCATCACACTCAATCTCAAACATTTTATCAAAGTTAGGAAGTACCAATACTGGTGCATTGGTGAGACTGGTTTTGAGCCGTGTGAATGCTTGCTCCTGAGCCTCTCCCCATTCAAATGCTTTGTCCTTCTTGATCACCGAGGTAAGAGGTGCTGCTATGGTGCTGAAGTCCTTGACAAACCTCCTGTAGAAGCTTGCTAGGCCATGGAAGCTTCGGATATGTCCTATTGTTGTAGGTGTTGGCCAATCTTGTATTGCCTTGATCTTCTCATCATCCACCTTAAGTCCCTGTGAACTTACAACAAATCCTAGGAAAACCAATTGATCAGTGCAAAAGATGCATTTCTTTAAGTTTGCATAAAGACCTTCCGATCTAAGTGTTTGCATAACCTGTTCTAGATGCTTAACATGATCATCCAAGCAGTGGCTATAAATCAGTATGTCATCAAAATATACTACCACAAACTTGCAAATAAAAGCTCTTAGAACCTGGTTCATTAGTCTCATGAATGTGCTGGGAGCATTGGTGAGACCAAATGGCATGACAAGCCATTCATACAGCCCTTGCTTGGTTTTGAAGGCTGTTTTCCACTCATCTCCTTCCTTCATTCTGACTTGGTGATATCCACTCTTCAAGTCTATCTTTGAGAAGATGGTTGCTCCACTTAGCTCATCAAGCATGTCATCAAGTCTTGGGATAGGATGTCTGTACTTGATTGTGATGTTGTTTATGGCCCTGCAATCAACACACATTCTCCATGTACCATCCTTCTTTGGGACGAGTAGAACTGGTACAGCACATGGACTCAAGCTTTCCCGGATATATCCCTTTGACATCAGCTCTTGAACTTGCTTTTCCAGCTCCTTAGCCTCTTCTGGATTCACTCTATAAGCTGGCCTATTGGGCAATGGAGCTCCTGGTACCAAATCAATTTGGTGTTCAATGCCCCTCAAAGGTGGAAGTCCAGCTGGTATATCTTCCGGGAACACATCCTTGAATCTGTCCAATAGCTCAGTCACGGCTAAGGGATGCTCCTGCTCTTCTGAACCTGAAATATACCCTTCTCTAAAGATCATGAGTAGCACATGTTCTTTATGTTCCAAAGATTTCAGTACATTAGAAGGTGTCACAAAAAGATTGGTCTTACTTACCTTGGAACCTTTGTCCATTGCTTTCTGCATTTCATACACTTCTTTTGGTGTTAATGGAGCTAGGTTGTGCTTCTTGTTCTGGTGTGTGAAGCTGTAGACGTTGGTCCTTCCATTGTGCACAGTTTCTTTATCAAATTGCCATGGCCTCCCTAAGAGTAGATGACCTGCTTGCATTGGCACAACATCGCATTTCACTTGATCATTGTACTTGCCTATGCTGAAGGGTACCATGACTTGCTCAGCTATCCTCATCTCAGTCTCATCATTGAGCCACCTTAACTTGTATGGTCTTGGATGCTTGGTCTTTTGCAGCTTCAGTTTTTCTACTAGATAAGCACTAGCAACATTAGTACAAGATCCTCCATCTATGATCAGGCTACATACCTTGGCATCAATGGTGCATCTGGAATGAAAGATATTCTCTCTTTGGATTGTTTCTGGCTCAAACAATGCACTAAGAGCTCTTCTGGTCACAAGTATCTCTCCCACATCTGGATAATCCGTCACCTCTTCTTCGGATTCCGCTAGCTCAAGCTCTGCCTCATCTTGTGACTCAATGTCTCCATTGTCCCTTAACACCATCACCCGCTGGTTTGGACAATCTCTAGCATAGTGACCTTTCCCTTGGCACTTGAAACATGTAATGTCTCTGGACCTTTGAGGTGGAGCCTTGCTGGTGTCTGGTTTGTTACCCTTGGGCTGCTCATAATTAGATTTCTTAATCTTTGAGTCAGCTTCTGTCGCTTTGCCTTTGTCTTGGTTCCTTTGAGGCTGATTCCAAGTTGTCCTGCTTCGACTGGTTGCAGCAACCTTCCTCTTGATGTGTTGCTCAGCTTGGACAGCTAGATGCAACAAGCCTTCAAGATCCTCATAAGGTTGTCGCTCTACCTTGCGTGCAATCCTGTCCTGAAGACCATCTAGAAACTGAGCCATCAAAGTTTCTTCTGAATCATCTACCTCCAGCCTGTTCTTCATGGTTTCAAACTCCTCAAAATAATCTTCAACTGATTTGTTTCCTTGAGAGAGTTTTCTGAACCTCTTCTGAAGATCTCTATGGTAGTAAGCTGGTACATATCTCTTCCGTAGGGCATACTTCATGTCATCCCAATTGCTTAACTGACCATGTCTTAACCTTCTTCTCTCTGATACTTCTCTGTCCCACCATGCCAATGCATTATCAGTGAGTTGAGCTGCAGCTAAGGAGACTTTTCTTGCTTCAGAGTATTGGTAGTACTCATAGATGTACTCCATTCTTCTTTCCCAATCCAGATAAGCTTCCGGATTCACCTTTCCAGCAAAAGTAGGAGCCGTGAGCTTCAAGTCTTTGCCTCCACGTCTCTGATCATCATCCTCATTGCCTCTGCCTCTATCTCCACGCCTAGGCTGGTGATAGTTTCTCCTTCCTCTACCCCTGCCATGGATATTAAATCCTCTGCCTCCTTGATTTGGATCAGGAGGTAGCTCATCTTCCTCTAACTCAGGCATCTCTTCATCGGTTGTTTCTTCTTCTGGCTGCCTATGATTTCTATTCAAGTTGCGGATTGGTTCTCGGTGAATAGGCCTCTGTTCCAGCTGAGTGAGCCTACCACTGATGTCTCTCATGGTTTCAAGCAACTGATTCATGGTGAGTTGATCTTGTCCAACTTCTTCTCCCATTAGTACCTGAAACTGACACAAGCGAGTATCAAGGTCTAACAAATAAGTTTTGAAGAAAGGTAAAGGTTAAACTGAATGGTAACAATGAAATATTTTTTTTTTTTTGTTTTTATGTAAATAAAAAGAGAAAGTCGAAATTGAAAGCTATGGATGCAAGAGTAATGATGCAATATGGAGTTTCCTTTTCTTGAGAAATCGATGAAAACAAAAATGGAAATAGGTATATTTTTTTTTTATTTTTGAATAGGATTTCGAAATCTAAGAAAACAAAAGAGGTAACTAATAAAAACTAACAGATTTTTTTGGTTTTTATGCAAGGAATTCAGATCAAACAAAGAATCAAAAGGAAAAAGATGATGAACACTTTTTTTTTTTTTTTTGGATTAAGATGCAATGAAATGGAAAATATGAATCTAGATGCAAATGAAAACAAAAGTAATGGATAGATAACACCTGTTAGGAGCCTTTCGGCTCTGATACCAGATGATGTAGCCCCGGAGCAGAAGCTTGAGTGATGGGTTGATGGAGATCGAACCACGGGCTTAAGAGCTCTCTTGGTTTGATCGAATTGGATGGATGGTGAGTAGAGATGGGATTGTTCCTGCTGGCTTAAAAGCTCTCTCAGAAATAATCAGTGGATGGAATGGATTGAGGTCGCCACAAGATCCTATGAGTCTGAATCTTGATAAGACAAAAGCCTTCTCTTTGTTTGAATCACACAAAACAAGAGAAAACAAGGTTGCGGTTTCTTTGCTTGAAGAAAACACTCGGTGTACTTTATTGATCTAGGGTAAATGATACACGGCTGTGAGAGGGGACTTTATAAACAGTCCAAACAGCTATGCCCTTCTAGGGGACTTGAAGCAAATAAAACATAAAAGGAAAGTACTGACTCAATTCGGACCTAATGAAATAAAGACTACAACGGCTACTTTTATGATTGAAACTACTAAGGGAAACAAAGATTTGATCCTGCAAAACAAAGAGACAACGGTCATATAATGTGTATAAATGAAACTCATACCTTAGCTTATGTTTGGTATGTCCTTGGCCGTTGATCAGAAGCATTCTTCAATCGTAGCATTCTGGCCTCGGAAGCTTGAGCTAGTGTCGATGCTACTTCCTGAGCTAGTGTCGATGCTACTTCCTGAGCTAGTCGTGATTCTATAGATTGTCAGTCCTTTTTGAGCTGAGCTGAATAGTGTTGAGCTATCCATCCTGATGAAGACTTGTTCCTGCTCTTGGTCAGTAGCTTGACTCAGTAGACTTTGCACAGCTTCATTGACTTGGTTCCTCAAAGCCTTTGTTGCTGACCTTGTCAATGGACCTTTCCTTATGATGGGCATTGGATCTTTGGCTTCTGGTTCTATGGCCTCATCATGACCCCTATATCTATAATGTACCTCCGCCTCTGTGCACATACCTCAATCATAAACTCTGATGATATACTCCACATTCAGGGTTCCATCCATCTGTTCTACATTCTCCATTTGATCATCTCAAAGAATTGTAGATGAAGAAACAGAACGTGCACGTGAACTCTAGTTTTAAGGTCTATAAAACCGATGGAATATCACAGTGTCTAAAAAACTGATATTATAAAGAATAACGGTTTCAACAATTCAACATGAATCACAATTTACAAAATATATATCTTTATGTATTTAAAAAAAAACATATTAGTTATTTGGGTTGTAGTTTCTTTATAAATTAAAAAATCATCAAAATACTTTTTTGTCAACCGTCAAAATTATATAAAAAATAGTAGTAAACGAGTCTGTGAATGTGGGGATAATTACATCAAAAATTATACTAATTGATGGCCCTTCATATGAATTCATGGAAATCCTTTACTCATAAATGTGGGGATATATTTTTCTTTTTTGTTACACTGGAGCTTCACAACAAGAGAGAGGACAAATACAAGACAAACCCAGAACTGATGAATAAGTTGATTTGTTAGAGTAGGGCACAGGCAGAGATTACCTACTATCCAATCCGGGCCCTTAAAAGTCCTATACTTATAGTACTGTCTCCGATCCAGGAACAAATACCAGGATACGCAATCCGCTAACCCGTCACCTTTACCGGCATAACTACATTTAGCTGATCTCCGAACATTAAATTTATGAGAATTCATATATATCCAAAATATAAGCTATCATTCACAGAAAAGGGAAGATTCATGTAACACATAAACACATAAGTAAGAAAGTTTGATACAACAAATATGATAGATTGAAACACTTAAAAACAACACTTGGTTTTTTAAAACTAGAGAAATTCACATAAATATATAAGGTGATCTATATATAGTTTTAAAGTTGGTTTCTAAAACTAAATCAAATCAAAACGAAACGAAACTACTACCATAATCAACGAGGATATATATCACTGACCGACGCATCACCAACAGGCCCTATAACACACTTGGTCATCGTAGATTGATCCGAATCAGGCTTATCTTTCTTAGGTCTAGTCTGAATAACAAACCATGGTTGTTGAGGCACTGGTAAAATCACATTGTTACTAGTGAGCATCACCAAAATGGTTGGAAAGGTCGGACGCTCTACAGGATCTTCTTGAACACATAAAAGACCGATATGGATGCATCGAACCACTTCACTCTTCTGGCAATTATCTACTATAATTGGATCCACAAGGTCTAACTCTGTTTTGTTTGTCCAAAGTCTCCAAGCCTATAATATCAATCAACCAATTAATTCTTGCAATCGTTACTTATTGTAAGAGAGAGTATATAAAATATAAACATTAAACAAAAAAAATATATAGAAAATTTGATTGCCTCAACTTACATATGTGACCAAGTTATTTGCACCATCTCTCTCGTAGAAGCTGCTATTCTTCCTACCAGTTATAATCTCAAGAACTAACACTCCGAAGCTATAGACATCGGATTTCATTGAGAATTGGCCATGCATAGCATATTCTGGAGACATGTAACCGCTGGAATCCACACCAATACTTCAGTATATTGACAAATTCATGTTCAATAAACTTCAACTTATATGAGAAGTAAAGTGGATGACTTACTAGGTACCGACAATTCTGTTTGTGTTCTCCTGAGTTTGGTCCATTCCAAAGATCCTTGCCATACCAAAATCAGCAATTTTTGGATTCATATCCGCATCCAGGAGAATGTTACTTGCTTTGAGGTCGCGATGTATGATTGTGAGCCGTGAATCTTGATGAAGATATAGCATCCCCCGAGCAATCCCTCCGATAATCTTGTATCGATGTGTCCAGAATAGTTGACCCTTCTTTGTAGGGTCTATGTGCGTACATTCATGGATTCAAGTTAAATTTTAACATTTGCAACCTCGAATTTTTAAAAAGGCTAAAGAGTCATTGAAAAATGCAACTGACCAAAGAGGAAGTAATCAAGGCTTTTGTTGGGCACATACTCGTAGACCAATATCCTTTCTTCTCGTTCTAGAGAAAAACCCATAAGCCTAACCAAATTTCTATGCTGAAGCTTTGCAACAACAACAACCTCGTTCTTGAACTCTGTTTCACCTTGTCCTGATGATTTGGACAGTCTCTTCACCGCAACTTCAGTCCCATTCGAAAATGTACCCTATCCATTTATATCAGCATCATCCCAAGTTATTTAAATGTGTTAGCACAAAATTTCAGAGGAAGATACACAGCCTCAGACGCAGTGGGATGTTATAATGGACTAAAAGATAACAGGTTTAAACGGGTCGGTTTCGTAAAACGAACTCGTTTAGGTCCGTTTATCAAATATTATTTAACGGATCGAAACGGAATTTCAAACTTTTAAATAGATAAGCCATTTGAGTTTTTTCAAATATTTTTTCTTAAAAAAAATTGTCCAGAATTTTATGAATTTTTTTATTATATTAAGAGAAACCTTTGTGGTAGAATCCAAATTTGCAAAGATTTTCTTCAAAAATTACTAATGAACATCTGACAAATCCAATGTTAAAAGTTACTTATGAGAACGAATATAAGTAAAGATAAATATTTGCAAATTATTTATGAGAACGAATATAAGCAAAGATAAACCTTAATCCTACGTTAAATTTTATTTTTAAGAACCTTTTTTCATCTTTGCAAAAATGTTGTTTTGGATCTTAGAGAAAATGTATGATTTTCTCTGGTAAAAATTAATTAAAATATAAAATGAAACATAATTTAGGTGTCAATTTATTGACAATCTAACTAGTAATTATGTGAAAATTTGTCAAACCATGTATACTTAAATGGAGAGAGTGATAGCTAAAAGTAATAAATTTAACAAAGTAAATGTAACATAAATTCAGTAAACATTGTTTAAGGGTTTTATTAGAATTGCACGAAAAAGAAAAATAGCTTACAAACCGAGAGGTAAGAATATTTTGGAAGCATAAACCCAAAACTTAAGAAGAAACATAGAAATTATAAGGCAAGAAAGAAAATAGATAGTACTCAGACTCTTTCGCCTCGACTACAATAACAAGTAAGTAAACATCTTTTAGTATAAGAATCTGTGTTTTAAGTTTAATGTATATTCTATTTCTTTTTCTATAAAGATTTCAATTGTTATGTTCTAGCATTTGTTTTATGAGTTTTTGTATTGAAGAAGAATTTGTGTTTCTCTATAGAGATTCAAATTATTATGGTCTTCGTGTTAAAGAAGATATGTGTTGTTTGTATTGAAATCACGATCTTCTTTGTATTTTTTTCAGTATTTTATGTATTTAAGTTAAAATATAAAAGTTATTTTTTGGAATTTTAATACTTTCTCTCAATTATAAACTGACCTAAACGAATTTAAACGAACATATGTTAATTTTGGTGGATCTAAACAAGTGGCCTAAACGAAACTAAAATATAAACATATCTAAGCTGGATAATTCTAAACGGGATAATTCTAAACGGGTTAGGTCTAAATGAGACATGACTAAACGGGTCTAAGTCCGCCCATTTTAACATTTCTAGGAGTAGTTAAGGATGTATATTAATAATAGTACCTTGTAAACCTGGCCAAATCCACCTCGACCAATTTTATTATTCTCCGAATAATCATTTGTTGCAGCTTGAATTGTTCTATAGTCAAGTTGTAGCGAGTCTATTGTTGTTAAATCATCTCCTGTTGCACAATAAAAGTCGTAGTAATCAGAAGAGAAAAAAAAGAGAATGATCAATGACAGTAGTCAAACCCAATAAATTAAGATTGTTAGTCATTCGAATCTTTACCATGAAAGGCTGGTACATTATCAGAAGTCTTCTTTGTCCTCTTTGCAAGGAAATAGTAACCAGCTATAAAAAGCAGAAAAGCCACTACAATAGCCAGAACGATGGCTACTATCAACACATTTGAATTCCCACCTTTCCCTGCGTTTAGAAGATCATTTGCTTAATCGTATTGCTAAATTCAAGAAATCAGGGCAAAAGAAACAGAGTAAGAAGAAAGAGTTAACTAGGTCGTGGAGTAGGTGACACCGGAGGAGTAGATGCTGCTAGGGGCGGTGGAGGCAGCGAAGGCAGCAGTGGTGTATTAACGTCGGTTTCGTTGTAGAACGTGGTAAGTTCGTACCTTGAATTACAGCTAGGAAAAAGAAGTCTTGCTCCAATCCATTTAAAAGGCAATCTGCTGATGGATTGTTCCAGACAGTAAAAACAGTCTTCTCTCGTCAGATCAGGAGTGCACTGAACCAGGACGTAAAAATCTTGGAATGCCTTCCACTTGGCCTTTCTCGTACCAAATTTTCGGGAGTTGTTCGCGGCTTCCAAGGCGACTTCGATCATCGTTAACAACGCCAGTTTTTGGAACGGGTCTGCTTCGCTAGATTTAAAACTGTACTGGTTATACATCAAAAACTCTCCAGTGAGTGTGACGTTCGAGAAAATATTCCGGTCAGAGTATCTTAGCATACACTCATCGTAATATATAGTGGCTTCTCTCTGATTCGGACACTTAATTAAGATATCTTTAACTGAAAAGGAGACGCAGTTACGACAAACTTCAGGCGAGATGTCTCCCCGGCAGAGGAAAAGTCCTGTGACCCTATCCAGGGATTGTCCAGCCGTAGCGTTTTGAAATCCGGTGGAGTATGAGGCGTTGCTGGAAGAGAGAGAGGACTGAAGTGTTTTGAGATTGGTGAAGTAAGTGCTGTTCGCTGAATACCTTGTCGTGTTTCGACAAAGATGGTGTATGAAGGTGGGGGGGTTTTCAGCAGAAGCTCCGAAGCTAGTGAGGAAGGAGAAAAGGAAAAGGGAGATGAAAGAGGCACGAGAAGACATGGTTCTATTTCCCCGAGTAGGGGGTTCAGACAATGGAGGTCCCATTTATAAAATGAACCTTCTCTTGGTTTGTGACAACCATAAGTCAATCTAAGTAGGCCATTTTCCATAAATTGAACAAGAAAAATAAAAGTTTACAAAGTGAGAAAAGGCCATGCTGTATTATTAATTTGATCAAATTTACCTGTTGGGCCAATAATCAAAAAAAAATCATTTACTAAGCAAAAACAAGAAAAAAGAATTGTTCCTTACGATGAAAATCTCTTTCTTTTCTTTTTTTGTAGTCTTTTTTTTCCTCAAAAAGATAAACTAAAAAAATCTATTTTTCACTAATCCAGATTAGTGGCTACGATCCAACGTGGACTGAATATGACGACGGTTTTAGACGGGCACTCCGTGCTAGTCTATTTGACATCAAATTTTTTTGTGCGCGATACATGGATGAGTTCAAAAGTTGTAAAGTAATCATTTCTTGCTTGGAAATGATTACTTTCATGGATGAGAAAGCTGATCATTATTCTGGTTCCAACACTATCTTCATCAATTCTGAACACTCTGTTGCAAATGTGATGTGTTAATGTTTATGATACCTCATGCATTGCATAGCCCATACCAAAGCTTCAAATTATGCATGTAGTGGGGATAAACTTGATATGATATTCATTGCCCCCATCAAAACATTTGCATCTCTCTCATAACCACTATACCATTCTTGTCCTGGAAACTGATCACCCTTTTTCCAAGATCCATCCACAAAACACCAATGACCATTGAGTATCAAATCAATTTCAGAATTTCCTCCACCTACTGTTCCGTATTGAATTATTGATTCTTTTACCTCATTTAACTGCACATCTCCCCATGTAACAAATTCTGTTTCTGCCAATTTTAAGGTTTCCTAAGGGTTCCTGTCAATATGACTATAAACCATATCATTCTTACTCTTCCAAATATACCATATCAACCAAGGATAGATATACATTTCCTTATCCGAGGGTAATCTCCAAAACAGATAATCCATATTCATATAGATAGATGCCGTGGGGAAAAAACTCTGGGTTTGTCGGTATTGGGGACAGTGCCCAAGTTTGAATTGCTGGTGGACATTCAAATAGGACATGATTTATTGATTCTTCGTCTGCTCCACACCGAACACATCGAGTGTCATATTTTATCCCTCTTCCCCTCAAGTTTTTTGCCAATAGTAAATACCTAATAATGCTTGCCATCCTTTTTCAAAAAAAAGTAATGCTTACCATATAAAATAATTTATCTTACGTACACATTTTACTTTTCACGAAAAAACTTGAAGTTTTTTTGTACTTGGCTCGTTGTGAGTTTTGGCAGAAAATTAAATTGATAGAATAGTCATATATATGTATTTATCCCATGTCATAAATTTTTTGTTTTGGATATAAAATACAAATATAGCAAATTAAAGAGTAACTTTGTAAATAAAAAAGTTATACGCTACAAATAAATTGCTCCCAAAAATGGGTTAACTGATAGAGTGCTCTATTTTATAAAAAAAAAGAGATATATTGTAGAATGGTATTGGAGATGAGTTTAGAGGCAATATAGAATCTATTGGAGGTGCTCTCAAACTCATTTTCTTAAATATCAGTTATCACAAATTTATAAAATTTATGCAGCTAAAACCTAAAGTTTGTTAAAAATTCTCAGATGAGAAAAAAACGATTGTTTCCATTATAATGTAAACATATAGACTAGTATCAAATAAATATTTTCAGTTAATCAATTTTTTTTTTAAATAAAATTTTGTCTAAAGTATTTTTGAAATTTAATTTTTGATAGTTTTCAAGATCATACATATGTTGTTTTCAAGAATGTATCCTATGAACACATCTGTGTCAATTAAATTTCCATTGCAAGTTCTCCTTGAGCCGTGCAATTTCTATTAGGTGAATTTCTGTAACATTAGCACGGTCGCACCCATAAAACACGTTATTCAATCTCCTACGCAGAGATATATGCCACACTTCACATTTGGAACCGACAAATAGAATATACAAAAAAAAAAAAAAAAGATTCGCGCTGAGGAAAAGCCAAAAACATTCAGACCAAGTATACCACAAAGAACGCAAAGGAAAATGGTAACGAAATGAAAATTTCGTCAACTGAAGACGAAGACGAAATAAAGACAGAACAGAAAGACTTATCAGCTGCTTCACACTTCCTATCTCTTTGGTATTATTTGTAATAAAGTCTTCTTTCTAGGTTGACTGAAAAGACCCATATATAGATGACAAGTATAAAGCAATTTCGATGAAACCAATTTTGACGTAGAGTAATCTGCACGGTATCAGAGCGGCGACAGCAGTAGTCAATGGAGCCTACATGGACAAATTAAAACTGATTTGGAACGAGTAGTATAAGATATCATAACTCAAAAAAAAAAAAGATACCATAACTCAAATAATAATAATAATGTTTGTTATTTGCATTAAAATAAATATTTTAAGGTTTTCAATTTTATTCCGGTACCGACACTAACCAACAATCCCAAAATTAGATTAATTAAGAATTGAACCGGATCTACCAAAAAGAGAAAATCCTAGACAACTGATAAAACTGAAAGTTCAGAAACAATTCGCTCGATATCACTACAGCCTGGAGAATCGCACTATGCCGACACCCAAGGCTCATTGAGGCAATAGCAACACTACCGGGGAGAATATAAGATATCTCCCCAACAAGCTAAAAGTAGAACGTAAAATACAATCGGGTAAATTCTCCTCATTAAAGACTTGGAATTCACTTAATCCTTCAAATACTACTGTTGCTTGGCATGGTTCGGTTTGGTTTCAGGGAAGAATACCGAAGCACGCCTTTCACTTCTGGGTGACGGTTAGAGACAGGCTCCCTACAAGAGACAAGTTTCGGAGGTGGAATGCAGCCGTCCCGGAGGAATGCTTGCTTTGCGCTTCAAATGCAGAATCACAGGCTCACTTGTTCTTCAATTGTCCATATTCCCTGCGAGTATGGACTTCTCTGTTTAACCCTCGCCATTTGTCTCCTCCTTCAACGTTCGAAGGTGCTATGGATTGGGTAAATGGTTTAAGCAGCAGTTCGAAGACCAGGACCATTTCTCGACTTCTTCTTCACGCAGCTACATATTTCATATGGAAGGAACGTAATGCGAGATTGCACTCAATTGATCCAAAACCAGAACCTGTTTTGGTCAAGGAAATTCAACTTCTGATCAGGGCAAAGCTTATTGGGTTGGATCGTGATCCAAAAGTCAGGACATCATCAAATACGACTGCTAACTCTACCTCAAGTCAAACCTTCTTACACTACTGGTTCGCTCTATTTCAGAGGAGTTGATACTTCTTCGTTTATCTCTGTGGCTTCACGTTTGTTTTCCCTGGGCCATTTTGTCTAACTAATTGGGCCAGCCTTTTATTTTTTTTAGGCTTTTCTGTCAGCCTCTTAAAAAAAAAAAAAAAAAAAAAAAAAAAAAAAAAAAATACAAGATCTAGGACCGCATAAATGAAGCATGCACGAGTCATTGCAAGGAAGTAAAAGATGGAAGAGGGAGAAGAAGACGTCTGAAGCAAACACTGCCAGAAACACACCAAGTCGCTGCATGTCCCCTAGCATAACTCACATAATTATTCAAATAAGAAATGACACAATCAGCTATTGACATCTCAATTCATATTTTAGCCGCATGTAAACCTATTTATTATATTAAAACATGAAGGTTTTAAAAAATAAACATTCTCTTGACGTGTTATTTATAAATTTTACCATTAGCAATATATATTATTTAATTAATTCATTAAAAGTAATAATTTAAAACTAAATTGTAATTAATTTAATCATAATATCTTTCAATATATTTTTCTATTCTGAATATAAATGCATATTTCCTTTTTAATATAACAAAATCTAATAAAAATATTTCTAATTCGTTTTATTTTTTAATAATTAAATAATTTTGTAATTATATTATATATTTATATAAATTAAATATTGATAATATAATTAAATGAATTCATACAACAAGTATGTTCATAAATTATAAAATAAATATAAAGTTTTAGGAATCTCTTTTAAAAATAAAAAATATATAATCCATTAATTTTATCAAATATACTCATAAAATAAAAAATAATATTTTAACAAATTTCATATTTTTAAAAAAGTGAATATTTTAAAAATTCAAAATATACTTTAATTATTTGAAAAAAAACTGAAAATATATAAAATAAAATAATAATTTAAATATATTTCTCCATTTATTTGTTAAAATTCCAAAAAAAACAAAAATCCATAGATTATATAATGTTAAAACTAATTTGCATTTTTGATGATTTAGAGATAAATTAAAAAACAATGTGGTTATGACGAGATACAAATATAGGTTTTTGTAATTTATCTTATATATGTATTTCGTCATAACCATTTTCCCCGTAATTTATTTTATAATCATAAAAAGTGCAAAATAATTAAAATTTTTAAATTTTTAAAAATTGTTTGAATTATTTGAAATATTTAAATCACTTTTGAGGATTTTAAATTTTTTGAAATTTATTGGATTTTTATTTCAAAACTTTTTAAATTTTATTGATTTTTTGAATTTTATTAAAAAAAAATTCATCTGAACGAAGTGTCGTTTTGAAATTTATCTGAACGAATATATTATAAAACCTGCAGAGAAGATTACAAAGACGACGGTTTACAACTAAGGAAGACAAGAAAAAATACGATATCAGCAGACCGCAGAAATGTCTCCGAAGACGGACGCCCGAAAAACGGAGATAATATAAAACACTAAAACACAACACTTCTAAGAAATACATATCCTTTAATAATTGAAGTTTAGATAAGAAGTCTCTCTGACAAAAATAAAATAAAAATAAGAAGTCATGATCTGCATCACACCTTCAAAAGAAAACTCTCGGAAAAAGCTTCTTTAGAGATTAGATAAACAAGAAAGATCAAAATACCATTAACCATATTTCAGGGTTTAATACTTCTTTAATCTTCAAGAAAAACTCTCTCTCTAACGCTTTTTTGGAGGTAGCTGCCATATTGGTTCTTCGATGACAGCCGTCATTTCATCAAGAGTGCGACCGTTCTGATCCGCAAAAAAATAAACAATAATAATAATTATAACATTTAAAATCACTGAATATTAGTTATAAATGTACGATTTTATGTGCTAGTTAAACATCAATCTTTAGGTTCTACAGATTCGAGGTTCCACCATCATATCAAGAAAGTTTGTGAATATGAGACATTACCATTAGCTCATAGCGCTCCATCCTTATCAATTGTTCAGGTTTTAATTCGCCAATGAGAAGTCGTTCAGCTAGCATTCGAGAGTTCTGCAGACAAACATAAACTACTTTAAAATGATATTTGGACCAAACTGATAACATTTCTACAGAGTTCTTGCAAGATAAACAAGAATTTTAGTGTAGATTCTATACTTGGATCGTGAATTTCAATAATCAAACATGTTTGGCTAATCCGTAGCTATTTGACAGTTTTTCTTGTAGTGATATCAATGTAGCATGTCAGACCATCATTTCTTTTCTATATAGTATATCAATGTCTTTTCTATGTCCAGGACCAACAAGAATGATATATTATCAATAAGGCTTCTATGCTGCTCAGGCACACAAATACAAAAAAAAAAAAGTGAATGAGAAGAAGGAATTGAACTAACCTTGAAATTTTCCACTAGCATCTCCAACTTGTGATTATACTTTGGTATATCTTTTGAAAAAGACTCATAAGAAACCTTTTCAAGAGAACACACCACAGGTAAAGCATCATTTGGCCAGAAAGTATCATAATCACTAGCTTTCTTCTTCTTTTCAGTTAAACGACACTTGTGTTTCACTGCTTCTAGAAGCTCCTCCAACCTCTTGTCGCGGTCTGAATCACCAGTTAACATCTTAAACTTCTCCAATACTAACTTATAATCAGATGCATTTGCGGCATTACGGCTTCTAGGACGACTCTTTCTCTCAACTTTCAAGATATGCCTTTTCTGAACCAATTGTTTACGCTTCGACTTCAAAGTCTTTTGCTCCTTCTCAATGTCAAGAAGATCACCAATTCGCGAAATCGTCTTTGCCACAAGAATATCAATCTCGCTTCTTTGCTGCTTATTGAAGTCATTATGAGTGAACTTGCACAACTTCTTCTTAATGATATTATAAACCTTTTGCACTATAAAGCCTGCAGGGTGCTCTCTTTGGTATGGGATTTGCTTATTCTCGGGCACGAAATGAACAATGCAACTGTCTTTTACTGATTCAGCCCACACTTCATCGCGATGGAAGCTGTAGAAGAGATCCCTTGGATCTTTGGATTCCCAGTTTCCAACATGTTTTTTCTCTACATCTTCTGGACGATAAAACCACTGCACTTCAAGTTTCACATATCTTTCTTTGCCTTGAACATAAATATCCTGTACGAAATATAGTTTGATTATGATAAGGTAAACACTGAAAATATATCAATTCTTTTTACTTCTTTGTTTTTAACCTTTATAATCGCAACATAGGGCTTTCGGTTTGCGACTTCTGGAACCAATAGCACAGAATCCTCCTATGTCAAAAAAAAACAATTATAATGTAATTAGTAATACAATGGAAACTACATAGATAATGAAAAATAATATATTTATGTTTCTTAATATCCTTTTGCAATTTCTCAAAATATGAATGTAGTGTTCATACCTCTTCCATGGCTCAAGCTATATAACTACCGTTTGAGATTGTTTTATATTTGGTGTAGAACTGATATTAGTAAACATCTATTTTTTCGATATCTCAAATGTGAATCAATAATTCCTTTTTCTAAGTATGATGTCAAATTCTTCCTAGTATTTTTCTAAGCAGCTTTTAGTACTAAAATAATTGTTGTGATCCGTTCAAAACCTTTAAACCAATAAAACTTAAAAGCAAAATAAAACTCACCAGTCCATATTTTTTGCCATGAAACTCGAATTCTCCATAATGGCACTTTTTATTTGCTCCATCACCAGTAAACTTAATCAACTTTCCACTAGGTTTTGCACAATCCTCAGGTTTCCACTCGAACTCTTTCTTTTTCTTCACCAAAGTTTCCTGATCATCAGTACTCTCCTTCTTCCTCTTTCTTTGTTTTTCCAATGTTTCTTCAGTGCTCGACTTCACAACCTTCGATCTCGTCATTGGAACATTTTCTTCATATTTGCCAGTCGACACCTGATTCAATAGTTCGTTCAACATCCCGTTGGTGAACAGCTTTCTTATGCGGGTCATTGTGAAGTTTGAGCTTTTGTTGGGAACTTGAGTTAAGAAATTCGATTTTTAGCCTACAATTGTAAAACTAGAATCATTAGGACAAAACAGATGATGCTGGCATTAACCAGCTGACAATACAATATAAAACCCATCAATTAACTTAACAATTAAATTATGTTTCAAAAAAAAAAACTTAACAATTAAACAGAATATCCGAGTAGTACGATATATAATTCGACAAATATAATATTTTTAATATAGACGGATATATATAAACTTCGATACAGCTTAATAATATATATATCATTAAGAAGAAGCTGTGGAAGAGAATAAGATCTATCTAAGGCCTAATTTATTTAGTTTACTTCGTATAGTCATTGTTCATTATTGATAGCTGAAAGATAAACCACGGATAACACTACAATTTGCATTAGAAAAGATAATTCGTTAAGTTCTCTTTTGTTTTTTCTTCAAATAACCATTTTATTACCGTATCAAAAAAAATTGAAAAAATGGTTTTCTAAGAAATATGAAAACTTGTTTTAAGTGCTTTTCATGAATTATTAAGAGAGACTAGAAACCTTGTAAATAAAAAACTAATAATATTTGTAGATCTTATAAATCTCAAAAATGAATTTAAATCACCAGAAGAGTTGCGATTACATCTCAAAATGCAACTTTAGCGATGTAATGCACCGAAAAAATCGCCAATCTAAGAATCTAGGAATGAAATTAAAAGAAATTAAAAGCGGCGGAGAGGGTGTAGGTTGCCATTAAATCACGAAATGTGATTTTAGCGATGGAATACACCAAAGAGTTTGCCAGCGATGTAATGCATCCAAGAATTCGCCAATCTAAGAATCTAAAAATGAAATTAAAGAAATTAAAAGCGGGTGGGGGGGGGGGGGTAAGATTGCGATTAAATCACTAAATGTGATTTTAGCGATGGAATAAACCAAAGAATTCGCCAATCTAGAAATCTAAGAATGAAATTAAAAGAGATTAATAAGGAGGGAGGGGGTAAAGTTGCGATTACATCACTAAATGCGACTTGAACGATGGAATGCATCGAAGAGTTCGCCAATCTAGGAATCTATGAATGAAATTAAAGAGATTATAAGGGTTGAGGGGGTAAGGTGCGATTACAACACTAATGTGATTAGCGATGGAATGCGCTGAAGAGGTTGAGGTCGCCAATCTAGAAATCTGGGAATGAAATTAAAAGAGATTAATAGGGAGGGACGGTAAGGTTGCGATTACATCAATGCGACTTTAGCGAAGGAATGCACCGAAGAGTTCGCCAATCTAGGAATAAAATTAAAAGAGATTTCGGTGAAATTAAAGGAGATTTCAGTGTAATTTAAAGATAAATGAAAGATATTATGGAGGTTTCCATGGATATCCGCCGATTGAAGTTTGTTCTTGATTGTCCGGATGACTTATGTGAATCCGATTCAACTCGGATACATCTAAACCCTTTATATGTACTTGCTTGTTTATTCTGTTTACCCATTCAAAACATTAATTTTGTATCACATTAGATATATCAGTAATTCATGCAATCTAAAATCTGAATCACCTAGATAGCTCCAACAACAACAACAAAAATTAACAGTACCCAAAAGAAAGAAAAATCTGAAATTTTACCAGCATAATACAAGACTATGTAATGAAAAATTCATATTGGTTATATATGTGTACCTGATGCTATCCACCAGACTAATGTTTGCGTGTGTTTCGGAAATGCCCAAACACATGCACAACTCGAAAGCCAAAGAAAATGTTTTCTTCAATTTTCTTAGGCGTCTCTTTCTTTCAGAATAGTTTTGATAATTGTCGTGTCTCTACATTATTATATACTAGATTTTATCTACAAATGAATACTGCGACTGCATAGTCAAATTAATCAATACCATAAATGTCTTTAAAATAACACTTAAGAGGAAACAAAAAGGTAAAAGAAGGAAACAGTTAGCAAAAAAACAAACAAAAAGAGGTAAGGAAAATAAATATTTATATATGTGAAATTTGATATATTTACTGGCTACAGTAAGATTTAGCAAATACAATAAATAAATATCTATATTAACTTTCAAGTATTTATTTGATAGCAATAAAAGAAAACCAATTATATATTGGCATCCAATATCCACTATATTTCATTTTATTAACAAAATGTAATTATAGGTAGTCATCCATTTCAACATTAATATTTTCCAAAAACCCTTTTTCTCTCTGCTACTCCCCCTCCCCCCCACCGCCTAAAAAGTTACAGACCTATTTCGTCGTCTGAGGCGAGCCGTCGCCACCGTCCGGCATCACCGCCGGCGCGTCTCGATGGTTCGCCTCCTCCTCTTTAGTTTGTACTGTCTTTAATTATGTTTCTTCGGCTTTGCGGCAGTTTCTTCGCTCTCTTCCAAGATCCAGTCGGTGGAGGTCCGGGTTTTGTTCCGAAGGACGTGGTTCTCTCCTCTCGCGGCGCACGGTGGCTAACGATGGTTCGTTATCCTGGTGGCAGATGTAGTTTGGTTGTTATGGAGGTGACCTCTGCTCTGTTCGTAGTCGCTCCCCTGTTGCTGTCTCTGTGGGACATGGTTGCCGATGGTTATGGTGGTGTTCGCTGAAGGTTTTGTTGTTCGCGACTCTTCTCGGGCAAGCTGGCCTTTCCGATTGCTTCTGGTTAGTGAATGGACTTTCTAGATTTGGGGTAGATTTAGGTTTATGCTAGGTTTAATTGCAGTTTATTTTGGGTTTGCTTTGGTTTAGGGTCCGAATCTATATAATCTGGCTGTGGACAATGGTTGCGAGTCTTGAGATGCGACGGTCTTATCTTGGAACTAGGTTTTGCGGGTGTATTTGCTTGGTTTCGGCCAAGTTAGGTTCGATTATCTTTTATCTCGAGTTTCTTCAAAAAAGTCTAATCCTTCCACCGTCTTTTAGATTAGTTGAATAAGTAGGTTTTTCCTTAGGTTTGTCAGTCATTACTTGTAAGTCTTACCTCTTTGGGGTTGCATAGTTTGATCTAGACTTTCTAGGCGAAATTTAGGTGGTTAGGTGGTAGATTCTCGTGTGTGGTTTTGCTTGTTTTATCGATGTTCTGCGTCTGCTGCTCGGTTCCGCATTTCCCTTTGTCTCCGAGATTATCCGGAATCTCAGGTTCTTAGTTAGCTCTGTTTCCTTTGCTTCGATTGTAATAGTTCGTTTGGACTGGTTTCTTTTGTTTAGTCTTTGCTTTTTATTTTTTGGTCTTTGATTTCCCTCTTTTGGACTTTGACTCCGGGGACATCTTGTCGTCCTCCGGCTTTGTTTGTCGGAAAAGCTTGTCTTTTGTCGATCTTGTAGTTTCGATAATGGTTAATGAAATCCTAAGTTGGCAAAAAAAAAAAAAGGTAGTCATCCATTTGTCAGTCATGTTTATCTGGCTGTAATAATTATGCAATATGTTGACCAATAAAAAATGTCCAAAATTAGGTTGACCAATAAAAAAAAATGTCCAAAACCAAACACATTTCCTTTTAATTTAATAATAAATCGATAGAAATACATGACTGTGTTTATTTATTTTTGGTTCGATTTTAACTTATTGATAATAATAATAATAATATAAGAAGATGTTTCAAAGGGTTTCTTTTCTTTATCAAGATGTATTATATTCCTTTGCACTTATATATATGCTTTAAATAAATTAAATATTTTGAAAGACCATGTTTTATTGATGTATGTTTTCATTATTAATCGTAACATTCCTAGAAATTTTGTCAAAGAAATTTGCACTTCTTATCATTGTTTTTTTTTTTGTTTCATTGCTACCTTTTAACAATGTTAATAATTACCTTGAATAATATTTATTTTACCATAATTATTTGTTATGTAATATATTTATTTATAGCCATTTTTAAAGTTCTAAAAAATTCTTTGGAATATAGCATATTTTCTTACTTAACAATCCTACAAAATATGCATAAGTTGGATTATGTCATGGCCTCGTGGGTACGGTCTGTCTCATTATCAGTCTTCATCAATGAAAGTCTCTATGGGAATTATGGGAATTTTTCACTGTCCAAAGGAATTTGACAGGGTGATTCACTGTCCCTATCTATAAATTTTGTGTGCGGATGTCCTCAGTTCTATGATGTCTCACGCTGAAAGAACCAATGCAATCCAGGCTTGAAGATTAAGTGTTGGGGATCTTCCAGTGTCTCATTTGTTGGTTGCTGACGCTCATTATTCTTCGTCAAAGCATATTTACAGACACAGTAAGAATTTGGCAAAGATATTAATCTTTATGAACAAGTTTCAGGGCAGCTTATCAACTGCGATAAGTCCTCTATAATGTTTGGTACAAACACACAGGTGACCATATCCAACGGAAATTACGAATACAGAACATAGGTGGGGGTGGAAAATATATGGGGCTCCTAGAACAGTTTAGCAAAAGAAAAAAGGAGATGTTTCAGTACGTTAAACAAAATGTTCAACAAAAAAAACATGGTGGCAAACGAAACTTCTTTCTCCTGGTGGGAAAAAAGTTTTAATTAAATCGGTAGGTTTTGCTATGCCAGTCTATTCGATGAACCGCTTTCAACTTCCTATGGAGCTGTGTTCGGATGTTAATAAGCTATTGTAAAATTTCTAGTGGGGTACAAATAGTGGCAAAAAGAAGACGACATGAGTCTCATGAAAGAAGATGTCTCATTCAAAATAGCAAGGAGGTTTTACGGTTTCGAGATCTACACTATTTCAACCAAGCTTTACTTGCAGGTCAGGTCTTGAAAATAATACAACACCCTCATTGTCTTCTCTTTAAAATTTAAAAAGAGAGATTTTCGCAACGGAAATATTCATGAAGCTGGAAAAGAGAGACAAGCTTTGTATAGATGACAATCTCTTCTTTTCAGACATTAAAATCAGCAACAAGTGGATCATGGACAATGGATCACCGAGAGCTCCGAAATTGTTACCTTATGCTAATCCTTTACTTTCGGTTAACATCCTTATTGACTACTCTTCATCTCAAAGCTGGAATGATGAAGAAATCAAGGATCTTATTGAAAAAGATGATCATCATCTAATCTGGTAGCAATTCCTCGCTCCTAATGAAGCACAAGATAAGACTATATGGTCTTTCACTTATAAAGGTAATGTCCACTTAGGCTTTTTTGGGATACATCATCATAGGTTCATGGTGTGCTACCTGTTTTGTATCTATATATGGAGGCATCTGTTTTGCTTCACCGTTTCAATCTACTTTCCCTTTGTTTCTCATATTTGAGTTTTAACAATCTTTTTCCAATTAATTAGATAAAGTATTTACCAGCTAAGTAAGTGCCTAATTGTGACACTTTCTGTGGAGAGAGAAGTGTCTAATTATATATTAGATTGTTATAGTTGGGATCATATCTAAGTAAATTATGCTTAAATTGGGTTTAATGTCAAATCAAAAGGTTAGGGGTAGATATTGAAAACTGTTAATGTTATGGTATAAAGTATCAATACTATTAAAAAATTGGAGTTTGGCCATGGTACATAAATGTTGTTCCAGAAATTTGCCCTTGATATTATTAGGATTTGTAACCTTCATTAAGGGTAATTAGGGAATATAACATTATCTCTACAATCCATGTTTCCAAACAAGACAATTATTAAACATGTAGCCAAACAACCAAAATCTAATGGGTCCCACTTTCCTAATTAATTAAAATCAAAACAAATTAATTGATAAATATAATGAATAATTTATACATCAATTATTATATATAAATTAAGATTCTTTAATTTATGATTTAATTCAAAATATATTTATAATATATTTTAATATCATTTTATTTTGTTTCAAAATATATATATACATATCACGATTGATGTTTTTACGATTGTACTTTTTAGCAGGTTTTTCCATCAAACTGAAAAATATTTAATTAATTAAACGGGTTGAAAAATTAATTAGCCAATCTCGATTATAAATTTAAAAAAAAAAAATTCGCATATAGTAAATAATTTCAGCTGATATATTTTAAAATTAATAAAATATTAAAATGATTTCATACTTATATTATTCAAATATTTGAAATATATTTTAATATCTTTTTATTTTGTTTCAAATATATATATATATATATATATATATATATATATATATATATATACACACACATATTACGATTGATGTTTTTACAATTGTACTTTTAGCAGGTTTTTCCATCAAACTGAAAAATATTTAATTAATTAAACGGGTTGAAAAAATAATTAGCCAATCTTGATTATAAATTTTCTATAAAAAATCGCATATAGTAAATAATTTCAGCTGATATATTTTAAAATTAATAAAATAATAAAATAATTTCATACTTATATTATTCAAATATTTGAAGCGTCAAATTATGCTTTATGTTTGAATGAAGTTTTTAACGGATAGTTCCATCAAATTTGCAAATTATATATACGACTACAACATGTATTTTATAAAATAATATTTTAGATAAATAAAATAACAATTAAACATATACCATATAACTTTTACAATAGTTGTTTTCACATATATATATATATATTTTTTCCAAACTATGATCTTACGATACAACGCAGATTAAAATATATAATGCGAAATCGTTATTTTAATCTCTTAATCCTTACGATATATCTCCTCCAAATAACACATAATTCATTTAAAAAAAAACTAAATTGCTAACTCACTGTTTATAATGTTGGTTAAACAATTATAATCAAAATTAGATTACATAATTAAAAATCTAAACTACTATTAACAAAATGAATAAAAAGTAAAATTTGTAAAGAAAATTAAACCCGCACTTTCTAAGTGCGGGTCAAAATCTAGTAAATAAATTAAAAGTCAACACTCGAGTATATTCCGTATCAATTTAGAATTTCTGACTTCACATTTTGACGGCTCTCAATTTTTTTTGTTATATATATTTTAGATTTTTTCTATTATATAGTATTTTTTTTATTTTGGTTATGTCAAATGTTTTTTTTTTTTTTTTGCCAATATGGTTATGTCAAATGTTAATTATTAAACTATGTTTTCAGATAAGTTTTATGAAACAATGGTGACATATTTCGATAGGAATGGCAAGAAACTGTAGAGGGGGGTTCCGTCTACGGCGTGATGTGTGGAGAATAGAAGTCATGGCGGCCCGCCATATATTATATTTGACTCACGTGTCCCCCTATTTTTTTTGGTCAACAAGTGTCCACCTACTTTACCTCTGTATATATGTAATTTCTTATATCATATATTCATTTTTTAAATATTATAATTATAAAATAAATCGATCTAAACCGGAAATCGAACGGAGGTACAACGAATCATAACCAGAGCAAAATTAACAAACCTAAATAACCGGATAGAGTTTCCTAAACCGGCCAAAAACAACAAAATGAAAAAATATCGCCGCCACACTTTAAGGATATACCGATATCCAACGACATCACCGGCAGATGCGAACCATTGAGAATCGCGAAGCCTAACGAGCCAATCATGCACAGATATGAGATCCGACCCTGCCAACGATCCCGACTTGCCAACCCCAACTCCTCTCTCCGACTCCCGACGCCACGCCTTCCTCCAGAACCATACGGACTCATCTGGTGGTGTCGCTCCCAGCAAACTCCGATGGTGATTTCTTATGTCCGTCTGGACGCGCGTTGAAGTATCACTCCGATCGTCTCCAGCCATCCGCCTTCTCGTTTCAGAAGATTCCACGTGGATCTAAGCATGCAACGAGGCACTTTCCAGCCCAGATTCGCCGTAGTCGCAACGACGTGGCCACCGCCTCTGCGCCTTTTCCTTAGCTTGGACCGCTCCCCACCAATTCTTCGCCGACATATACGAGTCCAGATCTCCCATCAACTTTCCTCCCTGCTTAGACGTCAGTTACCGCACGTCCTCAAATGGCGACAAGGACGAGGCTTACGAGGATTCACCGCTTTTTGGATCTCCGACTCTGCGCCGCCGCTACGAAAAGCACCTCTCCTCACAATTCAAGAAGACTAAACGGCAGGATAACTCTGGATCTGGCTTGTTTTTCCGGATTCTATATGAAGCACGTATTGGCAGCCACCACTCAGAGACGGCGACACCAAAAAAAATAAGTTTGTTTTTTAGATTTTAAGAGAGAAGGGAGAGAAAAAGGTGAGAGAAACGATTGTCTTAACGTTTAAAAAACAACACATTTTTCTTATATCATATATTCATATTCATTCATGTCGGATAAAATATTATTCGTAGTAACACAATATTAAACATTTTTTGTGCAAATTTTAAATTAAACATATAACATAGAAATGCACATTTTTAAAGATTTTTTTTTAATTACGAATATGCTCACGCAAGCAGGTTGCCACTACTTGCTTTTTTCAATGGCAGCTATAATTGATGTTGTTGACAGGTCTTCCTCAACACGCTCCCGGACACGAGTTTCAAGACGCAACAGTAAGCCGTCGATCTGTTTGATCTCCTCTCCGACGGCCGGCGATTCGCGGTGCCGCCGCCGGGAGAGGCCCCTGCTTCTTCTATAAGTCTGTTTCTAGGTTTTTGTCTTCAGCCTTGCTTGCCTCCGTCTCCGTCTCTTCCTCTTTGGCCCCCCGGAACCGATGACAGAGCTCGTCCATGGCGGATCTTGTTACGAAGGTGGTTTGTGTGCGGTTTTTGGTGGTTCTGTGACGTCCTTGTGCTGAATTCGAAGGTCTTTTAGGTTTCGGGATGGTGTGGTTTACCGTCTTTCGTCCCGTCGCGTGCTGCTCGGTGGCTCCTTAGTTGTGGTGACGCTGCGGTTCCGTCCAAGGTTGTTGTTCTGTGTATGTTGCTTCGCAATTTTCAGATCTGAGCCGGTTTGTAGGATGAGTTTGGTTTCGGTTAGGAGGTTGGTTTATGAGCTTTTTAGTTCGGTTTTAGTGCTGGTTCTGGCTAACGAAGGCTGTACGTTTGATTTGGATTGATATCCTTAAGAGTTAAAGCTGCGTAAATGAAGAATTTCCTGCTAGCCCGTTGGTTAGTCCGGCGTTTCTATGGTCTTCGTTTTGCTGTGGTTTCTTGGTTACAATGGCTTCGGGTGGTGATGTTGTTGTGCATTGGGAGTATGCTTTTTCTTTCTGATTGGTTGCAACGGTATAGTTCCTACGGTCCTCTTCCTTATCTTCTGCGTTAGGTTTTCTACTTCTGGCAAGAGTTCTCCAGCTCATCCTTAAGGAATTGGGGCTTTTGGCCTCTTCGCATCTGGTCGTTCGTCGGCGATTGGTAAACAGTTTGGTCCATCGTCTTTCTTGGCTTGGTCTGCATTCGACTTGCTCGTGCTTCTTTTGGTGAAGCAATATAATGAGTGTCGGTGAGTCAGCCTCAATAATTCTTGGCTTCAGATGATACGCTCATTTTCTCTCCCGGTGTTTGGTGCTTGCTGCCTTCTCGATGTCTTATCTGCTTGTTCTCGATCGACCCTTTATTTTCTGTTTCTATTGGTCATTGTTAGTTTAATTTACCTAACAATCTTTTGTCTGTTTATCGTTTGGCTCCCATAGAGTGGGTTTTTGGCTCCGGTATCGTCCTTTGATAGCTGGTTTTAGTTTCGTTTGGTTTGTTTTCAAAAACATATCCGAAAATATATTCAACTTTGTTTAATATATGGAAAATCTTTCTAGTGAAAAAAAAAATACTCGACATGTTCTTTCAGCACATTTTCATAAATCGATATTTAAAACAGTTGTGGATTTTATGGTACAATGTATCTCCTTTAAATATTTTACTTGAGTTTTACTCTCTTTTTTTGCCTGCGAGAAAAAAAAAAATCAACATTTATAAACCTGTGTTTAATAAAAAAATTGTTTCTTTATTTGATGATATATGTTCGGCTTTGAATGTGTGTAGTTTTTAGTTTGTTTTTTTAATTCTTTTGAAATCCAAAAATAGTACGACTATCGTTTCCCCAAATATTAGGATTAACAAGTTTTCTATTATATATCCATACTTTAGTTAAGAAAAAAAAAGTAAACACTGTTGAATTTTTTACTAGTCTCGAAAACTCTAAATATATGTAGATTCATCATTCATTTAAAGTATATATTAGATGCAAAAATATTCTATATTAAATTGTTTGTAAATCAAAAACAATGTTTTTAATCAATTGGTTGTGGACTAATGGTTGATATTTCTCGAAAACTCTAGATATATGTAGATTCATCATTCATGTTGTTTTATGATAGAAAACCATTTTTTCAAACGTGTGGATTTATTCAATTAATTCAGTTGACCATTAATAAAAGTTTTAAAATGACAAGAAAAATTGATTTTTTGAGTTTCAAAGATTAATATAGGTTTAAGTTTAAAATGACCAAAGATAATAGATATATTAAATGTTTGATTGTTGTAGTATGTAATTTGATTCTATCTATCTACTACCATTCACATGTGTTTCACTCATTTGTTGTTGATAGACATATAGAGTATCGGTTTGATCCCACCTAAAGGTAGGAAATATTCTAATAAATAGAAAATTAAAATATAATATAACGCCAATATTTGTTCCATCAAACAAATCTTTCAATGTCGACTTAATCAACCCAATAGCGTTATGATAATGATGATATCTTTTTATAGTCCTTTTCCGTAATCATGGTTATCTGTTTTGGAGTATTTTTATTTGAGGTCATGTGGTTAGTGACACATTTCTTTCATTATTTTTTGTTCTAATTAAAATATTCGGAACAAAAGGTTAGCTCACAAATCATGAATATGCGAGTTTATAACTAAAAGGGTTAATGTTGACAAAAAAAACTAAAAGGGTCAATTTATGAATAAAGAGGTAAGTATGAGGCAAAAAACGAATAACCTTTTTCTAGCAATCTTTCTTAATTTATCGCTTTCTTTCTTAGTAGACAGCTCAGCTCCACTGGTCGAGAGTAACAACTGTACAGTTTCGATTCATTTCATTTTGTTTTTAGTTTATTTATTAATTTATTTGCCATCATCACCTCTCTCTCTCTCTCTCTCTCTCTCTCTCTCTCTCAATCGCCGGTATAAATGGAGACGCCGATGCGAATTTGCTGAAAAGCTTTCATTCTCTTTTCTTTTCGACGCCACCAATTTTGACGAATTCAGGTGTGTCTTCTTCTTCTTCTTCGTCTTCTTCGTCTCTTGTCTTACCTTAGGTTGTGAAGCTTCGCTTCTATGTCCGTGATTCATTTGTCTTTCTTTCTTTTCGTTCATTTCCAGATTTTTCACTGACTATTGCATAATTGTTGTTTGGATTGTTTGGTTAAAGTCACGTTTCTACAGATTTTAGCTCTGATATTGTTTTCAGTTTGGTGATTTGTCGAACTTTGATTTGAAATTCATGCCCATATGATTACTATAGATAGTTTGATTATGTGGAAGCTACTGATTCCACACATCAGGCGACACGCGAGGGCTCTGGGGGAAACGTACATGTTGATATCTTGTTACATACATGAAGAGATGTTGACGATGAAACGATAGTTAACTAGCTAGACTTTCTTTTAATTTAATTTAGCAGCTTTAGTCTCATATCGCTGTTGGAACATGGTGCCTTTACTGATGTATATGTGATGGGACTTAAGATCTCAAGGCTTATGATCAATCGTAATAGTTTCAGGAGCCTTTATATACCATGGCGCTCTTGTCTCAGGCAGGAGGAGCATACACTGTCCCTTCATGCTCAAAGACTGGAGGAACTAAAGCAGGTTCTGGTGGTGTGAGGAATTTGGATGTGTTGCGGATGAAAGAATCCTGTGGAAGCTCCTACTCCAGGAGTCTATCTACCAAATCGGTGCTTCTCCATTCAAATCAATGTGTTAAGAGGAGCAAGAGAGGGCATCAATTGATTGTTGCGGCAAGCCCTCCTACAGAAGAGGCTGCAGTTGCCTCTGGATGCAAAACAAAGGATAAATGGAGGTTTGTTTGATTACTTATCGTTCGTAATTGTGACATGTTTCTTGTTTGTGATCTACTGCTCCTTTGTTTTTTTCTTTTTCTAACTCATACATATTGTTTTGTCTGTTGGACCAATATTTCATTTCGCTAACTTAACTTTCTGAGTTTTCAGAATAGGTACAGAACATGAGAAATTCGGTTTTGAGATCAATACTTTACGTCCTATGAAGTATGATCAAATAGCCGAGCTGCTTAACAGTATCTCTGAAAGATTTGAATGGGAAAAAGTAATGGAAGGTGACAAGATCATTGGTCTGAAGCAGGTAAACATCCCAGTGTTTCATCTTTTGAGCTACTATTTTTTTTTGTTTAAATTACATTTTATACTCTGTGGAACATGTTAGCTTGATATACGACACATTGATATTAGAAGTTTATTTTCCCCGGTCTTGGTTTTGCTTGGTTAGGGGAAACAAAGCATTTCACTTGAACCTGGTGGTCAATTTGAGCTTAGTGGTGCACCTCTTGAGACTTTGCATCAAACTTGTGCTGAAGTCAATTCACACCTTTATCAGGTAATTTAAAAGATAAATCATTGCCAATACGCTTACCCAAAAATGCAACAAACAACCAACTCTGTGTGGAATGTGGATGTTGTCAGGTAAAAGCTGTCGCTGAGGAAATGGGAATTGGTTTCTTAGGAATCGGCTTCCAGCCCAAATGGCGTCGGGAGGACATACCCATCATGCCAAAGGTATTAGGCTTCTCTGAATTTTTAAGATTGTGAAAAAGTTCCTTTTGTTGTTAATCTTGATAAGATTATCTGGCTCTATATGGCCGATGATTTGTTCGTTTTACTTCTGTTTGTATTTGATTTTATTTGTATCATGTCTGATCATATTTTTAACTATGATGGATCTGGCAGTAAGATTTGACATTTTGTCTTCTGTGCAGGGGAGATACGACATTATGAGAAACTACATGCCTAAAGTTGGTACCCTTGGACTTGATATGATGCTTAGAACGTGTACTGTTCAGGTTAGATGAATATTCTGACTGTTCGTCACTTTAGAAGTTCCTTCAGTTATCTTATGTTGAAGCTTATGGAAACTGCCATACATGCATTCTTGACAGGTTAATCTGGATTTTAGCTCAGAAGCTGATATGATTAGGAAGTTTCGTGCTGGTCTTGCTTTACAACCTGTGAGAAGCTCGAGCTCTTTTATGGCATAACCAGAAACTTTTTCTTAACGACTATGACTAACCATTGCTTCGATTTATCCAACTTCCGACAGATAGCAACGGCTCTATTTGCGAATTCCCCTTTTACCGAAGGAAAGCCAAACGGGTTTCTCAGCATGAGAAGGTTTCTAGAACTAGTAGTTATCATTTCAAAGTTCGACTAGTTTTTGTTTCCCTTCCACGTAATAACTCTGGTATGTTTCAACAGCCACATATGGACAGATACTGACAAGGACCGCACAGGAATGCTACCATTTGTTTTCGATGACTCTTTTGGGTGAGTCTGAAATTTTTTTATCCAAGAACAACAATCGTATTACATGCTTTATTTAGATATGAGTACCTTGTAAAAATATATATGTATATAAAGACTCTGTTTGGCATTCTTTGATGACTAATGGTAATTTATGAAATGCTGTTCTCCAGATTCTCTTACATGTGTATGTATTACGATGTAATGATGCTATATTTCTTTCTCATGAAACAGCATTGCTAATACGTACATGTACTACTCTGTCTTTTGTTCTTATCTGGTATAGGTTTGAGCAGTATGTCGACTACGCACTTGATGTTCCTATGTACTTTGCCTACAGAAACAAGAAATATGTCGACTGTACTGGAATGACATTTCGGGTCAAAATCTATCATTAATCTTTTCCGTTAGATTCTTTAACTATTTCAAGGGACAGGGAATGACTTAACTTAATACCATGGGATCTTCTTGGGCCATTTATAAACTAATCATTTTCTTCATGCTGCAGCAATTTTTGGCTGGAAAGCTTCCTTGTCTCCCAGGCGAACTACCAACGTATAATGATTGGGAAAATCATCTGACAACAATATTCCCAGAGGTTTATCATCTACCCAAGAGTCCATTAACTAGCCAATAACTTTTCACTTTCCTGTCTTATGTTGAAGCCTTACAACATTTCATAAAATTAATAGGTTCGGTTGAAGAGATACTTGGAGATGAGAGGTGCTGATGGAGGTCCCTGGAGGAGGTTGTGTGCCCTACCAGCTTTCTGGGTAATATATTTATGAGCTCATGTATACTCTTTACTTCACGAGTTGTTAAACTGATTTCAAGAATTATCGTATATTGTTTTGATCCTGTCTGCAAACGTTGGTTTATTATATGATGAGGATATATCCGGTTTATGTTGGTTCAGTAGTTTGGTTTATGTTGGTTAAGTTTCCTTTAGCTTAATCATCTTATATATATAGTTTGTATAGTTGATTATAAACTATATATATTGTTTTGATCCTGTCTGCAAACTTCAGGTGGGTTTATTATATGATGAGGATACACTCCAAGCTATCTTGGATCTGACAGCTGACGGACTCCAGCAGAAAGAGAGATGCTGAGGAACAAAGTAATTACGAGACAAGCCACATTTACATTCTTTTATTCCACTGTTAGAAAACACTCTCGGTTAAACCAATTCTTGATTTGCACCAGGTTCCAGTAACTGGTTTAAAGACTCCGTTTAGAGATGGTTTGTTGAAGCATGTCGCTGAAGATGTCCTGAAACTCGCAAAGGTGTGTTCATAAGCATTCTCTTATAAAACTTCAAGCCAGATTTCTATCCGCTCCAGTCCAGTGCCTAACTATAAATACTATTGGGTTTTGTTTTACCTTGTACCTCAGGATGGTTTAGAGCGTAGAGGTTACAAGGAAGCTGGTTTCTTGAACGCTGTTGCTGAAGTGGTTAGAACAGGTAAGTAACGTTTCTCAATGTATAAGCTAGTCGAGCATTGACTTTTTGTTGTATAACATAGTGGTGAAATGAAATTTTGGTTTGGAAAATGACAGGAGTTACGCCGGCGGAGAATCTCTTGGAAATGTACAATGGAGAGTGGGGACAAAGCGTAGATCCTGTGTTCCAGGAACTGCTGTACTAAGAATGACATGAGAACAAACCTTAAGGTGTGAGTTTATGCTATCTGAAGAACTCAAGTCTCAAGGAATAAGGTTTTCTTTCTGTTGTAATCGGATTTGAAAACTTATTTTGTTTTTAGAAATTCGAAGCTTTGGAAAATGAGAAGAAAATTATATGTACTTGGAAACGATTTCGGTGTGGGAGAAATCGTTTAGAAAATTGCGGTTTTTTAATCTTTGAATAAATTTACAAATTTTTCTTTGTTGCAAGTTTGTGCTCTTTAAAACGAAATACTTCACAACTTCCAACACACAACGATATGCTTTCTTTGGACTAAACTCGAAATTTCTAGTCTTAACATGTATGGTGCTCGTTCGAGCAGACATGGGTTCATATGTAGTGTTCCATGAACCTCGGGGATCGCCACTAAGCTATTTCAGTCTGTAGAGTTCGACTCGGGTAGTATTTCGGAATTAAAAATGGAATAGGACACTAGATATGAACTTTGATGATTTTGACATTGTAGCGAATCCTAACGTTACCTCTAAGTCTTCTCTGCCTCGGCTTGAACGACATGCATGACTGCATGCATGTTCTGTAACTTAAAACCCGCATTCTGATCATGATTCTGATTATGGTTATCAGCTTCTTTCAAAATAGTTTCAACCTCAACGATATCCCTCAACATGCGGAGAATGATCTTTTTGGACGCCCAATATTTCTCAGTGCTTTTACTAGGCATAGGCGTTCGGGTTCGGATCGGGTTTTTCGGGTTTTCGGATTTTTTTCGGTTTAGGACTATAGACCCGTTCGGATATTTCTATATATTGAGTCGGGTTCAATCCGGGATTTATCGGACCCGGATCGGGTTCGGGTACCCGAAACTACCAAAAATTTCCAAAAACTCGAAAAAGCATGCAAAAAAAAAGTAAAAATACTCGAAAATCTCGTAGATATATATATATATCTAAACTACATAAAAATATCGAAAAGTACACGAAAATATTTGTGCTACAAAAAAACGATAAAAGTATTCAAACTACCCCAAAAATACTCAAAATAGTAAAATTATTTAAAATTAGATTAAATTTCAGATTATTTTGGGTTTTTATTCGGGTTCGGTTTGGGTTCGGGTATTATCCAATACCCGAAATTTCTAGACTTAAACCCCATTAGGATATTTTTGTAGAATCGTGATCGGGATCGAATTTTTCAGATGGGATTCGGGGTCAGATTTCAGATTTCGGGTAAATCCCAGACCTAGCTTTTACCATAGTTTTTGATACAAAATTTTATTCGGTAAACCAAAGGATCATTTATGGATGTGATCGAATCTCTACAGGAAAAAAATGTTTAACATGCCCATTGATGGCCACAAATATTTTCATGGCCAAGTTAACAATTTGAAAAACATTAGTGACCTATTCTATTGGGCCTAAATTTGTTACTGATGATTGTATTGAAAACTAATATATATTTTAGAAATTAAAACAAATTATATGTTGTATTAAACCAATATTGCGTCTTCTGCTATCATTCTCCAGAAGTTTAATCCGTTAACGAGAAGAAATTATTAGGAGAATGTATCGGAAATTTGAATAGATCCAGAGTAATATATAAAAATATCGGTTAATCTTCTTATTACCAATTAATTTTCAGTTAGAAATCTAATAACTTAATATGAAATTAGAACCCGATTTATATTGTCCAACCCGATTCACAATCGATCCGACTCAAAAAAATTAGTCTATCGTCTCTGCCCAAATATATTGAGATTAATGGCCAAAACATCATTATTATCTCGAATGAGAATATTAGAACATAATATCACACATCAAAATTTGGAATGAATCCTTCGTATGAGTAAAATAGGAATTACTAAGATTTTGAAAGGAAACTCTTTTTTTTTTTGTTAGAAAATATATTATTACAAGAGTACTTTTGTGAAAATCTGTTTTTAAATGGATAGTAAAAAATGTCACCAAATAGAACTATTTATGCTAGTGATGGCTAAAGTGCTTTATCCTTGTTCGGAAACTCGCTAGGCGCTATCCGCGCGGCCGACCTGGACCTAGCGAGTTATCGAAAACTCGGGATAAACTCGGGGAGTACGCGGGGCGGAATTTTCTGTAATAATTTAAACATTTTTACATGCAATACTATAAATTTTAAATTAGTTATGCATATGTTTATCTAACATTCAGAAAACAAAGTTAGAAAAAGATGATTGTTATTTATTCGCCTTCAAAAAGTTTTGTAAAATTTGTAAAGTGTGGACCACCATTTCAAATTTTGACTAAGAACGCATGTTGTTTATAATATTTTAAACAACACACAATGCATATTTGAAATGATCACATGCTGGGTCAATAAAGGTAGACCAGCTTTTAATATAAGCTTTTTTAAGAGAGTGGAATTTATTTGCCAATATAACCACGTAGAGAGCAAAGCTCTAAGACGTGGCACGACATAACAGATGTATCACACGTATCAGACTCTTACAGAAGTAGTGAGCCTTTAACTCGAGAGTCGAGACAGATGTTTCGGCCATATGTCATATTTCTCTTTCATGTCTCTCTATCAATACCTTTGCATGTTTTCTTAGAGATGCCAAGAAGAAAACAATACAGAAAACAGAGAATTTGGTAGGGAGAAGAAAAAAGCATTTGAGCGTTGAAAAATGGATGTGCAGTCGCTGATGACATGTCCGTATGGTCATGAGCAAGCAATGACATGTCCTTATGGTCATGAGCAAGCAGATGATCCAATCAGAATTCACCATCTAGGTACATCATATTCGCAAATAGATTTTTAATTTACATTTTTGGAATTATAACAGAATGAGACCGATCATATATCATAGGTTTGCCTAATCTATTGTGATTTGGAAACAGAATTAGAGGAATATCATGAGAAGGGAGCAACTGAAGTTTTGAAGAAAATGAAAGAAAAATCTAGGAAGATCATGAACAGTCTTACTAAACATGGCCATGTTCAAGAGCACGGTGATATGGACGAAAAAGATAACAACTATGAGGAGCAAGATCCAGAAGTGCAAGACGCCACGTTCGTAATCGATACTACCGAAGCACGGATTTTGTTGGGCTTACATAGACCAATAACTAAAAAATTTGGCAAATAAAAGTTGGGCTATACTTTATTGGGCCAGTCGATTTTTAATTTACGCGGCGATTGTGTGTATTACGCGGCCGAGTTACAAGTTAGGCGGCCGAGTTTCAACAAAATACGGACAACCGATTTTTATAGCCGATTCAAGCAAAATCGCGGCGGTGACCACCCGTTTAGCGACTAGGCGGCCGCCTAGGCGGCTAGGCGGCCGCGTTTTAGAACAAGGATCCTAACTAACATTTATCCACTATTCTAAAACATTTTTTTAGTTATTATCCACTTATCTAGATAATATTTATCTTCAATCTAGAATACTGCACAACTCACATCCTTGATATGTCTAGATAACTATTCTTCTCTTTTAGTTCTAGATTTTTCTTCACCTTTTAGCATTTTTTTGGGTCTTTCATTTAAGTTGTGATTTGTTTCGCTAATGGAGGGAGTATCTAACAAATTTCTCCCTTCTCGAGTTAGCCCGAAGTTATTACTATGTCGGCGTTTTGACAACAATCTTCAAACTTCTTGATCAGTAATACTTGACTCATCGTGTCTAACCAAATTTCGTCTATGTGTACCTTGTTGATATGTAAGAGTTTTATCGTCAATAACTTCTCGGATCCAATAATGTCGATTATCAATGTGCTTCGAGTAGGAATTCAAAGTTGAATTCTTTTCTAGGTGAATAACGTTATGATTATCACATAACATGTTATACTCAACTTGTTTTACTCCCAGCTCAGGCAATAATTTTGTCATCCATACCATTCCTTGCAAGCTTTAGTTGTTGCGGTGTACTCTGCTTTATTGGTGGACAAAGCTACAAAATTATGTAGCTTTGATCACCGAGAAACTGTTACCCTTTCAAAGGTAGTCATGTACCATGAATTTGATTTTATAGAATTTTATTATGAGTCCACTGCATCGGTATAATCCTTCAGCTCATGTTTTCCATCACCAAAACATAAGCACCTTTTAGTCTTTCCTCGTAGATAGTGGATGACCCATTTTAATGAGTGCTCCTTTCCTGTATTGGTTAGATAACGACTCAAAAATCCAACTGCATAGACGATATATGGCCTTGTACACACCCTGGGACATTAGACTGTCTCACTACAAGAAATATGTACATTCTTAGAGCGGAAAATCTGCTATAATAGGTCTTTCATAGCGAATTCTTAAATGCTATGTCATCGTCAGCCATCTTAAGTACCCCTCATACGATAGCATTGTTTTTGTATGCTATGATAGGTCGAGATACGATAGCAATATTGAATTTTGTGCTATCATAGATTTTTCTACAATA
Organism: Orychophragmus violaceus; assembly: GCA_030180135.1. Lineage (NCBI taxonomy): Eukaryota > Viridiplantae > Streptophyta > Magnoliopsida > Brassicales > Brassicaceae > Orychophragmus > Orychophragmus violaceus. Next base: position 100,500,020 of record CM058233.1, on the reverse strand, counting down.
GCAATTGGATATTGCTGTAATATATTTTATTATTACGCCGTATTCATGCTATATATTTTCGGTTAAATGCTTTATTCAATTGTTTTAAATCTTGTTTTTTACAGATTATTAATTAATTATATTTTCGATGTTAATATTAGATTCAAAACATATTTTATATATCATCAAAAGTTATACAACTTTAATATTTCATTACATGTGCCAAAAATATAATTTAACGCAAAAAAATATAACACATCTATAATGAATTCTATACAAGGAGAGTAATACTAGAGATTAACAAAAAAAATTATAGAGAGTAATTATGTTAGAAGACCTTTATTATGTGCATTTTGTCTGTGAATTTGTTGTTGAACTCAAAGACATCGGTCTGAGAAACATTCTTTGTGCTTGGCTCCTTGATGAGAATCTTGCGCTTAGTGCCTAATGCTTTTCTGAAAACTGCTACTAAAACGTTAAAATAAAATAAAAAGAGGTTAAAAAGCTACTTTATTAGTATAATTCACAACTTCCAACACAACGATATGCGTTCTTGGGACTAAACTTGATATTTTTAATCTTAACATGTATCGTACTCGTTCAAGAAGACATAAGTTCATAACTATTGTTCCATGAACCTCAGGGATTAGAATTGTCGCCACCGAGCGATTTCAATCTTAAGAGATCGACTCCGGTGACTCTATGTATAGAGACCGTGCCAATAGGGCAACCTACACCATTCTCCCATAAGTGACCAATTCTTTTTTGTTATTGACTGTCTCTCTTTGCATTTTTGATCCTCCGACCCAGGGTATAACATCATCCAAGTTTACACATAAAATTATAATAAGTTGGTAAAATAGTCAAACCAAAACAAACCATAAACAATTTCCAAGTATTTCAAATCAATTTATATATTTTGATTTGAAGCGGCTGCATGGTACTGTCATTTTGTAGATGCGTTCCTCGAAGAGACTATGGCAGATCATGTTCACCAAGAAATGCAATGACACATTTTATCTTTCATCTCAAGTTTATTTTAAGCTTCCTGGTCATGGAGTACTCTTGCCTCATGATTTATTTTATGAATGCAATCAGTGTTAGGTTATACCTCTCTTGTATAATTTGATTAAAAAGTACAAAAGAGCTTTGTGGTATGATAATGATGATCATCAAGATTTTTATGTGAACGAGTCTATTATTGGGAGTATATGGATCATATACACAAATCAATTTGGGGATGATGATGTGGTATCTTTATTCCAATTCATGTTTCTATAATCGATTGAATCGGTACCTTGTCGTCCACAAGTTGATATAATAGATGCAACTTCACTACATTCTCACATTGCTTCAATATAATTGAAAGAAAGATAAAAGCAAATAATCTTCAAGAATTTAAAGATTTCAATACACTTTTTGTTGTTATATTATTTTTATCTTTAGATGTTGAAGTTGAATCATCAAATCACAATATGATATGTCCTCACTTTGCACAGAGGGAGAGGGAGCGAGAAAGAATGCAAGAGAAATAGGAAAGAAACAATGAGATAAATATGTCCTCACTTTGACACCTTTGATCACTATTCAAGTTAAAATAATGTAAAATATAAAATTTACCGTAGAAAGATGTGTAACAACGTTGTTGAACATTGTTGAAATTACAAGGCCAAATAGATTTGCAAGACCGCCGAGGAACGTGATCTTCAAGTTGTTGTTAGGATTTGTCGCAACGTATGACAAATGTTACAATTCCTGTGACTATAGCTCTTTTTCCCCATGGATAAATAAAGCCACCTATCACAAGAGGTAGTATACCTCCAAGCAAAATCCAAGGCACATATGTAATAGCTTTACGAAGGGTAGGCCAAAACAACGCTGGTTGTGCCTGCATGGTCAAAATAATATCACATTTGGTTGCAAAAAAATATTATATTATATACTAATATAGCATAAACTTGCCAACTTTTATCAGTACTCAACTCTAAAAAAATGTAATAATTATAGATTTTACCATAGAAAGATGAGTAACGAGGTTGTTGAACATTGTTGAAATTATAAGGTCAAAGAGAGTTGCAAGACCGCCAAGAAACGTGATCTTCAAATTGCTATTAGAACTTGTCACAACGTACGATGTTGTTAACACTAAGCTGCCCATAAACATTCCTAGTTCATCTCCTGTGATTCCTCCTTTAGGAGCTATGACATCCTTGATCCACGTGGGGAGTCTTTTCACCATCCGTTGCACTGGCAAATCAGCTACGTTTTCAGGTAATGCACCTAAAACCAAGTTCTGAAATGGCAAAAGTAAGAAAACAAAATAAATGAATTAGATGAGGATTAGTGAATCAAATTAAAAAAAACCAATTTTTCTATATACAACACAACTACATTTACCTGCTCTAGAAGTTTAGCATTTAAAATGTTGATAAGATCTCGGTCAGAGCTTATGAGGTTAAACCTCTCCTGAACATTGGTCAGTTCTTGAAACAAAAATGAAAATGCATTGACCAACTCATTAGACGCATTTTTCTCAAGTTGTAGTAGAACTTTCTGAGCCTCATAATCCATCTTGATCATCTCAAGATTATGCTGCAGCTTGTAAATTGTCTTCTCAATTGCCCAATCAAGTTTCTCAACCACATTCTAATCACATGTAAAAGGCAATAGTATCAACATCACTAGAGATAGTCTAAACAGGGACAGTCTAAACATTATGTGTAAATAAACTAAATAGCCTAAACAGTCTAATCACATGTAAAAGGCAACATTATCAACATCACTAGAGATAGTCTAAACAGAGGACAGTCTAAACATTATGTGTAAATAAACTAAATAAGCTAAACAGTCTAATCACATGTAAAAGGCCACAGTATCAACATCACTAGAGAGACTGACGATTTTATTTTGAAAGTCATGAGAAAGAGAGCCAAAAAATCAGATCAAATATGTTTTTGTTTGGGTTCATTAACCACAGATAATGAAAGCTTACAGTCGTGACATTTTGCTCCAGATGATCCTCCTCTTCACTCATTTCAACCACATTCTAATCACATGTAAAAGGCAACAGTATCAACATCACTAGAGATAGTCTAAACAGGACAGTCTAAACATTATGTGTAAATAAACTAAATAGCCTAAACAGTCTAAACAGTCTAATCACATATAAAAGGCAACAGTATCAACATCACTAGAGATAGTCTAAACAGGGGACAGTCTAAACATTATGTGTAAATAAACTAAATAAGCTAAACAGTCTAATCACATGTAAAAGGCAACAGTATCAACATCACTAGAGATAGTCTAAACAGGGGACAGTCTAAACATTATGTGTAAATAAACTAAATAGTCTAAACAGTCTAATCACATGTAAAAGGCCACAGTATCAACATCACTAGAGAGACTGACGATTTTATTTTGAAAGTCATGAGAAAGAGAGCCAAAAAAATCAGATCAAATATGTTTTTGTTTGGGTTCATTAACCACAGATAATGAAAGCTTACAGTCGTGACATTTTGCTCCAGATGATCCTCCTCTTCACTCATTTCAACCACATTCTAATCACATGTAAAAGGCAATAGTATCAACATCACTAGAGATAGTCTAAACAGGGGACAGTCTAAACATTATGTGTAAATAAACTAAATAGCCTAAACAGTCTACACAGTCTAATCACATGTAAAAGGCCACAGTATCAACATCACTAGAGAGACTGACGATTTTATTTTGATAGTCATGAGAAAGAGAGCCATAAAAATCAGATCAAATATGTTTTTGTTTGAGTTCATTAACCACAGATAATGAAAGCTTACAGTCGCGACATTTTGCTCCCGATGATCCTCCTCTTCACTCATTTCAACCTTCTGAGTTCCCTGGGGAAAAAAAATCAGCAACGAAAATTGTAAGTCTGATCCAGTGAACATGAACGCGATGGAAGAGATTTTAAGTGACTGAAATCAAACCATCGAAAACCTTATAAATTAATAAATTATGAATGGAATCGGGAAATACAAACATAAACCCAAAAGCTTAGAGGTTCTGGGGGAAGAAACAAAAAAGCTTCAAAATGTCGCTTTAGTTAAAATCTGCAAAGAGGTATATATATGAACATCGAAAACCTTAGAAAGTAATAAATTATGAATCGGAAAGTACAAACAGAAACCCAGAAACATATGAACAAATTTTGTTTCACTCACCAGAAAAATCTTAGAGGTTTTGAGAGGCGACGAATGAAGAAGACGAGAGGGAAGAAACAACAACAAAAAAGCTACGAAATGCAGAGAGTAGGCCTAGCAGAGAGAGAGAGAGTTATATGCGTGTGCATGTCACGTGAGAGTTGTTTCCTGCGTTGCAAGTTGAGCGCAATTGACATGTTTGCCCTCAAACGGTCTGTAACTATGTAACAACTATGATCGTCGCCGGAGATTCTTTTTGTCTGTGCTTTTCTACAAGGAAAAGGAAAATATGGAAACGCATTCGGTATATACATATATTTTATTAATTTATTGTATTGATGGGGAAAAAATATGTCAAATCATTCGCATTCGCTGTTGTCAATGTCATTACTTTTTCTTTTTGTCAATGTCATTACTATATGAAATTTTTTTTTAATTTACAATACCTAAACAGCCTAATAACTAACAGCCTAACAGCATTGTCGTGCACGTGGAGGTCGTCTAGTCAGTCAACACACCCTTGGATCAAATCGAGCTTCCGATTTGGGACCCACCTTGGAGTTTTTTTTTTTTTTTTTTGTATCTTTTAGAACGTCGATTGTTATTATTTTTACTCAATATCAATAACTGACTGTATCGAATATCCTCAAAAATAAATTTTAACTCAATGTCTTTTACGTCCTTTTTTTTTTTTGCTCCGTATAAGTTATAACTGTTGAATTCCTTGGTTATGAATTCGGTAGCTATTTTGTTGTTAGTAATTTATTTTTTCAGTTATATAATATAATTTTATTTATAATTGTTTAGTTCATATTATAAAATGTTAGTTAATAATTTAGATTTAAAAACTAAATTATGTATTATTTGAGAGGAGATATCGTAAAGATAAAAAGATTAAAATAATATTTCGCATTATAAGTCTAATATGAGATGTATCGTATACAATAATATATATATATATATATATATATTCATATTTAGGTTTATTTTTTATAAATTAAAGTTTAATTAATAATAAGTTGTATATTTTAAAGTATTTAAATTATAAAAGGTAGAAAACAACCCGCTAAAAAGTTGTTGTCGCATAATCATTAATTAACTCGACAATTATATATTTGAATAATAGAAATATTTACTTATTGTTGATCTTTTACGTTTTTATCAAATTTAAATATATTTCTATTTTTAATATTTTAGCTTAATTTTAATATAAATTATTGTTTAGATAATAGTAATTTGAATATTTTTATAGATTCACATTTTGAAAATGAAGTATGTTAGAATTTTTTTATTTTATGTGTATATTTAATAAAAGTAGTGGGTTATATATTCTTTTTTATTTTTAAAAAGATTCCTATAACTTCTATATGTATTTTATTATTTATCAACATAAATGGTGTATTAATTCATTTAATTATACTTATCATTATTGATTACATATAAATATATAATATAATTATGAAATTATTTAATTAATTAAAAATAAAATGGATTAAAAATATTTTTGTTAGATTTTGTATAATAAAAAAAGAAAAATACATTTATATTTAAAATAATAAATATATTGCAAGATATTATGATTAATTAGTTTGAATTTATTTACATTATTGCTCTTAATAAATCTATTTAATTATTTCTAATTTTCAATGGTATACTTTGTAAATAATACGTCAAAAAAGGTTAGTTTCAAAAAAAGCTTCCATTAATAGCATAGATTGATCTCAATTACATGGGGGAGGGGGGGGGGGGGGGGGGGGAACTGTAGGCCAATTACTTATCTTATCCGATTAATCCAATCTCTTAGTTTAAGTAGCATGAGTCACAAATAATGATAATGATATATACTTGAGAAACATAAATCTATTATGTTTTGAACGTAAGCCGTGTTTGTAACTTATGAAACCAAAATCTGAAACTAATAGGACCATAAACAACTAGATGGAGAGAAATTGAAAATGTAATACCTTGAAAAGATGAGAAAGACCGAGCTTGGAACTGCGAGAATAGATTGAATACTCTAGCTTTTCCGGCGTTGGTGGACCTCAAAGTTTTTTTGTGTGGAAAATTGTAAATATCATTAGAAAATGAGGTTTGAGATTATAAATTGGATTTTTCTAAATACAACATCAAATAATTTGTGTCATGATAAAAAAAAAATTATAAAATGGAAGCAAAATCAATCAGTATTATTGGAATTTCTGTTTTGTAGCTTCAAATCCAAAATAGTGATACTCGTGAAATTTTGAAGACTAATGACGAAAAGTATGTTAAAGACGAAACCGAGAAAGGATGAAACTCGCTAAAAAGAAATTAGGAAGTGGTTTCCTCCGGCAATCTGAGTAAAGAGCCATTCCTCAATGGCAGAGAGGCCCGATCATTGATTGTCCTCATCACCTGATCAGCGCACACACTAACACACATAGATCTGACACGAGTCTGGATTACCATCAGAGAAAGGAGAAGGTTTCGACCTTCGAACTCCGAAACAATGGTTGGGGTCGATTCTTCAATCTAGTTGAAAAGGATTTTGGCAGTGTTTCATGATTTTCGCCGGTTCGCAACCGCCGGCGACAGTGTGTGGAGGCTGGGATGTCCCCAAATGCGACGTGATAAGCTCTTAGTTTTTCTGATTAAGATTTTGTGGTTCTTTTTGGTTAGTTAGGTTATGTTTTATTTCACGTTTGTTTTTGGTTTATTAACTCGGTTAATCTCTAGCTTGAATCGTTTTAATTAATTATATTTTTTAAAGGTTTTGATGGTTGGATTCAAGTCTCGTCTCTGTTTAAGGAGTGTGAGGACGATTCCCTTCCAAGGTTTTGGAGATCCCCCTTTTCAAGCTATTCCTCTCCTCTCGCTATGAAGCTTCTCAAACTTATTTGATTCTTTGCTTGAGTATGTGACATTATAGTGGTTGCCAAACTTCCATAAATTTACCTTGTTCTTCTCCAATTATTGAACTTTTGAGAGATTTCCGTCTTACGCGAAGTTCATCAAGGAACTAAAAAAAAGAATGCTGGTAAACTCGGCATACACTGGGAAGGACCCTACCAAATATCAAAGGTCGTTAAACCTGGGGTCTACGAGCTCTCCGAACTAGACGGAAAACCCGTCGACTTCTCATTGAACTCAATGCACCTTAAGCGTTTTGTGTACTAGATTTTCCGGTCACAAAAAAAGAGCTTGTCGAGCTACAACTTATGTAAACCGAACTACGAATGGCTTGATCCCCTGTTAATGGGGTACGTAAGCAGTCCTTCTGGGATTCAGCTATATCTAAAAAAAAATTGCAAAAGATAAGATCACGTCGGCGTCTCAGCCAAACAAACAATTCAAACGCGCTCCACGAGTGCCGTGGTGAAATAATCCACACGTGCAAAACTCACGACTCAAAGTCGGCACTGATGAAAATTTAAGTCGGATCGCCCCCGCACGCCTATGTTCGAGTCGCAACAAAAAAGCCGACTCGCCTCGTATAACAAACCTTGAACTAAGCGACACCCGCAGTACAAAGTTGGCATTTATAACCACTCATATAGCAGAAAAGGATATCGAATCACACTTCGGTAACCCTCCCTTATTTCGCGGCAATTCGGAACTAACTCCAAAAGTATTGTCCACAAGAAGGTTACAACTCCGCCGAGGTACAACCCGGCTAACGATAAAAATCGAAGGAAATACTCGATCACATCGGCAAGATAATATCACGAATAGATTTTGTAAAACTCGGCAGGAGCATTCCGCCAAGATACAACCGTATGAAATAAAAAAGTTTGAGCCGAAGTAAAATAATATGACACAAAGTAAAACGAAATGGAAAATTTCTTCGTTTTATTTATCCTCAAAGATATTATTACAACTCGAGCTACAAAAAAAAAACTAAAAACTAATTTCTTGAAAGACGATTTCATTAAGTTTGGCTTCTTCTGTCAGAAACTGAACTGTTTTTAACTAAGGTGATTGCATCGTCTTCTCCCATCAAGGTCGCCGATGAGAAAGAAACAGTTAAGAAAAAGTTATTGGCACCAACGTTCTCCTGAAGATAAAAGAAGATCAAAGGAACCGTTTCCAAAAGCAGTCATCTCGCCGCCGAGGACCTTTCTTGAATGACGATTTCATCGCCTGATATTTATGAGGCTCATCCATGATAGTCAGCTACACGAATAAGAGCAGGAGCTAGGCTGAAGACGGAAAGAGGATTGATATATCATGGTTTTTTAGGACTTTTTAGGACTTTAAACCATGATATATGCCTTCGTTATCGAGTCTTCCTATGTGTTTTAGAGTCTTTTCAGGTGTTTTTACAGGTTTAGGGACATTTGGAGCTTAATTGGACGTTTTGGAAGCATTTGTAGCAATTCTGGACTACTTAGAGATTTCACAGAGTTTACTGGCTGCGTTTTCACCTTGCGTCGATCGACGCAGTCCCTGATCCAGAATTCTGCGCATAAAAATCTGCATTTTTGGAGAAATTACAGTTTTGCCCAGAAGTTTCTCAGATTTACAAAAAGGCCAAAACGTGTTTAGACTAATATATTAGGGTTTTAAGCCACTTGTTTAGGCTAAGATTTATTCTACTTCAAAGAGTTTTAGAGAGAGAGAGAGATTTGTAGCCTTTTGGGGCTGATCTAAGACTCGACAGAGAGAAGATTTCGAACCTCTTTTTCTATCTTATTGATCTCTTTATGCTTTCTATTTCAAATATGATTTCTTTTTCATTAATCATGTCTCAGTAGTTTACTGTTAGGTTAGGAATTCATACTTTCTAGTTCTTCATCTGGGGTTGTTCTTAATGCTAAATCTGAATTGGCCACTTAGATTATTGATGTTAGGTTGATTTCCACAACGACATTTGGTTAATTGACTAGAAAGAACTTGGATGAGCAATTTGACTATTCGCAAAGAAATTTGGCTTAAGAGATTTGTGAACGAAAGAACCTGATATTAATGCATGTTTAGGATCTCTATAACCCCCAACGAAAATTGGTTTGTTAGGTTGCTAGACATATATAATACTCGCAACAAAAGTTGGTTTCTTTCGCTTTCGTGATTCTATTTCTAGAACCGTTCTTAATTTGATCATGATTGATTGATTGCCTATATTCCTGATTTCCTGAGAACTCTCTTGACCTGACGCTTCGCTTGCCTGCTTACACCGTTTAGTTTAATTTGCTGCTTTGTTTACTGCTTTACACTTTGCTCTGCTTAGCTTAATTCGAACCTCTACAGTCTATCGTAAGGTTCTTAAGTCTCTGTGGATTCGACCCCTATATACTACTAGTCACGTCTGTGTACTTGCAGTGTAGCTCTAGGGATAAAACTCGAGCATATCAAGGATCTAGCTGGGGCAAGCAAAGATTCTTATATGCCGACCTAACCACTCCAGAAACTCTCATCTTCTCACCAACCGAGCTCGGCAAGACGGATTCCTGAAGAAAAAATCCGCCTGCATCTTTCGGGATAGGCTTGCTCCGACATACCATCAGTTGCTCTACAAAAAGAGCGGAGGATTAAAATACCGAGTTACAAAAGTTAAACAGAAGCAAAATATATATATATATATATATATATATATATATATATATATATATATATATATATATATATATATAATATATCTTACGCGGAAGGCAACTGATCCTAAAAAGAGCAGACTAGAGCGCGTTCATGAGTTCAACGACGTATTAGATCGATCCAAACGAAGGATCTGAACGCCGCCATTAAGTTTGGAAGGGCGATAAATGAAGGCAACCATCGGCATAAATCCAGATACCGAAAAGCTACCCTTTAGCAAAAAGAGCATAAGCTCATCGACGCTTTCGGCCATGCAAAGTTCGTGAGGGCGGCACAAACAGGAACAGTGGAAAAACGAGAAACATATTACCATCGCCAAAACAAAAGAAAAGAGAGAAGAAAGCAAGGAAGAAGAAGAGACCAAAAAGATGTATTGGAGGAAAGAGGGAAAGAAATGAAGATCGCGAGAATAAGGAGGAGAATCATATTTATAGCGAAAAAAGGCAACAGTTACTGAAGCGATACGACGGTTACCAACGCGAAATTATGGCAACACGACATTCCCGACACGTGGAGATCATCCATTGGAGAAGACTGAGGCGCAATAAATGGCTCCGGGATACAAAGCGATTTCCTTCGGTCAAAGACAATTAATACCGTAACACGCCAATACAGTTATTGGGCTGAAACAAGAAAAGTAAATTCGATTACCTACATACCGCTCGGTGCGACGAACTGGGGGGGGGCTTACTGTTAGAGGTGGGTTTAGCACCCCTCTAAAGCCCGGCCCAATAACGAAGTGGTACAAAAGAGATTCGGCCCAGAATACATAATGGATATCTGATACGAGGAAGCTCGGTGGCATCAAGGCAGCTCGGCGAGCTTACTCGCCCGAGCTGCATGGCAAAAAAAGATAAATGTTAGTTTAACATTTATCTAAAAGATAAGTTGGAATCTTTTAAGTAAATAATATCTAAGTGGTTCATATTTTGTAAATAATATCAGAGAGAATCTAGAGCAAAACCCTAGGTCCTATGATATAAATATTATTTTCCTGCGTGGGAAAAGACGAAGTTGAATTATTGAATACTTTTGTACTCAAAAACCCTAGAGCTAGCGATACACACGATCGATTCCGGCTTGTATTCTTAATAAGACTAGATTTTCCGGTCTTAACCGTTCTTGCTTTTCAATTCTTGTTTATCTCATATCCAAATCCTTTATTTACTAATCGATTTACCAAATTTTTTATTGTTTGATTTTATGAATCAACACTAACCAAATAGAACAAACCGGTCCAACAGCAAATCTCAGTACCTATACCCAATTGGCATCCCGATCTGGTCCAACCGACCATAACTAGGATAAGCCTTGTTCATTAAACTAGTGTGCAGACAACAACCTTTCAGCGGACCTGACTTAGTATCACCACAGTCTGGCACATACACAAATCCAGACTGTTTCGATGAAGACTGCTCGTAATATAACTGCGGGTACGACTTTGGGGCACTAGCAGAGCGGGCTTTAGCCATAGAAGACTCTGTACAAGCCATGTAGCTTGGATGGTCCGCATAACAGCAGTTTTTGGTGCAATCACGCGGTGCAATAGAACTAGCCGTGAAAGCACTGCGTTTGCTTGTAGAAGTAGCTGAGTGTAAATGAGGACTGTTATCTACAGTGCAAATCTGGTTAAAGTTTCTTCATGTGACGAGGACGGGCTAAAAGGCATGGCCTAAACTGGTCCATACCGTCCTGAGTTATAAAGGTCGAGTTAAGATTAGTATAACATTTCCCGTCTGCTGCGTCTTGTGTTATACGATCTGATGTTGATGTTCGCCTTAGAACTGTTCCTCTGGAAATTTTTTAGTCCATACTATTAGTTTATAAGTAGTAGTAGGAGTCCCGAATAATGTTAACGAAATGTAAAATGGATAGCCTAATTAACATGGATGCAATAATGAGAAACATAAAAACCTATTATCATCCAATAAATCAAAATCTCAAACTAATGGGACCATAAGCAATGTAGATCCAACTTTCTATTCACTCGTGGGATCTGAAAAGAAGAGAGAATGAAGAGAGATTGAAAATGTAATACCTTGAAAATATGAGAATGACCGAGCTTGGAGCTGCGAGAAGATATCGAATGCTCTAGTTTTTCGGGCGTTGGTGGACCCTTATGGATAAACAGAGTTGTTAAAGAGGAGCCTTCAACTAAAAGACTTGTTCCAGATTAAATAAGAAAATATTAAGGGGTTTAACGAGGCTTACAGGTTTTTGGAAGTGAGAAGATTTGGTGTTGTTGGATTGAGAAGAAGAGGACTCTGGCGTGACAATAACACGCAGAGCTGGCCTCGAGCATAAGCCACGTAAGTGACGGCTTAAGGCATCCGATTAAAAAGGGTATTATTTACATATTTTTTTTATTAATATATATATATATATATATGTAAAAAAAAAATATATATATATATATATAAGGGCATTTCTAAACTATTTTTTCATAAAATATCATATCATATATAATATAAAAGTTGAAGCTATAGGCATCTGAGAGCGTTCACGTATGATTTAAAAAACTCAATATGATTGGTCCACTTCATCAATAAAAATTTAGATAATTTACAAACTTTAAATTACTATAATAAAACTAACATAGAAATGGAAATCGAACGCCATGTAAATACTTATTTTCCCTAAATTAAGAAAAATGGAAATCGAGCGCCATGTAAATACTTATTTTCCCTAAAATAAGAAAATTTACAAATTTTAAATTACTATAATAAAAGAACGCCATGTAAATACTTATTTAAATTGGCAAAATTTACAAATTTTAAATTACTACACGTAGGATTTAAAAAACTCAATATTATTGGTCCACTTTATCTTTCAAAATTGAAAATTTACAAATTTAAAATTTTATAAATAGTAAAACTTACATAGAAATAGAAAAAAATATCCACAAATTGTCATAAAAACATAATGTAATAAGAAACACAATTCTATAAATAGGAAAACTAACATCAAAATGGGAATAAGAAACATACATAAATTGTCATAAAAAGAACAAAATGTCAAAAAAATATTAAATAAAAAACATCCATAAATTGTCATAAAAACATGTAATAAGAATCACAATTTTATAAATAGGAAAACTAACATAAAAATGGAAATAAAAAACATACATAAATTGTCATAAAACGAACAAAATGTCAAATAAATATTACTTAATTTAATAATGTACTTACTTATATTCAAAAAAAAGGAAATTATAAAATTCAAAAAATATAATTAAATATTACGTACATGATTGACATTTTTCTTGATTAACATAATTTCCAACTATTATAAAAAGGAAATTAGTTTCTTTCTTAGAATTAGAAATTTTCTTTTTTAAAAGTTTAGCGATTGATTATAAATACGCAACTCAAATTCCAATAGCTTACATAAATTTCTAAATCAAAAAAAAAAATTCTTGAAAGACAAAAAATAACTTGATAAAACAATGGTCAATTATTTTTCTAACCACTTGCTTCTTTGTTTTTTTGAACGCGCTCAGAAAGGTTTTAACAAGAAAGAAGTTTTGGTTAGAGTTTTTCACACTTAGGAGGCACGAAAAATCAAAAAAGAGGGTTGCTAATGGGTTTTGAACACCTTATCATTGATCAAAAGGTATTTACAAATTTATTAATACATCATATATTTAATATTTAGTTAACATAATTACTTATAAATTTTAACAAAATAATTTAGGGCAGTGTTATACACACATTCATATTTGTTAATCGAATACGCTACTATCAATAGAAATATTATTTTATAATATAAATATTAAAATTGAAAAGTAAAATTATAAACTTTATTAATATTGAATTTAAACTAATTTAGAGAAATATAATATCAGTAAAAACAATAATAAACTTTATTAATATTGAATTTAAAATAATTTAAAAAAATATAATAAGTAAAATTATGAATATGTATCCGCGCGTAACGCGAATGAAAAACCTAGTATCTAAAAAGGTTTAAAGGACATATGATACCACGAGTCTGAGCTCGAACCAAAGCGTGCATCCCTTGAGTGCCTAACGCTCTCCTTGCCTTCATTAACATTAATCAAACAATAAATAAAAATTGGTTTAAATTTAAGATTGAAAAAAATACACCAACAGAAATTTAAATATCCCATATTAAAAAATGTCTTAACCTCAAGCTCTCATTATAGGCCACGAATGTTACTCTTTGGTGTGATGACCCTAATTATGGTCTACCACTGAATGGTACTACGATTTAACAGTGATGAGATTCATTTATTTTTATAAGGTGATTAGTTTTTTACAAATTATGAATCATTCAAATCACACTAAAAAGCTGCGATTGTGGTGCGATTAGTTTTTTATTCTATATTTTTATCCTATTACCATTAAATTAAATTTTGTTATTATTCTCTAAAATATAATATTGCACTAATTTCGTTTTTAAATTTCTCAAAAAATTGGAAATATCCGTTTTTTGCGAGAAAACAAAAATTTTGCGTTTTTTTGCAGGAAACAAAATTTTGCAGTTTTGGCGGAAAATTGGAACTTTGCGGTTTTGACAAGAAAACAGAATTTCACGGTTTTGGCGGAAAAACTGAATTTCGCGGTTTTGACAAGAAAAACTGAAATTTGCGATTTTGACGGAAAAACGAAATTACCCGCTTTGGCGGAGAATGAAATTACACGTTTTGGTGGAAAACAATATTTCACGGTTTTTAGCGGAAAACTGAACTTTGCGGTTTTGGCGGAAAAAACTGAACTTCACGGTTTTGGCTGGAAAACAGAATTTCGTGGTTTTGGCGGAAAAATGGAATATTGCGGTTTTGACGGAAAAAATGAACTTTGTGGTTTTGGCGGGAAAACGGAATTTCGCGGTTTTGGAGGAAAAATGGAATGTTGCGGTTTTGACGGAAATTGAACTTTGCGGTTTTGACGGGAAAACAGAATTTTGCGGTTTTTGAAAGAAAATAGAATTTCGCGGATTTGACGGAAAAATGAAATTTTGCGGTTTTGACGGAAAATGCTATTTTGACGCAAATGGAATTTCACGGTTTTGGCGGAAAAACTGAATTTCGCGGTTTTGGCGGAAAAAACGAAATTTCGTGATTTTGGCGGAAAAACGGATTTTCGCGGTTTTGGCAGAAAAATGGAATTTTGCGATTTTGACGGAAAACGGAATTTCGCAGTTTTCCGCCAAAATTGCGAAATTCCATTTTCCGCCAAAACCACGTTATTTCAATTTCCGTAAAAAACCGCAAAATTCCATTTTCCCACCTAAACCGCAAAATTCTATTTTCCCGCCAAAATCGCGAATTCCGTTTTCCTGTCAAAACCGCAAATTTCAGTTTTTCCGCCAAAACCGCAAAATTCTGTTTTCCGTCAAAATCGCATTATTTCAATTTTCCGTCAAAACCGCAAAATTTCAATTTCCCGTTAAAACCCTAAAATAATATTTTTTCAGCTAAAACCGCAAAATTATGTTTTCCCATCAAAACTTCGAAATTTTGTTTTCCCATCAAAACTGCAAAATTCTGTTTTTCCGTCAAAACTGTGAAATTCTGTTTTTTGCCAAAATAGCAAAATTTCAATTTTTGGCCAAAACTTCAAAATTTCGTTCAACCAAAAATATAATTTTAATTAATTAATTAATAATTTTAAGATATTTTTTATCCTTATCACATCTAAATCACTTTTCCATTCAAAATAAGTATGGTAATCACATCGCACGCAAAATATAACTTCATTCATAATTTAACTAATCGTATCGTTTCCAAAACACATCGCTTCTACATACAAATCACAGTCACACCTAAATCGAAGTGTTATGCGGGACCATAGATAGGACCACAAAGCAGATTGGCGCCAACAGGAATGGAAAAAAAAAACAATTTTTTTAGTCGGCAAAAATTTGACCTTTAAAAAACTAACTCTACAATATTGGAGCCGGAATCAATTTTAAGAATCAATTCAACTGAAAAATCCCTAACCGGGGAATATAAAAAATTTAAAAAAAATGAAATACAATTTTTTGGGTATCCGCTAACAAACTACTTTATAATAAGAATATTCATTTGCTTTAATATTTATTTAAAAAAAGTTGAGAATATAGTAGCAGAATGTTTTGCCGTGTAGAAAAATTACTCTTCTTCAACGAACAACATTTTGCCGTGTAGAATTCTTTTTGCAGTTGATCCTTTAGATGGCTAGGAGTTCCGATAAATTCTTTATGGATTTCTCCTAGAAGCACCGGTATAGTTGTTTGATAGACTTGTAGCTGTATGTATTCTCCAAGTGAATTCCACCATTCTTTTAGTGCGCCTGATAATTTTGCTGTAAATTGTTGTATGACAAAAGGTAATGGCGAGGTCATGGCTTCCGAAGTCATCCATGCATGAAATTCATCAAGACGATCCTTCCATTTTTCAAAAGGAATATCGTCGAAGGTGAACGTCATAACTTTTGACGAGAACTGTTTGGACGGCATCTCCTGATTCCTGGGGGAGCGTATCTCATCTCTTCATCACTTGAGATAACTTCGTCAATATTAGGTTCCTGTTTTGGAGATGATCCGCTTCCGATTGCGAACTGTTTTGGCAGAGACTCGTCTTCGGAACTGAATTCGAAGTCACTTGTGCTACTATATCAAAAAAAGGTTTACGACATCGAAAAGTGTTATATTGACGATAATCCCCGTGATTTTTTAAGAATTCTATTCTTTTTTAACTGGTTTTTCTTTTCTTCTAATCCTAGGAAAATGAAATCATTTGGCGGAAAAAGATAAAAGAATTTGTGTAGAAAATATTAGCAAAACATATGTAATAAGAGAGAAAAAACATAAACCTACCAAATAACCGCGAAATGTAGCTTGTATCTTAGTCGCCGCAAGATCTTGACGACTGTCGCGGCGGCGTCCGTGTCCCTCGAACTTGCTAACATGCGCCGACACGTCTTCGAATCCGTTGTTAATATGCGCTGTGACAGGACTATGCGTCGAGCTTCCCCTCGTGCTCGTGAGTCTGAAAACGGCAGCGGCGGCATTAGCGGTGGTGATGGCGGCTTCAGTAACCAAAGCAGTCGCGGCGGCCACCGCAATCGCATGCTTGTCGGAATCCTCATCTCCCTCTTTTTCCCATACCAACTTCTGTTTCCGCCGCCGTCCGTGAGACGAAGGAGAAGATTGGTTGTACGAAGACGGAGACGATTTGTGATATGCCGACCCCAGTGGAAGTGTCTAATTCTGTAGCGATGAAGGAGGAGGAGGAGTATGATGATACTGCGGTGAGATTCCTTTTTCGCGTTTGGATTTGACGAAGCTCCATCGGCATTTAGTATTAGAGCGAGCAGGCGTCTCGAGACTCTCGACTAATGAACCCAGGCCGGGTTTCGTAAGTCCGAACAGAATCCAGAACCACCGTGAATCTTTTCCCATTATAGAGAGTAACTTGACGAATGAAATGACGGCATTTTCTTCTTGTTGCCAGCGACTTACTCGTCTTGGAGAGAGAGTGAGAGAGATTGTATAGAGTTAAGTAGTGGAAGCTAAAGTCATGTTGTACTTTACCAAAAAACAAACAAAACATCAACATTTCCTCTCTTGTCTTCTTTTCCTCTCGTCTCTTTGACCTAAAGTCCGCCGCCTCTTTTCGTGTTTCTCCTCCTCGGCGTTTTCGGCTACGGTTGTTGTCGTGGGAGGGCCCCCTTTGCGTCTCTTCTTGTCATGTTGTAGTTTCTAGTGGTGGCTCGGCCTCATTGTGCGGTGGAGTCGAGATCTTTCGACGGTGGTCAGTCTCGGCTTTTTCTTCCGGCTAGAGGACGGCTGCGGGTTCTACTCGTCTCTGCCCTCTGTCTCTCTTCTAAGGGTCCCCTCATTTTTGCTTTGTGGTGGTCGTTCACGCCGGAGTTCCTCCGTTGTTTCCTGTGGTGTATGGTAGATCTGAGTCGGGTAGCACCGGCGACTGTATCTCTTTCTCTGCGGATTATGGTTCTCCGCTGTCTCTTCGCTGCGGTAGGTTTGACTGCATCTTCTTTCCCTGCCCATGTTTTATTCCGAGGACTATGAAAGCTTCGCAGTAGTGGTAGGTGGCGGGTTTCAGGTTAAAGGCGAGTTATGGCGGTGGATCTGGTGAGATCGGTTTCGAAGGCTCTCTGCTGAGGCTGTCTGTTTGAGGACTGTGCAGGTAAAGCTTCCTCAAGGGCTGACAGTGTTTCTCTCTCCAGATCTCGCTTCTGCATGCGGTCTCTGGTTAACCTCGGAAGCAAAAATGGCGTCCTGCGAGTGTGATGCCGGTTGCGGCGGAGTTGGTAGTGGTGACACGTGAAGGGTCGACGACTCTTAGTAAGCTCACAGGGCAGCGTGGATGGTGTCTCCGTCGTGGATCAGTTATTGGTGAAATGTGATTCAAATCACGTTAACTTTGAGTTGCAGATTTTTAGGAGAACGAGTCAAAAGTTGTTTCTATTTTTTAGCTAAGTTGATCCACTCTCTTAGGCATGATGTTAGACGTGGGTGGTGGAATAGTAGAGTAGTTTGCTTTCTTATTTAAACGTTGTTTTAGTTCTCATTTCAACTAAGAAGAATTCCAGTAATCCAAAATCCTCTTCTCTGCATTCTTTACTTCTTCCTCGGTTTTTGCCAACAAATTTGGTATCAGAGCTGATTGATTTACTTGGTTCGTATTCGGGGATTGAGAGAGTGAGAGTAAGTGAGCGTTTGAAACACAAGGGAAACACGGGTTGAGAGAGAGCAGTGTTCACAATGCAGAACAATGGCTCATGGAGTAACAGCTCAGTTCCATTACCTATTTTCAAAGGGGGTAAACTATCAGTATTGGAGTCTGAAAATGAAAACCCTTTTCAGATCTCAAGAAGTGTGGGGATTAGTGGAGAATGGCTTTGAAGATGATCAAACTGAGGAGCCTAACCAGCAACTCAGAGAGAGAAGAAAGAAAGATGCTAAAGCTTTGTTTACAATTCAACAAGCCTTAGATGAGGAAATTTTCCCGCGGATTGCATCAGCTTCTACGGTAATGGAAGCATGGAATACTCTGAAGCAAGAGTATCTTGGAGACAAGAAAGTGATTACAGTGAGACTGCAATCATTAAGAAGGGAGTTTGAAACCTCCATTATGAAGGACAAAGAGTCTGTGCAAGACTACTTGTCACGTGTGTCTGATGTGGAGCAAAAGATGAAATCCTATGGAGAAGATATTAGCAATGAGCTTGTGGTTGGGAAGATTTTGAGGAGTCTTACCAAACAGTTTGATCATGTTGTGGCTGCCATAGAAGAGTCAAAGGATATGTCTACATATACCTTTGATGAGTTGATGGGATCACTGCAGTTCCATGAAGATAGAATGAATAGATTAAGTGAGAAGAAAGAGGAGAAGGCCTTCCAAGTCAGAGGTGAGTCATCCAACAAAGAAAAACCATGGCAGTTCAATGGAAGAGGAAGAGGAAGAGGAGGACCAAGAGGAAGAGGTCATGGAAGAGGACAATTTAATGAAGGAAGGGAGCAAAACTTTCACTTCAACAAAAGTCCAATCAAGTGTTACTACTGCAAAAAGCCTGGCCATAAGGAAGCAGATTGCTGGAAGAAAGATGCTGACAAGGGTGAGCAAAAGAATGATCAGAGATCAAACTTTGTGGAGCAAGAGGGAAAGCTGTTCTTTGTGGAGCAAGAAGAACAGTCGTTTGTTGTACAAGATGCATCAAACAATGATGTAGGTTGTATATGGTACATTGATAGCGGCTGCTCCAACCATATGTCAGGCACAAGATCCATGTTCAAGGAGATTGATGATTCAAAGAAAAGCAAAGTGAGACTAGGTGATGGAAAGCAATTAGATGTCGAAGGAATAGGCACCATTGCAATCAAAACCGAACAAGATAACATCAAGACACTGTCTGATGTGCAGTTTGTTCCCCACTTGGCTCATAATCTGTTAAGTGTGGGACAACTGATAAGTTGTGGCTACTCTCTGCTGTTTGAGGATGATTCATGCGTGATAAGTGACAAGAAATCAAAGGAAGTTGTAGCAAGAACATCCATGGGAAGAAACAGGATGTTCTCTTTGGATGTATTTGGCAATGTGGACAGAGCTTTGGTGGTCAGAGGAGATGAAGACGCAAAGCTATGGCATTTGCCGTATGGTCACTTGAATGTGCAAGGCTTAAGGCTGTTGAATGCAAAAGGAATGGTGCAAGGCTTACCCAAGATTGGTGATCTCAAGTTGTGTGAAGGATGTTTGTATGGGAAGCAATCAAAAGCTTCGTTTCCAAGTGGAAAAGCATGGAGAGCTAGTGAAAGTCTTCAGCTCTTACATGCAGACTTGTGTGGCCCAATGCAGACTGAATCACTTGGTGGAAGTAAGTATTTTTTACTTATCACAGATGATTACAGTAGGTTGAGCTGGGTATACTTTCTGAAGGCAAAATCAGAAGCATTTGAGAACTTTAAGAAGTTCAAGGCCATGGTGGAAAAACAAAATGACAAGTGTGTGAAGTGTTGGGATTATGTCCTGAAATCACATTGTACTAACTCTAGAGATAGTTGTATTGTCGAGATCGGACAATTCATGTGATACTAGGTAGTCATAATGTTTTGCTAGAAACGGCTTATGACAAATGAGTTGTAACTCATTGCTAGTATTATGTGAACCTACAGGGTCACACACCTAAGCAAGTTGGATACACTTTACATGGGATTGATCATTGGCATATGGTCTGATCGATGTGTATTAGATACACATTGAATTTGAGTTTCAAAGAGGTGTATCGATCGACACCATTGGGTGCGTCGGTCGACACAAGGGCGAAACCGAAACTGATGTTTCGATTCACCTCGAGGTCAATATATAAACGTGTTTTATAGATTCGACTATAGTGAGAAAAAGAGCGCCGCCCAGAGAGTTTTTCTCAGAGAGAAAAACGCAGAAACCTCGAAAACTCAGTTCCCAGGAGATCCGATTCACGGCACTAGCATCCCGGCGGATTCCAGCTTGTGTGCGTGTGGACTGCAGTAGAGGCGCAGCATCTGAGGCGCTCCAGAGATCTCGTTTACTTGCTTATCTTCCGCTGCCAATCTCCAGGTAATCACGAGGTCAGATCTATGATTCAATTAACTAGACCCTAGATCCTAGGCTTCGGGAACATGACAATAATTCTGAAGCTGGTAGAATTGGCTCCAAGTTCCTTCAGTGGTATCAGAGCTTTCCATTGAATCAAACCTGTTTATAGAATTTGATGAGTTAAATTCGTTCATTTGAGAATATGAGTTAGAACAGGTGAGATCGATTCTGATCAAAATCGATTCTGTGTTTTCGCACAGTGTCGATCGACACACTAGGTGTGTCGGTCGACACAGAATGGCGAATTCGACAGAATCGGCGGCTAGGGTTTTTCGCGAAGAAAAACCGAAAGCCTACTATGTCGATCGACACAGGTTGAGTGTCGGTCGACACAGAGCAGATTCGGTCGAGTGTCGATCGACACAGTTTGAGTGTCGGTCGACACAAACCTAGCGAATGGTTAATCGGTTCAATTGGATTGGACCGGTTATCATGCTTGGTTAAGTCTGATTAGATCGGTTTAAATTGGATGAATTGGTTCAATTGGATTGAACTGATTATCTCAATTAGCATGAACCGATTAGTTAAAATCAGTTTGATTGGATAATACGGTTCAATTGAATTGGACCGGTCATCGCAATTAGATAAAACTGATTAAAACGGTTTAAATTGGATGAATTGATTCAATTGGATTGAACCAGTTATCGCAATTAGTATAAAAGGATTTGAATGGTTAAGATCAGTTTGATCTGATAAGGCGGTTCAATTGGATTGGACCGATTATCAAAACTATCTTCGGTTTAGGTCTATGTCGACCGTCACACATGGGTTGTGTCGATCGACATGACCGGTTCCATAAACTGGGTTAATTGGATTAATCGGTTATTGAAGTCCGGTTAAGTTTGATGTTGTCGATCGACAGACATAGTCTGCATCGATCGACACAGAGTTCGAAATTCTGGTTATTGAACCTTGAATTTGCAGAAACCAAATTAGACTTAAACCTTGATTAAAGTTTAGCTTCAACATGGTCAACTGTCAAGACTCATTTCGTTGTGTGATGGTCTAGCCAAGAGCTTGGTGTCCACAATTACGTGAGTAAGGCAGGTAATTATGTTGATGGACTTGCAGTGCTTGACATCAACAATTACATGACCTAAGAGATTGATATGCTAACCTTTAAGAGTTTAGTTTCCTCAACTAAATATCAAGTAACCTTGATGTCTTGCCCAAATCTTGTCTACTATCAAGACTTGTGTCGTTTGTTGGATAGTCTTGGAGTCCTTGGTATCCACTGCTACATGAGTAAGGCAGGTGATCATTGATAGACTTGCAGTGCGACTGTCAATGATCACAAGACTAAAGAGATTGGTTTACTTGACTGGGCCATCAGAAGTTCTGGGCCCAGAGACGTCAGAGTAGATGAGACATGGATTATCTTATCTGCGACCAAGAGTTGTACTGGGTACAATTAGCAATGATTTGCTTACCTAGATAACTAAATTTTGGGTGATGACGAGTCGTCCACTCAGATTTTGGTGAAGTATGGGTCTTGGATCATTATATTCATTGAGTAAACATTGTTTGAATATAATGCGAGTTTTCTTATTAGATAAGACTTCTCATGGAATACATAACTAAATCTTTGTTTTTCTTGGATTTCAGCTTATGTCTGAGAATACTTTCTCGTTGCGATCCGTCCTTGAGAAGGACAAGTTAAATGGATCCAACTTCCTGGATTGGTATCGGAATTTGAGATTAATCCTCAAGCAGGAGAGCAAGGACTATGTCCTTGAGAAAGCTCTTACAGAAAGGCTTGGGACCAATCGCTCGAATGCAGTATATGATGCTTGGAATAAGCATTATATTGATGTGGTAGATGTGTGTGGTCTGATGTTGGCTACCATGAACTCAGACTTGAAAAGTCAATCGAGAACATGGAGTCGCCAATAGAGATGATCACCAGCCTGAAACTGAAGTTTCAGGATCTGGCACGAGTTGAGAAATTCCAGATGGTGAAGTCTCTCACTGGGTGCAAGCTACCAGAGGATGCTCCAGTAAGTCCTCATGTCATTAAAATGATGGGTTACATTGATAACCTGGGGAGACTGGATTGTCCTGTCAGCTTGGAGTTGGCTACTGACATCATTTTGCAGTCACTGCCGTCAAGTTATGATAAGTTCATAAAGAACTATATCAAGAAAGGCTTGACGAAGACGTTGACTGAGCTGCATGGCATGCTCAAGACAGCAGAGCAAAACATCAAAAAGGGTAAAAGATTTGAGAAATCTTGTTTAGGCAAGGGTGATGGCAAGGCCGTTCAGATTTGGAATCGGGATAAACCTGTGTCATCTTTTAAACCCAAGTCAGGCCCATCTGATGTTGATAAATGCTGCTACTGTAAAGAGTTTGGGCATTGGAAGAGAAATTGCACTAAATTCTTGGAAGATTCACAAGAGATGGAGAAGATGTATGGTACTTCTTCTTCAGGTATTGTGTTATTGTTTCAAGTTCTACATGAGTATTGGATACTAGTTGTGGTACTGATATTTTTGAAATATGCAGGACCTAAGCGATAGTAGAACGTTGAAGAAAGGACAAGTGGAACTGCGTGTCTGGTATGAAGCAATGGTTGCTGCATGAGCCGTAGAGATTCTCCACTTGTAGGAGCCTTTCATACTTGGTTTTAGAAATTAAGTAATTGCTACTATGTATATGCCTTGTGCAGAGATGTCTTTCATTTTCTTGTAAGAATTTGGATGTTTTTCATTTTGATAAAAGACAAGTTTTGTTCTTTAGATCTTAATGAAATATTATTTGGTAGCACCCCGTTTAGAATGGGTTTTATATCTTAAACCAATGTACGATTGTACATATAACATAAATACCAAACGGTTTAAGTCTGATGACTTGAACTCGATTTTTCCTTAACACAGTCGTTTTGACCACATAGAGTGAAGCGGATTCAGAAGTTCCATAGTTTTAGGCTCATTTGATAATTAATCATGTGAGATATGAATTCTGCTCACTGGACCAAATGACTAAGGCCCTTTTAGCAGAGCTAAAAGTAAACGGGCCAGAGGCTTAATGGGCCTTACACATACTGATGTATGCGGCCCAATGAGCATTAGTGCCAAAGGAAATCTTCAGTACTTCATTATCTTATTGATGGCATCAATAAGTATGGTTGTGTTCTTTTGATGAGACACGAGCAGGAATCCCTTGAGGAGTTCCAAGATGAAGTATAGAACCGATTTGACAGAAGTATTGAGATCCTCGACTAGATCGCGGAGGAAAATACTTGGGTCAAGAATTGGGTGATCATCTAGGTGAGTGTGAAGTCATATCACAACTCTTTTCTCCTGGAAAACCTAAAAGGTGTTTCTGAGAGAACGAATTGGATCTTATTAGATATGCTCCGATTAATGATGAGTCACAGGAATCTTCCATAATCATTTAAGAATACGTTATAAAATGTCTGTCTTTGCGCAGAAAAGGGTTTCAATCAGAATCAATTGAAAGACACCACATTGAATGTGGACTGGAAGTTTTTCAAATAAGTTGTTTCTGATAATTTGGGGATGACAGCTAATGAGCTTGAACCCAAATCTGATAAGTTCCACCTCGCTGGTTGTCCTAAGGAAACCGAGGCTTAGTGCTTTTATGACCAATCCGAGAACAAAGTTTTGTTGTTCGGAACTGTGTCTTTTGAGAAAGATCATACTTTCAAAAGGAACATTGGGAGTAAAAGTACACATCGAATAAATTCGATAAACGCAGGAGACTGCTCAACCTGTTGAGGGAGAGCAGCGGTGAGATCTACAAAGTGCTGTAGGATCTACACCTGTGGAGCCTGAAATTCGCAGATCCAAAAGGATCCGTCACTAACTCGAGAGTGATTTCTCGTAACCGATTGTCGTGATCTGTTGATCATTGAAAAGTGACGAACATGCGAAATTCAAAGAAGCGATGGTGAGCCCCAACTCCGAAAAATTGGCTGGGTATGCATGTTTGTTGGAAAGTTCAGTTGATCCTGATTCAATTCTCATATTGATATCAACCTAAACATGCATCAGATCTAGGTGTTCTTATTTAGAAACATAACATGATCTCACCTTTTACCTGTTTGTTGCAGCGGAAGGAATAGAACAGGTCAGAGATCAGATAGATGCACCGAGGGATGAATCCTCCAAAGGTTCACACACGCTTCACAAGGAAATGGCTGCTAGACCACACGGAACAGAGGCGCAGAGAGAGAGAGGAGTAGCCGCGGCTAGGGTATTAGGGTTGGGAAGAAAAGACTTGGCTTTTAGTCATTAAAAGCCTTCTCTTTCCCTTTTGGGCTTTTGGGCCCAATCTGATTAAATCCCATTTAATCAGACCCATTAGTCTTTCTCTCTTAGTACGACAAATGCCTAGCACTTTTGTCGTACTTCTGCTAAGCCGTTCCAACACATTTTCCTGTTAGCTTAGGCGTGTGACCCATATGGGATCATATTATAAAGGCAATAAGTCCAAGACTTATAGATCATGAGCGGACTCTAGCAAGCCATCATGATCCCCAGTATTATATGACTTATGTCTGATCTCGACATACTCTTACTTTCTAGAGACAGTACCGAGATTACTGGACACAATTCCAACAATCTCCCACTTGTACTGGAATCTCTGTATTCATAATCCTTTTGTCACAATATCTCGATTAGTCATAAGGCAAGATTGGTGTCATCCTTATAAAGCCTAATCTTGTTCATCGGACTCTGATTTGATACTGACAATCCAAACGACTCGGGAAAGTCCGTTTGAGCATGGCCATGCGTTTTCCAGTATTCAAATCTCCGATTGGCCTAGAGATATTCACTCCATTTATATTGGAGGGACAAATCCCATCTTGTTCCATCACTGTAAACTACTCATTTCATGATGTACCCAAACAAGATCCTTATAACAATCGCAGAACGATAGCGTTAGACAATGATCAAAGTACATCAGTCCATGGGCAGTCACATGCATGTGAACTCAGGTCTAAGGACTATACTCTATAGTCGTAGTAAGAATCTCTTATGACACAGATATAAATATCCTGAAGAGTTCTTATAGGCGGGTCTTGTCCGGTCGTATGTTCCCAACATACACCTATGTACTGACTTTGATGCCGCGCATCTATGACACACTGAGACTTTGTCATAAGTCACGTACCAATCCAGTCTCACACGGTTGTTGGTGTTCCAGTTTCAACAACCTTCGACTAGGGACATGATGATATAAAACATTTATCAAATATAGGATCTCATGATCAAGCTAAATGACTTCGATGACTCAAGATCAAGTCATTTACTTCG
Source organism: Orychophragmus violaceus (assembly GCA_030180135.1). NCBI lineage: Eukaryota > Viridiplantae > Streptophyta > Magnoliopsida > Brassicales > Brassicaceae > Orychophragmus > Orychophragmus violaceus. The sequence goes on along the minus strand of CM058233.1, from coordinate 100,473,909 downwards.
ATGACCTATAAAATGGTTCATATCATTTTGGAACGATTATTTCATCACAGTTAAAATAATCTTGAAATAATAATTTCATTAAAACATAAAATAATGTTTTACAAGAACATATCAAATAACTAAATAAAGCTCACAAAACTCCCACTCAAATTTAGATTACATTTCAATGTTTCTAATGCCTACAGCTTCAGTCAGGAACTCGAGCTTAGGCCTTGGGAGTGGCTTTGTCAACGGATCAGCGACGTTATCATCTGTCGGAACTCGGCTGATCTTGACTTCCTTTCTATTAATGATGTCACGTATCAAGTGATATCTTCTTTGAACATGCTTGGATTTCTGGTGTGATCTTGGTTCCTTTGCCTGAGCTATAGCACCATTGTTGTCACAAAACAGTGCCAGAGGCTCAGCCGCATCTGGTATCACACCTAGTTCCATAATGAACTTTCGTATCCAAACAGCTTCCTTCGCTGCTTCTGAGGCGGCGATATATTCAGCTTCTGTAGTGGAATCAGCAACGGTGTCCTGCTTGGAGCTTCTCCAACTTACTGCACCGCCATTCAGACAAAAGACATAACCGGACTGTGACCGGAAATCATCTGTGTCTGTCTGGAAACTTGCGTCCGTGAATCCACTGACTTTAAGCACATCATTTCCACCGTACACCAAGAACTTATCCTTAGTATGTCTTAGATACTTCAAGATATTCTTTACGGCAATCCAATGGTTTTCACCTGGATTTGACTGGTATCTACTCGTCATGCTCAATGCATAAGCAACATCAGGACGAGTACAGATCATGGCATACATGACAGATCCTATTGCAGATGCATAAGGAATGTTCTTCATGCGCTCAAGCTCAGCAGCCGACGTAGGGCTCTGCTTCTTGCTCAGCGTTGTGCCATGTACCATTGGCGTGAAGCCCTTCTTGGAATCTTTCATGCTGAATCTTTGTAGGACTTTGTCAATATATGAGTCTTGACACAAGCCTATCAGCCTCTTAGGTCTATCCCGATAGATCCTAATTCCAAGAACGTATGCGGCTTCACCCATGTCTTTCATGGAAAAACAACTTCCAAGCCAGTCCTTTACAGACTTCAGCATTGGAACGTCGTTTCCGAGAAGTAGTATGTCATCGACATACAGAATAAGAAATACAATCTTGCTCCCACTAGATTTCTTATACACGCATTGTTCTTCTTCGTTTCTGATGAAGTCAAATTGCTTGATCGCTTCATCAAAACGAAGATTCCAGCTCCTCGATGCTTGCTTCAATCCATAAATGGATTTATGAAGCTTGCATACTTTCCCAGCATTCTTCGGATCTATGTAACCGTCAGGTTGTGTCATATACACATCCTCTTCCAGAATACCATTCAGGAAGGCGGTTTTCACGTCCATCTGCCAAATTTCATAATCATGAAAAGCTGCAGTTGCTAGTAGAATCCGAATAGATTTCATCATAGCCACTGGTGAATAGGTTTCATCGTAGTCCACACCGTGAACTTGTCTGAAACCTTTTGCCACCAACCTGGCTTTGTAAATCTGGACATTTCCATCCACGTCAATCTTCTTCTTGAAGATCCATTTGCACTCGATGGCTTTTACACCAACGGGTAAGTCAACCAACGAAAACACTTGGTTGACCGACATGGAGTCCATTTCGGAATCAGTGGCCTTGCGCCATTTAGAGGAATCTGGGCCCATCATGGCTTGATTGAAGTTCGATGGTTCATCACCATCAATGATCAAAAGATCATGACAGTCAGTCACGAGGAATCCCTGATATCTCTCGGGTTCGTGACGGATCCTCCCGGATCTTCGAACTTCAGGTACTACAGGTTCAGGCTCTACAATTTCTTGTAGATCCTCCTGCTGCTCTTCCTCATTAGGTTGAGCAGTATCCTGTTCATCTTGAATTTCTTCAAGCAGTACCTTACTCCCACTGTCTTTCTTAGAGAGAAACTCTCTCTCAAGAAAGTTACAATCCCGGGCAACAAAGATCTTGTTCTCGGAACGTAGATAGAAGTAATAAGCCTTGGTTTCCCGTGGATAACCAATGAAGTAGCATTTATCAGATTTTGGTGTAAGCTTATCTGAGATTAATCTCTTAACATAGGCTTCACAACCCCAAATTCTTAGATAAGACAGCACTGGAGCTTCTCCAGTCCATAATTCATATGGTGTCTTTGCTACTGCTTTTGATGGCGCTCTATTTAGAGTGAACACTGCTGTTAGCAGAGCATATCCCCAAAGGGATATTGGAAGGTCTGTGTGACTCATCATAGATCGAACCATATCCAATAAGGTCCGATTTCTCCTCTCAGACACACCATTCCATTGAGGTGTTCCAGGAGGAGTGAGTTGGGACACGATCCCACACTCTCTTAGATGATCACTGAATTCTTGGCTTAAGTATTCTCCTCCTCGGTCGGACCGAAGAGCCTTAATGCTTTTGCCAAGTTGGTTCTGTACTTCATTTTGGAATTCTCTGAACTTCTCAAAAGATTCAGACTTATGTTTCATCAAATAAACATATCCATACCTACTGAAATCATCAGTGAAGGTAATGAAATACTGATAGTTTCCTCTTGCATTTGTGGACATTGGGCCACACACATCAGTGTGTATCAGGCCCAATAAGTCACTGGCCCTCTCGTTAGGTTTATTAAAGGGGGCCCGTGTCATTTTGCCCATCATGCAGGATTCGCATTTCTCACATGACTCAAAGTCAAATGAGCCAAGAAGTCCATTCGAATGGAGCCTCTTGATGCGTTTCTCGCTGATGTGCCCTAAACGACAATGCCATAGAAACGTTCGGTTTTCTTCATTAGGTTTAAACCGTTTTGTATTAATGTTATAAATTGGCGCGGATTGATCGAGTATGTAAAGCCCATTCGTAAGAGGGGCAGAACCATAGAACAAATTGTTGCGATTGAAGGAACATAATTTATTCTTAACTGAAAAATCATAACCTTCCAAATCCAACAAAGAAATTGAAATAATATTTCTGCTTATAGCAGGTACAAAATAACAATTATTCAGTTCTAAAATTAATCCCGAAGGTAAAGACAACAAGTATGTTCCTACAGCTAGTGCTGAAACTTTCGCTCCATTCCCAACTCGTAGCTCCACTTGTCCTTGCTTCAGCCTTCTACTGTTGCTGAGTGCCTGCATATTAGTACAAATATGAGCCCCACAACCAGTATCCATGACCCATGAGGTATTATCAGAAGTAGTTGTATTAACTTCTATAACAAAAATACCTGATGAAGAAGTCTCGAAAGTCTTCTTCTTCAATTCCTTTAGACCTTCCTGGAATTTCTTACAATCTCTTCTCCAATGCCCCAGTTCTTTGCAGAACCTGCACATGTCAGTAGGCCCAGCCTTGGACTTGGGCTTGGGCTTTGGCGCGTCCTTGTCCGCGACTTGGACACCCTTGGCCTTTCCCTTATCCTTAGCAGAAGACTTCTTAAACCCCTTGCCCTTTTGTACCATAAGCACATTGGGGTCCTTGGCGGTTTTCTTCAAGTTGGGCTCTGCAGTCTTGAGCATTCCGTGAAGCTCAGGCAGTGTCTTACTCAAGCCATGCATGTTAAAGTTCAGAATGAACTGATCATAGCTTGCAGGTAAAGACTGCAGAATGATGTCGCAGGCAAGTTCCTGGCTGATTGGGCAGTCGAGTTTCTGAAGATGATCGAGATAACCCATCATCTTCAAGACATGAGGACTCACTGCCGCATTCGCAGCCAACTTACAGTCCAAGAGGTTCTTAACTGTCTGGAACCTCTCGGTCCTAGCCTGCTCCTGAAAAAGCGATTTCAGGCTTGCCATGATCTCGATTGGGGACAATACACTTTCGAACTGTTTTTGCAGCTCAGGAGTCATTGTCACCAACATCAGGCAATAAACATCATTTTCATCTGACGAATGCTTTTCCCAAGCATTGTGCAGAGTCCTGGCAGCATTGGCAAGAGGCCTCTCGGGGAGGGGATCTAGAAGGACATAATCCTTCTTCTCCTGCTTGAGGACCAGCCTCAAGTTCCTTGACCATGTCAGGAAGTTCGTTCCAGTCAGCTTCTCCTTCTCGAGAACAGACCGGATCGAGAATGTGTTTTGTGTGCTTGTAGTAGTCATATCTGAAATATATAAATAAAAGGTTATTAGTTATTATGTTCAAAATGACTAATCTCGTATTAAAGTATAACATGATTAATCACGCATTATATTCAATAACCTAAGTTACCCTCAATAGAATATAATGATTCCAAGATCCACATATAACTAAAATTAAAGTGGGCCACTGGCCGTCACCCAACCTTAGCTTATATCGGTAAGCCCTATTTCGGCTAATTATATCCATGATATAACTCTTGGTTGTGAATCTGGGCCCGAGGCCCAATCCACTCTGATGTCTCAAGGCCCGGGACTCCCGATGGCCTAGTCAAGAAAACCGGACTATACAGTCATGTAATCATTAATGTCTGGGACTCCCAATGACATTTATGAATCACAAACCGTCTTACCCACGCAAAAGCAGACATCCTCACACTGTAAGGCCATGAATGCAATTGAATGGGCTTTGACAGCTGACATAGCATGGACAAGACATCCAACGCTTGATATTATTTGAGGTTCGTAGGTTTATTAAAATCATTCCCAAAATAGAAGATTACTATTTCGGGAAACTTTCTATTTATGGAAACCTACTATTTTGGAAACTTTCTAAAATTGGAAACTTTCTAAAACCGGAAACTTTCTAACTTTAGAAATTTCTTTAAAATCCAAAACCCGCAAATTCAGAAACTTCTATTTTAAGAAACTTTCTAATTTCAAAATTTCGGAAACTTTAATTTAAAAAACGACTTTATAATTTTATAAAATAGATTTTAAATTAATCTGAAGAAAGACTCAATTAACTGGCCCAATTGTTTTAACTTCTTGCCCCGAGGCCCAAGAATTGGTCCATGTCCAAGACATGACCCAATTGTCCAATTAATTGACATAACCGGTCTGGTTCATTAAAACTGGTCTAACCAAGTTTTAATTACTACGATGACCACAATTGTCAACCGGTTATTTACTAAACCGGAACTTCTCAATTTATTTGGTCCAACCAAATCAAATTAGAAATTCCTGGTTTAGGCACTAAATCCAATATTTCTTTCGACATTGGATTTCTTATCCCGGTTTAACCAGATTCAATAAAATTATTAAATCTGTTTATTAAACCAGAACGAAGATTTTAATCAAGTTTTAAACCGAACCAGCTAAACGAAATCGAACCGGTTTGGTCACGAACCAAACCGAGTTGGTCGTGACCTAGCTTCCTGCCCAAGGAACCATCGTCCAGCCGCTCAGCCGCGAGCCAACGATCCGAGATCGAGACAATGCCAAGCTGCGGTCGGGACGATCCATCGGGACGGTGCAGCCGGGACGATGCATCCACGATCGCCGAGTGATCGGGACGCGACGCTCGCCAGCAGGACGCGATCGAGACGACGCGATCGGACGCGACGCGACGATCGATCGTGATCGATCGAACGATCCGATCGGATCCAATCCGACCGTCCCGACCGTCCGACCTGCGATCGACCCCGTCCGTCCGACCCATCCTTCTCGTGGCCGATCACCAAAACCCGAGTCATATAGCTCGGTTTTGTGATCCAATTAATGTGTTTAGAGTTCAATTCTGATTCTTAAGTGTTTTTCTTATCAGTAATGGATTCAAAACACTCCTAAACAGATTAAACAACCTAAACAATGAATCTAAAACAAGAAACCTAAGAACCAATGGCTCTGATACCACTGTTGGAAAGTTCAGTTGATCCTGATTCAATTCTCATATTGATATCAACCTAAACATGCATCAGATCTAGGTGTTCTTATTTAGAAACATAACATGATCTCACCTTTTACCTGTTTGTTGCAGCGGAAGGAATAGAACAGGTCAGAGATCAGATAGATGCACCGAGGGATGAATCCTCCAAAGGTTCACACACGCTTCACAAGGAAATGGCTGCTAGACCACACGGAACAGAGGCGCAGAGAGAGAGAGGAGTAGCCGCGGCTAGGGTATTAGGGTTGGGAAGAAAAGACTTGGCTTTTAGTCATTAAAAGCCTTCTCTTTCCCTTTTGGGCTTTTGGGCCCAATCTGATTAAATCCCATTTAATCAGACCCATTAGTCTTTCTCTCTTAGTACGACAAATGCCTAGCACTTTTGTCGTACTTCTGCTAAGCCGTTCCAACACATTTTCCTGTTAGCTTAGGCGTGTGACCCATATGGGATCATATAATAAAGGCAATAAGTCCAAGACTTATAGATCATGAGCGGACTCTAGCAAGCCATCATGATCCCCAGTATTATATGACTTATGTCTGATCTCGACATACTCTTACTTTCTAGAGACAGTACCGAGATTACTGGACACAATTCCAACAATGTTAGCTTCACCGATCCATTCCTGGATTGAATCAAACATCTTGGAGTTGGAATCAACATTCTGATAATGTGGTCAAAAGTTTTGACTTGATCAGAAAAGAAATGAAACCATGCGTTTACAAGAAGACTAGTGGGAGCGTAATTGCAATTCTCACGCCGTATGTACATAATGTACTTAATCTCATAAACGACGTTCCGACGCTAAAGTCTTGTCAAGATTTGGGTCGGAAGTCAAATTGAACGATGGACATGGGAGAAGGCCGTAAAAGTTCTTGGAATAAGGATCCATTGGAATGGATCAGAAAGGCTAATTGGATCGTGTCAAAATCCTTATGTTGATAAGGTATTGGACAGTTCAAATGTGCTTGATTTCAAGAATGGCTTCACACCAAAGGTCTTATGGCAATAATCTAAGGAAGATGAAGTGTCTTGGACACTGGCTGAGCTAGTAACAATATTAGCAAGATGAAGTGTTTTTGAACACTGGCTGAACTAGTATTAATGAGTGTGATTGCTTATGTTGCTGCAATAGAATCCATCATAAATGCCATATTTTGCGCTCGTCTAGATGCAGCTCACGCATAGAGCATGACGAGAAAATACAAATATGTTCCGGTAATAGTCACTGAACAGTTACCAGAAATATCCCAAGTGGTTGAGGAACTCTAAGGATAGTTTCGTGGTGAACTGAGGAAGTGACGAACCAGTTGAAAGTAGTTAGACGGACAAAGACGATTCCCGGTTCCCACCTGGTTATGTCTCTTTGTCTGAATGGCGGTGTGGTTTGTTGAAATTGTTTCAAGCAAAACACCGCAGAGTCTCCCACAACCTAAGCACGAGATTTATTCTCTTGCTGTAGGTATTAGATATCTGAAGAAATGATCTTGATTCTAGTGGGAGTTATTTAGTTATGTTATGATCTTTACATAGACATGCTATGGCAAAGTTTGTGTAAGTTAAAACTGACATCGGTATTATTTAATTATTGGATAATTAAGTAATGGTCCCAAAGTATTTTATGGTCATCATATAGGTCATCAAGTTGAGGACTTGGTCATGAAACCATATAAGTAAAAGATGACATAAATTACGATTGTCCCTAGTCGAGGTTGTTGAGGTGGGACACCAATAACCGCGCGAGACTAGCATGTGAGGTGACTGTTGGACTAAGTTTCATGGAGTCAATGATATGATTATCACAGTCAATCACATAGATATATGTTGGTGAACATATGATCGGACATGACCCGCTAATGAGAACTCCACAGGATAGTTATATCAGTGTCATGGGAGGTTCTCATTACGACTATAGAGTATAGTCCTTAGACCTGAGTTCATCATGCTTTCTAGCATATGAATTGATGCGCTTTGACCTTGTCAAACGTCGTTCCGTAACTGGCGGTTATAACGGCATTGCTTATACGTATCATGAAGTATGTGTAGAAACAGGGATGGAACAAGATGGTATTTGTCCCTCCTGTAACAGGAGATAAATATCTCAGGGCCCATCGAAGATTTGATACTGAGAAAATGCATGGCCTTGCTCAAACGAGGTGATTGTCAGTCGTTTGTCTTATCAGTATAGATCAGGAGTTCGATGAACATGATGTTGACTATAATAAGGATGACACAGTCTCTTGCCTTATGCAATATCGAGATATAGTGACGAAGGGATTATAGGAATAGGTGATTCCAGTACAAGTGGGAGATTGTTGGGATTATGTCCTGAAATCACATTGTACTAACTCTAGAGATAGTTGTATTGTCGAGATCGGACAATTCATGTGATACTAGGTAGTCATAATGTTTTGCTAGAAACCGCTTATGACAAATGAGTTGTAACTCATTGCTAGTATTATGTGAACCTACAGGGTCACACACCTAAGCAAGTTGGATACACTTTGCATGGGATTGATCATTGGCATATGGTCTGATCGATGTGTATTAGATACACATTGAATTTGAGTTTCAAAGAGGTGTATCGATCGACACCATTGGGTGCGTCGGTCGATACAAGACGTGTGTCGATCGACACCAATGGGTGTGTCGGTCGACACAAGGGCGAAACCGAAACTGATGTTTCGGTTCACCTCGAGGTCAATATATAAACGTGTTTTATAGATTCGACTATAGTGAGAAAAAGAGCGCCGCCCAGAGAGTTTTTCTCAGAGAGAAAAACGCAGAAACCTCGAAAACTCAGTTCCCAGGAGATCCGATTCCCGGCACTAGCATCCCGGCGGATTCCAGCTTGTGTGCGTGTGGACTGCAGTAGAGGTGCAGCATCTGAGGCGCTCCAGAGATCTCGTTTACCTGCTTATCTTCCGCTGCCAATCTCCAGGTAATCACGAGGTCAGATCTATGATTCAATTAACTAGACCCTAGATCCTAGGCTTCGGGAACATGACAGCAATTCTGAATCTGGTAGAATTGGCTCCAAGTTCCTTCATGAAGGCCTTGAGAACAGATCGAGGAGGAGAATTCTTGTCAAAAGAATTTGTTGAATTCTGTGAAGAACAAGGTATAAGGAGGGATCTGACAGCACCTTACACACCAGAGCAAAATGGTGTTGCAGAGAGAAAGAACAGAACAGTAGTAGAGATGGCAAGAAGCATGTTGAAAGCAAAAGAGATGCCAAATGAGTTCTGGTGTGAGGCTGTGGCAACAGCACTGTACATCCTCAACATATCTCCAACAAAAGTTGTCATGAACAAGACTCCATTTGAAGCTTGGAGAGGAAAGAAACCACAAGTAAGTCACTTAAGATTCTTTGGTTGTATAGCATATGCTTTAATCAATTTGAGAGCCAAGCTTGATGACAAGTCTGAGAAATGTGTTTTCATTGGCTATGCTACTGAATCTAAAGCATATAAGCTATACAATCCTCTTAGTGAAAAGATTATTATCAGTAGGAGTGTGGTGTTTAACGAAGATGCATAATGGAGTTGAAAGCAACAAGAGAATGGTGAAAGAAATCTGAAAGTCTTTACCTTTGATAATTCAGTGGAGCCAACACCCATTACAGAGACTGACCAGGCTTCACCGAGCCCACCATCAACACCATCAAGCAACCGCAGTTCCTCTCCTTCAAGCTCATCAAGTGGCTCTCCACCAAGAAAGCTAAGGTCATTAGAAGAAATTTATGAAAGCTGTGATTTTGCTCTTATTATCACAGAACCTTCGAATTTTGGTGAAGCTGTCAATGAAGTTGAGTGGCAAAATGCAATGGAGGAAGAAATAAGTTGCATTCAGAAGAATGATACTTGGGAGCTGGTGAATCTTCCTGAAGGGAAGAATGTGATTGGTGTGAAGTGGGTTTTCAGAACCAAGTACAACAGTGATGGGAGCATTCACAAGCACAAGACAAGGCTTGTAGCTAAGGGTTATGCTCAACAAGAAGGGATAGACTATGAAGAAACGTTCTCACCAGTTGCAAGATTCAAAACTGTTAGAGTTGTACTCGCTTTGGCTGCACAACATAAGCTCCCTTTGTTTCAGCTTGACGTAAAGTCAGCATTTCTCAATGGAGAGCTTCTAGAAGAAGCTTTTGTTCAACAACCTGAAGGTTTTGTTAAAGATAAAGAAGAGAGCAAAGTGTACAAGCTGAGAAAAGCTTTATATGGTCTAAAGCAAGCTCCAAGAGCTTGGTGATATATCATGGTTTTTACCCATCTTAGACCATGATATAGATGTGTTTTTAGTGTCTTTTGTCTTTGTTTAGAGTCTTTTACAGGTATAATCAGGTTTGGAGCTAAATTGGAGATAATGGAGCATTTTGGAGATTTTTGGAGTGTTTGGCCGAGAGATAGAGTTCACTGTCTGAAACAGAGAAAGGTGTCGATCGTTGCACTCTAGCATCGATCGATGCACCAGCGAGATGGGCCAAAAACTCGGCGGTTTAGAAGAATCAAGTTATTGCACTTTGATCCAGAAGTTCATGATATTTACAAAGAAGCCCCTGGCCGAGATTATGCCTATATATTAGAGTTTTTAGTGTTTTAATTAGAGACGCTTGATACGCTTTACATTACGCTTTCAGAATTAAGAGCAGAGGATTTTTAGAGCTTTTGGGGCTGATCTGAACCTATTACATCATCTGTATTTGGAGAAGATTTCGAACCCCTTTTACTATTATTTTTTTATGCAATTTATTCATTCTATGATTATGTTTTCATTATCTATGTCTGAGTAGATTCCTAGTTAGGTTTAGGGTTTCTCACATAGGATTTCATGACTTGCTAGACTCGTTCAAATTCAGTTAAGGATTCAAACTATATCTGTTCTTCAATTTAATTGTGCTTAAAGCTAGTTATAACCTGATCAATTAGAATCTAGATCTTAGGTAGCTAAATACGTCACGGAAGTGGGGTTTAGGAATCTGAACTAATTAAATTGGGCAATTAAACTTTGCGCAAACGGAAGTTTGGTTTAGGATAATTGTGAACATATCAAACTTGGAATTAATGCTAGTTTAATCTGTTAGTTCTCGCAAACGAAAGTTTGGTTTGCTGCACTTAGACTTAGAGAATTATCGCAAAGGAATTTGGTTAATTCTATATCTGTGTTTTGAGTTCTAGAACTGTGCTTAATTAGATCCTTGCTGAATGAACTGTCTGCTTGTCTGATTTCCTGAGAATACCCTAGGCTTGACGCTTTTAATTACTTGCCTTCACAACCGTTAATCTCTGCTACTGATTTACTTTCTCGCACCGCTTTCAATTCAATCACGTTGCTTATTTCTAGTATTAGTCTCTACTGTTCTGATCTATTGAGACCAAGTGTCCCTGTGAATTCGATAACCCTATATACTACTTTGACATTGCTGTTCACTTGCAGTTTAGTATAGGGATAAACTTTGAGCCTATCACTTGGTACAGCAAGATTGATGCATTCTTCATCAAGAATGAGTTTGAAAGAAGTGAAAATGAGCTAACTCTGTACATTAAGAGTCAAGGTACGCAAGAGTTCATTGTGGTATGTCTTTAAGTTGATGATATTATCTACTTCAGCTCCTCACAAGCAATGCTAGATGACTTCAAGCTGTCAATGATGAAGGAATTTGAGATGACAGACTTGGGAATTCTGCAGTATTTTCTTGGTTTGGAAGTGAAACAGAGGAAGAGTGGCATTTTTCTGTGTTAAAGAAAGTATGCCAGTGATTTACTGAAGAAGTTTCACATGGAAGGATGTGATACAACAATCACTCTAATGAATACTAATGAGAAGCTGCAAAGAGAAGATGGCACAGAGAAGATGGCACAGAGAAGATGGCACAGAGAAGACGGATGAGAAGACGTTCAGAAGCTTGGTGGGAGGTTTAAACTATCTTACACATACAAGGCCTGATATTCCCTACAGTGTAAGTGTGGTGTCGAGGTATATGCAAAGTCCTACTAAGCAACACCTTGGAGCTGCAAAGAGAATACTCAAGTATGTTGTAGGAACAATCAACCAAGGAATCTAGCATGAAAGTGTTGAGAATTTCAGGCTGATTGGACACACTGACAGTGATTGGGCTGGGTGCATTGACGACAGGAAAAGTACCCCTGGTTCTGTTTTCAGTCTTGGATCTGGTGCAATCACATGGAGCTCAAAGAAGCAAGAAACTGTGGCATTATCTTCCTCAGAAGCTGAATATGTTGCTGTAGGATCAGCTGCAAGACAAGCACTATGGTTAAGAAAGCTAATGAAGGATCTATGTTGTACACAAGAAGAAGCTACAGAGATGTGGTGTGACAACAAATCAACAATTGCGATGACCAAGAATCCAGCCTTTCATGCCAGTACAAAGCATATCGATGTGCAATATCATTTTATCAGAAAGCTGGTAAGTGATGAAAAGATTGGTCTGAAATTTTGTGGAACAAATGATCAAGATGCAGATTTGTTCACTAAGGCATTGAGTCAAGCAAAACATCAGTTCTTCAAAGAGAAGATTGGAATGCGAGAGTTTGAATCAAGGGGAGGTGTTGAAATGTGATTCAAATCACGTTAACGTTGAGTTGCAGGTTTTTAGGAGAACGAGTCAAAAGTTGTTTCTATTTTTTAGCTAAGTTGATCCACTCTCTTAGGCATGATGTTAGACGTCAGTGGTGGAATAGTAGAGTAGTTTGCTTTCTTATTTAAACGTTGTTTCAGTTCTCATTTCAACTAAGAAGAATTCCAGTAATCCAAAATTCTCTTCTCTGCATTCTTTACTTCTTCCTCCGTTTTTGCCAATAGCTATCCCTCTTCTTCTTTGTTTTCCGTTCATCTTCTCTGTCGGCCATTTTTCGACATAGTCTTCTCTCGGAGGTTAGAGTTTTGTTATACGGAAGTGGCTGTCTCTCCGGCGGTCTGGGACTACGGTCCGTCGCAGTTTCTCGTCCTCGCTTGGTGGTGGCTCGGCCGTTGTAGGCGGCTGTATAAAGTGAGGGTTAGGGTTTCTTAGATTAGGGCTGGTTTTTGGGCTTCCTCTACTGTTAAGATTTCATAGTTTAGGCCCATTTGGGTTTTTAGATTGGGCTTCTATTTTTGCTTTGTAACGTCTTATGTATTCAATTCAAGATAACCTTTTGCCAAAAAAAAAAAAAAAAAGTTAAGTAGTCGCAGCAAGTAGAACACAGATGTTTATAATGAGTACCACGCTCCTCACTCGCGCGTGTACCTCTCTCTCCTCTCTTCCTGTGAAATTTTCTCCACATTATTTGCTATTTTAATCAAGGTTTTGTTTATTACTTATAATTTATCAAACTAACATTTCAAGGAACAGGTATAGTGACAGTCAAACTAAATACAAAGCTAATTAGCCAAAATGAACTTAGTTTCGAACTTAGGATGCTAATACGATATGTGAATCTTCATATGTTCCGAATGTATAACCATATTATAGTCTCCACATTATTTGCTATTTTAATCACTGTTAACAAAGATATGTCTTAAATAGTAATCATAATGAAGTCTGGTTTGTTATCTCTGAGACAGTGTTTTGTGTTACTCAAGACAAAGAAACTGTGCAAAACACTTGCATTCATCGTAAAAGAAATCAAATGCTCTTATAAGAGCTTACAACAAAAATATAGGAACTAACTTCCCGAAACAAGCTCAACGACTGGTGCTCCTATTAAGCCGGGAGACTTATTCAATTTGAAAGAGTCAAACATAAAAACAAAGTTTTATTCACCAATCATTCCCCTTTTTAGTTTATCCTTCTCAGTTGCCAATTCCCATCTTTTCTTTCTAATTTTCTAACGTTTCAAGCTTCACAGCTTTTGTCATAATGTTAAAGAATTGATCCTGAGTTGAACAGTAGTTCATTGTAATGGCACCATCCTTCACTAGCTCCCTTAGAAAATGAAACCTCATCTAAATATGTTTACTTCTCCCATGTAAAATTGTGTTCCTTGACAGTTTTATCGTGGAGCTATTATCACACAGAAGGATTGTACCTTCATCTTGGGCAAAACCAATTTCTTCAAGCACATTCCTCATCCAAACTGCTTGACAAGTCACATGTGCTGTTGATATAAACTCAGCTTCTGGTGGATAGAGTTACTATAGGTTGCTTCTTTGATGACCATGAAACAGCCCTTCCTCCAAGCATAAAGACATACCCCGAAGTGCTTTTTTCTGTCATCCAAATCTCCTGCATAATCACTGTCCACAAACCCAACCAGCTTCTCTTCACCTCCATGTTTGTACCTTATCCCAAAATCAGAAGTTCTTTGCACATATCTCAGGATTCTTTTAGCATCCAACATATGCTGCTCATTAGGTTTCTCCATGTATCTACTAACCAAGTTTACTGAGTAAATTAGATCAGGGCTGGTTGCAGTTAAGTACCTCAAGCTTCCCACCAATTGTTTGAACAATGTAGGATTAACTGCATCACCAGATACTCTCTTTGAAAGCTTGTGGCCTGGAACTATTGATTCTTTAGCGAGTTACAATCCTTCATCTCATACTTCTCCAATGTTTCTTCTGCATTTATCTGTTGGTTTATGAAAATCTCATCTTGAACTACTTCCACTCTCAGAATACTTCATCTTTCTAAGATTAGTCATTGAGAACTCTTGCATCATTGATACTTTGAACTCTTCCAGCATCAACATTGAATTCCCTGTATAAATAAGATCATCCACGTACATGCTTACTATAAGGATGTTGTCTTCTTTCTTCTTCACAAACAAGGTGTGTTCACAGTAACACTTTGTGAATCCTTATCTTGAAAAATACCCTTCAATCATGTTGTACCAGGATCTAAGAACTTGTTTAAGCTCATAGAGTGCTTTGTTGAGCTTGTACACTTTACAAATTTGATCTCTCACTTCAAATCTCTTAGGCTGCTCAACATAAACATCCTCACTTAGTTCTACATGTAGGAAAGCACTCTTGACATCAAGCTGGAACACATTCTAGTTTATTTCTGCAGCCATTGAAAGGATAAGTCTGATTGTGTCTCACCTTGCTACTGGAGCAAAGATTTCATGGAAATCAACTCCAAACTTCTGATGATATCCCTTAGCAACCAACCTTGCCTTGAACTTGTCTACCTCTCCTTTTTCATTGAATTTTGTTTTGAAAACCCATTTCACTCCAATGACCTTCACTCCTTCTGGTAAATCTACTAGCTCCCATGTGTTGTTTTCTTCTATTGAAGAAACTCAGTCTCCATTGCCTTTCTCCACACTTCTTGTTGTTCTGCTTCTTCAAAGGTTGTTGGATCTTCTGAAGCAACGAATAAAGCAAAGATTTCATCTTCATCTTCTGAGATGATAAAGTTTGCTCTTCCTCCAATGTAACCTTTCATCCAGACCGGTTGTTGTCCTGCTCTTTTTGCTCCTACACACCCTTGAGTTTGAGAAGACTCAACCTGTTGTGTTGTCTCTTCTTAATTTGCTTCTTCTGTTTCTCATGATTCCTTTGCAGTTTCACCTTCTTCTTCTGCATTTTGCTCAACTGCACCTGGTATCATTTCTGGATTCTCCTCATGCTTTGTCTCAGACTCAGAGTCATCCCACGCTAAATCAGTAATCTGCAGATTCTTATCCCATTACCAGCCTTTCTTTTCATCAAAATGAACGTTTCTGATAATTAGAATCTTCTTTGTCTTTGGATTGTAAAGCATGTATGCTTTTTATTCCTTGCTCAGTCCAAACAATATGCACTAGGTACTTTTCTCATCCAGTTTTACTCTCTTTTTGTATGATACTAGTGCAAAGGCAATGCATCTAAAGATCTTGAGATGTTCCACTGATGGCTTGCGCTTGCTCTTTTTCTCCTCAGGAGTGACATCTCCTAGTGTTGCTGAAGGACTCATATTCAATCCATGAACAGCATACTGAGCAGCTTATGGCCAAAATCTCCTTGGCACTGACCTCTCAAGCAACATGCATCTTGTCATATTCATGACACTTATGTTCTTCCTCTCAGCTATGCCATTCTGCTCGAGGAGTATAGGCAACAGTGAGTTGTCTCTTTATCCCATTCTCCCTGCAATATTCTTCAAACTCCTTAGAGTTATACTCTCCTCCTCTATTTGTCCTTAAGCACACCAAGGTCAATCCAATCTCTCTTTCTGGTGCTGCTTTGAATTCTTTGAACACCTTGAATGCTTCTAATTTCTATGTCAAGAAATGAGTCCAGCATTTCCAACTAAAATCATCAATTCCTCCTTCTGAAGTTGGTGAAATCGCCCCACATATGTCACTGTGGACAAGATGAAGTGCCCTTGTTGATTTCCAATCAGTTTTCTTGGGAATGTTTTGGCGATTTTGCCTCCCCTTCATGCACACTTCGCATATTGCTGCTTCTTCTCGTGAACTAACAACCGGCAGCCCTAGTACCATATTCTTCTATGATAACATTTTTAGACTCTTGTGATTAAGATGGTCATACCTCATGTGCCACAGTTCTTATGCATCTTAAGAGACTTGCAGACATCTCTTCTCCTCTTCTTCATTGTTTTTTCTTATTGTTGCCAAGACAGTAAACATTCTGTTATTTTGTCATAGTAGAATGCATGACCAATCTTCTATACTTCTTATGCCAAATCTCACAAGTATCATCTTCAATAATGGCTCTCAATCCCTTTTGTTGCAGCTGATCCACACTGAATAAATTGTTTGTGAGTTTTGGCACAAAATAGATAAAAGTGATCACCTGCTGAGTTCCATTGATCTCCAGGTGCAGGATGCCTCTTCCTTCCACAGTCATTCTTCGATCATCTCCAAGTGATATATCATGGTTTTTCTAGGTTTTCAACCATGATATAAGTGTATATATTGAGTTTTTAACCTTGTTTTTGGAGTCTATCGAATCTTTTACAAGTAAGTATGCGTTTGGAGCAAAGCTAGGAGTTTTGGGACGTTTCTCAAGATTTCTGTAAGGATTCAAGAATTATCCCTATTCTAACCGCAAGTGCACAGATATGCAATCGTAGTACAAGGGTATCGAATCCACATAGACTCAAGTTCACACGACATATTATATGTTTTCAAATCAAGCTAAGTCAATCAGATGAAAGCGGTAAAGAATGCAAGTAAATAAAAGAGTGTTTTCAATGGGAGGAAAGCGCTAGACTTATGAAGTTCTCAGGAAATCATGCAATGTCAGACACTTTAATAATCAGGATTCAGATTAAGCACAGATTTAAGAACTAGAATCACAATAGTCAAATAATTCAACTCTCGCTGCAATTATTATCTATGTCTATACAAGCATTAATAGTAAGTTCTTTAGTTCACAATTCTCTTAGACCAAATATCTTTGTGTCTAGTCAAATTGCTCACACTAAGTTCTGTCAGATTATAAGTCACACTCTCGTGCCAAATTAATTATCTAAGATCTAAAGTCTAGGTGATCAATCCAGAATTCAGTTTTAATCTCAACTTAGGTGATGAACAGATAGATTTAGAGTCCTAATTATCCAGTGATCTAACAAGGCATGAAATCCCTACGAGAATCCCTAAATCTAACAAAGGTTACTACTCAGACGTGGTATCGAATGAACAACACATATTTGAATAGAAAACCAAAGACTGAATAGATAAATAAAATGGGGTTCGAAATCCTTCTCTCAAGGTTACAAGTAGCAGAATCAGCCCCAAGCAAAATATCTCAATCTCCAGAGCAAAAGCCAAAACAAAGCAAGAACAAAAGATAAGAGATACGACTCTCAAAAACCTAATTATAAGTCACTAAACACGTTCTGGGGTCAAACAAGAAATAAGAAAACTTCTTGGTCTTTTTGCAATTCTTCAAAAGATGCAATTAACTCGCGCATAAGTCTTGTTGGACCTCAGTGTCGACCGACACTAATAGTGGTGTCGGTCGACATCAAATCGTGACTACGGCTCCAACTTCAACTCCTTGCAGAAATCTCCAGAAACGTCCCAAAACTCCTAGCTTTGCTCCAAACGCATGCTTACCTGTAAAAGACTCGATAGACTCGAAAAAAGGTTAAAGACTCAATATATACACTTATATTATGGTTGAAAACCTAGAAAAACCATGATATATCAACTCCCCCACATTTAGCTCTTGCTTTCCCTCAAGCAAACATAAAACCAAAGTGTGAAAAAGAATTTTGAAAAACAGAAACTCATTTCGTCTTAGGAACATCACATTCACATTTACTTAGTAAACCACCTGAAAACATCCCTACAAAGATCAAGACCACAATGTACTTCCCCCACACTTAGCAACTGTCCCAAGTAAACTCCATAATCAAGACAGAGCATCCAAATTCATCACACTAACCTCTATATATAATTAGGTGCGGTCTCACAGAGGGAGTATCGATCAGAGGACACATGGACTCAACTCATTCAGTTCCTGACCACCAAACTGTCGTTTCTGGTTCCTTTCTTTTCCCTTCTCCCTTATAAACTGATTTTTTCCCACTGGGTATCATTTTATTTTATTTTTTATCAGTGCTCTTCCCTTTTTATTCGGGGTGTAACTTTGGACATGTTTCCATGGATGTACAGGAGGTAATATGGGTCTCTACCACTCCTGTGACCACTTCGAAGCTACTATCTTATCCGCAGTTTATTTCCTTTTTTCTTTCTTTTTTTTACTTTCAAGGGAGGGGAAAAGGGAACCATACTCAAACAGGATTATAGGTTGTGTCAGGCACGTCAGAGGAATCCGATCCAGAGATACCAAGCCCCTAAGTGAAAAAATTTAGTCATGATTAGAGGTGAAGTTACAGGGGATCCTCTGAATACCTGAGAATATATGGGTGTCGTTGGTAGGTTGATCCGTGTGTGGTTTTCTAACAGTCATAGAGCTACTGCAGGTCTGTCCAATGGTCACTTAGTTCCTGTTCCAGCGAAAAAATACCTCGAAAAATCATAGTTTCATACCAATTTTGACTAAATAAAACAGTTTTGAAAACCAAAGGATTGACTCTAAGAAAATAAAACACGTCGTCAGTAACCACCTCCCCCGCACTTAAACTGCACTGGCCTCAGTGCAATCGCAGCTTGGGTTTGGTAAAAATCAATCTAGAACCATAGGATAACTGAGTCAAAAGTTTTGTACCTGAACGCGTTTAGTGTCGACCGACACTAAAGTCAATGTCGACCACCACTGATTCGAGAGGATCATACGCATGATGAAAAAATCGGGCGTGTGGTTGAGTTAATGAGTTAACATTCAAATTCTCACATGTTAGCTGCGTTAGATCACTCAAACATCACGTCAGAAGCAACCGTGGCATGCATAAACTCAAATCATCACAGTTCCAGACCGCTTGGACTGACAAATTGACTAAAAAGAAACATAAAAATGACTCAAGAGATAAAGAAAAAGAAAACAAACACAGAACCAGCAGCAGCTAGAATCTAGAACTCCGAAGAGTCCTCATCGTCCATCTCCTCTGAGTCAGCAGCCACCTCTATGTCCTCATCCTCCTGGCTGACAGGTGCAGGTGGCGCAGGTGCGCGACGTCGTGGTTGTGTGTGGTGAACACAATGTGATCGTTGGCATGACATGCGATGAACTTTCTTCCAGATATCCTTGAGTACAACTGATGCCCACTTCTGCCATTGTCCTGGTGGCATGTCTTCTGCCACTGTCCTGGTGGCATGTCTTCTGCTGGTGCAGGAAGGTCTGGTAATCCATAAGCCTCTTCAGGATCGTCAGCAGGAACAGCATCGTGCTCAGGAGTAGAAGCAGCAGCTCCAGAGGTGGCGCTGAAGGAATTTCTAGCAGTTCCTAATCCAATTAGGCAACCCTAGGTATAAATTCCAAGCCTAGGATCTAGGGTTCATGTAATTGAATCATGGGATCTCAGGATTACCTGGTGAATTTGCAGCGGAAGATAAACAAGTAATCGAGATCACGAAGCGCCTCAAATGCTGCGCCTCTACTGGTATCCACACGCACACAAACTGAACAGGAGGGATGCTAGTGCCTATAGAGATTCAATCTCTTCAGAGGTTTCTATTCAAGTTCTGGTGGCTGTGTATTAGGTTAGAAATCAGTTTAGGTCGAACATATATCTTATATATGTCGACTTACACCATAACGGAATTAACCAACGATTAAACCGAATTAATCTGATTAATCCGCGAGTTGCATCGATCGATGCACTATCTGCATCGATCGACACTGCCCCAGAATATTGATATCGAATGCATATCAAATATGCATTCACTGGATCATTACATTAATGATCAACCTCGTCTTTAACGCCCAGTTTACTTAGGTGTGTGACCCTGTAGGATCATATAACACTAGCAATGAGTTCTCAACCCATTGATCATAAGTGGCTTCTAGCAAAGTGTTATGACTACCTAGTGTCCTATGATTGTCTCATCTCGACAATACGACTTTCTCTCAGAGTAAGTACAATAGATTTCAGGACATTCCCAACAATCTCCCACTTGTATTGGAATCATCTATTCCTTCAATCCCTTCGTCACTATATCTCGATCTGGCATAAGGCAAGATCTGTGTCACCCTTATTTAGCCAAGATCATGTTCATCGAACTCCGATTTATACTGACAAGACAAACGACTGACAATCACCTCGTTTGAGTGTGGCCACACATTTCTCTGTATCAAATCTTCGATGGGCCCTGAGATATTTATCTCCTGTTATATAGGAGGGACAAATCCCATCTTGTTCCATCCCTGTCTCTTCACACGCTTCATGATACGCCCAATCAATGCCTTTATAGTCACCAGTTACGGCTGACGTTTGACAAGGTTAAAGCGGACCAATTCACATGTAAGAAAACATGATGAACTCAGGTTTAAGGACTATACTCTATAGTCGTAATGAAAACTCTCATGACACTTATATAACTATCTCGTAGAGTTCTCATCAGTGGGTCATGTCCGATCCTGTGTTTTCCAACACATATCTATGTGATTGACTTTAATACTCTTATTAATGACTCCATGAAACTTAGTCCAGTCACCTCACATACTAGTCTCACGCGGTTGTTAATGTCCCACTTTAACAACCTCGACCAGGGACCAACATAATTTATGTCATTTATTATCTATAGGGTTTCATGATCAAGTCACATACTTGATGACCTATAAAATGTCATAAATTACTTTGGGACTATTATTTAATAACCATTATTAAATAATACAGATGTCAGATTTCAATAACATAATCAAATTATGTTTATACGAACATCATATCATAACTAAAATTAATAACAATGACTCCCACTAAAATTAAGATCACATCTTAAGACATCTAATGCCTTTAGCAGTAGCCTGACCCTCATTCGCCCTTGCTCAGCGTGTGTCGAAAGACACTGCGTCTTGCTAAGAGTAATACCAAGAGTCATTTGCACGAAGCCCTTCTTGGAATCCTGCATATTGGACATGTGCAAGGCCTTATCACTATAAGTATCCTGACACAATCCAATTAGATTATCCAATCTATCTCTATAGATTCTTATTCCAAGAATGTATACGGTTTCTCCCATAATTTTATCGAAAAAAACAACTTTCGAATCAAGTCTTAACAGACTGAAACAATGGAACTTCATTTCCGAGAAGTGGTATGTTTTCAACATATAATACTAGAAATGCAATTGCGCTCCCACTAGTCCTCTTGTAAACACACGGTTCCTCTTCATTCATGACGAAGTCAAACCTTTTGACTGCTTTATCAAAACGAAGATTTCAACTCCGAGATGCTTGCTTCAATCCATAAATGGTTTGATGAAGCTTGCATATCTTCCTAGCTTTATTAGGATCAATGAAAAACTTCAGGTTGTGTCATGTACACTTCCTTTTTCCAGAATTCCATTAAGGAAAACTGTTTTCACATCCATCTGCCAGATCTCATAACCATTATGAGTGGTGGTTGCTAGGAGGATCCGAATGGACATTAGCACGGTGTCTGGGATTAGGTTTCTTCACAGTCAATACCATGAATTTACTTGAAACATTTTGCCACCAACCTAGCTTTGTACATCTGAATATAACCATCCATGTCATCTTTTCTTCTTGAAAATCCATTTACTCACAATGGCTTCTACACCATCGGGTAAATCAACCCAAGTCATACTTGGTTCTGTGACATGAATCCCATTTCGGATTCAGCGGCTTTCAGCCATTTTCAGAGTCAAGGCCCATCATTGCTTATTCAAAATTCGCAGGCCCGTCACTTTCAATGATCAGTAGATCACGGCAATTGGTTACGAGAAATCCATATTTCTCGGGTTCGTGACGGATCCTTTCGGATCTGCGAGCTTCAGTTTTCTGTAAAAGTCGCGCACACATATCTCATATGTATACTTTTACCACGACCTAATTAACCAAGATTTAAACCGTAGTTAATTAAGTCATAAACCAAAATCAATATTTGGTTCGCGATATGTGTCGATCGATGCAACTTTTGTGTCGATCGACACTTCTTCAGAAACTCGCCATTTAAATGTATATCGAATATACATCCACCAGATCCTTTATAAACTCTAGGCACCACAGGTGCAGGTTCTACAACTCTTTGTAGATCCAACTGCTGCTCTTCCTCATCAGGTTGAGCAGTCTCCTGTGATTTTCGAATTTTCTTCGAGTTGTACTTTTACTCTCACTGTTCTTCTTGGAAAGAAAGTCTTTCTCAAGAAAACATAGTTCCGAGCAACAAACAATTTGTTCTCGAACTGGTTGTAAAAGTAACATGCCTTGGTTTTGTTGGGACAACCAATGAAGTAGCACTTATCAGATTTGGGTGTGAGCTTATCAGAGATTAAACGTTTTTATATAAGTCTCGCAACTCCAAATCTTCATGATGGATAAATCAGAAACATTTACATTCCACATCTCATGTGGTATCTCTGTAACTGATTTTGATGGAACTCTATTTAAAGTAAACTCAGACGTTCCTAGAGCGTATTCTTAGAAGGATAATGGAAGATCTAAGTGACTCATCATTGATCGAACCATATCTAATAAAGTCCGATGCAGGAGGAGTAAATTGTGAAACTCTTTCACAATCTCTTAGATGATCACTAAATTCTTGACTTAAGTATTCACCTCCATGATCTCATCGTAGAGCTTTAATACTTTTGCCAAATTGATTCTGTACTTCATTCTGAAGCTCTTTGAACTTTTCAAAAGATTCTGATTTATGTCTTATTAATAAGACATAACTGTACCTACTGAAAATATCAGTAAAGGTAATGAAGTACTGAAATTTTCCTCTAGCACTAGTGTTCATCGGCCCATATACATCCTTATGTATAAAGCCCAATAAGCCTTTGGCCCTTTCATTTTGTTCGTTCGCAACATGTATCGACCGACGCACTGTTTGTGTCGATCGACACTACCTCTGTTAAAAGGAGCCTTTGTCGTTTTACTCAATAAACAAGATCCACTTTACTCATTATGATTCTCAATCAGATGAGCCCAAAAGCCCATCACTATGGAGCTTTTGAATCTATTTCTCATTTATGTAGCCCAAAACGACAATGCCAGAGAGAAGTTTGACTCGTATCATTTGATTTGAATCTCTTGGTATTAATGTTATAGTTAGGCATATTCTGGTTTAGAACATAAAGTCCATTCTCTAATGGATTGCTACTATAAAATATATCACTGTAATCAAATGAATAACACTTATTCTTAACTTGAAAACTGATATCCTTCCATATCCAAATAAGGAATAGAAATCATCTTTCTGCTCATAGCAGGTACATAGTAGCAGTCTTAAGTTCAAAACATGCCATAAAAAGAAAAACAAATGAAATACTCCTACGGTTAATGCAGCAACTCTTGCTCCATTCCTACTCATAGGTCCACTTGTCCTTTCTCCATAGTCCTAATTTTGCTCAGGCCCTGCACATTTTCACAAAATATGAGTACCACAGCTGGTATCCAATACCCAATAAGTAGGACTATAAGAAGTAACATTTACTTCTATAACATAATACCTGAAGAAGAAGTATCGTACGTCTTCTTCAGCTTCTCATAATCTTCCAAGAATTTATTGCAGTTTCTTTTCAAATGCCCATAACCATTACAATAACGGCACTTAACATCTTCAGAAGGACTGGTTTTAACCTTAGGAACATGGCCAGACTCGCTTGGATTCACAATCAAGCTCGTCTTGCCATCACCTTTGTTCTTACCAAGTTTCTTAAACTTTTTACCCTTTTGTACCATTAGGACATTTGGGGTGTCCTTCTTGATGTTAGGTTCAGCAGTCTTAAGCATCCCATGCAATTCAGTCAACGTCTTCGTCAAGTTGTTCATGTTATAGTTCATAACAAATTGATCGTAGCTTGACGGCAGTGACTGTAGAATGATGTCAGTAGCCAACTCTTGGCTAATGGGACAATCCAGTTTCTCCAAGTTATCAATATAACCCATCATCTTAATGACATGAGGACTAACTGGTTCGCCCTTTGGTAGCTTGCACTCAATCAGAGATCTAACCGTCTGGTATCTCTGAGTTCGTGCCTGCTCCTGAAACATACTTTTCAGGCCAGTGATCATCTGTATTGGCGACTCCACGTACTCATATTGCTTCTGCAATTCCGAGTTCATGGTAGCCAACATGAGACAACTCACATCCACCGCATCATTAAAATGCTTATCCCAAGCATCCTTATCTGACTGCCAGGCATTGGCTCGGTACTTCTTGGGGAGAACTTTCTCAAGGACATAGTCCTTTTTCTCCTGTTTGAGAACAATTCTCAAGTTCCGATACCATTCAAGAAAGTTGGATCCATTTAACTTGTCCTTCTCAAGGACGGATCGCAGGGAGAAATTGTTACGATGGTTTGTGCTAGACATAGCTGGAAAAACAAGGGAGGTTTTAGTTATGATGTTCAAGAAATGAGAAGTCTTAACTATTAAGAAAACTCGCATTATATTCAAACAATGTTTCCTCAGATGAATATAATGATCCAAGACCCTTACTTCACTAAACTTGAGTGAGCCACTGGCTATCACCCAAATTTTAGCTATCTAGGTAAGCAACTCTTTGCTAGTTATATCCAATATAACTCTTGGTTGTGGATTTACATCTCATGCCCAATCCACCTGATGTCTCTGAGCCCAAAACGATTTTGATGGCCCAGTCAAGTAAACCAATCTCTTCAGTCATGTAATTGTTGATGCCTTGCACTGCAAGCCCATCAACACGAGTACTTCCTGCCTTACTCATGTAATTGTTGATACCTTGCACTGCAAGCCTATCGTACAATGAAATGAGTCTTGACAGTTGACAAGATTGGAAGGACATCAAGGATTACTTGATATTTTGTTTTATTATGTTTTAATTCTTATAATTAATTGATTTATCTTGCTTCGGTTCTGTGATTTTAGGTTCAATAACCTAATCATCAAATCTGATGTCGACCGACACTACTATAGAGTCGATCGATGCAGAATGACCAAAAGCAATCTGCGATAACCGATCAATCCAATTGATCCGGTTTTGAATACCGGTCAGTGTCGATCGATGCTACATTAGCATCGGTCGATGCCAACCTAATCAAAGCAATCGCAATTAAACCATTCACAGTGTTCAACCATTATTAACCAAGCTCGATAACCGGTCCAATCCAATTGAACCGATTCATCAATCTCACGAGGTTTGTGTCGACCGACGCAACATTTGTGTCGATCGACACTAGGCAAAAACTAAGTTTTATTCGAGTTTTCGCCCTGTGTCGATCGATGCCGGATTGGCATCGATCGACACCATGCGAAAAATCCTAAATTTTATTCGGGTTTTCGACCTGTATCGATCGATGCCGGATTGGCATCGATCGACACCATGCGAAAAAGCCCTAAAACGTTTTCGAACAGAACCCTAAATTAAGTTTTCATGAAAACGAATTTTAGCAAGTTTGTATCAACCATACACAGATTCAGATTCGACTAATCTAATCAACATGCTACAGATTCAATGGAACCCTAAAGCTCTGATACCTCTGAAGGAATTTCTAGCAGTTCCTAATCCAATTAGGCAACCCTAGGTATAAATTCCAAGTCTAGGATCTAGGGTTCATGTAATTGAATCATGGGATCTCAGGATTACCTGGTGAATTTGCAGCGGAAGATAAACAAGTAATCGAGATCACGAAGCGCCTCAAATGTTGCGCCTCTACTGGTATCCACACGCATACAAACTGAACAGGAGGGATGCTAGTGCCTATAGAGATCCAATCTCTTCAGAGGTTTCTATTCAAGTTCTGGTGGCTGTGTATTAGGTTAGAAATCAGTTTAGGTCGAACATATATCTTATATATGTCGACTTAAACCATAACGGAATTAACCAACGATTAAACCGAATTAATCTGATTAATCCGCGAGTTGCATCGATCGATGCACTATCTGCATCGATCGACACTGCCCCAGAATATTGATATCGAATGCATATCAAATATGCATTCACTGGATCATTACATTAATGATCAACCTCGTCTTTAACGCCCAGTTTGCTTAGGTGTGTGACCCTGTAGGATCATATAACACTAGCAATGAGTTCTCAACCCATTAATCATAAGTGGCTTCTAGCAAAGCGTTATGACTACCTAGTGTCCTATGATTGTCTCATCTCGACAATACGACTTTCTCTCAGAGTAAGTACAATAGATTTCAGGATATTCCCAACAGGCGCCTCGATGCACAGTGGAGCGACGTGGAGCAGCTCGACATATATCTTCAGCAGGCTGAAAGGAGAGCATAAGAGGCTCGTTTGTGATGCCTGTGAGCTTAGTTTCTGGGAGAGGAAAGAGGCGCTCAACGTCATATATATCAATAAAACGCCACATAAACTCTTTCCCAATGGTGTCTCCTTTGATCCAATGCATACTCTTCAGGTGTCTAAAGTCCATGGTGAACTTCTTGGTGCATATGGACATCTGACTCATGTCAATCCCAAAGTGGTCGAAAATAAGAGTTGAGAGACTCTGAACTGACTATGTCTTCTGCTCTTTTCCAGTGAATGGCTTAGTCTTCAGATCCTCCAGATGGTGGGCAAAGACAGCTCCCATGTTGTGTTCACCACCCACAGCCACGACGTCGCGCACCTAGTGTGTATCTTGGTGCGCACTTGGAAGCTGACGTCAACATGGGAGCTGTCTTTGCCCACCATCTATAGGATCTGAAGACTAATCCATTCAAAGGAATAGAGCAGAAGACAGAGTCAGTTCAGAGTCTCTTAACTCCTATTTTCGACCACTTTTGGATTGACATGAGTCAGATGTCCATATGCACCAAGAAGTCCACCATGGACTTTAGGCACCTGAAGAGTATGCATTGGATCAAAGAAGACACCATTGGGAAAGAGTTTATGTGGTGTTTTATTGATATATATGACGTTGAGCGCCTCTTTCCTCTCCCAGAGACCAAACTCACAGGCATCACAAACGAGCCTCTTATGCTCTCCTTTTAGCCTGCTGAAGATATTTGTCGAGCTGCTCCACGTCGCTCCACTGTGCTTCGAGGCGCCATCTCTGGAGCTGCTGCTTCTACTGCTGAGCACGATGCAGTCCCTGCTGACAATCCTGATGAGGCTTATCGGTTCCCAGACCTTCCTGTACCAGCAGAAGACATGCCACGAGGACAGTGGCAGAAGTGGACATCAGTTGTACTCAAGGGGATCTGGAAGAAATTTCATCGCATGTCATGCCAACGATCACATTGTGTTCACCACACACAGCTACGACGTCGCGCACCTGGGCCACCTGCACCTGTCAGCCAGGAGGATGAGGACATAAAAGAGGTTGCTGACTCAGAGGAGATGGACGATGAAGACTCTCCGGAGTTCTAGATTCTAGCTGCTGGTTCTGTGTTTGTTTTCTTTTTCTTTATCTCTTGAGTCATTTTTATGTTTCTTTTTTAGTCAATTTGTCAGTCCAAGCGGTCTGGAACTGTGATGATTTGAGTTTATGCATGCCATTGTTGCTTCTGACGTGATGTTTGAGTGATCTAACGCAGCTAACATGTGAGAATTTGAGTGTTAACTCATTAACTCAACCACACGCCCGATTTTTTCATCCTGCGTATGATCCTGTCGAATCAGTGGAGGTCGACATTGACTTTAGTGTCGGTCGACACTAAACGCGTTCAGGTACAGAACTTTTGACTCAGTTATCCTATGGTTCTAGATTGATTTTTACCAAACCCAAGCTGCGACTGCACTGAGCCCAGTGCAGTTTAAGTGTGGGGGAGGTGGTTACTGACGACGTGTTTTATTTTCTTAGAGTCAATCCTTTGGTTTTCAAAACTGTTTTATTTAGTCAAAATTGGTATGAAACTATGATTTTTCGAGGTATTTTTTCGCTGGAACAGGAACTAAGTGACTATTGGACAGACCTGCAGTAGCTCTATGACTGTTAGAAAACCACACACGGATCAACCTACCAAGGTAACCCATATCTTCTCAGGTATTCAGAGGATCCACTACTAACTTCACCTCTAATCATGACTAAATTTTCTCACTTAGGGGCTTGGTATCTCTGGATCGGATTCCTCTGATGTGCCTGACATAGCCTATAATCCTATTTGAGTATGGTTCCCTTTTCCCTCCCTTGAAAGTAAAAAAAAAGAAAGAAAAAATAAAGAAATAAACTGCGGATAAGATAGTAGCTTCGAAGTGGTCAAGGGAGTGGTAGAGACCCCTATTACCTCCTGTACATCCATGGAAACATGTCCAAAGTTACACCCCGAATAAAAAGGGAAGAGCACTGATAAAAAATAAAATGATACCCAATGGAGAAAAATCAGTTGCTAAGGGAGAAAGGGAAAAGAAAGGAACCAGAAACCGGCAGTTTGGTGGTCAGGAACTGAATGAGTTGAGTCCATGTGTCCTCTGATCGATACTCCCTCTGTGAGACCGCACATAATTATATACAGAGGTTAGTGTGATGAATTTGGATGCTCTGTCTTGATTATGGAGTTTACTTGGGACAGTTGCTAAGTGTGGGGGAAGTACATTGTAGTCTTGATCTCTGCAGGGATGTTTTCAGGTGGTTTACTAAGTGAATGTGAATGTGATGTTCCTAAGACGAAATGAGTTTCTGTTTTTCAAACTTCTTTTTCACACTTTGGTTTTATGTTTGCTTGAGGGAAAGCAAGAGCTAAGTGTGGGGGAGTTGATATATCATGGTTTTCTAGGTTTTCAACCATGATAAAAGTGTATATATTGAGTCTTTAACCTTGTTTTTCGAGTCTATTGAGTCTTTTACAGGTAAGCATGCGTTTGGAGCAAAGTTAGGAGTTTTGCTCTGGAGATTGAGATATTTTGCTTGGGGCTGATTCTGCTACTTGTAACCTTTGAGAGAAGGATTTCGAACCCCATTTTATTTATCTATTCAGTCTTTGGTTTTCTATTCAAATATGTGTTGTTCATTCGATACCACGTCTGAGTAGTAACCTTTGTTAGATTTAGGGATTCTCGTAGGGATTTCATGCCTTGTTAGATCACTAGATAATTAGGACTCTAAATCTATATGTTCATCACCTAAGTTGAGATTAAAACTGAATTATGGATTGATCACCTAGACTTTAGATCTTAGATAATTAATTTGGCACGAAAGTGTGAATTATAATCTGATAGAACTTAGTGTGAGCAATTTGACTAGACACAAAGAGATTTGGTCTAAGAGAATTGTGAACTAAAGAACTTACTATTAATGCTTGTCTAGAACTCTAAGATTGCAAAGAGCTTTGAATCATTAGATTGCTAGACATAGATAATAATTGCAGCGTGAGTTGAGTTATTTGACTATTGTGATTTTAGTTCTTGAAATTGTGCTTAATATGAATCATGATTATTAAAGTGTTTGACACTGCATGATTTCCTGAGAACTTCCTAAGTCTAGCGCTTTCCTCCCATTGAAAACACTCTTTTAGTTACTTGCATTATTTACCGCTTTCATCTGATTGACTTAGCTTGATTTAAAAACATATAATATGTTGTGTGAACTTGAGTCTTTGTGGATTCGATACCCTTATACTACGATTGCATATATGTGCACTTGCAGTTAGAATATGGATAATTCTTGACCTATCACCAAGCTTCACATTCTGCCTAAATGTGTTATCAAACTCGCTGAACAATTCCTTGATATCGCACATATGGTTGTTGCATCATGAATCCAAGAACCATACGTGTTCTTTCTTCTCCTCAGTCATGTTGACATGCGCCATCAGAACCATTTCTTCATCATGTTCTGCATAGTTGGCTTCTTTTTGCCATTCTGGACACTCTGACTTGTAGTGACCCATCTTGTGGCACTTGTAACATTCTATCTTCTCCTTATTGAGGTATCCTCGTCCTCTTCCTCTGAATTTTCCATGTCCACATCCCCAGCTTCTTTCTGCGTGATAACTTCATCTTCCTCTGACACCACTCTGTTTCCATTGCCCTTCAATCTTAAGAGTATGCTCTACACTTAAGTTATGTTCATGTACCATCATAGAGCTTTGCAATCCATCTATTGTCATCTCACTGATATTGTTTGACTCTTCAATCGCACAAACAACATAATTAAACTTCTCTACCAGAGTTCTCAAGATTTTCTCCACTACTTTGGAATCTGGCATATCGTCTCCCAAGTTTCTCATGTTGTTGGCAACTTCCATTACTCTAGAGAAATAATATGTGATTGTTTCTCCGAGCTTCATATATAATACTTCAAATTCTCTGCGCAACCTCTGCAACTGCGCACGTTGAACTCGGTCATTACCTTGATACTTTCGTTTCATAGACTCCCATAGATCCTTGGATGTCTCCTTCTTCAAAATTGTCTTCAGAATTGTTTTGTCTATGGAAACAAAAATATAATTCTTCACCTTGTGATCAATCACCATCTTCTTTGCAATTTCCTTGCGTTGAGGTTCAGTGAGGATCACGTTTCTTTCAACCCTTGGAATTCTTGTCTCGATCAGATCCCACCATTCCTTTGATCTGATCTGATTCTTCATCAGCATGGCCCAGTATTTGTAATCCCCATCGAATTTTGGTATGATCAAACTCTCTTTCTGACTCATCTTTCTTAGGTAACATGCTTTTTAGGCTCTCATACCAATTATTATCTCTGAGACAATGTTTTGTGTTATTCAAGACAAAAAAAAAAACTGTGCAAAACACTTGCATTCATCATAAAAGAAATCAAATGCTCTTATAAGAGCTTACAACAAAAATATAGAACTAACTTCCCGAAACAAACTCAACGACTGATGCTCCTATTAAGCTGGGAGACTTTTTTTTTTAAGCTGGGAGACTTGCTCAATTTGAAAGAGTCAAACATAAAAACAAAGTTTTATTCATCATGGTTCACGTGTTGTACTTTGGAGAATCTATCTAACTCGTACTCGTAAAAGGATATTGGAGATATATTAGGTAGCAAGATGTGTATCTTGCGTACCAAATAATGTGGGCCACAAGAGCCCGGATATGAAGTGAAGCCCGTGAAGCCCAACCGAAGAATATTATGATATATATCCTATTCTGATAAGGATTAAATATTCTATTGTGATAAGGATTAGAAAGATTTACATTATTTGGTGTTATCAATATTGTCTATGATACACTATATATATGAGTCTCATTAATCTTGTATCATTCAACCTAATTCAATATATTCTATTTTATATTATCTTTCATGGTATCAGAGCAGACGATTTTTGTGGATTGTTCTTAACGTTTCCGCAATAAAGATTAAGGTGATGACCATCGACGAGGTTGAAGCCGGTGGTGATGAAGATGATCCGGACGAGGACGTAAGGCAAAGTAGACGTGTTCTTACTTTGAAGGATGACGTGAAACACTCCACGTGATTCTTTGGGCCAGTCTTTAAATTTAATAGGTTTTCTAATATGGTTTTGGGTACGTGTTTTACTTTCATATTTCTTTAAGGTTTTTTTTTCCCAATTCTTTAAGGTTTTAAGTTGGATTTTTGGTGCAAAAATTAGAGATATTTTTTAACGAAACAAATTTAAGGATTTGGGTATTTTTGGTTTAAAACTTTCGGGTTATTGAAAGTTAAGGGTTTAGGGTTTTCACAATAATTAAAAAAAAAAAAACAAATTATAAGATTTATTCTAAAGTTTAGAATTTTTTTTTTTCAAAGTTTTGGTTTTCCATAGTTTGGAATATTTTGGTTATAGTTTAACCATTACGGGGGAGTTCTAGTTGAACACTTTGTCTTTAGGTCAAAATTTAGTCCGATTTGTGGACTGTCCAAGATATGGACGTTTATTTGTGGAGCTGCAGGAGTTGCGCCCACGGGATATTATTCCCCTTTTCTATCAAGACCAAAGACGAGTTGAAGTTTCATCCCTATTTTCTGAAGACTGAAGTTTATGCCTGGAGGAGTCTGTTGACCTATTTTGTCCGTCCTCGACAAGTGTCCACAACAAAGGTGTTCCGTGTTATGATTGCGGATTTCGTGTTTTGCGTCCCACCTTTGTCGTGCGGGGGAGTATTGGAGATATATTAGGTAGCAAGATGTGTATCTTGCGTACCAAATAATGTGGGCCACAAGAGCCCGGATATGAAGTGAAGCCCGTGAAGCCCAACCGAAGAATATTATGATATATATCCTATTCTGATAAGGATTAAATATTCTATTGTGATAAGGATTAGAAAGATTTACATTATTTGGTGTTATCAATATTGTCTATGATACACTATATATATGAGTCTCATTAATCTTGTATCATTCAACCTAATTCAATATATTCTATTTTATATTATCTTTCATGGTATCGTCATAGGACCGACAAATAATCCACTGGAATCTTGGGTATGGCCTGCGAGTGAGAAAAAGGCATCACAGAGACTGAGAGAGCCAGAAGAGGCATCGGACCAAAAGGCCGTTGTGATTTTGTCACGTGGCGTACAAGTACAAAAAGTGGAATCTACATGAATTTTAGTTAGTCGTATATATCTAGTTGACTGCTAAGTAAGATTGGTCAACGCTTCTGCATGTATGAACTCGGTCGTACGTGTTTCCGCATGGTCAAAAAATTTCAGCGGAATTATGTTTGTGTACCCAAAAAAAACAATTGTTGGCAAGATATTGAGGTCTTTTCTTAAGTTTTTAACGGACTAATAAATGTCAATATTATGAATATGTATGATATTCAAGTAATAATACACCTGATTTGATCAATCATATAGTATTTTTCACTACGCAATCATATAATTGAAGCAGTTGATCTGGATAGAAACTAATCGAGAAGATTATGTTTTACTGACAAGATTAGGTGCACCTAATAACAAATCTTATGACTAATATGAAGCATCCAAAGTTGTTTTAGTTGACTTCCCTTATTGTAAAACTGTAAATAATGAGATTGTAAAGGAAAATCCGAAACAAATCTACAAGATTAAAACACTATTAAGAACATACCAAGGAGTTTCGTACGCGTGAAATTCACGCGGTCGAAGCTTTTCTCTCTCTTTTTTGAAAAGCTTTCTCGCCGTAGATCTATAGGTTTCGAGGCTTCTCCGGCCCGGCGGTATCCGTCGCGGTTGTGAGAGGCCTCCCGTCGTCTTTGCGCTTGCCTAGAGCACAGCCGTGGAAGAAAAATCGAACCAATGATTCCTCATCTCTCTTTCTTCTGGCGCTGCGTGGTGAGGAGCTCTTTGGTGCGGCAGAGCGTGGGTGGAGTCCGACGAATCGTCAGATCCTGGTGAGTCGCGAGTCTCCCGGCCATTTGAGGACGTGTGGCGGTGGAGAGGAGCGCAGGGAAAGAAGAGTCGATGTGGTTCTGGTTCGCGTTTTTGCCGGCAAAGAGTAGGAGGGAAGCAACGCGTTCGACGGATATGTCGCGGAGGTGGTGGCCACGCAAAAGCGACTGCGGTGGAGCGACGGGTCCGTGCCTTGTTGCATGTCGTCTCTGCCGGAGAAATCTTCGTCGACAGAAGGGAAGAGAGATTGGAGGTGCCGGAGGAGATAGGCTCTCGCGTTAGACCTTGAGCTCGGAGGAGGTGTAGACATAGAATTTAGCTGGGAGCGGTCCGCCGGTTGAGTCCGTGGGGCTCCTGCAAGAGTCGTCAACAACGGGCAAAGGGGAGAGGAGGTCAGGGCTTGCGCCGCCGGAACGTCGGCTGGGGTCGGAACTTCGGTCGTGCGGGAAAGCTGTCGTCGAGCACCGTGAATCAACCCGGAGAGGGTGTCGACGAGGACGGCATGGTTCGACCCTAAAGGGTGTCGACGCAATTCTGAGATTTCGGGTCGGTTTGAGGGTCCTCACACCGGTTTATTAGGTTTCGGTTGTTTAGTCTTTTGTATTGGTTCGGTTCTGTAAATCCCGGTTGATCCCCGGTTAAAGATCGGTTTAAGTTATATATATATATATTATTTTAAAAAAAAAAGATTAAAACACTATCGTTGGCGGTTTCATTCAATCCTTCATGCCATGCAATAACAATTAACAACGACATTTTTAGATTACGATAGATGCTTGAAAGCAAGTATTTAAATTACTGTGCACCGTACTTCCTTAACAGTGACTTGTACCATAATAACTAAAAAAAATACATATGCAATCACTGTATTCCGGTGAAACAGTATTCCCTAAAAGATGCCGCTTGGGATACCTCTCTCTTTTTGGTAATGGATATCGACTCTTTTCTCATCAATCAATCACACATAATATAAGAAAGGTAATAGTGAAGATAATTCCAATTCAAATGCTACGAAATACATACACGGCAAGAGCTAGAAGTCTATAAGATTGTTGTCCAGAGGTCACAGGCATGTATCTACGCATTTTCATTGCTCACTGCCTCAACCTTCCCCTTTATCTCTCTGCTCTCTTAGAAACCAACTACATTCCAAATCACAAAAGCCACCAATCTCCTTTTTTCTTCTCGTATTTCTCTATTTCTCTCCTTTTATTATTTAGTTTTGCATCTGGGTCCGAAAGAAAAAAAAAACATTCATTTGTAAGTCGTTGTGTATCATTTTATACTGAGCAAAACAGACTCCAACTAGATTTATTGCAACCGCTACCAAGACAAAAGATTGACCCAAAATATTACCAAACCAAACCAAACTGTAGTAGACATTTAAAATAAATAAATTGAATGTCCAACCGGGGATTTAATCCTTCAGGCATGTCCAACCGTCGGTCCATGATACCCCACAACTCCAATAATCTATTTAAACTTGATTATAATCTTTTTGATTATGCTATAGTCTCACAAGAACAAAAGTTGATAAGTGATCTCAATGGAGTTTGGACGGTCCCATGGTATTAATGTAGTCATTAGCTCCCATAAGATGACTCCAAAGCTGAACACATCAATCCTTTTGCGACAAAACTATTATACCGTATCAACAAAATTAAAAAAAAAATGAAAATGTAAAAGATGATAATTAATTATCACTCTGATGTAGAGAGCCACTCCAAATTCTAAGTAGACTGGGCTGAGGAAAGGAAATATAGACCCATTATACTAAATGGGCCTAAAGTGTGTTTATCTAATCTATTAAAACAGGAAGGTTTGCCATGGTACATAAATGTTGTTCCCGAAATTTGCCCTTGATATTATTAGGATTTGTAACCTTCATTAAGGGTAAAACTGTAAAACAATTTATATTTGATTTATTATCTCTACAATCCATGTTTCCAAACAAGACAATTATTAAACATGTAGCCAAACAACCAAAATCTAATGGGTCCCACTTTCCTAATTAATTAAAATCAAAACAAATTAATTGATAAATATAATTAATAATTTATACATCAACTATTATATATAAATTAAGATTCTCTAATTTATGATTTAATTCAAAATATATTTATAATATATTTTAATATCTCTTTATTTTGTTTCAAATATATATATATATATATATATATATACATATTACGATTGATGTTTTTACGATTGTACTTTTTAGCAGGTTTTTCCATCAAACTGAAAAATATTTAATTAATTAAACAGGTTGAAAAATTAATTAGCCAATCTCGATTATAAATTTTCTAAAAAAAATTCGTATATAGTAAATAATTTCAGTTGATATATTTTAAAATTAATAAAATATTAAAATGATTTCATACTTATATTATTCAAATATTTGAAGCGTCAAATTATGCTTTATGTTTGAATGAAGTTTTTAACGGATAGTTCCATCAAATTTGCAAATTATATATACGACTACAACATGTATTTTATAAAATAATATTTTAGATAAATAAAATAACAATTAAACATATACCACATAACTTTTACAATAGTTGTTTTCACATATATATATTTTCCAAACTATGATCTTACGATACAACACAGATTAAAATATATAATGCGAAATCGTTATTTTAATCTCTTAATCTTTACGATATATCTCCTCCAAATAACACATAATTCATTAAAAAAAACTAAATTGATAACTCACTGTTTATAATGTTGGTTAAACAATTATAATCAAAATTAGATTACATAATTAAAAATCTAAACTACTATTAACAAAATGAATAAAAAGTAAAATTTGTAAAGAAAATTATAACCCGCACTTAGAAGTGCGGGTCAAAATCTAGTTTCTTTTAAGGCTAATAAAAATTGAGAACCAAGAAAATATATTTGTTAGTTAGGAACTTGGTGTAACATATTCACATTTTGGAGGATGATTAGTTATGGATAACCGAGAATATTTTACTGGTTGAGTTATGCGTCATTAGGCTAATTTGGACACTGTTGAAGCTGTTTCACCCAATTTCTCAATAATTTTGTCTTTGTATGTACATTTGTGTTCAAGTGTGTGTCAAACGTTTGTCCCTATCGTTTTTGGCGACAACGACAAACAATATAATGTTTGTTATGTCGTTGTTGGTAGCTTTAAGTATCTGTCACAGATTTTATTTTTTTTATCTGTCACAGAATTGCTTGTAACGGAAAAAATAAATAAAGATATGTAGTATCTATATTCAAGCAAACTTACAGATACTTCAGCTTACATACTAAAGATCTGTAACATGTTTTTTTTTTTGCGACAAAAACTCCATTATATTAAGAAAACGATTTATGGCTATCTTCGAAGGAAAGCCAATCAGGAACCGTCGAACTAACATGGAAAAATAAAAACCCACGAATTCGTGATTTCTTAGTTAGAAAATCTACACAGACATTAAAATTTCTATTAACAAACTTAATGCAGGAATTGGGAAATTTTTTTTGAAAACTTGAAATCTTCTAGCTCGCTGAGAAAGCTGGCCACTCTAGGGGGTCCTAAATCATACTGTAACATGTTATTGTTTTGCAAACGTTAAAAAAAAAATTGAAACGCAAAAATGTAAAAGAAGCTCATTTATATTTTGTATTTCGCTTGTCCATTTACACATTTTGGAAGGAAAAAAGGTTTGTTAAATAATTATTTCAGTATTTACCAGTATTTATGAGATCAACCAAATTGTCACAATATAATAAGATCACATAATAGATAATTGAGAGAGAGACTTAAACCGATGTGACTAAAATTCGATACTTGGAATTATGATTTTATAAATTTGTAATTTGTCGCGCTTACCAAATATCGCGACATGTTACCTCATTGTATTTTTAATACATACACATTTATAAGGCTTATATATTTTAAACATTTTGAACATAGATATGCTAATTGAATTATTACACACATACGTCATAGCATCCATAATACGTTGATCTAATAAAAACAATTGCATATTTGCATGTAACGTCGAACTTCTCTAATCCAATCATGAACTAAAAGTTTACAAGTGTATACCTATTCTTTTACTACTTTACCAAACCTATAGTGCGCATGTATGGCGGCGTTAACAGTGCCCACAATCTTAGATTAGTTCATTTTTGGCAAGAAGGAGACAGCAAGTGTAAGTGGATCTATCTTCGTTTTGGTAATTTTCCGGTACACGGTACAAAATGGCCGAAGCTGGGCCCACGTGGCCCACATTGTTTGACCGTACGTCGATGGATTGTTTCTCCTACCGACTTTGATTCGTTTGTTAGTAATTTGTCTAATTGTGACCGGTTGCTTCCAAACCCAAATGTCTCGACGCGAAGTCTTCCGGTTATTGTAAACCACAAGAAGTATTTGATAACTTTATGTATGTGTACAATTCCACAAATTATGGTTTAGATTCATCTGCTTTACTATGGTTTTAGTTTTAAGATAAATATGAATATAAATTTTATCTTTTAAATACAAATATAGCTTTTTAGTTTTGATAAGAACAAATCATTAATACTAATTGTGATATATTTTACTGTTGATAATATAAGATTAATTTTTACTACATGATCCGGTTCTTAAAACAAGTAATTTTGTCTATATATTATTTCATATACAATTTAATCACATACTTTTTATTTTTAGCTGCGCCGATTTAAACTTATATCATCGACTGTTCCGTATTGGCCGCCACCTAATTATCACAAAACATCGACTTTATGATCTAAAATGTGCGAGTATTATTCCCTATATATTTTGTTGACTCAATTTGTTTTTGTTCCTCCAATTTTGTCAATATCCGATCTTTGATTTCATTAGTTTTCAATTACCTTTAAAATATTCTCTAACAACTTTCATAACTATCGGTGCAAATGATTGTATGATTTAATTTGTATCTAGTAGAATTAGTGGAATAAAATTAAATTGAACAGAATTCTGAAATAAAAAAATGTTCTTCTAGTTTATTCTTCTGATATAATAGAGGAATGTTTTCCAATATATTTTGTTCATCATGTTATTTTGGTTGAACTAGTTAAAGTTTTTTTTTCTTTAATTTTCAACTCAAATAGTAAAATTTTAGAGAAATCATCAATTTCACTAATATTTATTTTATCTAAAATGGTTAAAATTTAGTAGAATGCTTAGTTCCACCAATTTTTGTTTCTCTAAACATACAACTATTTGCACCATATGTTTAAGTTTTTTACGCTTGTCAACGGAATATTTTTTTTTTTGGAAGTTTCTGTAAAACTTTTAATAGTTTGGACCTTTTTACTGTTTTTACAAAAATTAAAACCCTAAATCTTTAATAAAATTTGGAAAAAAAAATTTGGACCTAGTGCATTTGCACTTGTTGCACCTCCCCAAAGCCGGACCTGACGAAATATGTGTAAGATTAAATTGCTTAATATGAATATAGAATTTGACGGAAAATATACAATAAAGAAAATGAGATAGTATAATCAGGCTTAACGCAAAAATGGTAGTAAAACTGTAAAAGATCGACAGGCTGTAGTGGCGTCTATATAGAGAGTTGGGACAATGACTCACTTAGTATCTTAAATCGAAAAGTTGACTAATAAGCCATCATTCATAGAATTAATTATTTATTCTCTCGTTTTCTCTGGATATTAAACCTTCTTAATCAAATTATTATGAAAAGCGCCCACAAGTTTATTTTACCAAGGTGTCAACCATGCCAGACTGTTTATTTACTTTAAGATTCGATGAAATCATATGCATGATTCTAGTTAAGGTCGTTGTAAAAAGTGCCACTCTTTTTCTTTTCAATTTCGCAGAAGTTAGTACTTAAAATAGATATTTTAGTTAACACATAAATTTTATAATTATTATTATTAACAGAAAGAGATTAAATTAAATAATACAAATACGACTTTATATCATACACAGGCACAATAAATAGCTGTCATTCATAACGGCAAAGAAGAAAAATACGTTTTCAATAAACCGGACCGAACCGGTGATGGGATATAGTCTTAATTGGCATACATGAGAAAAGTGCCACGCGGATGATACTACTTTTTGTCGTGATGTGGAGATAAAAGGCTTTAAAGGTAAATACAGATAAGTCTGGGGGTTTATTTGAAAA
Source organism: Orychophragmus violaceus (assembly GCA_030180135.1). Taxonomy (NCBI): domain Eukaryota; kingdom Viridiplantae; phylum Streptophyta; class Magnoliopsida; order Brassicales; family Brassicaceae; genus Orychophragmus; species Orychophragmus violaceus. The sequence goes on along the minus strand of CM058233.1, from coordinate 100,434,220 downwards.
GGATGAGTTTTACCGGAAGAATAGAGAAGGGATCAGGAAAACGTAAAAAAGAAAAAGAAGAACGCCTATTGAGAAGAAAAAAAAAAAACGTGTCACAGAGTGGCGAATCACACGACGAGTCTCTTCTTCTTCATGTGTGTTGCTGCCCCTTCGGTTTTAAGGCTCTCTTCTTTCCCAATACCATCTCTATTTACTCTCTCTCTCTCTTCTTTTAAGTTTTGAGAGAGAGAGACTTTGAAGAGTGAATTAGAGAAGAATTTGGTTTGGTTTTGTTTCTGTGATTACCTTTTTGGGTTTTTGGTTATTTCTAGGAGTGATATACCGTTATCATGAGTGACTTTACATGAATTTCCTGATATATTTTATTCTTATTTTCTGGGTTTCTTTTCACATTTTTTTTCTTCTTTTTTTCTTCTTTTCTCCACAAAGCTTTGATTTTTCGTCTTCTAAAGAAGAAGAAGAAGAATGAAGAACGAGGAGCAGTCAAGATCTCTGTTTGGAATATCTCTGTCTGATCGACCAACTTGGCAACAGTTTCTCATTTGCACTTCTGGTTTCTTCTTTGGCTACCTCGTCAACGGAGTTTGCGAGGTTCTTTTACAATTTCTTATTCTTTTTTTTTGGCTGTTCATTTAGAATTTGATTTCCAGGATCCCGAAATATAATCGATAACGTTGATCATTTTTGTTTGTTCTTGAGATAATTCCGCATAATTAGCTCCTGATTCTGGAAATTTGTAATTTTGTGCATTTAACAAAATCATTTGCATGCTAAATGTTTGATGTTTGGTTTCTGTGAAAAAAAAAAAAACAGAGGAAGAAGAAAATTGCATGACGAACTAAACTCTCTCCAAACACACGCACACAATTTTTTTTTTTGATTTATAGTTTTTCAAAATCTAAAATTAGAAAATCATCTAAAATGCAGATCTTGTGAGATCACAAAAAATAGTTGTGATCTTGTAAATAAAAACAGATTTTGGAGAATTTATTGGATCTCTAATTATGATTATTGACTTGATTTTTGGTATATTTGCGTCCATTTTTTATTTTACAGGAATATGTTTATAATCGCCTCCAATTTAGGTAAAGTCAACTTCACTTCCTCCCAATTTTTTTTTTTTTTAATAGATTTTAACCCAAAAAAAGAAATTAAAAATGTGATTTCCTCTCTCTCTTGTAGCTTTGGTTGGTACTTCACCTTTATACAAGGATTTGTCTACTTGTTCCTCATCTACCTTCAAGGCTTCACCACAAAGCATATTGTGAATCCAATGAGAACTTATGTCAAACTCTCTGCTGTTCTCATGGGTTCACATGGTTTAACCAAAGGATCTTTGGCTTATCTCAATTATCCAGCTCAAATCATGTTCAAATCCACCAAGGTAAATCCACACTTCCCAATTTATAATAGTATCGTTGAGTTTAAAGTAGCTCGAGTGTTAAGAGAATTTGGTTTTAGGTGTTGCCGGTGATGATAATGGGAGCCTTCATACCCGGTCTGAGGAGAAAATACCCGGTCCACGAATACATTTCAGCCTTCTTGCTTGTTCTTGGTTTGATACTATTCACATTAGCAGACGCACAAATGTCTCCCAATTTCAGTATGATCGGGGTTCTGATGATTACTGGTGCACTGATCATGGATGCTTTCTTGGGTAATCTTCAAGAAGCGATTTTCACAATGAATCCCGAGACAACACAGGCAAGAAAATTGGAAAACACGCAAAAAACTAAACCCGGTTCTTTTCGGTTTTTGTTTCCGCGTCTGAGATTCTTGTAATGTAATGAAATGTGCAGATGGAGATGCTTTTCTGCTCAACTGTTGTTGGATTGCCGTTCTTGTTCGTTCCCATGGTCTTAACCGGAGAGCTTTTCCGTGCGTGGACTGCTTGCTCACAAGTAAGTCCATTCCTCTGTTTTTGTCCGGTTTTGGTTTTGGTTAACCGTAAAGCTTTAGACCACATTAACCCTGCTTTAGTTTTTGGTTTTTAGACCATTATGCCATCGTCCATTTGAAGAAAAAGTGACAAAGAGTGGACATTGTATTGGATTTGAAAGTTCTTGGTTTAGGTTTGGCTCGGTTTATGGTTCAAATTGGAGTCAGCTTCGGTTTAGAGACATAATTAAAGAAAAAGTCAAAATTTGTCGGATTCTTGGTACTGTCGAAATGAAATCATTGACCGTCGTGCCTAAATTTGCCAACTTTTGAAAACCCTATTTGTCTTTTATAATAATAATTTGATTTCATATGTAAAGTACTAATGTATAATTTTTTTATACTAACGGTTTAATGATTTGTTAGTTGATGTATTTAAAATCAACTCTTCTTTTGTTTATTGTTTTGTAGCATCCGTATGTGTACGGAGTGCTTGTATTCGAAGCCATGGCCACATTCATCGGTCAAGTCTCTGTTCTATCCCTCATTGCCCTCTTTGGAGCCGCTACAACCGCCTTGGTGAATCTCTAACCTTATCTACTCATGCTCAGTTGCGTTATTTAAGTGTATATGCGTTCTAAAATTTACGTTGCTGTTTTGAAAACGTTTTGTGTAGATAACAACGGCGAGGAAAGGGGTTACATTGTTGCTATCGTATTTGATATTCACCAAGCCTTTAACGGAGCAGCATGGGTCGGGATTGCTGTTGATAGCAATGGGAATTGTATTGAAGATGGTTCCGATTGATAGTAAACCTCCGAGCAAGGTTCCAGCAAGACCAGCGGTTAGGAACGCCGGTGGTGACGGTGAGGAAGAAGAGAGGAAGTCATTGGTTTAGTATGTGCCATATATATATATTATTTTTATTTCAGAGAGAATATAATGTTGGATGAGAAAAAAAAACGCAAAAGATTGGAAATGGCAAATAGAGTAATAAAAAAAAAATTGCTTGGTTTTATTTTGGTTCGGTTAGTTGGTGAACCATTTGTGAATTAATCTTTGTCTTCTAAATTTCTTCAAAGTAAACTAAATTAAGACCAACTCTTTTTTAATATACGATTTATATCCTTATCAAATTTCATCGAAGATAATTAAACACATATTACTTTGGTTTTGGTAAAATAAAACCATATAAGAGAATAAACTCATATATGATTAAGTTCATTTTGATTTTATGAATTTTATAAATGAATTATGAATTAATATTTAGTATGTAACATATGCTTGTTAATACAAAAATATATAGGATTATGCATAGGAATTGTTAATCACATACCACAACTTGTTCGGTTAGGGGTTTGACTATGGAAAAAGAAAAGAAAAAAATCTCACCTAAAATGAATGTTACACAACGTAATTCCATTTTTGTTTTCATTTTTCCTTTTTCTAAAACATACTTTACTTCAACTTATTCGGTTAGGAATTGTTATGTATTCATATAACAGATATATGACTATGCATAGGAATTTTTTTATTGTGAATAATAATTTTTTTTTTGCGAATTATTATGCATAGGAATTGTTAATGAATTACATACAACTTATTCGGTTAGGGGTTTGGCTACAGAAAAAAAAAATGAATTTGCTCACCTAAAAATTAAAATGAATATTACATGACGTAATTTCATGTTAATTTATTTGTTGATCCTTTTTTCTTTCTAAAACATACTTTATTTCAGTTTACTGTCAGTAAATGTAAGCTTAACGTTAACATTCGAGGACCGGACAGAATTAAAAAGGTATTTTTTTTGTTTTCTTTTAATAATCAAGATTATAATTTTCCCTCCACATTTGGGGTTTAAAGCTCTGTCGCTTCTCTCTTGATAGACTTCTCGCGATTCTTTTCCAGTTTTCATCAATTCGATCAAGCCCTAGTTCCACCAATCGCACAGAGTTTCTCTCGGGTTCGCTTTTTTACTTTCTCAGTTCGAGTTATAGGCTTGTTCGAGTTTCTCTTGTCCGCATCTGGCCGACGGTCGTGTCGTGTTTATAATTTCGAAATTGTGATCTTTGCTTGCTTGAATTTCGCAGAGACAGAACGAATTGCCATGAGTATAAGTTCATTCAAGCTGTCGAAGCCTCTAGGTTAGTTCCCTAATTAGATCCTGTGTTTTCCTATTAGCTGTTCCCGAAGGGTTTTCCCTTCATGGCTGATTCTTAATTTGTGATTGCCGAATAGGAAATTAATTATTGAGTTATCGATTCTGGTTACGAGTGTTGGCTTTACTGCGAAGACCAAAACATTGTGGGGTTTGTGATCTTTGTGGACGATCTTTGCCAAAGCCAGTTCTGATTTCGTTTCTCAAATCTTGATTAGTTTAGGGCTTTGATTCAGCGTCTGTATATGGTTTTAATTCTGTCTTTGCTCTTTCTTTCTCTGTTTGTGTTTGTTCTTGCCTCTTAGGAATACAAATTAAACTACTCCTCTGTTTATTTCTCTGCTTTTTGTTAATCATTTGAGATATTTGCTTGACTTTGTGATGTCTTTTGGTTTTACTTTCTTAATCAGAGGCAAGGAGGGATGAAGCTACTCGAATCATAGAGAAGGACCCTCAGAAAATTCCTGTACAGGCTCATGAATCACACACTTAATGAACATACCATTTTATTTTACTAAATTTAGATAGATATGGCAGTCTTCTGATTTTGCAACTAAAACTTGTAGGTGATTGTGGAGAAGATTAGAGAAAGTGATGTTCCTGACATTAACGAGCATATGTGAGTATTGTTTTCTCATGTTCTCTGGTTTCTCTTTTGGCTATAAGAGTATTGGAAATTAATCTTACACAAATATGTTGTCTGCTTTGTTTAGGTATAGTGTCTCAGCAAAGCAACGCATTGGACAGTTTGTGGCTGAGTTTCATACAAAACTCAACCTTGGAGCTGATAAAACAATCTTCCTCTTTGTCAAAAACACAGTGATCCCAAATGGTAAAGGCTTTGGATCAAATGGTAAAGACTTTGAATCTAAACACCATAGTTTCATTGTTTTCTCTCAAACACCACTGTTTCATTGTCTTGTCTCCTTTTGTTTACTAGAATATGCATTGATGTCTGAAATCTATGAAGAACACAAAGATGAAGATGGGTTCCTCTACATGAGTTACAGTGGTGAGGACATCTTATCTGCCACAAAGACCTCTCTTATCATTGCAGATTCTATACTCCATGAACACCCAAATGGACATACATTGTTGGAATCACTGCCTCTAACATGGAAGCCTCTACTTTCAACGCTGGAGAAGCTAGTTTCCATTTCAGGATCAAATGAGAAGATGAAGAAAAGATTTGAACAGATTATAAAACAGTGGAAAGAGATATTTTGCCGTTTACTGATTTGTTTTTCAGAGAAAGGGGACATACCTTGGCTCATGAAGCTAAAGGAGTTCACAACCTTTGATGTGAGGAAACACTTGGTTCAGATCTTGTTTCCCAGAGCCATACCACAGACTGACGAGGACCTTGAAGATGTCTATTTCCATGTCGAGGTTAATAGAGAAACCCCCTTTCAAGATTCCTTTGATCAAATTATGGATGTAGACAAATGGGATTTTGATGGTGGGATATATGTGGAGTTTTTAGATGAAGAAGCTCAAGGCTTTGGAGTTTTAAGAGAGTGGTTTTCACTAGTCTGCAAACACCTCTTTGAGCCTGAGAACCATCTGTTCATAGGCTGTCCAGATGATCCAAGACGTTTTTCCCCAGACCCACATCCCTTTAGATTTGAAGAAAACTACCTGCAGAAGTACAGATTTGCTGGAAGAATCATTGCCTTGGCTTTGAAGCATGAAGTTCAAGTCGGTTTTTTGTTTGAGCCTCTATTTTTCCATTATCTATGTGGAAAACAATGCTTTTCTTGGAGGGACTTGATCCACACTGATTTGGAGTTGCATAGACAGTTCAAGCAGATGCTGGAGATGGATGCTGAGGAGTTTGATGCAACGGATGGGTTTGGACTTACTTTTGAAGGGTTTTCTTTAAATGATGATAAGAAGAAAGTAACAAGTGAAAACAGAGAGCAATATGTGCAATGTAGGATGGATCAGAGGTATAATCACCATATCAGTGACCTAATCACTCAATTTCGTATTGGTGTTGAAGATATCATTGATGGAGTAAATGCTGAGAACTTATTTGGTTCCTTAAAACTTGAAGATTTGGACTCAATGCTTAGGGGATTAGAGGATGACTATATCAATGTATTGGAATGGATGGAAGTCACTGTTTATGACAACTATCAAGCAACCGATAATGTTGTCATGTGTTTTTGGCGTGTGGTTTGTCAAATGAATCAGGAACAGTTGCATAACCTCTTGTGCTTCTGGACAGCCCATAGGTTTTTACCTAGAGATGGTTTTCATGGACTGCCACGATTTTGCATCTCCAGAATGTATACAGGAGAAGATCCAACTTTGAAGAATAAATACAAACCTACATCCCATACTTGCTTCTACAGCCTTCAACTACCTGATTATGACACCTATGAAGACACAGAAGCAGCTCTCAGGTTCATCACGCAAGAAAACTGTGGTTTTGGTGCAGTATAGCCTTTTGGTACAAAAATAGGTAAGCATGATTGATTGATTTGATGGATTTCCTTTACAGATTTAAGAGAACTTTTTACACTGTGTCTAGAAAAGGATTGATGACAACTGTATAAAACGATGAATATTGTTGACTTGTATTTCACAAAGTCTAGGCCAGCTTACAAGGAAACAAAGTAAGAAAATACTCCATCTTTATACGCAATCTATACAGAAAAAAGTATTTGATAGGTTTTTGGGGTTGAAGATTATGTTTTTTGAGGATAAAAAGATATTTGTCTGATTGTCTGTGTAAATCAGAACAAATCACATAGTAATGTTAAGTTCACAAGCACATGCTTATGACCTCGACAACAAAACTTTTAGGCTTCTAGCTGATATTTGTCTGGTTGTCGATGTAAGTCAGAACAAGTCACATCGAGCTGCATAGTAATGTTTAGTTCACAAGCACATACATGCTTATGACCTTTAGACAACAAAAACTTTTAGGCTTCTAGGTTGATATTAGTCTGCTTGTCGATGTGAGTCGGAACAAATCACATCAAGCTGCATAAGTGCATAGTAATGTTTAATTCACAAGCACATGCTTATGACCTCTAGTCTCTAGACAACAAAACATTTAGACTTCTAGCTCTTGCTTTGTATGTATTTCAATTAAAAAGATACATAAGAGAGCTCTGTTTTCTCTCTGGATCATTACAAGAATCTTACAAATTCTAAGGTTTGTAATAGGAAATCATAGACAGAGAGAGACCACATACTTTGGTCTACCATATGAAATCATAATGCCTTGCCGATTGCTTATAATTTTAAGACTATGATAATTAAGTAAGGAGTTTTAGGTTTTACTAATCTAATTTCACTCCTCCATTATGCTTGTGGCTTTTCTTGGACTCCACCTTGATCTGCAACTCATAAAGATACAAACGTTAAGTAGTAGAGCCTATGCAAGTAAAAGATCAAGAAACATATTATCAATATGATATAATAAAACTATGGACATAGAATCAATGTTTTATCCAGAATTGATAGATATGCTAACCGATAAGGAACTGCAATTTCTATATATATATAGTCACTTTGTCAGTTCCATAGATGAATGGCAGTACCTGAAAAGTGAAGCACAGTTGGACATGGCTTTGTCCTCCAACATACTGATGGTGATCATGATACTCAGCTCCAGAACTCAGGAAGAAAATCAGCGAGTCTTCTTCTTCTTCCATCTCCTCATTATTAAGTAGATAAAAAGAGAGATAAGAAGTAATAAGCTTAAAGATGATAATTATGGACCAATTTCCTGCAAGTAAATGACAGAGAATCAAAAGGTAGTTTCATTTTGTGACATCAACTAATATGATTTTCTGTAATCAATATATAGGATCCTATACTGAAGAATAAACTTCAATGACCCCTAAACCATTCACATTCTCAGCAAGTTAGAGAAAACTTATAACTGATCAACAGCTTTAATTTGGATGCATAAGATTTCTCATATGATCATCATCTTAGTCTTAAATTCAAAAACACAGCTGTATAAGGTCTCAAACTTTAGGAAGAAAGGAAACAACATAACAGGAACAAAAACAAAAGAAAAAAACAAAAACATCTGCAGAAAAGTTCAGAAGATTCAAATTCAAGTCTTCGATTTCTTAAAAGCACCAAGCAGCAACAAACGTTCACGAATTCCATAGATATCCTTAAACTCTTCTCTATTCTCCTCCTTGAGATGAAGGTGAGAGAGTAGCGAAGTTGTATCCATCAACTCAACTTGGGGAGGACATGGCAGCGATTCCATCCACCGTGGGAGCACGAAAGGGAAAAAAGTGAGGGGAAATTCATAATCCGAGCCTGGTTTACCAAATCTCCCATTCATATGCCGCTCACACGCAGACTGGTTCAAGAAACATTTTTGAAGACCACCACCATCATCATCATCAATATGCCTTCTTGATTCGTCTTCTCTCATGATTTTGTAGTTTTGTGTCTGCAAGTTACACGATACCAAATAACGCTTTTGTTGATTCCATAAGTAGACAAATTTGCGATCAAACGGATCCATTGCCAAGGGAGCATAGTGGAGGATATCATCATCACAAGTTATAAACGGGAGGCGGATTTCCCATAGAAGCTGCCAATCATCATTGTTCGTCAACATCCAAACCTTCAAAAGGTTGTGAGCTAATGTTTTGATATACATTACATATCCGGCGGATGTAGTCAAGAGTCTTTTGAAGTCCTGGTTGTGATCCGGATTATGATCGGGGAGAGGTATAACCCGACATATATCGGATTCACCATAGAAATCATAAGCCATAAGTGCTCCTGGTACAGCAACAGGATCAAAATCTGCTGGTGGCATATATAGCGTCCCGTTCAGAGCCATAGGAGATCCCCAGTTGGTAAAGTATTGACAAAAATCAAGTCGCTTTCTAGACCAAACGCCTGTCTCAGACGAATACACACAAAGACACAAACGAGTCAATGATTCTTGTTTCTCGGGTTCGATTCCAGCGATCCTAATCAGTTTGAAGCCAAGAACGACGCCGTCCTCGTCCACGCGCGTCACCAGACCAAAGGGAAGAGTTACAAACGGATATGGAGGGGAAGGGATTCGAACCCACTGTTGTAATACTGGATTGCCCACGAAGGAAGTTTGATATGCATACATGAAAACCAATCCATTGGAAGAAGCCACGTACTTGACATACTTGTCATTAACAGCTGTTATAATACTCTCAATAGAACAAGCTATAGACTTTGGAAGATCCCATGTCTCGCATCTATGCAAGTTTATGAGCTCTCTTGCCCTGTCCGGCAGCAGTAGTGACCAAGAGGAAGACAAGTTTTTGTGCAAAGATACAAAGAGCCGGCGGAAATACTCTGATTCTGTTGACGATTTCCATGTTTTGCAAACCGATCTGAATCTCGAGATGCTTCTCAATGGTAGCCTCGCTAGTATCTCCATCTGTATCGCCACCGGGACATGATGATGCTTGCTGGTTGCTCCGTTGTTGTTTGCTGTTCTCATTGGAAATTTTCTAACTTTCCGTTCACTTCCGTCCATAAATTAGGGGTTCTGGTTCTTGGAAGCAGAAAAAAAACGAAATATATATATATATATATATATATATATAGCGAAGCAAACAAGACTTTTTAGCTTTTAATCCAACGGTTGAGATGCTTTCTATTAGATTGAGGATTTTTTATTTTATATAAAGGAGATCTTCCATATCCTTTTGTACATATTTGGGAATATTTCTGCAAATTTTCCAGTATTCCATTCCTTGTACGGATTTCCTTTTTGCATTCGTAATTAACTAATAATTAAAGAGGTCAATAGATTCTCCCTCTGACCAAAATCGCATTGTTAGAAACTAAGATTATTACGAGACAATTATCTATGGTTTTGTCTTAACAAGCCTCGCACAACCACTCGCGTGTTGTCTACGCTCTAGGGAGTGGCCATTTTTTTTTTATTAGCGAGCCCACAGCCATAACTTTTTTTTTATTTCAACTATTTACATTTAAATTGTGAGAAATTTTCGGTGTTCTCAATTTTACATTATATGCTACAGTATATTTTTTAAAAGTAAATATATATTTATCTATACTATTAAAACAGATATACAAAATAAAAACTATTCATTCTATTTGATTTATTTATTTATTGAAAATACCATTGAATTCTTTTGTTTATTGGTTATTTCATTAAAGGTATAGGCCGAGTCTTTCAAACAAATTGCAAGTGACAAAAAATTTTTTTTAATGGAACCGAGATTTATCAAACCGTGTGATTTCTGGTTTGTGACAAACATTTAAATAAAATCAATATCAAACCAGATACCTTCAGACAATGCCGGCGTTCTCAATTATTAAGAAACGAATGAAACATAATTCTTTAACCATGTGGTTCAAACCGGTTTTGTTTGGATTCTGACTAGGGGTGGGCATATTTCCCGAACCCGAAACCCGAACCCGGATCCAACCCGAAAAAGCCGGTTCGGTACGGGTTCGGATCCTTTACAATAACCGATTGGAACATAGGTTATAATACTTTGGGTTATGGATCGGTTCGGGTTAAATCCGAAACCCGGTTGGATAATCCATATAAACCGAAACCCATATAAACCGAATTTATATACATATCCAGTATTCAGTAATCTATTGGTTTGTTTTCATTTGATATTTTAAGAGGAAAAAAATACTCTTCGAAGAATAAGGTAACAAGTGAATTCAATCACAAATTGCTTAAGTAAAAAAAAAATACTCTTCGAAAAATACTGTTTGTTATTTGCTTAACTAATTCATCTTATTTGTTTATCTTGAACTAAATCTGAGTATAAAACTGAATTGTTATTGTTGTTGGTTTTGCAAAGATGATTGAGAAGTATAGATAAGAGATGTCTGTTTAAAGGAGGAAGATTTCAAGGTCCAGAGATGGATTAGTAGTTCTTTAAGTTTTAAGCCTTTGCTTCATGTTTTTAGTTTGGTGTTCTGCTTGATGCAGTTTGCGATTTTAGCTTTGGAATTTGGTTGTTGCTTTCTGAAATTTGATTGAAGAACTTGGTTTTAAAATAAATTAGTTTTCATTATTGATGAATGCTTGTTCTTTCAAAAGCTTTCAAGTGTGGTTACTGATGTTGTAAAGATTGATCTTGGGGCTGAAGTGTGGTTATTGATGGTGTAGTGTTGCTGTAGCCCGGCTGATTATAGTGTTTGCTTTGTGTGTTGAGCTTTAAGAAATTACTAATCTTGGAAGCTTGTTCGAACTAGCACTCACAAAGTATAGGTTATATCTCGTTTAATTTCATGTCCATTGTAAATTGTCAAAGTGCAAGTTATATATTATACACTATAAAGTTCAAAATTTGGACGTTGAACATTTACGCATAATAGAAACAATATGGTTATTACCCGAACCCGTTCAAAACCGATCGGATTATGGGTTTCCAGTAATTAACCCGAACCGACCCGAACCCGGCTAGAACCGAACCGAACCCAACCCGTTTATGTTACATATCCGAATGGGGCTAATGAGCCTAAACCCAAAAACCCGAAAACTCGAATAACCCGAACCGAACCCATTTGGATACCCGAACGCCCACCCCTAATTCTGACTTTATATGTGTGGGTTTTGAGCTGATGATGTCAGTTTTTTTTTAAAAAGAAGCTAATTGGTTCAAACCGGTTTTGTTTGGATTCTGACTTTATACGTGTGGGTTTTGAGCTGACGATGTCAGTTTTTTTTAAAAAAAAGAAGGTAATTATTTTAAAGATTCCAACAATATCATAATTATTCAATTATTTTAAAGATTCCAAAATACTTACTGGTACAGAAAAATCAGTTTTGTTAAAATTGAGGATCCGTTTAAATTAGAAAACAATCATTAAATTTGAATTATATTCTTAATATTCTATTTTACAAAAAAACTACCTTCCTTAACTTTCGGTCGTAAGAATCAAGTTTAAGAGTACATCATCATGTGGACCAAAAAAAGAAGAAGAGTAAATCATCAGTTTCAAAGCCTGCATAACAACCATACGAATATATCAAACTTAGAAAATCAGCATAATATCAAATGAATATATCAAACGAATATACCAAACGAATATATCCAAAGTTTAATGCATCATAATATCAAAAATATCAAATTCCCTTAAAAACACGCGAATATACTTTACTATATATTCTTAAGAAGATATAGAAAAAAAAACTTATCAATGTATAAAGACATAATTATTGATTACATTAGAAATCGCAACTTCAAAATCTTCAGCTAATATTTCCATATCACGAACAATTTCTTTTTCTACGTCTTAATATCTCTCTACTAAGTGGCTAAAACAATACTATTTAACTATCTTTTCCAAATTGAATATCATAATCTAACTATAACTGAATAATCTAAATATAATAATCTCGGAAAATATCATAGCTAATATTTTCTAAATCTTAACAAACCTAAATCATGCCTCATTGTATAAATACAACTAATCTATTGTGAACCTAGCATTCTATCTAAACAAAAACTTATTTCTTATCTTTCATCTACCACATATTACATATAATCTTTATTAGTTTTTTAAACTTTATTTATATTGAAATGAGAATAAGATACTGATTTTTTTTTTTTTTGTTAATAATTTTGATTTTTAATTAATATTTTTAAAAAAAAAATATTTCATTTTTTATAAGATTGAAACTATTTTTTTTATAAAACTCAAATACCATAATAAAAGGTGATATTTGTATTTATTAACTTTTAACTATAAATTATCTCTCAAATTTCTTAAAATCCTATTTGATAGATTTTACTATTGAAATCATTAATTTCCAATAAACTGATACTTTAGAAAATTTGTACAAAAAATAATATAACAAATTGAGATTTTAATCGATTTGTACAAATGTTTAATCTAATAAAAAGAGATTCGAGAGAAAAAAATAAAATCCTCTCAAATCCCCAGTCCAATAAACCTCCTAAATTGTAGCTACTTAAATGTAAATAAAATATTTTCATTTTCAGACATAAATTGTTTATGTTTTACTAAACTACTATTTTAATTATTAACAGTCTTGTTTTTTACTAATATATCTAAAAACATGGTAACATAATATTGTAACCTATGTGTAAGTTTTAAATTTGCCTAAAATTTCGGTCAAACTTTTGTCTTCCGAAATTAATGTCATGTAAGTGTTTGTCAAATTTGGAAATCTAATTAATGGATTCAAATTTCTAAACATCTTATAATTTTGAACGACAAATATCTTAATTAATTTAATTTTTGTTCGGAATGTAAGTTTTATCTTAACTTACGATATCTACTATCTGAGCGTATAAAAAGTTAATTAGTTAGTCCGCCGTATACTTGGTATTGTCAAATAGTGGGCTTTAAATATCATATTTTTTTTTTTTCGTTATTTCGTTTTTTTCGTGGCTTTAAATATCATATATTTATGAGAATAATACCGTTTTCTCTCTTCTTAGAGAGAGAATCTTCTCTCAAGATCATCGTCTCCTTCTTTTTCACGAATTTGATTTTTCATAAGATGGAGACTTGATTTCCTTGTTCCTGCGGTCAATTATGTTTTGTCTATAACTTTTTTTTTGGGTTGAATAATGATCGGACTTGTTTTCCGGTCTTCTTGTGGCGGTGTTAATCCGTTTTTGGCTTCCGGTGTTGCCCGGATCTTCCCGATCGCTTTTCTATGGTCCTATTCCCGTCGCGAGGTCCGATATCTTTGTCATCTCTCTTGGTGATTCCATGCTCTTGGAGTCATATCTTATCAGCTAATCCCACCAGCCATCGGGAGTCTCAATGGCCGAACCAACAATTTGCGCTTAAGCCGACGGCGGAGCTTCCTCGGCGTGGTCTTTCCGGCGAGATGGTTAAAGTTGTGCTCCCCTTCTCTGCGGCTCCTCTTCGGCGGCTCTCTTTGGTGAAAAGGTTGATCGGCAGCTTGGGTCTTTCTCAGTGAACAGAGTCGCGGCCATGATGTGCGTACCGGTGATTTTCCCGATGATGGCGCTGGCAAGGCGGTTGCATGTCGGTGTTGCTCCCAGAGCCGACACGTGGTTTCTCTTCTTATCTGCATAATCGGTTTTGTGGGTCTTTAGGGACTGTTTTTTACTCTGTTGGACCTTATGTACTGACCTTTGTTGTAATTTCTTTTGCCCAATGGACTTTTCTTAATGAAAATATTGGCAAAAAAAAAATTATCATATAATCCCAAAACAAAAAGAAACAATTCTACTTTTACGGATGAATTAACAAACAAGTAGTGAGTGAACAAGAATTGCGATTCCTCAGAATAAACTGAAGTTAACTTTTTTCTCTCTCTTCTACGTCTTCCTGCTCTCTACCACTCGAAATGCGATTTCCGATCTACGTTTCTGATCGTCGGCGTTTTGCCGGCGGTCGGGTTACTTTTGATTGCGTTTTTTCTCTGTCTGTTTATAGGTTTGTCCAATAATCCCGATCTTGTGTTGGGTTAAGTCTTCCGGTTGTATTACCGGATTTTGTTCTGGGTTGGTCCGGAGGTTCCCGATTTCATCCTCTGTTCTTATCCTGTCAACAATTGATTTCTTCAACTTTCGTTGGGTTTTCTGCTAATCGTCTGGATTTTAATATTCGTTGACCCAACCCATGCTCGAATTCGCGGCGATGCATTGGGAAATAGGCGGATCTAGTTGTGTCCGACCGGCGGCGAATCTCCAAGGATTATCAGAGTTCCAACAAAGTATGTAAGCTAAGCTTCTTCTTTATGCGATTATGTTGACAGAAATCTGTTTGGGATGTAAATCGGCGGAAGCTCAAACACGGTATGGGGTTCATGCTCGGGAGTCGGTCAGAGGCGAAACTTTCTGGCGCCGGAGATGCATGGCGGATATTCTGTGGAAGTGATGCACGTCCTTTCTCACGTCCATGTGGCTGCGTCTCGGTCTTACTCGAATTGATTAGGCTAGAGATCGGTCCACTGTCGGCCCGCTTGTAATTTTAATCTTGTACTTTGTTTGGACTTCTGTATTACCCGATATATGAAATACCTTAACAAATGCCCCATTCAAGTATTTTTCTAGAACATAATCAAAGCGAGATTGGGTTCTCCGAGTTAAATTCATGTCGGATTTTGGGTTCAGTTACAAATGCTCAATCCTACCTAAAATAATTAAAATAAATATTATTAATATAAAAGATATAAAATGATATGAAAAAACTTTTGTAACTAATATATGCGCTTAGCGCGTATCAAAATCTAGTATATTATTAAATCAGAAATACAAAATAATTTTTACTACTAATTATTTCTATAATTATAAAGTATGCCACTGAATTTCTTTATTAAATGCTATACACCCAACAATTGATGAATTATATGATAACAAAATAAGAGCTTGATTTTGACTAAATCACAAATATCATCAAGAATGGTGTCTTAGTCTTCCTCAAACATGAATGGTGTCTTAGTCTTCCTCAAACATGAACAATTATATGATAACAAAATAAGAGCTTGATTTTGACTGTTTAATCTGAAAAGGAAAATGATCGTCACTTGGTGATGCTTATACTAATTTCTACTTTTGTTTTCTTTTCATTACAAACAAAAAGTATATTTGTTCAAAATTTAATTTGGGTTTCGTTGTCGAAATGGCTTATACTATTTTCGGTTTAAGATATTGTCTAAATAATTTAAACAGTAGTATTTTCCTAATTTGTAAAATGGGCTTTAAATGTTTTTTGTTGTTAAATGTAACAAACATATTATTCCCATAAATTTAATAAATCAAATAATCATGAAATTAAAATTTTAATTGTAAATTAATCATATATAAATTAACCATAATATGTAAATAATAGTTTATTTCTATAAACTAAAATCAAATTATAAAAAATCCAAAAATATATACTAAAAATACCTCCAAAATAAAATATAATCTTCATATAAAGAAACTGATCTAAAAATTATTATAATTATGATTTTGTGGTTACAAAATGAATGCACCATATTCAAACACATACTTTCTCAAATTAATTATTAACTATATAATAATAAAATGTTAATATAAAAAGAGAGAGAGTATAATTTTATATAATAAGGAAAAACTACAACAATATATAATATAAGCTATTATGTAACTAAAATTAGAGTTTAGCGTTCGGTTACCCGTTTGAGTTTGGTTCAAGTTTTTTCAAATTTTGAATTCTTGGGTTTATAACTATAGAACCCATTCAAGGATTTACAATTTTAGGGACGGTTCAGTTTAGTTATCTGAGGGTTTGATTTGAGTTTGTGTATCTAAAATTATCAAAATTTATTTGGAAAAATAAAAAACTGAAAAATACTGGAAAAATACTTGAAGTATTTTAATTATAAAAAACACCGTAAAAATATCTTAGACTACCTAAAAATAACATAAAGTTTCGAAAATATCTATAATACCTAAAAATTTCAATAACAACTACTCATACTACTCAAAATATTTAAATATCATAATTACCTAAATTTGGATAAACTTTGGATTATTTCGGGTATTTGTTCGGGTTTAGATTTGGATATGTATTACCCGATATATGAAATACCTTAACAAATGCCCCATTCAAGTATTTTTCTAGAACATAATCAAAGCGAGATTGGGTTCTCCGAGTTAAATTCATGTCGGATTTTGGGTTCAGTTACAAATGCTCAATCCTACCTAAAATAATTAAAATAAATATTATTAATATAAAAGATATAAAATGATATGAAAAAACTTTTGTAACTAATATATGCGCTTAGCGCGTATCAAAATCTAGTATATTATTAAATCAGAAATACAAAATAATTTTTACTACTAATTATTTCTATAATTATAAAGTATGCCACTGAATTTCTTTATTAAATTTTAAAATTCATTAAGGGTAAATATGTATTAGTAATCTCTCCTAAAATCATGTGATCAAATAAATATATATTATATTATCTTATACTTTAATTCTAAATTTGTTTGATATTTCCAAATTTATGGCTGATATGTTTTCGAACTCTTTCTAAATTAATGACTGATATAGAAATATAAAGCCGTGTGATCCATTTTTTGCTGATAATTATGAATTCTAAATGGGTCACACTAGTCCGTTTTAACATCTTTACGTAAATTTTAATAAAATTTTAAAACGCAAAATTCAAAAATAAATGTTTTATTAAAATAATTTATGCAAAAAGAAAAATTATCCCGCACATCAAGACTAGTTTATCTATGGTCTTGTCTGAACAAGCCTCGCATAACCATTCGTGTGTTGTCTACGCTCTAGGGAGTGGCAATTTTTTTTTCTATTAGCGAGCTCACAGCCATAACATTTTTTCCAACTATTTATATTTATTTTTCCATCGGAAGATAATATTGACTCGAAGGTGAAATACAAGAGAGTAATACAAACCGGTTGAAGAACTATAAATCCCCGGAACTTGATCTTATAAAGGGAAACTAAAATCCAAACAACGGATAACAAGTAATCGACTATCAAAACACAAATTAAAGTCAAAAATGAAGGTAAAACTGGACTAAGGATAGAAAATGTTCAGAATGATCACTCTCACCCGGAAGCTTCAACAAGAAAGCAATAAGATATGACCAGACAGATGAGGTTTGGCGACCAAATTCGAAAGACAGCATATATAAAATATGAATTTCTATGACAAAACATTTAAAACAAACCACAATGACTATAAATATAATAATACGATATGAACACAAAAACCTAAAATTATATAATGTATTTTTACATTTTCCCCTCAATCATCATATTACTTAATTATTAAACAATTAACTTTTAAAAACTTAAATTAAAAAAATTGGTTCAAATAATACAATTTTTCAAGGAATAATATATCCGTGTTTCTTTAACGTGGATCAAAATCTAGTTATATTTATTTTTTGAATTATCGAAATGACTAAAGAACTGATTTTATTGGATTAGAGATTTAGAGGATTTGAAGGGTTTAAAAATTGGTGGAATTTTAAATGGATTTTGAGGATTTTGGTAGTGATTTTAATAAAATTTTGAGGATTTTAGGATACCTGAGATTTTTTTATTATTAAAAATGACATATAATCTTTATTAGTTTTTTTACTTTATTTTATATTGAAATGAGAATAAGATACTGATTTTTTTTTGATTTTATTTTTTTGTTAATAATTTTGATTTTCAATTAATATTTTTTTTTTAAAATATATTTTTCATTTTTTATAAGATTGAAACTATTTTTTTTATAAAACTCAAATACCATAATAAAAGGTGGTATTTGTATTCATTAACTTTTAGCTATAAATCATATTTGATAGATTTTACTATTGAAATCATTAATTTCTAATAAAATGATTTTTTTAGAAAATTTGTACAAAAAAATAATATAATAAATTGAGATTTTGAACCATTTGTACAAATGTTTAATCCAATAAGAAGAGATTTGAGAGGAAAAAACAAAATCCATTCAAAATTTCCAGTCCAATAAACCTCCTAAATTGTAGCTACTTAAATGTAAATAAAATATTTTCATTTTCAGAAGTAAATTGTATATGTTTTACTAAACTACTATTTTAATTATTAACAATCTTTTTTTTTTACTCATATATCTAAAAAACATGGTAACATAATATTGTAACCTATATGTGTAAGTTTTAAATTTGCCTAAAATTTCGGTCAAAATTTTGTCTTCCGAAATTAATGTCATGTAAGTGTTTGTCAAATTTGGAAATCTAATTAATGGATTCAAATTTCTAAACATCTTATAATTTTGAACGACGATTATCTTAATTAACTTAATTTTTGTTCGGAATGTAAGTTTTATCTTAACTTACGATATCTTCTATTCGAGCGTAATTAGTTAGTCCGCCGTATACCTGCTATTGTCAAATAGTG
This sequence comes from Orychophragmus violaceus, assembly GCA_030180135.1. Classification (NCBI taxonomy): domain Eukaryota; kingdom Viridiplantae; phylum Streptophyta; class Magnoliopsida; order Brassicales; family Brassicaceae; genus Orychophragmus; species Orychophragmus violaceus. The sequence goes on along the minus strand of CM058233.1, from coordinate 100,415,337 downwards.
GGCTTTAAATATCATATACTAGCCCAAAACAAAAAGAAACAATTCTACTTTTACAGATGAATTAACAAGTAGTGAGTGAACAAGAATTGCGAAATTTCGAAAACAAAATTGGCGTCCTCCGATGACGTCCGTCTTCTCTCTTTCACACCGACGATGTCTTCACCTCTGTCTCCGATTACCTTCGACCTTTCACTGCTCTACAATCGACCCCCCGGAAACAAGACTGAACACTGACCCTCGATCCTCGGCAAGCAATTCCTACCTTTCCCTAACAAATCGATCTCGCTCTTTTATTCCATATATTCTGGTTTCACCTGCTCCTTTATCTGTTACTGGATTGGGTGACTTTATGTTTCAGCTAGCTTCTCAGATGAAGCTCTACCGCAAACTTGCAATGTATTATAACACTGCGCCTTTTTTCAGGTTGCAGCTAATGTCGATATAGCAAATTTCGATCAGCAGGAGACATGTACTGTGTTCAAGTTTCAAAAAACGTTAAATGAGATGGCAGCTATTTTCTCCGAGGTACTTTTACTCTCATTGGCATGTAAACCAGCCTCAACTTATTCAGGGAGTTAATTTATAAACTGACTACTTGGCAGGCAATACCACAACTTAATCTGATTCTTAGACTTTATTCGTGTGGGCTGTCCATCACGGTTTACAATTCCAAGTTCAGAGAAAGCAAGGTTAAAGATGCAACTGATGAATGGAAGATTCAAGCTTTGCTTGATGATGAGACTAGATGGAAAGGTTTAGTTTCTTTACTCGGTATGGTTGATAGTTACTCAGATGATGTCAGCAATCAGACTGATTTTTCATTGGTTGGTGGACATAAAATTTACATCAATGAAACGGATGATAGCTGTACAAACATAAACATGAAGACTTGTTGACTACAATATGTAGATGCCTTGGAATTCTTGTGCCAACCGCTTGCGAACTTGATAAATTCAGTGAAAAGAAATATTGTGTTGAAGCGGAAATGTCCTGCGCTTCTGCTCATTTGTCTATTATTCATGATGCCTTCTCCAAATTTGTGATGGTTGTCTCTTCCTTCAGAGGTAATGTGATTATTATCTGTCTTACGCTAAATTCTGTACCTTTTAGTCATGAACGTGCCCTTCAAGAAGATATTGTTTTGCTTGTCACATGGTGGAAATAACTCCAATATATTTGAAGAACTTTTAGAAGTTACGTCTTTAGGTTGTTGATTTCATGCAACTGTAAATGCATCATTTGTCTACTAGTTTTTTTTCATTCATTTTTATCATGTTGATATGCAAATCATTGGCAGGTGAGATGACGTTTAAATCTTCAATGCACTTAGAAACTGGAAGCTATATCAATTTTTGTGTGAAATATTTGTATGTGGTTTGAATGCATTTCTCACTTCTCCTTTGCCCACTTCTTAGATGCACGTCTGACAAGGGAGGTAGAGAAACTGACAATAACAAAGCTTTGTTAAACGTGGCTATGGCTGCTTTCATTGTATCATTGAGAACCCAGCTTAAATTGGAGGTTTGGTTTTTATGTGCAGTCCATACAAATCAATGAAAACTATCTTTTTCAAGTTACTGCGCATGTCATCATATATCTAATTTAGTGATCCAACATCTTCTTTTCCAGATCAGTGTCCATCTAGTTGAGAATGTAATTGCCAGTCCATGGATCCGCTCTCAAGAATAAAGAACTCTTTTTATTCAAGTATACAGCTGAGAAGCAGTTCGAAAAAATAAAATGACGCAGTGTACAAATCCTTAGCAACTGACTTTTGGCATATACTCCAATGTTATTTGGAAGCACCCTTCAGGTTCTGTTTCTGCTCAGACCTTGTCTAGCTGGGTTCCATAACTTCTCTGGTTCTCAATTTGGTGCCAAATGTGCAGGCTGGAATTGTTAATGAGCTGATAGGGAATGGACTGGAGGCAGAATCCCTTCTGTTATGGGGGAAAGCCATTTTATGCTCGCAAAGTCTATTCCCTTTTGTAGTTGCATTTTCTTCTGCTTTAGGTATGAAACTGCTCTCTCTTTTTTCTTTTTCTTTTTCAAAGTATTGTCTTTTCTTGTAGGTAATAAGCCATTTGATATTTTTTTTTGGTCTTTCTTCTTTAATCTCGCAAGGAAATTTTTACCACAAAAAGCATAGTCTGGAGCTAGCGAAAAGGAAATCCAAAATGCAAACTGAAATTAGAAGTTACACTGGATAAGCAGCTTGGACACATATACAAATTGATAAAGAGTTTCCCAGACAGATGGATTCTTGCATGCTGAAAGCTTGTTTAGTGCTGCCCTGGGAAAATCTGTTGCTCAGCATGGAAACGCTGCATTAGATCTCATGGAGAAGATATTGCTGATGGAACAGCGATTGATGAAAATGGAGGGGAAGTTTTAGGATATAAATCAAGCAAAACAAAACTCAGTGTAAATAAGGAGCCAACTGAAAGCAAAGGCTCCAGGAGGGGTCGGAGAGCTAAAACTTCTCAAACTTGCGCGTCAGAGGACCATGATGTGATATCTGAGCCAATTTCAAGGTTGGCTCGTTCAATGGGTCAGTCACTTAAAGAACAATGCCAAAACTGTTCTAATGTGCCTGAAGTTGTTTCAAAGAAGCATAGCTTCTGTGATGTATCTGATTGTTCTGGGGGTGAAAGGGTGCTATTTGACACAAAAAAAACGCAGTCCATGGATTTTGCATTTGCTACAAAGGAGTGTCTATCTGTAGAAGTAATGGAATCTGGGTCTCTCAACAGTTTGGTAAGTTTGAAATGGGAACTCTGCCATAGGAGGCTTGCGTCTTCAATACTTGTAACCTCGGTACGCACTATTACCTCATCTGCTCATGCAAACGTGACTGCATGCATATGAAGTTGGCCTTTTAATAGCTCCCTGCTGAAAACAATCTAATAGCTTGATAGGGTAGACGAGAACTGAGATTCAGTTAGCATTAAATTCATCAATTGTTGGTAAAAAAAAGTAAAGGGTCTTAGAAACCTTGAGTGAGTTTTGAGCCAAAATTAGTTTGATCTATTCACTAGGCATCGTTAGACGACGTGCATGTTTGGCGGACTCTGGTAGAGTTCATCTAGCTCATGAAGCACTAATGCATAGTATATCTGTTTTATTTAAAAGTAACCGGTCCAGCCACAACCAACCTTCTGTCAGTGAGTTGCTGGAATTTATTGGAAAGAAGCTACAAGGAATGTATTTGCTATTGATCGGGAAATAATTCTATACAACTTGTACAATTACCACAGCCGGGAGAGCATGTATGTGTGACATCTATTGGTTGTACTCTTGTCAGTTTTGCCATGCTCAAGCTTTGTCCTTTTGATGCGAAATTTATGCCATTAGAAAAGTCATATGTTGAATTTACCAAATATACCCTTTAGAGTTGTGTACCTATCATCCTCCTTAGCCTCTTGATTGTTACTTTTAACAGGTCTTTTTGCTGTGATCTGTCTCATATTCCTTTAAAAAAAAACTGGTGTCATGGTTGACATTAGCATTTATACTCAGCAGAGAGGTTCCAATAGTATTTTAGAAGGTAAACGCTCAGCTTATTCTATGGTAACCTGTCTTTGACGGCTTTGTATAAAACTGGTTTTTGTTCCCCACAGGTTTCAAGATTGCTTGCTTCTTTATACATGCTTTCTTCCCCAAATGATGAGTGTGACGGAAAGGAGCTGTCTGCAAGTCACTGGGTCTCATATTTCCATCAAGCCTCGCTTGGTACCCATATTAGTTACCAATTCATTTCGAATTTGAGCCGAATACACAAACCACAGTGCCTCTCAGATAAAGAGGTAAGAGAAAGAGGTTGAGTAGGTATTTTCAGTTTGTCAATTGGTGGATTAATTCCTGTAGCCTCAGTGTTATTGATGAGATATGTTATGTATTTCTTAGTTTCGTATTTGGAAGGACTTGTTGCTTCTCTAATCTGACAGCTTGTATTTTCAGTGTACAGAGGCAACTTGCTCGAGTTGCATGGTTCCTGAGGACTTGGACTTACCCAGGTATGATATGAGTTAACTTAAGCGACCAGACATGCTATATAAATTTCTGTTGTCTTACTCCATTTTTTTTTTGTCTTACTCGATCGCAACTGTAGGCTTGCTCCTGAGTACTCAAGATCTTGTACAATTTGCTAAAGAATTCTTCAACAATCTTCTAAGCTCAACAATCATCTGTATTAGTTTGCTTGGAGGCGCTTTAAATCAATTGTTACAGGAGCTAATGTAAATTCGTTCACCTGTTTGTGCCTGGGTGGCTGATCACGCCTCACCTTGAAAAGTCAACCAGTTGCCACACTTTTTCCTGTAGATTCGGTTCTAGAAGGTAAAATACGAACCTCATTCTGGTTGATCAATAAATGTTTCCTCTTTGTACTCATGATCTTATTGAATCACTAGACATGTCAGTCGACAGTGCAAATATTAGTTCTACGGAAGCGACTCAAGTCAAGACTTTGGAGAGGCGCTGGCTTTGTCCATGTGGTTCCACCGTGGTTGATGATGTAGCTCCAGCATTTAAATCAATATTGGAAGAACGCCACACATCTTCTGGATCTCCTGTAGAAGACACGAAAGAGCATAGACACTTGTGGTGGAAAATTTCCCTAAGGTATGATGGCTCGTTACATACCTGTCTATTTTACAGTTCTGAAGATTGATCATTCCTTGTCATATTTCTTTAAATTTTGCAGAATATTGTCATGCCCACCAAAAGCTTTTACATTTTAATCTCTTCTTGTTAAGACTTAAACTATGACATATACAGGACCGATTTTTATCCATCTTCTGAATCCACAACTAGGCACGAGTTTAAAATTTGGTTAACAATATTGGGTAAATACGTATGACACAGCCTCTAATTGTTAATAGTTGATTTTCACTGAAAGATTTTACCTCGTTCTGTTCTTGGAATCTAGAAGCTTCCTGGCTAGGTCCCTGGAGATGTCTGCTTCTTGGAGACTTGTCAAACTTCAAATTGCCTGACTCTGTACGGAAAAAAACTGGTAAAAAAATCTCAAGTCCAGGTGCAAAATGGCAGTAATTGAGATGCTTTTGAAGGTTATTCTCGGAGGTAGGATTGAACATTTTAAAGGAGAAGCATGCGTTGCTCAGCTTTCTTTAAGAAATGGTTGCTATGTAGGTAGAGGGGGCTATCTTTATGAAGAAGATAGCTGTAAAACTCCTACTGCTGCAGCTAATACTTCTGAAAGTAGGCATGGATTGGCCTTACAACTGATACGTGAAGCAGCAACCAAACTAGAGCAACATGACGGTTATGACAATAGAGAACCTATCATTCTTGTTTTACATCCTGAGGTTCAGGTTCGTCAATTATACCCTTTACCAATTTCCTGCACATGTATTGCAACGTTTGACTGTCATGTTATATTCTGCTTGGTTTATCTGTTGCAATTACAAAGCTGAACAGCATAGATCTTACCACTGAAATATGCCTGTTAATTCTTGCATGTGATCAATCATTGGGTGTGATGACTATAACATTTTGGCAGGGTTTGTTGAATATAACATTTTATGTTTTTTTCCCCTTGCGCTTACAGATTTTCTTACCTGCATCTGTGTTCTGATTTTGATTAGATGCTTCCTTGGGATAATTTTCCAATACTAAGGAAACAGGAGGTGTACCGAATGCCTTGTGTAGGTAGCATATTGTCTGTGCTAAGGAAGCGCTAACTCCAAGGAGAGCCAGCTAGATTCATTTTACTTGTTGAATCCCGGTGGTGATCTCAGCGAGAGACATGTCCAATTTGAGAGTTGGTTCAGAGATCAAAACTTTGAGGTAACAATAATATATAGCCAGCATTACTTGTATAGTAAACCTTTTTCTTGATACTTAATTTTCAAACTTCCATCACTGCGTATACTATCAGGGGAAAGCTGGATCAGTACCAAGTGCGGAAGAGCTGACAGAAGCATTAAAAAACCATGATCTATTTCTATATTTTGGTCATGGAAGTGGTAAGATACCAGTCTTTGTGTACAATTTTCGTTTACTTTTGAGATTGATTTTCTAATAGATCTTCTACTGTATATAATACCACATGAGCACAGTATCTGTCTAGTCGCGAAATAGAGAAGCTAAATAACTGTTCTGCAACTTTCTTAATGGGATGCAGTAGTGGTTCACTATGGCTAAAAGGCTGCTACATCCCACAAGGTATACCACTCACATATCTCTTAGCTGGATCTCCAGCCATTATGGCTAATCTGTGGGACGTAACAGACCGAGACATTGATCGGTTTGGGAAAGCGTTGTTGGAAGCTTGGTTGAGAGAGAGAGAGAGACATCAGATTCTTCTTCTTCAGAGGGTGGTTGCAGCCAGTGCGAGTCATTAGCTAAAGAACTTGCAGCCATGAATCTAAAAGGCAACAACACCAAGAGGACAAGGAAACCATCTTCGCGTAAGAAACTAGCTCAATTGAATGTTGATGGGTCAGGGAAGATTGAATGCAATCACAAGCATGGGCGCAAGATCAGTTCATTCATTGCCTGGGGCTTGAGAAATGTGTACATTGCCATACTTGATTGGGGCTGCAACCACTTCTTACGGTACTCTTATGATTTAGAACATCGTTTTTTATTATTAAGAAAATGAGGTTTCAGAGTTGATTTTGGCCTTGAAGACGTTCCGCATATTACTGGAATTTCAATTCAACACTGTTTGATTTTACTTCATTATCAGATTTGTCATTTTTTATTTATCATATGCTCAATTGTTTGTATTAGGATATGAAATAAACGACTATATATGTATAATCACACACTATTTCAAAATAAATAGAAATGATGCTAACACATTGTTTCTTAAGATAACAAATAATCCATACAACATCGATCATAAAATGTTGCAATCTCCTTTTGAAAAGATGCCAAAAGATACTGAAGATCTAAAATTTATCAAGGTTCTTCTCCAAAAATTCTTGGAAAAATTGTTGAGGCAAATAAAAGATGCCAGTGTATTGGTTTATCAAAGATGAAGAATTTGAAGGCTATAGTGTTTTTGTAGGAGTGAATATTTTTGGTATGCCATAAGTTTCTTGATTCTAAGAAAAAACTCTTATGAATTGATTGTAAATCATCGGTATGTTGATGAATTTATACAAGTCTAAATCCATTTTACTAATACAAATTAGGAAATGGAGTACTAGACTAAATATACAAAATATAAAATTAAGAAACATAAATTTTATCTTATTAATAAGATAATATGAACAAAAAACAAAAGAAATATTATGTTAGAAATAAAGACTATAATAAATTATATTTAATTCAAAATTTAAGCCCAGTAGACATAATAACATTGGACAATCAGTTTTCTATATTTGATTACTATTAAAAAAAAAATCATCATCTCTCTTTTTATCTTAAATTTTCACTTATTCTCTTTCCCTCTCTCTTTCTCGCTTAGATGCAATCAATCATAGCCTATATTTTCGGAAATTTTTTTATACTTATACAACTAATATTATATTTTTGTTAGAAACAATATTTTTTTTCTTTCCATTTTTATTTACTTATGTTTGACACTTCAATTTATATATTAAATGAAAACGCAATTGATATAGATATACATATTCTACAGAAACAATACATGGATTAAATGAGTATTTTAAATTTAATTCACTATTAAAACTTTCTGAATTAATATAACTTATAAAAATATGAGTAATATCTCATTAAAGGTGAGAAAGCAAGATGCATAATCTTTTTATTGGTAAACTAGATTAGTTTCTACATATAAGTGGAATTTATAATTTAATATTTATAAACCATAAAAATAGATAATTTATTAAAGTAAATAAATAACATTAAGAATACACAAATCATCACCAATGGATATATTGTCTGAGACCGTAAATAAATGGTTGGCTCATTGCACAATTTATGTACTATGTTGTTTTTATGTTGTGTCTTATGTTTTGTATTAATCACGGATCTTCTCTTAATATAATAGATTTGTTTTTTCTTTTGTTTATGCATAATGGATTCAATCTATTCGACTACATGAAAAATTTATTGATGAGAATGACAAATGGAAATTGATTAGGACATTGAGCATAGTGAAACAGAAATTCAAGGTGAATCTTCTATTTGTTTAGTTAAATGTGATGATAGATGCTTTGTTACATATAAATATATACTATTATGCATAGTATATTTTTTTGTCGACAAATATCTCCATAGTATTTACTATATCATTTGGCATTTTTTTATATATTCTTCAACAGTGAATTGTACCAAAAAATCTTATGGGTAATCGGGTGAACTGCATCCTCTTGATTAGTATATAATTGGGTTTTGAGCTAAGCTTTGTTATGCAATCCTAAGTAATTTAAAGCTATGTGCACTGTATATTCTGGTACGTGACGATCAAGCGCATAAATCAAATTCACATATATGCAAAGTTATAGTATGCCCGTTGGCAGTACTGCCAACAACATAATAAAACTTTGTTCCATTAGTATATACACAACATTGGCAATTACGTTTTGCATTATATATAAAATTTGATTAGGAATGCGCGAATATATATTGCAATATTTCAATGTTTCTATCAAATAAGTAATTAATAAATAATATTATGAGGTTACCCTGATGATTATTCACTAACTTCTCCATCCAGTAAATACATAAATTAGCACAAACGTCATGCTAGCAAGATAAGTTATATTTTCAACCAATTTTCGATCAATGTATTGGGCTTGGGCCCAGCTTTTCGTTTTTTCTTTCAATCATGTACCTGTAGTCTGTATGTGAATTGCCCATTTTGGGCCTTTACTGAATGAAATAGAGGACAAAAAAAATTTATTTTCAAAATAATATGATAGAGTAATTTAAAAAAATAAAATTACGAAGGATTTTAATTCTAAATCTAATTTAATTCAATATATAAATGAAGGATTTTAAACTCACAATCATATATACACAACATTGGCAATTACGTTTTGCATTATATATAAAATTTGATTAGGAATGCGCGAATATATATTGCAATATTTCAATGTTTCTATCAAATAAGTAATTAATAAATACTATTATGAGGTTACCCTGATGATTATTCACTAACTTCTCCATCCAGTAAATACATAAATTAGCACAAACGTCATGCTAGCAAGATAAGTTATATTTTCAACCAATTTTCGATCAATGTATTGGGCTTGGGCCCAGCTTTTCGTTTTTTCTTTCAATCATGTACCTGTAGTCTGTATGTGAATTGCCCATTTTGGGCCTTTACTGAATGAAATAGAGGACAAAAAAATTTATTTTCAAAATAATATGATAGAGTAATTTTAAAAAATAAAATTACGAAGGATTTTAATTCTAAATCTAATTTAATTCAATATATAAATGAAGGATTTTAAACTCACAATCATAGATTTAAAATCAAGTCTCTAAAGTTTTATAATCTTCAAGATTTTAAAAATTGATATTAGTTTTAAATATCATGTGTGTGTGGATTCTAAAATCTCTGCAGTATAGTTGAGATTTTGTTTTAAATAATTTACACATGAAATTCCATTGGAATTCATTTCAAATGACTCTCAATACAAAGAGTTTAAAAGTCGTTTAGTTTTGAATAATACTGGATTTTAAAAGTGTATTTGAAATCTTAATTGAATAACCTCAAATTTTAAAATCTTTTATGTATGATTTACAAATAAGGGATTCAATAACAGTGGATTTTAAAACATGATTTAAAATTACTAATTGAATAACAATAGATTATAAAATTAATAGAATTAACTTTAAATCACATATTGAATAACAGTATCTAAATATCCTTTTTAAATTGTACACTAAATATCATATAAATTTTAGTCACTCTTATATGTCTAAATGTCTCCATTACATCTTTTCAAAATTAAATACACATTTAAAATTAAATACACAGTAAACCCTTCTTATATATAATAATTAATAAAATGTTTCCATAGTATTTACTATTTATTGTACCATTTTGTTCTTTTTAGATATCATTCTATAATGAATTATCCCAATAAATCTCGTAGGTATTAAGTATATATACTATTAAAACAGGTGACTGTTTTAGAAAATAACATTGGTATTATATGGGAAATTACGAATCACACCACCGCTTTTATTTGATATTTTTAGATTTTATTAAGGGTATTTTGGTATTATTAAATTTTGGATTATATGTGTGTCATACTAAATATTATCTAATTAATGATTTTGTTCCAAAATATATTCATAATAATTTTTAATATTTTTATTTTAAATATAAATAAATAAATAAATATTATAAAACTATTTTATTTTTATATTTGATAAAAAAAAAATATTTTTATTTTTAATTTCTTAAGAAAAAAATTATTCATTTCGAACTTATTATTAATTATACTTTAATATAAATATTCTCTAATTTATGATTTATTCGAAATATATTTTTATAATATCTTTTAATATCTTCTTTTTAATTGAAATATAAATATATATATATATATATATATACATTACTTAAAAATCTTACAAAATACTTTTAACTTCTTGATTTTTAAGAAAATATCTACTAAGTTCATATTTAATATTAAAACTTACTAAAGATACTTTTAATTATATTTTAATATATTCAATTAACATAAAATTCTTTATATTTAGACCATTATAAAATATTAAATATACTAAAAAGATTAATTGATTTTAATTATCTATAATATCAAAAAAATCTGACTACAAGAAAACAGATTAAAAATATGTATTAACTAATTTCAATTGATATATTATTAATTTGACAAGATATTAAAATTATTGAATAATTATATTATTGGAATATATGATGAGTTTGATTACTGTTGATGTTTTTACGATGATAATTTTTAAAGAATTTTTTATCAAATTTTTAAAATAGTTAGACTACTATAAGATAGATTGAAATATAAAAATATTTTTTAAAAAATTATGTTCATTGGAAAACAAGTTAAAAGATGAATTAGACAATTTAATTATAGAAACATTAAAATGAAATTAAATCAATCTAAAAAATGTTAAGTGGAAGGATTATCAGATGTTAGTTACATTTTGATTTATAAAATAAACATAAAATCTTTATATTTAGACCATTATAAACGTGTCAAAAAACAAATTAACTAACTTTAATTATATATATTATTAAAACAAACGTTATCTACTGGAATATGTGTTAAAAATATGTATTAATACATTTTAATTGATATATTTTAAATTTTATAAAATATTAAATTTATTTTTAAATTAATAATCACGCGTTAAAACTATATTATTTAACCTAGCATAACGAATCTAACAGCTTATATATTACTAAGATTGTATTCTATACAAAGATTATTGATTTTAACAATTTTTAGTAGTGAAATCACGGGTTGAACTAAGTTAGAATTAACTTAAATAAAAAAATGTTAAATAAAATATACTTGCAATTTAGCAATAAGCTAAACTAAGCATATAATAAAAATAACAATAAACCATAACTATTAAAATATAAGTTAATAATATCAAAACAAAAACCAAATTTATTAATTTTCTTCTCACATTTAGCACCATATCACCATATTTTCACTTAATATAGATTAAAGTGAATAGTTAACAAACTTTATTTTTATTTTTGGTCAACAACAAACCTAATTTATAAAAAATATAAATTTAGGATAAAAATATATATTTAAAAATAAAATATAAAGTTGCGCTTCTTTAACGCGGGTAAAAATCTAGTTGAGTAATTCATTCCCCAATTGTTTTAAATAAATTAAAAACGTGACACCATTTTAATGCCCAATAGTTTAATTAATAATTTCATGATTAAGAGGAATTTATTTTTAACTTAGATCTATATGTACCACTTCTCATCAAGTAAGAATTACCCGTTGATATCTTGTGTTTCTGATGGTTTTAACCACCTTTTTAGCTCATTCTAGATTTATAACTTACATTTAGGTATCTTTAGGAGCATCTATATGTATTTTTCTTTATTAGGTGTTGGAGAAGTTACCTTGGAAATTTGAGAGCTATTGGAACGGTCTAAAGCACATGAACATGAAGATTGCATCAAAGGAGAATGTGAAAGAAAATGGAAGTTTCAAGACACGCAGCAGCTTCAAGGAAGCCACAATATAGTTTACACACGATCCTCACACATCAGGCAAGGATAGCGGCCAAGTGAAGGCCATGCGTCTCTAGCGGTTCAATCCAATGGTTTGTGCAGCCCGCTGGGAGATATTCTGAAACGATCAAGGAAAAGACGAAGGCACCTAACGGTCATTTTCCAGCGGCCTGGAGCAACCGCTACAAATAAAATGTCTCCATCGGTTTCATGCAGTGGCTTACATACCGCTACGACATTAAAATGAGTCAAGAATCCGCATTGACCAGCGTTGACTTGTTTTTTATCCATTTTTTCCGGATTGACTCCAAACTTATTAGGTCGATCTTACTTCTTTTCTAGAGATCTACAATTATGTTTTAAACCTAATTAGCTAAGTACATTTTGGTTATTGTAAAACCTATTTTGAGATTTCCTAAGTTTTTTTGCCATTTTTATCTTACTTTTCTATTATTTATAGTGATTTTAATTTATAAAATATTAATTTATGTAGATTTTACTGTATTTATATAAACGAAGTGTTTATTATCTCAATCTCAGCTATTTTGTATAGTAAAATAAAAATTGATTCATCGTTTTGAACTGATGCAATATACTTGGACCAAAGAGAATTATTAACTTTTGCTTATTTGTATAAAATTATAATATTCTCTCATTTCGATAATATACAAATTAATTTTAACAATTTTGTTATAAATAAACAAATGAATGGCAAATCGTTATAAAACGCATATCAGTTATATTTAGAATAACCAAAACTATATTATTATTATGGGTTAAGTATTTCTAATTATCCCCCCCCCCCCCCCCCCCCCCCCCCCCCCCCCCCCCCAATTGTGGACTAAATCGCAAGAGAGGAAAATAAAATTAAAATCATGCTAAATGAAAAGTCTGAACGGCAAATACGCCCTCCTATGCAAATAATTTGTTGAAATGTCAGCTGAACTTGGATTTAAAAAATTGACTCTCCACCTATTTCATTATTTCTTTACTCTCCTTCTGCGCATTAAATTTATTATATCCTAAATTTGATGTTAGCTTTTGAAAATTGTAATGATAATTATATTTGCATTTAACCTTCAGTTTTGGGACTAAAAGCCCATAAGACAAAAGAACCAAACTAAACCAACAATAAAATATCGTAAATCATTTTCCAACTATTTGATAGCTCTTGGCACTTGCCTATTAGAAGTATTGGTCGTTTCTTACAAGGTACAACCTTATCATCAAAATCTAATCTAATTGAAATCGATAGATATTTGTCCTCACTACAAAATAAATCTAGGATTCTACCCAACCACACATACACATTTTGAAGTATAAATCTTGCGCCTCTCTTCTCTTTTCCAAAAAACAGACACAAAAATTCACTCCTCCCTCCCTCTCACAAAGTTTAAGGTATTTTACGGATCTCTCATATTTCTTATTATATTTATAGTTATAACTATATATATATTTTTTTTGGCAACAAGTTATAACTATATATATATATATATATATATATATATATATATATAGACGTTGACAAAAAGACTAAATATATATATCGAGTCATTCGATTTAGGTAAATATTTTTTTCTTGATTGTTTTAGATTTATTATTTTAGTTAATTACAGTATAAGTTCTATGAATTAATATTTCAAAATTAATAAACATGATATATTAATTAAAAAATTGATCTAAAATTGAACTGATTCAAAATATAACACAACTCAATAAGATAATAAGATAATTTTTAAAAAATCGTATGCAAATATGTGATTCCATTAACAACATAAAAAATATTACTATATAGAAATACATATATAAACATGGGTATAACTAAAATAATTTATTAAAATTTGATTTTAGTTTTGGCTTTTTATGTCAAAACGAAACTTATATTTATTTTTTCTTTCATTCAAAAATATTTGATGTTATTTTGTTGAGTAACTTCTAAATCTTGCATCCACAATTAAGAGCACATATTTTCCATAAACAAAAAAAACTGTTTAAACAAAAACTCAGTATCTAACAAAAGGAACCCAAAGCAAGACCATATAAATTTAAACAATATACAATAAGTTAAAATCAAATGTTTTCTTATTTTAAATATAAAAAAATTTGAAAGTTTATAAATTTAAATTTTTTTAATTAATAGCTTTATAAATTAATAAAATATCAAATTTTTAATGTTAGTTTATTATTAATATGTTTTCTTTGTTTTAATTTTATTTTGACATCTTTATTTTTATTTTCTACTATTTTGTAACTTAATTTTCTGGTTTATCTTGGTCTTGTCATTCATTTTTATATTATTGGATTTAAAATATAAGTCAACTATTTTAAAATAAGTTAACCAAATTAATTTTTAAAAACTATTTGTTTATTTGATTTTATTTTGACATCTTTGTTCTTTATTTTCTACTATTTTTTCTGTAACTTACTTTTCTGGTTTATCTTGGTCTTGTCATTCATTGTTTATACTAGGTATTGGCCCGCGCTACGCAGCGGGAATTTTTTTAATAAAAATATAGTAATGTTATAACGTAGTACTTTAATATGAACATAAAGAGTTATTAGATTTGAAAATCATGTGTTTTTGTTTATTTGAAAAATAAAAATAAAAGTTAAATACAAAATGTATGCCATGGATATATTCGGTTGTTCTCCTTTTTCTTCTTTCTTGTGTTTCACGACCACGTTTATGTCATTTCCGTCTGCCTCATTTGCCATACGTCTTTGTTTCATTAGTTTTAGAATCTCATAATATGTGTTTTACATATATTTTCATTGCTTATAATCGTAACTACGCCGCATGTTTATTCAAAAATACATTTTGCTGAAAATTTATTAAAAATATTTTTTGGTTTATAATTATACTTTATTTTATAGTTTAAGTCTCATGTCTATAATTTATACAAATTAGAAATGAATTACTTTAAGATTTGCTAGTAACAAATTAGAAAGTGTCAATGCAATTGTTTTTAATTTGAATCCTTGTGCACAAAATATTATAAACATTATTGAAGAGATTACAATTGTATATGAATAGGGCGTATGTTGACAAACGAAGGATAACTAAATAAAAAGATAAGCTAAGCATTTTTCCAAACCCTAATAATGTATTTATATACATGTATTTAACTGCTTCCTAATTTTAAAACGTTTATTAGTTATAACACAAATGTCATATATTTGTTAATATAACACCAGTTTAATGTTTCTTCATATCTCTATGTTCACAAAAATTCAGATGAGAGCACCCACGAAAGAGAGGAAATTTTTCAATGTACGGCAAGTATAAAGTTTGTGCAATCTGCATTAAAAAATAAGTTTATACATTTATGTCATCATTTGAATCTGAAAATTAAACAAGCAGCGGATAAAGAAAGATGTCTTGAAGAACAACTGCTTTAGTGTAGCTACTTTCGTACTGCAACCTTAAATGTCCAGTGATCTGACCACAGATGTTTCTACCGAATTTGTTTTGGTTCATATACCTCATAATATCAGCCATCTTGTACGAAATCTTTCTGTTTTTGAACCTTCTACAATCAAAGCCGTCATGTTATCTCACTTCCTCTTTCTCACCTGTAGCCTTGTAGATGATATCACATGGCATGCAGGCAAGTAAATCAATAATAAGATGATTTTAAGTACATGTGTACACCATCAAGAGTTAAAGCTCATTCCTTTCAATACATGAGTTCAAATTGGTGCAGAATTATAGTAATAAAACAGAGGATGGAGATTTTAATACCGTAAAGCGATTGAGCTGCGTCTATATACCATTCTGTAAGTTCTGCTATCTCTATAAGCCATGAAGAATGTTAACACAATATCGACTAAGAAAGCGACTTGGCCAACGATGTCGAGGATGAACAGATTTTCTGGTAATCCCCTGAAGAATCCGAATTTTAGTGGAGTGAAGAAGGAAGAGTAAAGTGCCCATATCATTATGAACATCGTCCATGCCTTGTAGCACCTGCAAATCGATGCATCTAGTGATCAATCTATACATTCCGACAGAACATTTATTAGCTTAACTAAACTCATAACTCCTGAGTATGTCTCCATATTTGAGCAAAACAAAGTTATCTTTGGTCATGATTTCGTGACGTATATAGACTCAGTGGTCTTTAGACAATCTGCAGTTTGCGCTTGGTGTTTCGTCACTAAGTAATTACGATATTAAAACCTTAGAGACGGTGGACTTTTTTTACCTGCCAGACATGCGTGTCAATGGGAATGGCACTATACTGACCAAGAGAAAACAGAGCTATGCAAGCTGCTACCTTTGGACCGACACCAGGTAATGTACACAGAGCAGCAATTGCATCTTGGAGATCCAATTTGCGTAAAGACAGAAGCCATTCATCGCCACCACCTGGTTTTGTTTGCAAAGCACTTACTATACATGTTATGTACTTCGCTCTGCTCACCACAAGATGCAACCAAAATCAGATATTGCTACTAAAAACAGTACCAATCAGAGACACGGCAATGAAATGTTCACCTAGCTTGGAACAAACATTAGCCTCAATCAATACTGTGAATGTATGGCCACAAAAAAATGAAGGTAACAAACCATAGGCGTGCAGAAGCTTCAAGCAAGGCTTTATCCTAAAATGGCTAATTAAATATTTCTTGTATAAAAAACCAAGTGTAAAAAGTCAAATAGAAACAATAAAAACAAAATTACAGCCCACAAGTTTGCTAATGGACACTTATAAGTTGTAACGGTCGACACAAAGTATCAAGCTGGAGAAAAGAAGCATGCTGAACAAGACTGTTCCAAAGACATATAACTATAGTGGAAGACACGACATACACCTCTATCAGTCTTTGGCAAGAAAAATGACAGCAATAGACACAACTTCTTGTAAAGTACTATGTCCATTGGGCCATTTAAAGCACACAGAATTTTGCATCACCAGCAGTCATAGTCCATTTGTTCAAACAAACAAACAAAAACAACGGCGTTCTAGTTTTTAGCATGTCAAGTTGCTATTACGCCGGCAATGGGAAATAGTAAAGATGCAAGCAAAGGAAATGCATACCATTGAAGACACAAAATGAGTTGCAAGACCACAAGCAAGCATTTCAGCACCATATAACCTAGCTCATGTGAGGCCAACATACTCTCCTGAACACGTAGACATGAAGGGTGAGAGAGGGAGATAGGCTCAAAAATTTTGTGAGTTTGAAGAAAGACATGCAGAAACGAATGATTTCTGTTACCAAAAAATCCAGGGAGCCTTGATAAGAAGTAGGAAGCGCCTACATCCGGAAAGAGCCCCAGAGCTGTCTCGGGCATGGCAAAAACCTTGGATAAACTCAAAAAAGTTATGGAATGATATAAGCAAATTTCAGAGCCATGTATTTGTCATCCATGGACATCGTCATTAAGAAATAAATACCGTGTTCTCAGTTGCAATACGAAATCGACCATGGACAGAGACACCATCTCCGCCTCCATGACAATACCCTTCAAAATTGAAACCTATGATTTCAAAAGAGTGTGGAAAACGAACAAGTGAGCTTATATTAAGTAATTTAGTGAAAGGAGGGACAGTATGGTGAGACCTGAGCTTTGCTATACGTGGCCATAATCATAGTTGAGCATGTATTCATCAGTGAAGAACTTGGCACCGAGTCTCCATTTGCCTAGTCCATTGGAAAAAAAGAGTGTGTAGTGTACAATCTGGAAGCCTGAAAGTAAGAAAAGGAAAAGAAAGATAGGAGGGTATACATACCCTGTCTGATATCACGAACAGCTGAAACATATCCACCAGCACAAAAGGCTCTTCCGTGACCCTGTGGAAAAGTTATTCACTGGTGTGTGCAAAAGGAAGAAACAATATTCACTGATATACAAGAAATATCATACCTCTCTGAATATACACAGTGAATCTAGACGGAGATGTATTACGGAGATTTGGAGACGCCAACTACGAAGCTTCGATTCTGGTTTGTTTTGAGCGAATTCAAGCAGCATAGGAGATGGAGGCGGTTTAGGGTATGAGAGAAGATCGACTGATACGGATTTAAGAAGACTCAGAGACGTCGAGTACGAAGATTCGATCTGGTTTTCATAGAGCGATTGCAAGCGAATAGGAGAAGGAGGCGGATTAGGTTTTACAGGAGAAGATTGGGGTTGGTTCAGGAGAAGCTGATGAGTTTTACAGGGTTGCACACTAAATAAATAAAAAAGTCGACGAAGAATATCTTTAACATTAACCATAATGACGTGTATGCAAGTCTTATTTTAATTGGTCTATACAAATTTTCATTAATCCTAGGTGTCAACTTCTTATGCATTACAGATGCTGAGTTGTCAACACCAGGAGAGACCCTCCACTTATTATAGTAACTAGGAGAGAACCCGCGCAAATGCTCGGATTTTACTTAAAATTTTAGATATTTAATATATTTTGATATTTATTTTGAGTATCAATATTGTTATATATTTTTAATTTACAAATTTGTATTTTTTTTCTTTTTTATGATTATTATGATTATATATGCGCTAACATACGATTATTAATTTAATTTATTTTACAAATAAATTAATTATTAATTTTAAATGAGATTTTTTATAAATTTTATTTCCTTCAACTTTTTTAAAATTCTTTTAATTTTTATAAACTATTTAAAATATTTTTACTTTTATTTATACATTTTCATTCATCAAAATCTTAAATTTTTATTTTCATTCATAATATTTTAATATTCTTAGTTATTATTTTAAATTGTAAATTTATAAATTTATATATATTTCATAATTTTTTATGTTCTTATATTTTATATAATTTTTTATCATTTTATCTCATTTTGTTACTTTTTCTTAATTGTAATAATTATTATTTATATATTTTAATATTTTAGTAATCATTTCTTGAATTTTACACACACACACACACACACACACACACACATATATATATATATTTCATTGATTTAATTTCATATCTTTTGTTGTTATATTTTGTAAAAAAAATATTTATATTGTCATTTTATCTAATTTTTATAATATTTTCTTTCTATTCTTCATAATATTTTTTTTTTGTTTTATGTTTCTTTATTTTTAGTTTTCAATATTTGAATTTTTTAATAATGCTATCATTACTTTTAGTTTTCAATACTTGAATTTTTTTAATAATGTTATTTTTACTTTAGTCTTATAATTTAACATTTTACTTGTATTGAAATTTGTTTATTTTTATTTATTTATTGCATAAAAATATGAAAAATATATCTACAATTTATAAAATTTAATATTTATAAATTTATGAGATTATAAATTAAATTAAAATTTAAAATTTATGTTTTAATGATTTTAACTAATTGGTTTTAAATAAATAATATTACATTAAATATTATATTTATTTAAATTTTAAATAATGATGTAGAAATTGTTTAATGAGATAGACCAATTAAGGAGGGGTTGATGTGTCGACGCAGGAGAGAGTTCCCTTCTCTCATTATATATAGGATGATTATTGAATTTTTACAATATATTTAAACTATTCAGAAATAAGTTAACCAAATCAAAATTTAAAAAATATCTATTGCAATTAGAAATCTAATGCAATCAAATTTAAAAACTATCAAATGCAATTAGAAATGTAATTGAATTTATTTTATATAAACTTCTTTTTGGAACTTATAAACTCACTTATTCTACTTCTTTTGGTAGGGAGTAAAATGAGTTTGTGGTATACCATTGTTGCATTCGTCTTCTTTGCGTTTATACTCATTGCAAAGAACACGAGGAAGACAGAGAAGTATCTACCTCCTGGACCACCGAGACTTCCCATAATTGGCAACTTGCACCAATTGGGATCGCAACCTCATCGTTCGATGTTCAAATTATCCCAAAAGTACGGTTCTCTAATGTCCCTGAAGTTTGGAAGTGTGTCTACTGTCGTGGCATCAACACCAGAGACAGTAAAGGATGTCTTGAAAACATTCGATGTAGATTGTTGTTCACGACCTTATTTGACGTATCCCGCAAGAATGACATACAACCTAAACGATCTCGGCTTTTCTCCTTACAACAAATACTGGAGGGAAGTACGAAAGATGACAGTTGTTGAACTCTTCACAGCAAAAAAGGTACAATCGTTTCGACATGTAAGAGAAGAAGAAGTGGCCTCCTTTGTCGATTTCATCAAGCAATCTGCTTCATTGGAGAACCCAGTTAACTTCAACCAGAAGTTACTGAAACTGTCGGGAAGTGTGATATGTAGGATTGGATTTGGGATCAATCTTAAAGGGAGTAAACTTGAGGAAACATATGATCAAGTCATTGAACAAACATTCCAGGTGTTGGGGAGTTTCGCTGCAGCAGATTACTTCCCGGTTATTGGCAAAATCATCGATAGGATCAGGGGATTACATGGCAAATGTGAGAAGGTTTTTGAGGAATTAGATTCGTTTTACGAGCAAGCTATAAAGCATCACGTAGAAGATGAGAGTATTAAGGATGATATCATTGACTTGCTCCTCAAGATGGAAAGGGGAGAGATTGGACTTGGAGAGTTTCAACTTACTCGAAACCACACCAAAGGAATTCTTATGGTGAGTAACGAAAAACTTCTCAATTAAAACTCCATTGTCTAATTTGTTGTTGGTTGTTATAGAACATTCTTGCTGGTGGAATAGACACTTCTGCCCAAACTGTGACATGGGTGATGACACATTTGATTGCAAATCCAAGAGTTATGAAAAAAGTGCAAGCTGAAGTGAGAGAAGTGATCAAAAACAAAGACCATATCACAGAAGATGACATAGAACAACTCGAGTATCTCAAGATGGTGATTAAAGAAACATTTAGGAAAACACCAATTGTGCCACTTCTAATTCTAAGAGAGGCTTCAAAAGATGTAAAGATTGCAGGTTACGACATTCCAAAGAAAACATGGATCCATGTCAACATTTGGGCTGTTCATATGAATCCAAGCGTTTGGAAAGATCCAGAAGCTTTCATCCCCGAGAGGTTCATGGATAACGAGATTGACTACAAAGGTCTAAATTTTGAGTTTTTGCCGTTTGGTAGTGGAAGGAGGATGTGCCCTGGTATGGGTATGGGTATGGGTATGGCTTTGGTACACCTTGCTCTTATCAATATTCTTTACCGTTTCGATTGGAAGCTTCCGACAGGAATGAATGTTGAAGATTTTGATATTGAAGAATCTTATGGACTCGTCTGTTCTAAGAAAGTTCCACTTCAGCTAATCCCGGTCCTTACCCAATGGACTTGACCTCACTTTGCTTTATAACAAGGTAATATTCCGCGCGTTGTGTTGTGATTTGTGCGCGAAGTTAATAAATCCTTAAATAAATATATTTGTACTGCCGAACTTGTATTTTGTATTTTTGTATAAGTCATCTTTGTGTAAAGTGTAAACGATTTCTTGTGAAGAATTATCTCCTCAATTTAATGTGAGCTTTATGAAGTAATGTGAAGATCTTATACCATTTCCATCAAGAAAATGTTTGTTCAATCTATAGTTTCAGCTTTCAGTCACATCTTGGCCCGTAAGCGAAAGGGAAATTTGGATATATAAATATAACCATCAAAAAATTTTTTTTTTGTAAAATATATAACCATCAAAAAATTATAAATAACTAACTAGCCAAAATACTTAAACTACTATAATTTGATTAAAAAAAAATTAAAAGGTTATTTTATCAAATTTGCAAAATACTTAAACTACTATAAAATAAGTTGAAACAATAGATTAACCAACTTCAATTATATATACTATTAAAAAATATTTGTCCACCGGAAGACAAATTAAAAAGATGTATTAAACCATTTCAGTTGATTTATTCATAATTTGATAAAAATATTAAAAATATTAAATATTTATATTATTCTAATATATGATGAGTTAGATTACAGTTGATGTTTGTAAAAGGTTGTTTTATCAAATTTTCAAAATACTTAAACTACTATAAAATGGGTTAAAATATAGATTATCATGTTTCAACTTTCATAAATTTATATTTATATTTATATAAAATAATAAATTTAATTATTAATATGAGAAAATTATATTCTATAAAATATTTAAATCAACACAATACATATTATACTTATATCATGTAATTTTTAAAATGAATGTTTTATTAAAAACAAAATATTATAAATTATTTTAAAACAAAAAACATTCATAAAAAATAAATTAGTTCAAAAGTTATATTTTTAAAGAAAACTATACATGCGCTTCTTTATTCTTTATTTAGCCGTGGATCAAAATCTAGTGTCCTCTTAATTATTATTACTAGAGAAGTGACCCTCACCTTGTGCTGCATTAAAACTATCAAATTATACTTTTATATTTTAAAATTTATAATACAAATTTTATTTATATGTTTTTCTCTAATTTAATATTTTAGTAATTGAAATCTTAAATAAATAAAATTTATATAGATAATTTGTTAATATATATTTTGTTATTTATCTTTTGCATAAAATGTATATATTTGGGCCACAATTGTTTTTCATCTTTTGTTTTACTTTTTTTTAAGGAGCATACATGAATAGTATATGGAAGTCAAAAAAATATAACTAATTCAACATATTAATACTAAAAATACCTCAACAGGCTTGTTGTCGTCCCAGGCTCGCTGTCGTCCTCTAACAGCTTCCCGATCTGATGTTTTATGTAGATCCATCGATTTGCTGTTTTTCCGTTTTGAACTGCTTCGCCGTATGAGTTTTTCCTCCACACATCATCAGACAGATTCGCTGAGGCATCTTCTTGGTCGACTCACGGACCACAATTGATATATGCACAAGCCGAAGGAGATCTTTCACGGCGCTGGCTGCAAACGCTGAAAACCAGAAAAATCTCTGAATCTCAAGCAAAACGTACGATGTCTCTAAAGAGAAAAGAAAAGAGGAAATTTCCACTCAAAGACCCTACTAGGTTTAGAAGTTGATAGATTGATGTAACTACTTTTAATTAATTATTGACCAGTTTCGTTTGTTGGAGTACTAATTGTCAGTCCCACATCCGTGGTGAAGAGAAATTTGTAATACTTTAGGAATAACGAGTCATGGCCGAGTCATGGCATATGTTTCTTGTTTTTTTAAATGCAAGGAAAGGCATTTCAACAGGCATTACTGGCAAGAAAAAAGGGACAAAGAAAAACACATTACTCAGCTCACCGTGAAAAGGATGTGGTCCTCCTAGCGTGCGACACCTGTACCGAGAAATAAAGAGATAATTTACTACAAATACTATTATTTAAAAGCATCAAATAGTGGATATCCACTTGGTTATTCAGATTAGTTACATTAATTAAAGCAATAAAAAAAACGCTGGGAAAAACGAATAATGTGAAAGCAATAACAAATGGGTTAATTAGCCATATTAAGCTTTTAGAATAAAGGCCTTGATTGATAACCTGCGGAATGGCGGAATCGCGTTTAAAAACGCCATTCCGCAAGAATTTTACCAATCAAAAAAATTTGCGGAATAGGAAAAAAAAAGCGAAAACGCAAAGTCTGCGTTTTCGCTTAAAAAAATACAAAGAAAAATTCATTAAGTGGAAAAGTGAACTATATGTAGATTATTTGTGGAATCTTAATATTCCGCCATTCCGCAAAACTCATCCAATCACACAAAACTTATTCTACAATTTTTTTTTCCAGCAAATTTTAAATTATTTCCGCAGCTTTATTTTATTTTCACCATTCCGCGATTCCACAAGTGTTACCAATCGAAGCCAAAGTTTATAGCCATAACTCCTGCGTCTCTCTTCTCTCTCTCTAACTCAGTTTTTCTCGCGAACAACCTTCATCTGGACTCAGTTCCGGCCGTCGGTCGTCGGTTTTTGCCGGCACCGACGGTCTGGTTACTTTTGTCTTGTATATACGCTGCAGCTTTAGCTGCCTTTTGCTTCGCCGAGCCTTTGATTATACATATATTTCGTTCCGGGCTCGTCGACTTTTGTCTTGCTCTTAGCTTCCAATAAATCCGATCAACATCGGATAGTTTCTTCGGTTCTCACCGGACTTTCGATCTATTCCACGGAGCTATCCTTTCATGGCGCCGAAGTTCCCTTCCCCAGTTTCTTCCAGGTCGCCGAGCGCTTTGTTGTCGTTGGTTCGATGGCCCGATCGAGTTGAACGGGCTCGACAGGTGCTTAATCATCTGGATTTAATCATGTATCGGATTAATTCTCTATGAAGCGCATGGACATCGGTTGCAGTGAAGTCGTGGAGGAAGTTATGAATTGATATGCGGCGGTTGTTGAAGGATTGGTTGGAAGACGATCGGCAGAGGTACAACGATGAAGTCGTGAGCAACTGACCCGTTGCCGGAAAATCGCGCCGGCGTTCTGCATGACGGGATTCCGTGAATGGCGGACACGTGGCTCTTCAAGTTCCAAGGCATGACACCGTGTTTCGGTTTCTGTACTGGGTCTAATGAGCCCATATGCTCTGTTTCAATCTATTGAAGGAATTTCTAGCAGTTCCTAATCCAATTAGGCAACCCTGGTCTGAATTCCAAGCCTAGGATCTAGGGTTCATGTAATTGAATCTATGGGATCTCAGATTTACCTGGTGATTTGCAGCGGAAGATTTACAGATAATCGAGATCTAGAGCGCCTCAAATGCTGCGCCTCTACAGGTATCAACACGCACACAAACTGAACATGAGGGATGCTAGTGCCTGTTAGAGATCTAATCTCCAGAGAGGTTTCTTTTCTGTTTCTGGTGGCTGTGTATTAGGTTAAACTCAAGTTTAGGTCGACCATATATCTTATATATGTCGACTTAAACCATGACGAAATTAACCAGCGATTAAACCGATTTAATTTGGTAATCCGCGAGTTGTGTCGATCGATGCACTAAGTGTGTCGATCGACACTACCGATCTGTGTCGACCGACACACTTAGTGCGTGATAGGTTCTAAGTTTTCCCTATACTAAACTGCAAGTGAACAGCAATGTCAAAGTAGTATATAGGGTTATCGAATCCACAGGGACACTCGGTCTCAAGAGAATCAAACTATAGGAATAAATACCAGAAAGAAGCAATGTGATTGAATTAGAAGCGGTGCGAGAAAGTAAATCAGTAGCAGAGATTAACGGTTGTGAAGCAAGTAATTAAAAGCGTCAAGCCTAGGGTATTCTCAGGAAATCAGACAAGCAGACAGTTCATTCAGCAAGGATCTAATTAAGAACAGTTCTAGAACTCAAAACACAGATATAGAATTAACCAAATTCCTTTGCGATAATTCTCTAAGTCTAAGTGCAGCAAACCAAACTTTCGTTTGCGAGAACTAACAGATTAAACTAGCAATAAGTCCAAGTTTGATGTGTTCACAATTATTCTAAACCAAACTTCCGTTTGCGCAAAGTTTAATTGCCCAATTTAATTAGTTCAGATTCCTAAACCCCACTTCCGTGACGTATTTAGCAACCTAAGATCTAGATTCTAATTGATCAGGTTAGAACTAGCTTTAAGCACAATTAAATTGAAGAACAGATATAGTTATGAATCCTTAACTGAATTTGAACAAGTCTAGCAAGTCATGAAATCCTATGTGAGAAACCCTAAACCTAACTAGGAATCTACTCAGACATAGATAATGAAAACATAATCATAGAATGAATAAATTGCATAAAAGAATAAGAGTAAAAGGGGTTCGAAATCTTCTCCAAATACAGATGATGTAACAGGTTCAGATCAGCCCCAAAAAGCTCTAAAATCCTCTGCTCTTAATTATCAAAGTGTATTGTAAAAAGTATATAGCGTATCTAATAAAAACACTAAAAACTCTAATATATAATCATAATCTCGGCCAGGGGCTTCTTTGTAAATATCAGGAACTTCTGGATCAAAGTGCAAAAACTTGATTCTTCTAAACCGCCGAGTTTCGGCCCATCTCGCTGGTGCATCGATCGATGCTAGAGTGCAACGATCGACACCCTTCTCTGTTTCGGACAGTGAACTCTATCTCTCGGCCAAACACTCCAAAAATCTCCAAAATGCTCCATTATCTCCAATTTAGCTCCAAACCTGATTATACCTGTAAAAGACTCTAAAAGAACACAAAAGACACTAAAAACACACTTATATCATGGTCTAAAACTAGTAAAAACCATGATATATCAACTCCCCCACACTTAGCCTTTGCTTGCCCTCAAGCAAAACAGAGAACTAAAACATGGTGAAGAGGTTTGAAAACTCTTCAGAAACTCATTTCATCCTAGAAGCTACAATACTCAGATTCCCCTTAGTAAACCACTGCAAGAATCAATCACAGGATATCAAGACCAACATGTACTTCCCCCACACTTAGCAACTGTCCTAGGTAAAACTCCACAATCACATTCAAGCATTCAAATTCTCCCTACTGACTTCTGCAAGTATTTAAGTGCGGTCTCACCTAAGGAGTATCGATCTAAAGGCACATGGATTCTTACCTTATCAGCTCTAGACCACCATACTATCCTTCTCTAGTCCCTTTCTTCTCTTTCCCTTCTTTAACAACTGATTTTTCCCCACTGGGTATCATTTTATTTTTTTTATCAGTGTTCTTTCCGTTATGGGGTGTACTTTGGACACATTCCATGGATCACATGAGAGATAATAGTTTTTGCTACTATTCTCATGACCACTTCGGAGTTACTAACTCATCCTCAGTTTATTATTTATTTTTTTTACTTTATAGAAGGGGAGAAGGGGACTAAATAGGACAGGTTTATAGGCTGTGTCAGAACTAACAGGGAATCCGACATAAAGCATACCAAGCCCTTAGGTGAGAAATCTAAGTCAGTATTAAGGTTGAAGTCAGTAAAGGATCCTCTGATACCTGAAGTGATGTGGGTGTTCCCAGTAGGTTGATCTGTGATGGGGTTTTCTAATAGTCATAGATAGATCCTGCAACTTCATCCCAATGGTTACTTAAGTTCCTGCAAGTCTTGTAAATCTTCTCAGAAAATCATAGTTTCTTACTTAAACAATTTTGACTCAATTGCGCAAATTTTTTTTTGAAAAACGGACTGACTCTTAAGAAAACAGAAAACAAAAGTCAGTAGCACCTCCCCCACACTTAAGACACACTGTCCCCAGTAGTGTCCAGCGAAGGATCGGTAAAAAGAAAATAAAAATTGAAAAGGTGAAATTATGTCTGTCGGGTTACCTCTGTCGTCTAGCAACGACCGTTGCACTGAGTGCATCGACCGTTACTTGGCGATTTTCGTGTATGGTCGATCGTTGCTCAGGACCGCAACGATCGCTGCAATGCGATTCCTTTCGTGTTGTGACGATCGACACAGAAGTGCATCGATCGCTGCACTGCGAATTAACCGAGACCTGCAAACATAAACTCACCAGAAACAAAAACAAACGTAAAATCCTGACAAAAACACCAAAAATGAAAAAGAAAAACACTAGTACCTAATGGTGGGTTGCCTCCCACCCAGCGCTTGTTTAAGGTCAATAGCTTGACCGGACGGATGAGATCTTTCAAGTACCAGGAGGTCCTGACAGAGACTTTTTCTGTCTCTGTTCAAGTCTCCTCATCCAAGGTGGTGAGTAGGCTGTTGCAGAATGCTCATGTCCAAGAAAAGATGGAGTGAAATGTGCTCCATGATCTAGTATTGCAGTCTCATCTGGCTGCTCATCATCTGCTTCCATGATTATGAAAGTCTGTCCATCTATTAGTGGCTTCCGCAGCTTCTCCATCTCATACCGCAGCGGTTCATCTCCCAGGTGGAGGTCTATTAGACTCTGTCTAACATCAATCACAGCTCCTGCTGTAGCCAAGAATGGTCTCCCAAGCAATAAAGCTTCATCCGGATTACAGTTATATTTCAGCACAAGGAAATCCGTTGGAACTAAGTAGTTCCCAACTCTCACCGGAATGTCCATAAGAAGTCCTTCAGGAACTCGTATGGACTGATCAGCTAGGATAAGAGAAGTCCTAGTAGGAGTAAAATCCAACATTCCCAGCTTCTCTGCCACATAGTAAGGCATTATGCTTCCAGCAGCTCCTAAATCACATAGAGAGCGCCTAAAACTATCCTCAAAGATAGAACAATCTAGCACAAAAACTCCAGGATCAGGCAGTTTCTTCGGGACCTTAGTTAGCAGAACATCACTGATATGCTGAGGAACTATTATCACCCATTCTCTCAGCTCCTCATCTAAAGGCAACATCTTGTTCAAATATCTCTGAACACATGGATGATAAGGTGGATCATCAGAAGGTGGAATTTCTTCCAAGTCTTCACCACTCTCTTCTAGCTTTTTCAGCTCTTCAATCTCTTGTTTAATCACTTCAGACACCTTGGGACATTGCCTAATGGCTTGTGCATAAACATCCTCTTGAGTGATCTCAGATACATCAGGGAACAGGCGGGCTAGTTCTGCATCAATCTCACTTTCATCCCACGGATCTTCTGCTCGTTCACGACTTGCATCGATCGATGCAAGCTGTGTGTCGATCGTTGCATCACTACAGTTTCTACCCGAGAGTTTTTCACAGAAATCCGAAAATTCTGCCTCAGTCACCAACTCAGCTGTACTTAGCTCAAATTTCTCCCCTAGATAAGATCCATCATTAATGAGTACAGACCAGGCCTTAATATGAGTCTCTCCAACTCCTTTTCCTTTCAGTGAGCTGGACATCTGGTTCACCTGAGTGTCCAACTGCTTCATGTGAGTGCTCAGTGACTCAAACTTCCCATTGAGGTCTTGATAGACAGCGTCCAGCTTCTTATTGTTGTCCACAGAAAGCTTGGTTTGACTCTCCATCAGTTGTTCCATCATAGCCTCCATTTTGCTCTCATAGGCTGTAGGTGCAGGAGGAGTCTGATAGGATGTAGATCCATAGGTTCTCTGAGTACCTTGTCCATAGGTCTTCTGAAAACCACCAGTCTGTCCACCATTGGAGAATCTGTTCCCCTGTTGATTACCAAATCTATTACCTTGGAAACCAGAACCTCCTATGAAATTCACATCTTCTTCCTGAGTTTCCTCCTCAGCCTGAATCACCTCTACATCTTGTGCAAAGTGGACAGATTTCTTACTTGTCAAGAGATTGTAGACTGTGTCCAATCTGGATCTTATATTAGCTATATCAGAATTCTCTACAGTTCCACCAGATCTCTTTCTCCCTTCATCCATTGTTTTGCAACTATTGCTGCCAATCAGGTTCTCTATCAACTGCTTAGCCTGTGTAGGAGTCCTGGTGTTAAAATTAGCATTACTGGAATTATCCAGCGCAGTCTGATAAGGAAGATCTATGCCTCTGAAGAAAATACCAATCAGTTGTACTTCTGTTAATCCATGGTGTGGACAGTCACGCTGATACTGCTTAAATCTCATCCAGGCAGTCTTCAAGGGCTCCACAGCTCCTTGGGAAAAGGTGAGTATGTCCTGTCTGGACTGATCTGAGCGTGCATCATCATAAAAGTGACGCAGGAACTCACTCTTTAAGGCTGTCCAAGTAGTATACTGACCAGGTGCCAGTTGTCTCAGCCATGCACTAGCGTCTCCAGCAAGACTGTGCGGAAATAGCTTAAGGAACATATAGTCCGGGCATACTCCTTCATACTTCATGCCAGTGACTATGTCTTCAAACTTGTCAATGTGATCCATAGGCTGCTCTGCTTGAAGACCATGAAAAGCAATATGTCTCATCAGCTGGTAGTAGATGGTTTTTACCTCAAAATCATTCCTCTCAAAAGTAGGAAGCACTAGAGCTGCTCGGTTTGCATGGAACTCATCAGGTCTGTTGTAATCAGCTAGTGTCCTCTCATGAACCACCATCTCTCTACCTCGGGCCTGTCCTTGACCCTGGTTCAGCTCCTGTTGCTCAGGAGGATCAGGGATGACATTCCCTTCAGCATCAACCCGATGCCCAGCAGCATTGTACGGGTTGTCATCTTGGTCCCTCAGGGTACCTTCAGCATCTGGTATCAAGATCAAACGTTCTCGTACCATTCTCTCTCTCTTTTCTCTTCTGTTAGTCCTTTCTAGACGTCCAAGTTCCTCTAGTCCGAGATTAAGCAAGCTCGAGTTCGGATTACTTCGAGTTTTCTGCGTTGGCATAAACTGTCTGTAATCGTCCAGCAACGATCGATGCTATCAGTGCAACGATCGATTCAATTCTCAGAATCGCCTAGTGACGATCGACGCAAGGTATGCAACGATCGACGCAAGGCGAAATTCGTACTTGCGACAGAGAGAAATCAGAGAAAAAGTTAGCAAAATCAAAATAAAACAAAAAAACGAAAAAGAACAAAAACAAAAAGAAAAATTTCTAGCAAAAACCCTAAGTTCGGTCCTATCGAAGACTCAAAGAGTCCCCGGCAACGGCGCCAAAAACTTGATAGGTTCTAAGTTTTCCCTATACTAAACTGCAAGTGAACAGCAATGTCAAAGTAGTATATAGGGTTATCGAATCCACAGGGACACTCGGTCTCAAGAGAATCAAACTATAGGAATAAATACCAGAAAGAAGCAATGTGATTGAATTAGAAGCGGTGCGAGAAAGTAAATCAGTAGCAGAGATTAACGGTTGTGAAGCAAGTAATTAAAAGCGTCAAGCCTAGGGTATTCTCAGGAAATCAGACAAGCAGACAGTTCATTCAGCAAGGATCTAATTAAGAACAGTTCTAGAACTCAAAACACAGATATAGAATTAACCAAATTCCTTTGCGATAATTCTCTAAGTCTAAGTGCAGCAAACCAAACTTTCGTTTGCGAGAACTAACAGATTAAACTAGCAATAAGTCCAAGTTTGATATGTTCACAATTATTCTAAACCAAACTTCCGTTTGCGCAAAGTTTAATTGCCCAATTTAATTAGTTCAGATTCCTAAACCCCACTTCCGTGACGTATTTAGCAACCTAAGATCTAGATTCTAATTGATCAGGTTAGAACTAGCTTTAAGCACAATTAAATTGAAGAACAGATATAGTTATGAATCCTTAACTGAATTTGAACAAGTCTAGCAAGTCATGAAATCCTATGTGAGAAACCCTAAACCTAACTAGGAATCTACTCAGACATAGATAATGAAAACATAATCATAGAATGAATAAATTGCATAAAAGAATAAGAGTAAAAGGGGTTCGAAATCTTCTCCAAATACAGATGATGTAACAGGTTCAGATCAGCCCCAAAAAGCTCTAAAATTCTCTGCTCTTAATTATCAAAGTGTATTGTAAAAAGTATATAGCGTATCTAATAAAAACACTAAAAACTCTAATATATAGGCATAATCTCGGCCAGGGGCTTCTTTGTAAATATCAGGAACTTCTGGATCAAAGTGCAAAAACTTGATTCTTCTAAACCGCCGAGTTTCGGCCCATCTCGCTGGTGCATCGATCGATGCTAGAGTGCAACGATCGACACCCTTCTCTGTTTCGGACAGTGAACTCTATCTCTCGGCCAAACACTCCAAAAATCTCCAAAATGCTCCATTATCTCCAATTTAGCTCCAAACCTGATTATACCTGTAAAAGACTCTAAAAGAACACAAAAGACACTAAAAACACACTTATATCATGGTCTAAAACTAGTAAAAACCATGATATATCAGTGCGTCGATCGACACTGCCCAGAAAAGTTAGTATTGAATGCATATCAAATATGCATTCACCCGATCATTACATTAATGATCAACCTCACATACAATGTCCAGTTTGTTTAGGTGTGTGACCCTGTAGGATCATATAACACTAGCAATGAGTTCTCAACCCATTGATCATAAGTGGCTTCTAGCAAAGCGTTATGACTGCCTAGTGTCATATGATTGTCTCATCTCGACGATACGACTTTCTCTCAGAGTAAGTACAATAGATTTCAGGACATTCCCAACAATCTCCCACTTGTACTGGAATCATCTATTCCTATAATCCCTTCGTCACTATATCTCGATATGGCATAAGGCAAGATCCGTGTCATCCTTATTGAGCCAAAATCATGTTCATCGAACTCCGATTTATACTGACAAGACAAACAACTGACAATCACCTCGTTTGAGTGTGGCCACACATTTCTCAGTATCAAATCTTCGATGGGCCCTGAGATATTTATCTCCTGTTACATAGGAGGGACAAATCCCATCTTGTTCCATCTCTGTTTCTTCACACGCTTCATGATACGCCCAATCAATGCCTTTATAGTCACCAGTTACGGCTGACGTTTGACAAGGTTAAAGCGGACCAATTCATATGTAAGAAAACATGATGAACTCAGGTCTAAGGACTATACTCTATAGTCGCAATGAAAACTCTCATGACACTTATATAACTATCCCGTAGAGTTCTCATCAGTGGGTCATGTCCGATCATGTGTTCTCTAACACATACCTATGTGATTGAATTTAATACTCTTATTAATGACTTCATGAAACTTAGTCATCAGTCACCTCACATAGTAGTCTCACACGGTTGTTAATGTCCCACTTTAACAACCTCGACCAGGGACCAACAAAATTTATGTCATTTATTATCTATAGGGTTTCATGATCAAGTCACATACTTGATGACCTATAAAATGTCATAAATTACTTTGGGACTATTATTTAATAACAATTATTAAATAATACAGATGTCAGATTTCAATAACATAATCAAATTATGTTTATTCGAACATCATATCATAACCAAAAAATTAACAACAATAACTCCCACTAAAATTAAGATCACATCTTAAGACATCTAACGCCTTTAGCAGTAGTCTGACCCTCATTCGCTCTTGCTCAGCGTGTGTCCAAGGACACTGCGTCTTGCTAAGAGTAATGCCAAGAGTCATTTGCACGAAAAACCCTTCTTGGAATCCTGCATACTGGACCCGTGTAAGACCTTATCACCATAAGTATCTTGACACAATCCAATCAGCTTGTCCAATCTATCTCCATAGATTCTTATTCCAAGAATGTATACGATTTATCCCATATTTTTCATCGGAAAACAACTTTCGAATCAAGTCTTAACGGACTGACACAATGGAACTTCCTTTCCGAGAAGTATTATGTTATCAACATACAATACTAGAAATACAACTGCGCTCCCATTAGTCCTCTTGTAAACGCATGGTTCTTCTTCATTCATGACGAAGCCAAACCTTTTGACTGCTTCACCAAAACGAAGATTCTAACTCCGAGATGCTTGCTTCAATCCATACATGGATCGGCGAAGCTTGCATATCTTCCTAGCTATATTAGGATCAATGAAAACTTCAGGCTGTGTCATGTACACATCCATTTTTCAGAATTCCATTAAGGAAAACTGTTTTCACATCCATCTGCCAGATCTCATAACTATTATGAGTGGCGGTTGCTAGGAGAATCCGAATGGACTCTAAGCTTGTTGACTGGGATTAGGTTTCTTTCATAGTCAATACCATGAATTTACTCGAAACATTTTGCACCAACCAGCTTTGGATATTACCATTTCGTATTCAGCGGCTTTCAGCCATTTTTTCGGAGTCAAGACCCATCATTGCTTTTTTAAAATTCGCAGGCCCGTCACTTTCAATGATCAGTAGATCATGGCAATTGGTTACGAGAAATCCCCATTTCTCGGGTTCGTGACGGATCCTTTCGGATTTACGAGCTTCAGTCTTGTGTTAAAAGTCACGCACATATCTCATATGTCGACTTTTAGCACGATCTAATTAACCAAGATTTAAACCGTAGTTAATTAAATCATAAACCAAAATATTTTGGTTCGCGACCTGTTTCGATCGATGCAACTTTTGCGTCGATCGACACATCTTCAAAAAACTCGCATTTGAATGTATATCGAATATACATTCACCAGATCCCTGCAAACCTTAGGCACCACAGTTGCAGGTTCTACAACCTTTTGTAGATCCAACTGCTGCTCTTCCTCATCGGGTTGAACAGTCTCCTGTGATTCTCGAATTTCTTCGAGTTGTACTTTACTCCCACTGTTCTTCTTGGAAAGAAAGTCTTTCTCAAGAAAACATAGTTCCGAGCAACAAACAATTTGTTCTCGAACTAGTCGTAAAAGTAACACGCCTTGGTTTCGTCAGGACAACCAATAAAGTAGAACCAATGAAGTAGCACTTATCGGATTTGGGTGTGAGCTTATCAGAGATTAAACGTTTTATATAAGTCTCACAACTCCAAATCTCCATGATGGATAAGTCAGAAACATTTCCATTCCACATCTCATGTGGAATCTCTGTAACTGATTTTGATGGAACACTATTTAATGTAAACTCAGACATTTCTAGAGCGTATTCTTAGAAAGATAATGGAAAATCTAAGTGACTCATCATTAATCGAACCATATCTAATAAAGTCCGATTCAGGAGGTGTGAATTGTGAAACATTTTCACAATCTCTCAGATGATCACTAAATTCTTGACTTAAGTATTCACCTCCATGATCTCATCATAGAGCTTTAATACTTTTGCCAAATTAATTATGTACTTCATTCTGGAACTCTTTGAACTTTTCAAAAGATTCCGATTTATGTCTTATTAATAAGACATAACCGTACCTACTGAAAATATCAGTAAAGATAATGAAGTACTGAAAATTTCCTCTAGCATTTGCGCTCATCGGGCCATGCACATCCGTATATATAAAGCCCAATAAGCCTTTGGCCCTTTCATCTTATCCGTTCGTACGCAACCTGTATCGATCGTTGCATACATGCATCGATCGACACTACCTTTGTTGAAAGGGGCCTCCGTCGTTTTCCAATAAACAAGATTCACTTTACTCATTATGATTCATAATCAGATGAGCCCAAAAGCCCATCACTATGGAGCTTCTGAATCTGTTTCTCATTTATGTGGCTCAAGACAACAATGCTAGAGAAAGAGTTTGATTCGCATCTTTTGACTTGGTCTCTTGGTACTAATGTTATGGTTATGCACATTTTAGAATATAAAGTCCATTCTCTAATGGATTGCTACTATAAAACATATCACTGTAATCAAATGAATAACACTTATTCTTAATTTGAAAACTGATATCCTTCCATATCCAAACAAGGAATAGAAATAATCTTTCTGCTCATAGCAGGTACATAGTAGCAGTTTTAAGTTCAAAACATGCCATAAAAGAAAAACAAATGAAATGCTCCTACGGCTAATGCAGCAACTCTTGCTTCATTTCCCATGCGTAGGTCCACTTGTCCTTTTTACATAGTCCTATTTTTGCTCAGGCCCTGCACATTTTTCACAAAATATGAGTACCACAGCTGGTATCCAATACCCAATAAGTAGGACTATAAGAAGTAACATTTACTTCCATAACATAATACCTGAAGAAGAAGTCTCGTACGTCTTCTTCAGCTTCTCATAATCTTCCAAGAATTTATTGCAGTTTCTTTTCAAATGCCCATAACCATTACAATAACGGCACTTAACATCTTCAGAAGGACTGGTTTTAACCTTAGAAGCATGACCAGACTCGCTTGGATTCACAATCGAGCTCGTCTTGCCATCACCTTTGTTCTTACCAGGTTTCTTAAACCTTTTACTCTTTTGTACCATAAGGACATTTGGGTGTCCTTCTTGATGTTAGGTTCAGCAGTCTTAAGCATCCCATGCAATTCAGTCAACGTCTTCGTCAAGTTGTTCATGTTATAGTTCATAACAAATTGATCATAGCTTGACGGCAGTGACTGCAGAATGATGTCAGTAGCCAACTCTTGGCTAATGGGACAATCCAGTTTCCCCAGGTTATCAATATAACCCATCATCTTAATGACATGAGGACTAACTGGTTCGCCCATTGGTAGCTTGCACTCAGTCAGAGACATAACCGTCTGGTATCTCTGAGTTCGTGCCTGCTCCTGAAACATACTTTTCAGGCCAGTGATCATCTCTTTTGGCGACTCCACATACTCATATTGCTTCTGCAATTCCGAGTTCATGGTAGCCAACATGAGACAACTCACATCCACCGCATCATTAGAATGCTTATCCCAAGCATCCATATCTGACTGCCAGGCATTGGCTCGGTACTTCTTAGGGAGAACTTTCTCAAGGACATAGTCCTTTTTCTCTTGTTTGAGAACAATTCTCAAGTTCCGATACCATTCAAGAAAGTTGGATCCATTTAACTTGTCCTTCTCAAGGACGGATCGCAGGGAGAAATTGTTACGATGGTTTGTGTTAGACATAGCTGAAAAACAAGGGAGTTTTAGTTAGGATGTTCAAGAAATGAGAAGTCTTAACAATTAAGAAAACTCGCATTATATTCAAACAATGTTTCCTCATATGAATATAATGATACAAGACCCATACTTCACTAAATTCAAGTGAGCCACTGGCTATCACTCAACTTTAGCTATCTAGGTAAGCAACAACTTTGCTAGTTATATCCAATATAACTCTTGGTTGTGGATTGACATCTTATGTCCAATCCACCTGATGTCTCTGAGCCCAAAACGATTTTGATGGCCCAGTCAAGTAAACCAATCTCTTCAGTCATGTAATTGTTGATGTCTTGCACTGCAAGTCCATCAACACGATTACCTCTGTCTTACTCATGAAATTGTGGACATCTTGCACTGCAAGTCTATCACACAATTAAATGGGTCTTGCCAGTTGACAAGATTGGAAAGACATCAAGTATCACTTGATATTTGGTTGAGGAACGGAACCTTTAAAACGTTCAGTTTTATTATGTTTTAATTCTTATAATTAATTGATTTGTCTTGGTTTGGTTCTGTGGCTTCAGGTTCCATAACCCAAACCATCGAATCTGGTGTCGACCGACACTACTTTAGTGTCGATCGATGCAGATTAACCAAAACCAATATGCGATAACCGACCAATCCAATTGATCCGGTTTCGAGTACCGGTCTGTGTCGATCGATGCTACATTAGCATCGGTCGATACCAACCTAATCGCAATAAACTATTTTTAGCGTTCAACCATCATTAACCAAGCTCGATAACCGGTCCAATCCAATTGAACCGATTCATCAATCTAGCGAGGTGTGTGTCGACCGACACAACTATTGTGTCGATCGACACTAGGCGAAACACAAGTTTTATTTGGATTTTCGCCCTGTGTCGATCGATGCCGGATTGGCATCGATCGACACCATGCGAAAAAACCTTAAAACGTTTTTCGAACAAAACGAGTTTTAGCATGCATGTATCAATCATACAGAGATCCAGATTCAACCAATCTAATCAACATGCTACAGATTCAATGGAACCCTAAAGCTCTGATACCACTGAAGGAATTTCTAGCAGTTCATAATCCAATTAGGCAACCCTGGTCTGAATTCCAAGCCTAGGATCTAGGGTTCATGTAATTGAATCTATGGGATCTTAGATTTACCTGGTGATTTGCAGCGGAAGATTTACAGATAATCGAGATCTAGAGCGCCTCAAATGTTGCGCCTCTACTGGTATCCACACGCACACAAACTGAACATGAGGGATGCTAGTGCCTGTTAGAGATCTAATCTCCAGAGAGGTTTCTTTTCTGTTTCTGGTGGCTGTGTATTAGGTTAAACTCAAGTTTAGGTCGACCATATATCTTATATATGTCGACTTAAACCATGACGGAATTAACCAGCGATTAAACCGATTTAATTTGGTAATCCGCGAGTTGTGTCGATCGATGCACTAAGTGTGTCGATCGACACTGCCGATCTGTGTCGACCGACACACTTAATGCGTCGATCGACACTGCCCAGAAAAGTTAGTATTGAATGCATATCAAATATGCATTCACCCGATCATTACATTAATGATCAACCTCACATACAATGTCCAGTTTGCTTAGGTGTGTGACCCTGTAGGATCATATAACACTAGCAATGAGTTCTCAACCCATTGATCATAAGTGGCTTCTAGCAAAGCGTTATGACTGCCTAGTGTCATATGATTGTCTCATCTCGACGATACGACTTTCTCTCAGAGTAAATACAATAGATTTCAGGACATTCCCAACATCTATTATGCTTCGTCTTGTAATCTGTAATACTGTTCATTGGGCCATGCAATTAAATGTGTTGCCGACTAAAAAAAAAGTTTATAGCCAACCACCACTCTCTTCACAGTCGCCCTATTCATCCATCCTATATAACAATTTAACCCACCAACTAATTCAGTGTTTTAGGAAAATAATACTCGTATACTAATACACATCATCAAAAGAAATATTTTGTTATAAACTAAATTTTTCAAAACAAAATGGGTCAAAGAAACACATCAAAGAGATAGAGCTGCTACGTATAAATCTAAATTTTTGTTGTTGTTGTTGTAATAACTACTTTTTCATATCTTAACATTTGTTACCAAAACAAAAACTACTTTTTTCATCCCAAGAAATTACATTTATCCGAAACTGAAATACAAAGGTGTAATACAAGAGCCGGCAGAGAAACTAGATATCTCCGAAAATTTAATCATGAGCTAAAGAAGGTAAAGGCCAAACAACATGCACAAAGCAAGACTAAGACTTCTCAAAACTAAATTTGGAAATGACGGTAAATTCTCAACATGAAAAAAAGATAAATGTTCAGAAAGATCAAAATCAGCCTGGATATTTAAAAAACAAAGAGAGAACCGACCACACCGATAAGGTTGATAACCAATTCGAAAGACAGAAATGGGATGATCAGCTAGAAGAAACTGCTGAAAAAGGAAATAGTGCCTCATACCATCCAATTCACCTAAAGGAATCCAAAACCCACACGAAGATCATTAGACGGTTCACCGCCGCTAAATATGATCACCGAAAACACCACCACAAATTCCAATAAAGAACTATTCGGAATATACCATATCAGAGACGACAATCTGAAGACAAGAAGCAAGCCGAAGACAACCGAACTCGGGAAGACATGCTAAAACGTAGGCCCAAGAAGACCACCAATCGCAGAGGCGACATAACCGAGTAACAAACACACCGGACACGAAACTCAACACCAGAACTAGAGATGAAGAAAAACCCGCAAAGACATCAGCGAA
Organism: Orychophragmus violaceus; assembly: GCA_030180135.1. Classification (NCBI taxonomy): domain Eukaryota; kingdom Viridiplantae; phylum Streptophyta; class Magnoliopsida; order Brassicales; family Brassicaceae; genus Orychophragmus; species Orychophragmus violaceus. The sequence goes on along the minus strand of CM058233.1, from coordinate 100,376,261 downwards.
AGCACTTGCACCGCACCAAACAGCTACACTGCACCGTCAACAAATCCGCGATCTATACATCTGACGCCAGACTCACCACAGATTCCATCTCTCCCAACCAAAACCAAAGCAACAAATAACAAGCAGTGAGAAGTGTCCAAACAAACAAGCAAGCCTACATACCCCATCAACTGAAACAATCCAACCAAATCGTCGTCAAGTTGATCCCAAAAAGGGAATGAAACGCACCATCGCCAAGTAACCGAATAACCAGCTAAAATTATGAACAAGTCATAAATCACAGGCGAACAAACCGCTGAGAAGATTGAGGGATAATTTCGGGAGAAGAAGGACGCGGACCACATAGCGACACTGAACAAAACCGTCGGAGCCAAGCATCCCTAACCCACTCAAGTAACTCGAAACCACTTCTCAGATCCACAAACCCAAGATAAAAAAAAACATTGACGAAGCTCCCAACCAGATTGACGACCCAAAAGCTCCATCACCGACGAACTGCCACAAGACGCAATCAAACCAAAGCTGCCGGGAAGACTGGGCAGAGGATAGAAACAAAAAGCGACCGAGATCGGTGGAAGTTGAGAGAACAATATAGGTTAAACTAAAGAACATCATAAAATAAAAAGGAGCCAGCGAGCCATCGGAACGTGCTGGCGGTGACGCCGGACGCTGCCGACGACTCGCCACAGACGGCAATTCTATTAAAAGTTTTTAGGGCGAACTCGGCGGGGCGGCCGAGAGAATATGTTGTAATTACTAGTATTTTTTTTTTTGTCAACATGTTGTAATTACTAGTATATCTTCACATTTGGTAATAATATTATTACTCTTGATCTATCCACGTGTATTTAAATATGTTAATAAATTCTGACTGTTTTCAGTAACTTTTGTCTTAAAATTTTACACATTTAGTTATCAGAATCAGATTCTTCTATCTTTCCTTTTTCCATATTTTTTTTACGGAGATCAGAAGGTGCGTGCGTGATTAAATTATTGAGCACATCTTGTCCGAGAGGAGCTGGCAACGGACAGAGATGCTTGTTGTCCACAGATAGACTGATGAAACCCACTTTGACGGACACCGGATCTGTAGGTTGTCGGTTACTATGGACATGTGTCAAGATCTCCTCTGATACCTTTGAGTATATCACCTTCATTTCCTATATATACGTAATAATTTCAAGTTCAAGAGATAGTTAAATCTGCAGCTACACCAACAGTATCATTTACTTGTCCCATAAATAAATCTGGATAATAGCCAAACATATTTATATATATACGTCGTACGAGTTGTATAATTATAATAATTTAATCACCTACTTAATAAACAATTTAAAATTTAAAAGAAAAACAAATTTCATATCATCAAATGAACCTTACCAATCCTACTGGAACTTACTCTTTCCCGGCCCAGAATCATTGCACTTATTTTATTATTAATCTATATCTGGCCTTCAATTTTGTATTTAAAGTTTTTTACTAAAAGAAGAAAGAAATTACGTAATGCTATTTCTAAAAATAAAACTGCAATGTACTAGTGAGCCAGGTGTAGGGACTAGGTTTATAGTCCACAGTAGACATAAGATAAAAATAGCAAATTTAATAAAATAAATAAATAAAAATAAGGCTTTTAGCAACAAATATCAAGCATAATAAAATATCTATTTTTGGTTTTCTCTCTCCTCTCTCTCTCTCTCCTCTCCTCCATCATAAATCTAGGGTTTCTTAAGAAGTTCCCAGCAATCTGTATCACACCCTCTTCCTCTTCCCAAGAGTATACACATACAAAGAGGGTAAATCTCGAAACCCCTTTTCAGTTTTCTCCTTGATCCATTTTTCTATTTATAGCAGATATTTGTTTCCTTTTTTCCTTCTAAAAGTCGAATCAAATAGTTTATTTTCCAATTGTTGCTGATGATGTTCTTGAGAAATAATATTAGTCTATGTCTAATTTCTTGATATTATTCGTTTTATTTAGCTAAATAAATCTTTTTAATTTAATTAAATCAGAAGATTTGGCTTTGATAAGAAAGTAAAGGATGGTGAGGGGAAAGACTGAGATGAAGAGGATAGAGAACGCAACGAGCAGACAAGTGACCTTCTCCAAGAGAAGAAATGGACTTTTAAAGAAAGCTTTCGAGTTATCTGTCCTTTGTGATGCTGAAGTTGCTTTGATCATCTTCTCTCCAAGATCCAAACTCTATGAGTTCTCTAGCTCGAGGTACATACATATACATGTCTTTCTTTATCGATCGATGATCTACTTATGCTAAATTAATAAATAGATCTGATCTACTAATCCGATAAGATTAATTAGGGGCTAATCTGGTTCAATTTTCACGGTAACTCGTAGATTCAATGGATTATATTTGTGATAGAGAGTGATTTAATGGTGGTTTTTGTTAATAGAAAAAAAGTAGATCGGAGAAAGAAAACGGAGTAATCTTATTGGATAGATTGTAGTAATCAGAGTTATATACATGGCACTGCAACCTATGTATGTATATATGTTATGAGTCATCCACTTCTTTGCTGTAGATGATGGAGTTGATATTTCCGACTCTCTCTCTAGTGAGATCTTTTATTTGATACGGAAACAACTTTAAAATATCAGATACTTAGATTTTTACCCATTTATAACAACGAAAAGTCAAACACTGCTGCATATCTAGTTAGTTTTAGTTTTATTATGTGGCAATATATGTATATATATATATATATGTGTGACTTTTGAGCATAGTGTCATTTAGGCTTATATATGTGTTATCAGAATGGTCACGAATTAGGCAAAATAGGCATACTTGGAAGCCAGTCCAAAAAAAAAAGCCATACTTGGAAGTAACTATAAGTTTCCTTATTTAGACATGTGTACTTTGTGTCTCTCTACATATGTGTACATTAAAGTGTGTGTGTGTGTGTCTGTGAGTATGGTTTTGTCATTGTTTTCTATATACTTAACTATATATACATTATATATCTATATGAACAAACGTTTGAGATTATGGATGAATTATTCATTTATGTGTGAACAGACATGCCTAAGGATGGTGAGTACATGATGTAAAACATTTGGACTCTAATATATATGAGTCTACATGCTTCTTTTGTATATGTGTGTATATGGGTGTATTATATGTATACCAATTTATATATGTATGTATGTATAACTAAACATGTAAAAATGTGGCAACAAAGATGCAATTTGGTTCACTTTTCACCCACAAACGATTTACTTTTTTTTTTTTTTTGTCAACTTTTATATTATAGATTTAAACCAAAGAGAGTTTTTACAAAAAGTTACATGAGCCATTTAATAGTATAACGTTTATTATACATACGAACAAGTTTTGCTTCAAAATCCGCTAAATGATTTGCACTTCGCTTTATCCTTTGGAATGTAAACGATTTACTTAAGCAATGGCAGTGAAGGAGTCAGCGTATGTGTGTAGATCAGAATTATATTCATTATTTTTTGCCATAAAGGGTATTCGAAATTATATTCATTCTTTCTTTTTTTTTTTTTTCACTGGTAGGATTACTTTCATAGAACTGAAATACGAGAGTTTAAAATACAATCCTAAACATAGGAAACTAAAGCCCAAACAACAGGCTACTAAAGCTCACAGACCAAGCAACTAAAGCCCACAGAACAGGCAAACAAAAGCCCAACCAACAGGCAACTTAGAACCTACAACTAAACCATCACAATCGATTAAATCCAATGCTAGAAACAACAAAAGAACTTGCGAGTCTAAATCCTTGCGAAGCATCTTGAGCGAGAGTTACCGAAGCAGCCCACGACCTACCAAACGATAACACCAACTTCCAGAGACACGACTGAGAGACACCCTCACAGACCTAACGAACCTAGACTTCATAACCCGACAAGACGGAACCTAAGAAAGTTCCACTAACTCTTCCGGATACGGCCGAAACGCACTCATAGCGTTCGAATAACCCCTAAATAGAAGCCCAAACCAAACCCAAATCACACCAGAAAAGGGAAAATGAAGCCAAACCACCCAAGAACCCCGAAACCCACAGGAACCGGAAAGACACTTGACTAGCAAGCACTCACAGAACACTTCGCATAGAACCATAAACCCACAAGCCAATATACCAAACTAAACATTGAACCATCAATTCATGATCTTAGAAGAGGAATACACTAACCCACAATCAACCCGATTAATCCAACCAACCGGGATAAGCTAAACTAACTAGAAACCCTCGAACAAAACCAGATCTCAACTGGATGCAGACGCCAAACCTGTAACCACCCGAGACGAGTTACGAGACAAAACGAGTCGACCCACCTCCGAAAAGGATTGCCGGAATCTGCAAACATCCCGAAACAGCACCAACACCAGATTCGACCGGAGCAACAGCCTCGACAAAGAGACCGGAGACGATGAAAACACGGCTACAAGGGACGGCGACAGACACCGACGGGATAAGAAGGGACGGCGGCAGTGGATCCGGCGACAGGGTTGAGGAGCGAGACAGCAGAGGAAATCCGGTGAGCGAGGTCGAAAACAAGACAAAGCTATTCTAATTACGACGAGCCCTCCTCCGGCGGCGACAGCGCCGTTCACCGGCCGCCGGAGAGGTGACGAAACGACGATGGCGGCGACTCCTCGGGAAACGCGTCAGAGAGATTTCTAGGGCAAACCCTCTCTTTATTCGTCTTTTTTTTTAGTTTTTATATTCATTCTTTCTATGTTTTCTCTTATTTTCATTTACATTATATTATAGTTACTCTGATTTTTTATTATAAATAATATATTCTGATTAAACACATATAGAGTTAATTACATTAAAACGATTAGGCGCTTCAACAATCTACGTGCAATTAAGTGTCTTTTGAGCAAAGCGAAGAGAGGTAGGTTAATCACAATTAACTAGGCATTCTTAACCACATAATCATAGTTGTTAATGCAGTGTTTAATTTTTTAAAGGGTTTACGGTAGAGATAATTAATGTCAATATTTACCTGAGCATGTCCATGTGCATCTATATTTACATCTCCCTGTCTCTGTAGTATGTATGCGTATTAATTAGTGTATGATGTTGGATCAATGGATCAAACAATAATTTTGCTATGGCTTTTACTATCTTCTTCATTTTGAAGTAAAGTGGACAAATCTTCTGTTTTATTTAACCAAATAAGAATATTTAGTCTGTTTCAAAGTTTTGGGGTTATCTAAACGAAAATGGGTTAGTACACTAATCATATACTCACTGTCAAATTATATAAGCTATTTTGGAAATTTATTTATTTTCATTTTATTTAATTACTCAAATTTTATGCAATTTTATATTTATTAAATATATTATAACTATTAATATTCTGCATTATTTGTTGTCATTTGTCATTTATTAAATAATAACCTTTGTATAAAACATAAAAATATTTATAGTTTCTTAAATCTCGCACATGTAGTTAAAACATCATATAATTTATGGAAGGAGTATATAAAGATATGATGGTGGAAAGATGAGATCATATTTAACTTTTAGAAACAATGCAATTAAGCATTATTACATTATTCTCCTTGTTTTTCTTTATTTTTCACATTCTATGTAGAATAATATTAATTTAGGTTGATGAAAATATTTTGAGAGAAATTAAGAAAATATCTGACTGATAACAATATCATTTTAAACGATTTGATAATTCAATCAACGGTTACAAAAATCATTATTTGTTTCTTTATATGATGATATCATTTATTAAATAGATGTTTTGATTAAATGGTTTATCTTTTAATTTGTCACTTAACTCACATGAATCTCGTGATTTTCTCCCTAGTCATGTTAGACATTTTTTTTTTTTTTGTCAACCATGTTAGACATCTTAGCTCGTTATTTCATAGAGATATATTCTCGTTATTATTACTTAGCTCGTTAGATTCGCTATTAATATAGTAGTTATTTACAATAGTGTTATAGTATGTTATAGTAATTAGTCACAGCATTGCCGCTAATTAAGTTTAATCACCATGTACTTGACTATCTCTTCTAAGCATATAATGTCAAGATGGGTAATTCCAATAGAAAATGTGATCAATTGTATATAAATTCGCACAAATATTTTACTTCTTCTTTTCATTCACATTTTTACTTTTAAAGTTCTATATAATAATGTATAGTATAGTAATTTTGCTTTTTGGGAATTAAAGTGAAAAGGATTACATTTTGACTCCAAATTTCGTTTCTTTGGTTTGCATTTGACTATTTTCAGTATAACAAAAACAATAGAACGATATCAGAGACGTGTCAAAGAAATTGGTATCAACCATAAGAAAGATGATAATTCTCAGGTAATCAAATTAAAACTCTTTCTCAATCTTTGATTTTGGGGTTTAATTACATATTGTGGATGAATATCAGAAATATTATTTTTGGGTTTTAAATGTTTCACCGACTATACTACTTATTTTGCAGCAAGCAAGAGGCGAAATATATGGTTTGACAAAAAAGATTGAGCAGCTAGAGATGTCTAAACGGTTTGAAATTCATAATATATTATGAGAAAGTTACATACTGATATGAATTTAGAAACTGTAATTAAGATCATGCGACTGTATCTTAATTGCAGAAAATTGCTTGGAGAAGGTATTGATGCATGTTCTGTTGAGGAGCTGCAACAGTTAGAGAATCAGTTGGAGCGAGGTTTGACCAAGATAAGAGCCAAGAAGGTACTCTTAATTCACACTAGAGATGTCATTTAATATCAAAATTTAAAATATATATTCATTCATACGTACACAGTACACCATTTACCATTTCTCTTGATAAATGAAATTAGGATTCTTTCAAATATCATTTTATGCCATTTTAGATATAACATTACTATATGTTATGCTTCCTTACTTAACACGACATAAGTTATATGATCATGTTTTTGCATTTTCAACTACACATTCTTTTTTATGATCACATGTTTTTCATCAATTTTTGTATTGCTATGCAAAAACTTTATTTAGAACAATAAATGTCGTTCTATTAAACATGTAACATTGCGGACTGGCGTTACATGCATGAATATATCATTGCTGTCTATGTGCATGATTTGCATGGCTTCACTCATGATATTATCATCCTCAAGATGATATTGTAATAATAAAGAGTATCTACAACGCCACTACATTTAGTGTCGATAATTTTGGCAAAAAAAAAATAGTGTCGATAATATGGCTTAAAGATTCATTGGAATGTACATGCAAATGTCTATATATTCTTTAAATTACTATCTTACTATGTAAATCTTTGCTTACGTCTATTTGTATGTTCGATTCTAATTTTTCAGTACCAATTACTCCGTCAGAAAATTGAGAAGTTGAAGGAAGAGGTAAAACAAAATTCTCCTTTTATTTTTCTTCCCTTCTCTAAGGTGTGTGCAGATATATTTTTTACCTAACATAAATAATCATTTTCTATTTCGATTTTCAATAACCTCAAGTAATAAAAAAACTTATGTACACCTTGTCAAAATCTTAGGAGAGGAATCTCATTAAGGAAAATAAAGAACTGAAGGAGAAGTGGCATGGAATGGGGGCAATAGTAGTAGCATCACCATCATCAACCTTATCTTCAGCAGAAGTGAACACAGATGACAATGACAATATGGAAGTGGAGACTGGTTTGTTCATTGGACCTCCTAAGACAAGACAATCCAAGAAAAGCCCTCCTTAAAGTTAAGCATCACAACTTCAGCAGAATGTTTTTCTATATTAATTTGAAGTGTCAATAAGTTCTGAACATAGTGTAGTAATGGGTTCTTATTCAATGCCTTGAGCTTCAAAAACAAATCTGTAAAAATACTTTTCTATCACTTTGTGTGTATTGGAAATTTAGAACATATTAGTTAAATTATTCTGTGTTATATATTTTTGTTTCAGTGAATTCTGTTTTACGGTTCAAAAAAAAAACAATCTAATTATTATACGTTACTAAGAAGCAAACAAAATAATAAGGAAGCAAAATTGGTCGTTCATTCTGCTTTCTGATCCTTCAATCCGACACTAAACTCCAATTTTCGAGTATACCGAAAAATTATCGAATATACCGAACTAAACCAATTCGGTTAACTTCATTGCTCTCAATAGATCCAGATTTTTGAGGCACTGCAGCTACTGCTCTCAACAGCAAGGTACTTGGATATGGATCCTGTTGGATTGTTGTTGTTATGATTTCAACTGATAACTTCTTCCACCGTGAAACAGTGCTTAACACTGGAGCCATTGGATTGTCGTCCATCTCCTCTACCAAAATACACTCCCAGTAAGGAAATCGACATTAAGAAGCGCAATGAAACTAGAAAAAAAGCTTCACAAATTAGAAGAACAGATGAACCTCAAGCAGTACAGTCAATTCTAGCAGATTTTTCGCTAACAAAGTAGCTTCAGGAATCTCTAATCTTAGGTTTTTCGAGTGTTCTGGAAGGAATCTGAACAGCTACGGACAGGGAAACCGAGGATGGAACTGGAGCAAAAGACTCTTACATGGACCCGTTCTAGAGAAGACCAGAATCTAGTTGGATCGATGGATATGGAAGTACACATACCTTGGCCAATGAGTCCATCTAGAGTTAACCCAACAGCAATTCTGACTAGCGTTTACGAGAACGACACATCTTCCTCGGAGAGACTAGTCATCATGCATACTCTGATTGAGGAATTGTCAATTTAGATTCAATGGAGCAGAAAAAAATTCTTGACTCAAAACACAAAATAAACATTCTTGATCAGTATTTGCTTTTATTCCTCACAAAAATGCAGAGAATAACTCAGCCAAAAGAAAATCCAATCCAAAAGATACACCGAATGAGGAGAATGTTTTGACAAGTCCAAACCACCACATTATTCGAAGAACGGTTGCCATTGAAGGGTTTCTCCAGCAAACATCGGAATGATCTCCCCAAATGAGAAGGAGAAAACCTCAGGAACCTTCCAAGGAGCTTTCTTCAGTGTGATCTTTGACGAGTTTCTCGGGAGGCCATAGAAATCAGGTCCATTGAAGCTTGTGAAAGCTTCCAACTTGTCAAGTGCACCAGCCTATACATTAAAGAAGTAACATATATGAACATAAGGAAATTCCAAACCGAGAAAGTATACTGTTGCAAGTCACAAAGTTTACCTCATCAAAGACCTTGGCATATAGAGATAAGGCAACAGGAGCGCTGTAAATACCAGCACATCCGCAGGATGATTCTTTTCTTTTCCGTTCATGTGGAGCACTATCTGTGCCAAGGAAGAATTTCTTGCTTCCACTTGTTACAGCTCTAACAATGGCTTCTCCTGTAAAATTGAAGTAAAAGCAATGATCTTCAGAAAGCACAGCTATAAGAAATGAAATCTCAACGTTCCAAAGGAAAGTGAAGAACATACGGTGTATCTCTCTTTTGAGAACGGGAAGGCAGTAGTTGTGCGGTTGTAATCCACCTTGGAAAAGAGCATTCCTATTGAGAAGGAGATGTTGTGGTGTGACTGTTGCACCCACAAACCCTAGAAGCCAATAAAAAGGGTATGAGCCTGGAAGATTAACAAAAAACCAAAAGATAAGAATGAAATTTAAGATAGTTACAAAACCTTCTTTGCAAGATTCAACAAAGTTCACAGCATCCATAGTGGTGATGTGTTCCATCACTACTTTCAGCTGTGGAAGGCGTTGGATTAGAGGCTGCAGAACTGTCTCAATGAATATTTTCTCGCGGTCAAAGACATCAATACTCGGATCTGTGACCTCTCCATGAACCTAACCAAAACATTCCTTAGACAATAAAGTCTAAAGACAAAAAGTCTTATCTGATGTGTTTATTTATTTACCAGAAGAGGCATGTTTTGTTTGACCATCTCTTCTAGTACTGGCAAGCATTTTCCAAAGAGGGCTGTGACACCATCTTGAGAATTAGTTGTGGCCCCGGCAGGGTACAGCTTCACCGCATAAACCACACCACTTTCCCCTAAAAAAAGAGATTATATTATACATAAACTGAACTGCCGCAAGTCCAACCTCAATTTGAAAGATGAAAAATGTATCTAACTACTTGCAACATGGGCACAAGTACTTACTGGCAAGCTTGATCTCATCAGGATGGGTTTTGTCAGTCAAATAAAGTGTCATTAGTGGATCAAAGCTGCTCCCAAGTGGCAAAGCTTTCAAAATAGATTCACGGTAAGTAATGGCAGCTGCAGTGGAGGTCACAGGCGGCTTCAGATTCGGCATCACAATCGCTCTCCTAAAATGACTCGCACTAAACACATGTACACAAACCATTCTCCATCAGACAAAACATAAGCATCAACGAAATTGAGGAATTTATATAGAACAAACAAAAAAGCTTTATACACACAACATAAAATGAAAACACTAATAACCAAAAGCAGTGATGTGAAAAGACGCACACAACCACTCCATTAAGAAATATCATACATGTAAATTGCAAGCAGTTATATGACCTGTGGGGAACAACAGCATGAAGAAGTTCGCTGTCACGGAGATGAAGATGCCAATCATCAGGTTGAGTGATTGTGAGTTCCATTCTTACTGCTCTTGGCTTCACTCTCTTACAAGATCTGTCAAACTTCAGTTTCTGAGATCCAAATCCCTAGACAAAGGAATACATATTAACTTTTTCAGACGCACATGGACAACGAGATGATTAAATATAATCTAAAACTGGGTCAAGTGGATTGAATAATTTGGAGGTAAACAAAAATAGAAAAGACTCAAGAGTGGAGGAGGGACAGTACATACAACACTACAAGGAGAAACCAAAGTCTTTATCATCACCAAGGCTTTGCAAGATTCACCTGTTTATAAGTGCATTAAGATAAAAGACATTCAACAAGGGAACAAATTAGCATTCCTATTGAACTCATAATACCATTACGAAAATATGCAAAACATGACAAACAGTTTCGATATGTATTTTCGTCACATATGAAGACAGATACAAAACAAAGAAGCTATATTCAATATAGGCGTGATATTTGTTAAAGAGTTGAACAAAGTAGTTACAGCACAAAATGTCTTTAAAGTTCCAAAATCTGTATATCTACCCAAATTGACACTTGCACTTTTGAGTTTAAATAAGCCACAAACGAAAACAGCTGACTGAGAAACATAACCACACTACATTAGGTTCATTTAGACATTTAGTCGAACACTTGATCGGCAATATATGTTAAAAAGCTTTATCTATTATATATTAAAAACTAATGAATCCATCACGACTTCCTCTTGAGAAGATTTTGCAAACCAAAAATTACAGAAGCTTACCGATTAGAGCAGAGACACTTTGAGGGAGAAGTTGACTGGAAATAAAACCTCGGCGACTAAGATCCAACAATAGACGTGAAAAGAGAAAACCTTCTACCAGCCAATGTAAATTTTAAAATAATAGGGGCAAAATTGTAATTGTGAAATTTAGTAAACCTTCCCGCTCCTCAAATGGTAACAGTTATCTTTTTTTTTTTTTTTTTGAATTTAATGTTAAATTATATTCAAAAAAAAAAAACTATTTTACAAACTGTTTTTCATACTTTTTTGAATCAACAAAAAGAAATTACATTCATCTCAATGAAAACCAAAGTTGTAGAGCTCCTCCAAATTTCAAATCCCCTTGTCTTGCAATCAACAAGATTTGATTTCGAACTGTTTTATCGATAAGCTTGATCATCCGTGCCTCGCTTATCGGTTTTTCACCATGTCTCCTGTTATTCCGCTCTATCCAAATGCTATAAATAGCCGTCTGAAAGATGTAGCGGAATAAAAAGTCTCGAACCCGATCACCCGAAGAGTTAGTGAGCTCGTTCACCACATCATTCCATATCATAGTATAACGTCTCCTTAATAGGTTCTTCACCAGATCTTCCCATATCTTCCTCGTATAAAGGCACTCGAAGAATAAGTGAGATATGCTCTCATTCGGATCTGAACAGAAGACACAAGCTGCTTGGGTGCTTGTATTCCAATTTAGCATCCGATCTCCAGTTGATAATCTGTTCTTTAATGCTAGCCACGCTATGAATGAGTATTTCGGGGTTGAGTTAGAAAACCACACACCTGAACTCCATAGAACCTGAGGTCGCTTCGCTCTGAGATGTTCATAAGTCTCCTTGGAGATGAATTTAGACCTGAAGATATCTGCCTCTCCACATCGGTTCATCTTGTGACAGAGTATCCCGATGAGCTCTCAAATTCTGCACCATAATTTCCACATAGTTCAGCTCTTGCTTCCGATGACTACGTCTGCAGGTTCTGTCCAGCACTTCCCCCACAGTTGCGAATCTCGCTATGCCCATATAAATAATCCCTCTCGCTCCAAACTTGTCATATAAACATCCCATTGGGCTCCAATTATCATACCAGAACGAAGCATGATGACCATTTCCAATGTTAATCTTGTGAAAAGATCGAGCCAAGTCTCTATATTTTAACAATTTCTTCCACATCCATGATCTCCAATAGGCATTATCTGGGACAGACCAAAAAGAGCCATTGCGAATGAGTTTCTTTTTAACCCAGAGTCCTTTGAAGATAATATCCTCCATATCAGCTTCAAACAACATACTTTATTTGCTTCTTCTACTGAGTGTAATCCTAGTCCTCCTTCTTTTCCAGGGGTACATACTTCTCTCCATGAGACCTTTGCTTTGTTAGGATTCAAAGAAGGACCTGACCATAAGAAAGCCGAGCAGAGGCGATCTATCTCTTCGATACAAGCTTTTGGTAGACGAAAAGCTGAGATCCAAAAATTAGTAATGCTCAAGAGTACTGAACCAATTAATTGGAGTCTACCTGCAAAGGATAGGATCTTATTTCGTATCTGCTCTATGAGGGGAAGAAAATCATTTGTTGTCATTCTCCTAGACATCAAAGGGAGACCCAAATACCGTACAGGCAGCTCTTCACACTCGAATGGAAAGGTGGATAGGATTTCCGTCTTAGTATTTGAGTCCACACCCACCATGTATATGGTGGATTTTTCGATACTTATACACAGCCCTGAACCTTTGGCGAACTCCTCAAACACAGCAAGAATACCTTCAATAGAAGATTTCTCCCTTTTCACAAAGACCATCAAGTCATCGACAAAGCATAGATGGGTTAGCTTCAATGTTTCACATTCCGGGTGATATTTGTAGCTTTGTTCTTGGACAGCCTTGTCTAGTCTACAAGAGAGAACATTCATGCAGATAACAAAGAGGTATGGTGAAAGAGCACAGCCCTGTCTCAACCCTCTTGCACTTCCGAAATACCCAGCTAGCTCACCATTGACTTGGACTGAGAAGGAGGCGGTGGTCACACACATTTTTATCCAGTGAATAAACATATCCGGGAAATCCAAAGCCTTAAGCGTATTCAAAGAAACTCCCATTGGACAGAATCAAAAGCCTTAGCTATATCAATCTTCATAGCACATCTAGGAGAAATTTCTTCTTTATGATAATCCTTAATCACTTCCGTAGCCAGTAAGAGATTTTCCATTAGTAATCTGTTTTTCAGAAAAGCAGACTGATTTGGGGATATAAACTTGGGCAGGATACTTTTCAATCGATTAGCCAATATTTTTGAGATGATCTTGTAGAGAACTTGCAACACGAGATTGGCCTGTAGTCTTTCATCTCTATTGCCTCCTTCTTCTTTGGTAACAGACAACAGTTATCTTGGCCAAGATCGGAACAGAGTCAATGCTCTAGCGATGTGTATTCCTGGTACTGAAACATAGGACTGCTCAAAGAGCGTCAAGAACATGTCAGACAAACTTATCAACAACTGTTTGAACAACACCAAAGCTTTTCACTAGTCAAATGGTGGAAAAAAAACTAGCTTGGTTTACGGTTTATTTGGCACATGTTTGGTAAATCCAGCAAAGGACTAGTAGTTACATGAAATATTCAGTCATAATCAAAATAAGAAAACACTGCTGGAAGCATCATTCAAACTTGCACACATAGAATACTTCCATCTTCAACGAGGCTCTAAATCAGTAATCGTCACGTCATTAACAGAATAACCAACAGGTCTTCGTGTAGATTGACTTGATTCAAATCCCTCGGACGCCTGGTCCAGTTTGTGCCTGCTTCGCGGGAAGTAACTAGGTAGGCGAGGCACTTGTAGAGTGATTGTGTTACTAGTGAGCATTAAGATGATAGTTGATAACATTGGACGGTCTTCTGGATTATCTTGAACACATAAAAGCGCAATATGGATGCATCTAGTGACTTCATTACTCTGATAATTCCTTCTAACAGCCGGATCCACCAACTCTAATGGTGACCGGTTTCTCCAAAGCCTCCAAGCCTAACACAAATGAACATATCAAGAACGCTTTGTCATATGTTTAAAGATGTTAAATTGTTGACAGTTGAGGTCTTTATGCTCACATAGGTGACCAAGTTTCCAGCAGTACTAGTTTCATCCATTTGGTAGACGCCACTATTTTTCTTGCCGCTTATGATCTCAAGAACTAAGACTCCAAAGCTGTAAATATCAGATTTCATGGAGTATTGACCATGCATTGCATACTCAGGAGACATGTAAGCACTGAAAAACATACAACTCGGGTTAATATTAATTTTCCATAGAAAAAAAGGTTCAACCAAATTTGTGTGTTCTCATCTATTGTGAGAAGAACTTACTAGGTTCCAGCAATTCTGCTCGTATTGCCTCGAGTTTGCTCTGTTCCAAAGATCGTCGACAATCCAAAATCTGAAATTTTTGGGTTCATATTGGCATCTAAGAGAATGTTGCTGGCTTTGAGGTCACGGTGTATGATTGTGAGCTGTGAATCTTGATGAAGATAAAGAATTCCTCGAGCAATCCCTCCGATGATCTTGTATCGCTGAGTCCAATCTAGCTGACTTTGCTTTTCAGGGTCTGCTCATCTCCATGAACGATCAATCAGTTTAAACTTGAAAAAAGAATCCTTGGAATAAGAAAACTATTCAACTGAACCATACCGAATAGGAAATAGTCAAGGCTTTTGTTGGTGACAAACTCATATATTAGAATCTTTTCCTCTCCTTCCAAACAGAATCCAAGAAGCCTGACCAGATTCCTGTGTTGAAGTTTTGACACAAGAACAGCCTCGTTCTTGAACTCTCTTATCCCTTGTCCTGACTTTTTCGACAGTCGCTTCACAGCCACTTCAGTTCCATTTGGAAGATTACCCTACATAGTACATGCCATTGAATGAAATAAACATAGCCGCTTATTCATAACCTAAAAAACATAGATCTCCTTACCTTGTAAACCTCGCCGAATCCACCTTCACCGAGCTTATTACTCCTAGAAAACTTGTTTGTTGCAGCTTCAATTGTCTCAAAATCGTATTGCGATGAATGTGTAGCTGAAATATCACTATCAGCTACAAAGAAAGGGTGTATTAGTTACGGTTCATGTTACCTTCTCTTGGCTAATAAACAGCAAGAGCTAAAACACAAGAAACTGACACTCAGTCTCAGTGCTGTGGAATGATTTTCTTCTCCGCCAAAGAAAAATCCCTACAACAAGCAGTATCAAGACAGTAACAGTTGGAATGGTGATCGCCGCGACAGTTCCATCTGAGATTCCTTTGCTATCTTCTCATAACACAAAACAACAATGTCATATAATTTCGATTCTTCATGCAATCATATTTTTTTCAATTGGAAAACTCACCATTGTTGGTCGCAGTACTGGCCTGATCATCTGCGGGTGGTGGCGCAGCCACAGGAGGAGGAGGAGGAGAAGCCACCGTAATATTATCAAAAGCCTTAGAGTATGTATACAAATCCCAACGGAAAAAGCAGGTTCGCCCCATAACAACGCCTCCTCGCTTTTGACCACAACATGTCTTGTAGTCACTTGCACTCTGTCGCAGACAATATTCACAGTCACCAGATGAAAGATCCGGCGAGCACAGCATCACTGCATACATATCCTGGAAACTTTCTAAGGCTGCAATATTAGCTGTATAATAGTTATTACTTGAGGATGGTGTGCCTTTAGCTGTAGAGGCTACATCAATCATACGACCAACCAAGTCTTCCCATATTTTCGTGAACTCTGTTAGATTCGAGGTTATATCTCCAGTATTGGTGAGCACTACACGCGGGTTTAGATCTGCAGATCCTGAGAAAGAAGTATTGGAGTAATGGACAAGGCAAATTATGGGATCACCTGGCCACATATACGCTTCTGTTTGGTTAGGACAACTCTGTATTAAACCATCAAACCCGGTCTTGATACAATCAGAACAGTCCTCCGAAGTTGATTCTGGAATGCACATCCCTCTTGCATAGACACGGTTCGGTTCTTGTCCGATGAAACCGTTGTAGAAGAAGCCGTCTTGAGCCGTGACATTGGAAGGAAGAGAAGAGAGGATGAGACGGCGATTTGCGTTATAAGTACCGTTGGGCTTGAAATACCCATTGTCCATACATACTTGTGCTGAAACCGAAGCAACACCAAAGTTTACGAGGACAAAACAGAGGATTGACAACAAATTCCTCTGCTTCATTTTTTTCTGTAAGATGATAGCGAAAGCAAAATCTTTGTCTTTTAGTATTCACGCATCTGCCCTTTTCTTACCAGATTTAACAGCAAATCAATGTTTCTCTCCAAATATTTCTAATGTTGAATTCGTCAAACTGATAACAGTGATCCTCCCAAACCTGCAAATGCGGTCACAAACACACAATAAGTCAAAAGTCAAAGTCAATAATAATGTTGAATTTTGCAGATGTGGATCCAGAAAATTGACTTTAATGATTGTTTTTCTAAAAAACCATGGAAGAAAAGGGAGATGGAGAAGCACCAGAAGATTATTGGACTAATGTGTCAGTGTCTTTGGTTTCACAAATAAACCAGTTTCGGTTATATACATAGTTCAGCAAGCCTCTGGTTAAGCACCTGATGCACTTGATCAAGGCCTTGGCCAATTGAAGCATTGGATAAATCCAGAAAATTGGCAGGAGATTCTTCAGTTTCATTCCATAATAACATCCATGTGTCCCAAGTTCCTAGCAAAAAAATTCCAAGATGATCTCATCACTCGGGTAATCTAAAACCCTCCTTATCATAAGAGAAAAAAAAAAAAGTCTTAACAAGAGTTTCTTCTTCTTTTGCTAGACCATCCTCTGTTTTTTCCTTACAATCAAAACAGTTGTTGTTCTTGTCTGTCTACAACCACAACAACAGTGCTTGGACGAAGCATCTTTAGACCAAACAGCACTTTCAACTAGAACCGTCTCCTTCTCCTCTCTTCTCTTCCTTCTAATGTCACTTCTGAAAACAGCTTCTTCTACAATGCTTCTCTAGGCAGAGATCGGGACAGAATTTATGCTCTAGCGATGTGTATTCCAGGTACTTAGACAGAGCATTTCTCAACTTGTGTTAAGACCACTTCAGATGGACTTATCAAGATCTGTCCAAACAACAGCAGAGCTTTTCACTGGTCAGGTGGTGAAAAACTCTGTTTCGTTCGTTACTCGAACCGTTCTTCTTTTTGCTCAGCCGCTATGGATCCACGTCAGATTCTTCACAACGTCACAGATCATATCAGGTCGAACTTGAGAGAGTTTGATCGAATTTTGGAAAGATTTATGCCTAGTATGCTCGGATTAGTTGCAAATCGATGTTTACAGTTTCAGGATAATGGTTCTTGAGATCATATGTGGCCAGAAGAACAATAGCTTTCAGCCACAACAGTGTACGTTTCATGTAAGTAAACTTTAAGTTCGTTGACTTAACCATCAAGCAATTATTCTCTTTTAAGTTTCTAATTTAAAGAAAAGTTCAAGGCTTGGATAAATTGGCTCGCGATGTATCAAGAAACGAGATAATGAAATGCATCAACAATAATAGGACTCTTATGTGTTCAAGAGAGTGTAATGAGAAGACCAAACATGAATTCAGTTGTTCATTTCCTCAACAGTGACTCTTCCGGTTCCATCAACACCGGCATTTGTTGTTCATGGTGATTCAGGTGAAGTTTCTCGGGTCTCACAGGTCAAGGTTTGAATCACTGAACTTAAGCCACGTTGAAAGCTTGTTTATTATACGCTCTTGATTATGAAGTTTCGTTTTCCTTTGTTGATTATGCTTTCACAAGCTCTGTTTTGTAGATGATTAGTTTACATTTTTATACAGATCTGTTTTAAGCATGCAGATACCAAACAAATCAAAAGACTTGATAAGGTATTAACTATTAAGGTAGATTTGGACATCCAAATTCTAAACCGAGTAAACCAATTAAATTAGATTAAACCGGAAAGATTGGGTTCGGGTCGAGAAGCTCATGATCAAAGGTTCGTTTAGAGTCGATTTGTGTCTTTTGGTCCAACAAGATGATGGCTAAGTTATCCGGAAAGACTGTTAAAGCCACTTGTTAACCTAACCATTGCGACACATGGGGCAGCTCATGCAAAGATTTGTGAGGACACGTGGCACCATCTGATGCTCAGAAACATTCCATGAGTGTCTCTAGATATTAGGACGGAAGTGTGAAACGTGAAGCAACCCCTTTTAAACACACAAGAACCAACCCAATACGCATCAGAAGAACCCTAAATTCCAGGAAGAATATCCTAAAGTAAAATCAAAGACTAAAGCTTCAAGCAAACGAAAGCTCGGCTATTTTTAAAGTTACAAGCTTTCGCTTTTGGTTTCAGTGTACGAACACGCTAGAAGCCGTGTGAGATCTGGTTTCAAAAGGGGCTCTCTGTATTCAGGGCTGTAGTAATTCTGAAAAATTGAAGCTTTATTTGGTTGAAGAGAGCAGCGATGTGTAGTTTGTCGGCGAATCTGTTGTTACCAACAAAGCTGAAACCAGCTTATTCAGATAAACGGAGTAACAATAACAGCTCATTACTTGTGGCCAATAGAAGATCCAAGAGGAAGAACCTATCGATTGTTCCTGTAAGGACTCTTTTTAATCATTTCGAGAGAGTTTTTTTTTTTCAGTGATCCTCTGTTTTCACAGTATCTATTTCCAGCTGTAGTTTGGATTCTTCACGGCTTTTCCCTTTGATAATATTTCGTGAATATTACGGTTCTTGTAAGATATGAAACATCTGTTTCTATTTCTGTCTTATCCCAAACCAAAATTCCAAGTTTCCAAAATCGTAGCTTTAAGTGTTCAGCTATGGATTCCATATCAGACGCTTCTTGTCTGTATTAGGGGAAATATTCTTGCTTATCTATGTCTAGATTCAAGAAATGGTTCTCTAAATCTAAGAGGAAAAATCGATTTTCTTAATGGCTTTTGAATTTGGTGCAGATGGCAAGATTGTTTGGACCGGCTATTTTCGAATCATCCAAATTGAAAGTGTTGTTTTTAGGGGTTGATGAGAAGAAGCATCCATCAGCGCTTCCAAGAACTTACACTCTCACTCACAGTGACATTACAGCTAAATTAACTTTAGCTATTTCTCACTCCATCAACAATTCTCAGGTATAAATTACTTCTCTCTTCTCCTAACTTATCAACAGACACATGAACATATAGTAGCCTATGTAGATACCTGCAATTGTGCATATGTGTGTGATGTGTCTATACATTTCCGACTGAGAGAAAGCTACGCATTTAACAATCTTGAAACATGATTGCCATTGAAGAACATTGAAAGGGTCAAGTATATGCTATAATGGTTTTAGCAAGTAGCTGATGTGTATATATATGTATGTTTCATATAGTTGCAAGGATGGGCAAATAGGCTGTACAGAGATGAAGTGGTAGCAGAATGGAAGAAAGTGAAAGGAAAAATGTCGCTTCACGTTCACTGTCACATAAGCGGTGGCCATTTCCTCTTAGATCTCTTCGCAAAGTTTCGATACTACATCTTTTGCAAAGAACTACCAGTTGTAAGTTTCCAAAGCTTTTGTTTTATTGGTTCCATGTAAAACAAAATGTTGATTGTTTTGATATATGTTATTATTAGGTGTTGAAGGCTTTTGTCCATGGAGATGTCAACTTGTTGAACAACTATCCCGAGTTACAAGAAGCTCTTGTTTGGGTTTATTTCCATTCTAATGTCGATGAGTTCAACAGAGTCGAGTGTTGGGGTCCGCTTTGGGAAGCTACTTCTCCTGATGGTCACAGGACTCAAACTCTTCCCGAGACTCGGTGCGCGGATAAGTGCAGTTGTTGTTTCCCACCGGTTAGCTCGATTCCGTGGTCTCATAGTCTTAGTAAAGAAGGTCTTGATGGTTACTCTGGGACTCTGGCCGAGGGAATGCCAACTCCTAATCCGGAGAAACTCTAATGACACAACCGATATACAAGTTTGTTTTATGAAAACGTTTTGTAAAGTGGCAAGGAAATGGAAGACATTTCCATCTAATATTTGGTTGGGTGTACATACTACATACTACATACTTGCATAGTATGGTATAGGAAAATAATGATTATTTGTAGGTTAAATAGTACCAAATTAAGTTTAAAATGTTTATATTTTGTCTGTTCTCAAGTCTTGCCCATCACAGAAGTAGCGGATACTAGAACTATAGTTTTCAAATATGAAAACGTAAACGAAATGGTAAACTATTCATAAGAATCATCATTCACCAAAATAAAGTTAATATAAATGAATAGTCATATATTGGTAGGGACCTAACTCACCGATGCACACGCGAAACCAAAGGAGAAACGTAAAGGTAACGAGATCGGTAGTGACGGCACAAGACTTTGTCTGGTCGACAATACAAAGCGTACTGGCCACTCCTTGCTTCTAATGATTCCAAATCATTTTCTTGGATTTATTTGGACAATCTTCTTTGATTGTTAAACCAAACAATTATGACTTTTATTTCTGACCACCCCATTTGTCTCTGTCTACCTGTAATTTACGACCCATATTCGGAAAGAGAACAGATAAGTAAATATATAGAGAATGGGGCAACGAATTATTGCATTTATTAATGGGACTCAATGTCAAATTACAGCAAAAAATTATATATGAGGACGTATAAAGGAAGAATAAAGATATACAATTTGAAAACTTTGTTGCGCATCTTGACGAACCCAGATCGTATTATCTCAAGTGGTTAGATCTCTTTGCATCCGTGTGAAAAAATGATGTTGCTTTGACCTCTGTCCGTGTGAAAAAAGGTTGGTTGAGAAGACCAACTCAGAAGCTGCTGTTGAAGAAATGAAAGAGACATGTATCTGTCTTTGTTTATTTCTGGATTATCTTATTCAACGTATTGTTGTTCTACCAAAGAATGACGACCCGATTTCACTATCCGTGTTCTGCGTAGAGAACGAAATATATCGAATTATTTCCTCTGAAAATAACAATATGAATTACAAATGTAGATAAGTTGATTGATTTTACCTGAGATTTCGGGGATGGGAAGACATTCCAGAACCTTAAGGTTTCATCTCCTGCTCCGGTTACAATCGTCTGTCCATCAGGTGAGACCGCAAGGTACAGAACACGGTATGTGTGACCAGTTAGAGTTGCAATCTGAACACACAAAGCAGAGACGGTTAAGTTAACCACATATCCTTAATGATGCAGAGTAATTTATATACAAAGGTCAGAGAGATTTGTTACTTTGGACATGGTTGGGTATTTCCAGACTATGATTTGGTTTTGGGAGTATCCATGCGTGCTAACCAGCTCGTTTACATTTTTAGACCAAGCTAGATTGCATACCTGTCATATGGATAAAACAAAGACGATTATTAACCGTGAAAAACGTTGGTTGTGTTTCCTGAAGTCATGTCAAGTTAAGAAATTTACCTGGCTGCAAGTATCTATGGAACTTAAATGAGTATTTGTCGTTGTATTCCAAAAACGTATGCATCTATCAGCAGTCCCACCACCAGAAGCAAGAAGCCCGTGAACATGAGGAGACCAAGCTATGGCTTTAACCGCTGCACTGTGTTCACTATATTTCAAAACCGGTTGTGTTGAATGTTGGTTCCATACAAACAGCTGCAAACATTTATAAACCATTTTAGCTCATGTTGGCGACTAATAATGTAACCGCATTTAGAATAGTACATACCCGATTGTCGTTTCCACCAGATGCTAACTCTCTGTTATCATAAGACCACTTGAGTCCGCATACCTCGGATTTATGACCCGTCAGTTTACTGACATGATCTTCTTGACAACGTATGTCTCTCTGAAGAATACTCTTGTCTCTGCTACCAGATGACAGAACAGATGAGCTCCATGCCAGGGCTCCAACTCTTAGACGATGACCTTCCATTGTTCTTGTTCTCTTGCAGCGCGACGCATCCCATATCTATCAAAACACAATAAAAATGAATAACTCCATAAAAAGAACATCATACATTCCTCAAATTGTATCTGCCAAGGTTTTATATACTTTTAGATAGTTTCCATCTTAACCACAAAAGGATTTAACTTCACTCAGGACGATCTGAATACCTACAAACCCTTGACAGTGCTTTATTCTAGCATATCTTATCTATAAAGAAAACATCACTGTAATAACCCCCTGATATTGTTCCACTAATGATCAAGATTCCATATATGGCACTATATTTTACAATTTACAGTTATAGCATAATTAAACCATATATATGGACTGTAGTTACTTTCCTTTTTGATGCTGTAAGTAGTTCCTTCTAGATTCAGAACATTGGAAAGTAACTTAAATTCTCAGTTACACACAGAGGCATAAGAACAATGGACAAGAACAAAAAGTAACTGAGATCTAACCTGTACTTTCCCGGTGCTAGTTCCAACAGCCAGATGAGTTCCACTAACAGCCCAACCCACAGAGCAAACACTATCATCAGCCCCGAGATCACATAATTTAGTTACCTGTTATTCAACATCAAAACAATCAGTAACTGCTTAAGTTATAAAAAAAGGTTTTTATATAATTGTTATGTGGCTAAAGGACTCACCTTGCTGCTACAAGCGTTCCACAAATACACACAGTTCCCTAGTCCGACAGCAAGAACATTTTGTGCTGACCAGTCTACGAGATTTAAATAAAAATCATCTTGCAAGGCCGGTGCATCTAGTACCTGACAACACAAAGAAAGACCCTGTTATCATCTGTAGCTACATTACCCACAAACAAATATCCAAATCCAAATAGGAAGACCAAGCTCTACAACACACACTTCAGAGCTATTGAATGAAGAGTAAACAAGAAGCATCCTTCAATAATGGTTTGATCTAAGATCAATCTAACCCCAAGACTCCAATTCTAGACCATCACAGAACAGCACATAAAGTTTCATGCATCAATGGAATCTAACAAGAAAAGTCAACGAGATGGAGAATCTAAAGTCTCCAAACTCAAATCTATACACATTACACAAAAACCCATCGAAGAAACAATCAATGCCACACAATGCACATCTAACTCAAAAACACAGCACATGATCGAGATCGGTTGTCATAAATTCGACAATCTACATCAATCAAAAATAAGAAATTAACAATGCACGATCCCAAGAATCAGACACAGAATAAAAAAAGACCGACCTTGTACGGCGATCGCGACACCTTCCTCAACGCCTTGATCGGACTATGGCTAACACCAGGAGCTTCATCAGATACAAAAGGCGAAAAAGAATTCAAACACCGATTCGTCTCTGTCTTAAACCGAAAAATATTCCGCGACGAAGAGAACCCAGTAATATCTCGTTTCTCCGGCGTCTCGGGTCCGAACATCGCCGCGCGTAATAGAGTGGCGTAAGAGCCAGCTCCATCTTCTTTTCCGTCTTTACTCGGAGAAGGAGCGAGATCGAAGAGTGCGAAATTGGATCCGGATCTACTGGGTATGAATCTATCAGAGTATATAGACCTTGATGGTGATGGAGATTGGTTGGCATTAATTAGACGATTGATTCGTGACTCAAGTGATACTTTCGTCGGAGGAGTATTCATCGACGGCGATAGATTGAGATGAGAAGAAGAATTCGCCGTCGGAGTCACTTTGCTTGCGGTAGGATCTTCCATTGAGAGTTTTGACTTATTTTTCTTACAGATAGATTTTAACAAAAGGCAGAAGTGTTGAAACAACCCTCTTTTGTCCTTTTATTGAATTTTCATTTTTTATTTTTTCCTTCTTTTTTTTTTTACTTTTACATTTTTTTTTATTTTCCGTTCCCGGGAAATCTCAGGGAAACAGAAAACGACATGTGAGTTGATGCGAAATTAAGAGGTTGATCAGGTGATGTTTTTGGGTTTGTTACGTCATGATTGAATCGTAATCGTTAGATTTAGAGCTTTACAGTTTTAATGGGCTTAAAGCTAGGCCCATATAGATCTTGCCTAAATATTTATTATTTATTAACTCCACTTTCACCCATTTTCTTAAGAAGAGTTAAATCTTAGATGGCAGATCCAAAAATATAGAAAGAAAAACTTAGATCTACGCCAACTGTCAATCTAAATAATTTTCTAAAATAATAATTTGATTAAATTGATTTTTTTTTTCATATTGAAAAACAACCAATACAAAACTTAAATCTTAGACATACTAGGAAAAATCAGTCGGTTACGAAATTTATTTAAGCTATATTAATTTTCAATTTTTCTTATAAACCAAAAATGAAATTAAATGAAAAAAGGTTTTAAAAATAAACCAAAATCTGACCAAAATGAATGAATATTACTAGCAAGTTGCAAATTTGTAATGAATAAATAAATAGCTGTTTTTAAATATATAGTTCATTATTAAATTAAGAAACTAGACAGTTGTAGCAATGAAGGAAAATGTTTGTATAATTAAAAAAAAAAAAAGAAAGAGAAACAGGCAAATTAAAATTAAAAATAAAAGAGAAAAAAAAGTCCATGTAATTACGATGTTTGGTGAAAATAGTTTTTCACGTTAACAATAAGAGCGCTATTAGCTAACGTCTAACATGTCCCTTGTTGATGTTTGGACGATGGAAATATCTTTTTTCATGAAATAAGAAAAATATAAAATAGGATAAATTAAAATGGAAAAAGAAAACTCAAAATGAAAATAATTAAATCTTATAGCGTAAAAGTTAGGGGGACTATCTGAAATTCAAAGTTTTCATAATATTATTGACCGTAGCACTAGCATATATATAACGTAAGAGAAATAAACAGATATATAGGGTTGGAAGAGCTGTGGCTTTTATTTTTTTGCTGTATAAATTATGCTGTAGATTTTTTTGCTTTGGCTTTAAATTTAATTGATGTAGGTTTTTGGCTGTGAAAATATTTTTATTTTTCACAGCTCAATTTTTTTGCTCTGCATATTTAGCTTTGTACAGCCAAAACAAAAAATAAAAAATAATAAAGAGCTTTGGAGAGAAAAATATTTACAAAACATGATTGGATTAGATTGTGTGCTTTGGAGAGAAATTAGGCTTTAGAAAGATTCTAAAGCCATTACCAATCACCCCCATAGTACCATTAAAAGAGAGATGCTCCAAACTTTTACAGTGGGAAAAAAAAACAAATTAGATGAAATATCACTTTGGATTCCTTTCAAACTAATTATGTAAAAAAATTATGTTAAGAAACTCAATTAACAAAACTTTTGGGGAAATTGATCAGAAAACAAATTAAATGTTTTTATCGATGATGATTCAAATGAGTGGTTTTATACCTATCATCGGGCATTACAGGAAGAGTTCTAGTTCCAGAAGCAGTAGGAGCCCTAACATGACCCACCATTGAAACCTGTAGAGCTTCTTCTTCATAAGCTCTTCTCTCCATTTCTTCTCTCTCCGCTTTCTTCTTCCCCTTCACCAACATCGCCACCACCAACAACCCTAACAGGATCGCTCCAATACCCGACCCAATCACACTCCCCACCGCCACTTTCCACCGGCTCAACTTTCCTCCTCCCCTGCCGTCATCTACCTCCGTCGAAGGCGTCACCACCCCACCACTATTGTCATCTTTTCCTCGAGCTTCTATCGCCACCACTAGAGCGTAATGCCCTTGTCTTGTTCCTTTACAAACATAAGGTGAAACTTGATCACTAAACGTTGTGTTACCGTTGCTTGTGAAACACGCACACAAGATTGATGAATACTTCTTCGTCGTCTTAGGGTCATCACTTGCCTTGAGACTCAAGAAATCGATCAAGATTGGGTTTTGATCGGTACCAACAACGTTAACCTCGTAAGGGTTCGTAGCCACACCGTCAGGGTTTGCGTTGTAAGCTAACAGACCAAGGACCGGTGATGCGAGCTGGTAATTGTAACCGGTTAAGTTATAACCGGTAGAGTATATTGAAGACCAATTAGAACCGAGGTTTTGTCTAACCAGCATGACTCTCTCCGGGCATGGCTCCACAGTCACGCCAGAGCCGATGTGAAACTCGCCGATTGTTGAACCGTATCTTCTCAAACTCCCGCACCTTAACTTGACCGTATCGATATCTATACCGGAGAAATTAGAAGGGAGATGAATTTTCTGTGTGGTGCCTGTGTTGAGATTGATCTTAAAGTTTCTAATGGTGTAATCTCTGATCATGAGATCTAAAAGATGTGGAGATTGGACTAATTGAGAGTAAGATTGGTGGAATGATAAGAGAATGATGATGCTTATGGAGATTGTTGAGGTACTAAAAGAGAATGAATCCATGAGAGGATCAAGAGATTTTTAGGGTTTACAGAGGAAGTGAAGAAGAGTAAAGAAAGTTAGATTATGCTTTGTGGACAAAGATTATAAACACTTACACTTCATTTGTCAGAATTCTCTTTTACCTTTTCTTAGAAAGACATATGATTAATTATTAAAATTAGCATATGACCGTTCTAACGCATCAAAAGCAATTGATCGGTCTAGTGGAGGAGAAAATTGGGTTAATGATGATAGGAGGCATGGGAAGATGATCATCATGATTACTCTTGTGTCCTAACAAAAGAAAAATATTATTCTTGTACAGATATCTCTCAAACTATGAAGAATTTTTGTGGATATAAGACTCGAACTTTTATTATGTAGGGATTAACGTTTCATTTTCCTTTTGTGGATATATAAATAAAGAATATAATTTGAAGTACATATATTGTTATACAATAGTTATCGTGAGAAAATATATCGTTTATTTTTAATTTATCATTCAGAATAAAGAAATATAGTAATATATGTCATAGCAGGAAAAAGAAGAGAGACATTGGCGTGCTAATATTCGTGTGACTTTACCTCTTTTGTGTAATGGTTATAACTTTGTCTGTCTTTTCATTATGTGTGTTCTTGACTTTAGTTCTCTGTTATCAATCAATCTCTTTATGTTACACACCGTTTGAACATTTTTGGTTACTCCCAAATTCACACTATACACTACTCATAAATTGTTTTGAGGTGTTGATCAATGTTTCTCTTTAAGGGAAAAGATCTAACAACCGGGCTTACGCAAATCGATTTTAACCGATTAAATCATGTAAACCACCTTTTTCTCTATGAGGTGTAAGAAGTGGAGTCTAAGACCATCTCCAATCCTACTTTATTTCTTATTCCCAAATATAATTTGGAATAAAGTTTTTTCTAACTTCATTCTACTTTCAACTGTAAAATAAAATAAAAAATAGGATATGGAGTTAGGTTGAAGCAAACTAATGTGGGATTGTTTTTTTTTTTTTTATAAATGCAGTTAGGTTGAAGCAAACTTAACTATATTTTAAAATTATTCTATTTTGAAGTAAAAAATGCATTTTTACATTGAAAATGTTATAAAAAGAATTAAAATTGAAGGTTATATTTAAGAGTATTTCAGATATGGATTCGTCTGTCATAATCTTTGTGTCATCATATTGATTGAAATTTAGACCAAGAGTTACAAAACAAAGCCGGCAGATATCAAAATTTCTCCATAAACAAAGTCGGCAAGTCTTCGAATGCCCCCCTGCAGTACAGTGTTGGGCTCAGTCGTCTATTCCGTCATGTCCGGGGTTGTTCCCGTGTTTAACCGTTTACCAAAATATTGACTATCTTCTATGGAGAGCACAAGAGCTTAGAGCAGATGGAAATGCAATTGAGGTTCTCCCATGAGTGGTCTGGTATATATGGAAGGCAATAAACACAAAAATCTTCCGAGGGATGGATGTTTCACTGAAGGATACAATCGACTTAGCCGTAAGTGAAGCGAGAGCTTGGAAAATGGCTCAACTACATGATGCATCAGGTGAAGAAGTGGATATCGAAACCCGAGAAAATCCGATTGAGCAAAGTTCAAGTTCACAAAATAGCTTCTCCTTGCACTGTGAAATCGACGCGTCCTGGACAAACAGAGAAGCGATGTCTGGTCTTAGCTTTGTTCTTGAAGTTTAGAATAATTCTCGTCTTGTTGGAATGCAAGGTATATACAACCTCCCCACGGCCTTTCCATGCGGAGTTTGCGGCCATCCTATGGGCAATGGATGAACTTCTTAAACGGCAGATTGTGGATGTTTGCTTCGAATCAGATTGCGAAAGACTCATGAAGACAATCATCAAAGGTGAAGCTTGGCCTTCAATTGCAACAGAGATGGATGAATTCGAATTTTTACGAGACAAGTTTAATATTTTTGATGTAAAATTCTTATGTAGATCTTTGAACATACGTGCGGATAGTCTTGCTAAAAGTGTAAGAGCACGAGATAAACCTTTTGCTTTTGTTTTTGCTGAAGAGCCGGTTTGGTTAGCTTTAAATGCTTACAGTTCAGACGGATCGTAATAAAATTATCTTTTGACGTCAAAAAAAAAAAACAAAGTCGGCAAGTCACACAACGAACATCCTATAAGTAAAATCCCAAACAAGAGAACCATAAACAATTACTATGGGATTCTAAACAACAAAATACACAAGCGGATTAAACTACTATCTAGAATGAATTAGCAACAATCAAAATGGAATTTGAAATCGATTAACCATTTAGCATCAATAATAATCAATCTTAACAATTGATATTTTATATAAAATCATTTTGACAAATCTTAACAATCCAGTTTTTCTACTCATGTTGTACGATTCAAAGTAAGAAAAATAACAAATTAAAACCTAAATTAAGTTACATTTTTACAACTTTTAAGAAGTTAAAATTTGATTCATACAGAATAAAAAAACAACTAAATTTTAGTTTTGCTTACAGCTTAGATCAGTTTGAATAAACTGTCATATTACCTATGAAAGGTTTGGCCAAAAAAAAATTTACCTATGAAAGGTTGGTGAAGTATTCGTAAAATATTTCCCTTATTACTTACGCAAAACTTACAATTCAGAAAACATGTGAAAGAGATAGAGAGTTAACATGGAATATCTTAAATATACAACATCATATCTATTTTGCTTCTGACAAAACCCATTCTTCTTCTTTTTTTTCCATCTTCATCTTGTTGAAAAAAAATCAAAACTTATTATCATCTCATATATTTCCATGTGAATTTAAAGTGAGTAACTAATTAGAATTACTAATGTATATATGAAGAATGTGTACCTCACAGGGTGTCAAGCTTGGCTTCCTTCTGCCAATGTGATCAACCGAGAACCTGAGTCATACTACATCGCGGTTCCACAGCTTAAAACCGCAAGATTGATCGAAGGTTCAGATACTGTTATATGTTAAAACTCTCGAAACAAAGGTCTCAAGCTACAATCTTACTTGGTGCATTTGACAGCGTTGGTTTTGCCACCGCTAGAGATTGACAGAATTGTTCCAAAGAAGGAGACATTCTCAGTTCCACAATTAGGACAAGGACCCTGCCGAACAAAAAACAGACAGAAACCCAAACTATACTTTCTCCAACCCTGAAGCCGAATGAATCGGCATGACTGGAAAAAACGGAGAAAATAGGTTACGGGCTAGACACAGACCGGCCCAAGACGAACATACCTCCTCCGGCAGCAATAACAGTGGTCGCCGACCACCGGAAAGACGACGAAAACCCAAGAAGCATCGCCTCGATAAGCGTTCCTGCAAGCTTTTTTTTAGGGCGAACTCGGATTTTTTGAAAGATTTGGTTAAGTTTGAGTCTATATATGTAAAAATCTATGTTCCAATTTGTGTATCTTATTGAAGATGTGAAGACACATCTCTACGGATTGTGTCATTGAGATATATGATAGGTTGACGTCCCAGAAATTCGATAGCTCTTGAATCTGGTCATTATAAAAGTGACACCAGCCTTGCTAGTTGACATATTCAAGTTTATACCGAATGGTACGGATAATGCCGTGGTGTAGTTAGCTAACACGTTACTTACTTCAACATCAAGGCTCTTAGTGAATCATAAGATTTGTAACGAAGATAAAATAAAGCGTTAGTATGGCCTGTTTGTTTCGCAGTCGCTAGCGACTAGCGACAACGACAATCGCTATGTTGTTCGTTTTAAAGTCTCTTAGCTAAGGAACTATTGAGGGTGAGGTTTCTTAATTTTGCTTAGGTATTAGCGTTAAAAACCCCCTTAAATACCCCAATGGAGATGCTCCTGGTGAATCATAAGATTTCTAACGAAGATAAATAAAGCGTAAGTAAAAACGAGTGACACAGAAAGATATATGAACCACATGTTGTATTAAGAGATTGAGATATTTTTGATTTACATTCTGTTTTTCTTTAAAATATTTTTTCTTATGCTACAAAATGTAAAAAAGAGATGCCGAAGAAAGCTAACTGGTCTTATTATGAGAATACCGAAGAATGAGGTTTGGTTGGTCGTCTTCTTTTCTCCTTTTCCTTTTTACCTCAACACAAAGTATTCTGCTTCTTTGGACTTCAAAATGTTAGCTTTGCGATGGAGAAGAGAACCAAATAGATATGTACAAAAGGGGTTGCTGATGATGATTCCAGATGCTACAAAAGCTTTTTCTATACCATCAGCGAATGCCTAAGCCCCTGCCAAAGTAGGAACAACAACAAGATATAAACATTTGTTGTTCCATAATTGAATCCAAACTGCTATACAACGAAAGATAGTGGTTGCATAATTGACTTCATTAGCTTACTTACTAGTGGTCCATCGCTGATTTGTTTCAGGAATTATTCCGCTATGGCCAGATTGTCTCTGTTGTCCAGCTGAAGAAACCGTTTCTTCCAGATGGCAGTCTTGTTACCTGTAATGGAAGGGTATCGATACAAGAAATTAAGAATCCTCTGGTGTAAATGGTTGAAAGCTACATTTGTTTTCAGTTTTCAATAAGGTTAGAGCTTACCTCATTCCCTGCTTGGAAAGAGTACACTCTATTTTCCTTGAAACCCTTACACCAAGAATAGATGGCAATTTAATCATTAGACTTGGAAAATGGAAAAAAAAAAAAACCAAATCAAGTGAAAGTGAGTTTCACAAGCTGCACCTTTGCTTGAGGAAATCGTGTGTGAGATCCATTGTTTTGCTTCGTCTCGGATTTGATGGAGAGCTATAGGAACAGGGTCAAGAAACTATGAGACTAGTCAAATAACTAGTGTGTTTAAGAAAGATCATAAGTCAAACCATGAGCTGTACCTTGCTGAAAAGGTCTGTTGGTAAATCTGGTTGAACTCTCTTTTCTGAATTAAAACTAAACTCCTGTTTTGCATTTTGAAAACAGTTTGCATCCTCATCAGGAAACTCCATTTACAATATATACAGATGATCAAGTGCAAAGAATAACTGTTAAGACTACCATACCAAAGGTACTGTTGTTTCTCGCTTGTTATTTTTGAAAATGCCCATGTCTCCTCTGCTTGAAAGTATCTGTTTCACAGGAGTGAAAACCTATATTAGTTGTGAGAACTATAATGCAAGCGGATGAAACTCAAGAAATGATACCTTCTTGTTCAGAGGACGAGCTTTAAAAACGTGTTTTCCTTCCGAGACATCATGCTTAGATATATCCATAGCGCTTGGTCTGCAAGAAAAATTGAACTTTTTTTTTTATATTCACCTCAAACACAAGTTGAAGTCAGAAATCAAGCATTCCTTCTAAATTTTCTATGTGATTTTATAAGTCATACCTCCTAGTTTCCCTGTTAACACCGTCAAGCGCATCAGTTATATTAGATTTGTCTGACCCCTGTCAAAAAGAAGTTTTACTTTTAAGGATCAAGTTGTTTAGATGAGAGAAGAACTTGTTAAGATCACATGGCATTTTTACTACCTTATATGATGCATCATTTCCCTGATTAGACCTTGTTGTTACTGCTGAAGAATGTTGCATAGCCCTTTCTGAAGTCTTCAAATGGAATTCCTGTCAAGGAATGTCAAGAAATGTAATCCTTATGTCTTACACCAGATTAGTGAGGAAACATTACATCAGCTGAGACGAATTCATTTATAATACTTACTTGGAATTCAGGTAGTTTCGGAGTGCTCTTTTTCCGGATTGGTAATGAGGGAGTATCAAATATCTAGAGATCACAAACGAGCTTTAGAGTTGGGCCAGGACAATGAAATCATTTCCAGTACACATTTCTTAGTTGCAGGATACAAACCTTTCGGTTAAATGGACGTGCTTTGAATCTATATACAGCTGTTGAGTCCTGTTCTAACTTCGCATCATTCTTGTGGCTGAAATATTTATTAGCAAAAAATTCTGTGAATATGAGACCTTTCCTCTAACAAATCAATTTCAGCAAACAGCTAGGCTCTAACCGTATCCTGTGTGCCCTCTGCGATGTAGCAAAATCAGGCTCTTGTGGTACAGTAATCTTTGTCCTGGCATGTTGTGAGTTTCTATCAAGAGTTGTATCCTGCAAAAACCATATAGCAAACATCTTAGTAAGATCACCCTTTGCACCAGAAAGATTGAAATAAAGAGTTGTATCCTGCACCAGAAAGTTTCTATCAAGAGTTCTATCAAGAGTTGTATCCTGCACCCATATACACACTTATTAGGCTCTATACGTAAGCAATAATAAGCAAACCTTCTTGGGTGTCTTGTGAATAAAACTCATCTCCGGCTTTGTATCAGCAACCTGAAACAGGATAAAAGACTTTTATTGGCACTAATTTCAGATAAACCTAGTACATTGTTAAAAGGAACCAACTATACACTGTTTTAACAATGATAATTAATCTACCTTGCGAAGAAGACCACCCCCATCAAGCTTCTGTCTTTTAGCCGCTTGAACTTCGGTCCCAGATGTCCCACATAAGCTTTTGTCATGAAGAATTTGGTTCACTCGCATTTGAAATTTACTAAACCATCAAAAAGAAGCTACGTATTAGGTGAATAACAGTAAGCTGACTTAAGAGAATGCACCAAGATTTAACATGCTCCAACAGTCACCTAGCATTATTTTGTTTTGCTAACTGACTAGCAGTAGGTCTCATTAATGTTGAACTCCTTGGAGTTGGTCTGATGCTTGGCTTAGCTCGGAATTTTGGTTTATCAGTGTGCTTGTGATTGCTAACCGTTGGCCCTGGTAAAAGACGAGAAAGTGAGACCACAAACAATAAAGTCAATACCAAAGCCATGGACCACATCAAAAAGTGAGAGCAAAAAAATATCACCTTTGCATATGGGTTGATTAGGAACTTTCTTCAAGTTATTACCTTGTTTGGAGGAAAATATCCCAAAACGCATTCCATTTCCTGAAGAATAAAAACAAAGATATTGATAAGAATCTATAAACATATCTTGTGGTCTTCCACTATTTTAAGAGATGCAGGTACATAAACCAGACATCATTTATTAACCTGTCTTGTTCAAATATGGATGTTGATAGATTTCTCTATCCTTGTCACTAACATCCGCTGTGATGTCTTCCTCCTCTGAATTCGTGGATGCCTCGGTCTTGTAATCAGAAACCTCCTCTCCAAGTAACAATTTTGTTACGAAAGCTGAAAAATACACACCAATTTCACCTTGAATTGTTCATAATAGTATCGGAAATAAGAGTGATTTCTGACTTAAGGGAGTAGATTTGGAGAAATCAAGAACCAAAACAAAGCATGAGTAGAAGAAAATTATGAAACATAGAACTGGAATCCTAATCATAAATGTGATCACAATGTAAATCAAAATTTCCGGTACGATTCAGCATTTTCCGGTACATTGCGAGGAAAATGTACGATTTTCAACTCCAAAATCAATCAAAGAAACAAGAAAATATCGCCTAAGCATTATCTCTGTAATTTCATATTTTAGAGCACCAAGAAAAACTAAGCGTATGATGAATGCTACTCACGAGAGGGCGCGTACGACGGAGCAGAGTGAAACCAGAACTCGGCGGCCTGAGACTCTACCGGTAACTCCATCCGAGTGAAATCGTACCACCGAGCCGCATCAAACTCGTAGTCCAGATCGATCTCTCTCACCTCAAACACCATTGGCTCGATTTCCATATCTTCATCCATCTCCATTTTCTCTCTCTCTAAAAACAAAGCCTCCACAGTCTCTCTTTCCTTGGGGAAAATGTAAACAAGGCTCAGAATATCACTGATCGTCGTCTTCTGCAAAACCTGACTGACTGCTACCACATAGAAAAAACCCTAATTTTCTAGAGAAATCTCTGATTCATTGGGTCTGATGAAGAAGAAGAAGAAGCAGGAAAGCAAAATAACGGCACAAATTTTGCTGTTTCACAGATTTTGATTTAATTTTATTTTAATTTCCATAAGAAACTCTACAAAACGACATCGGATTTGCACTGTGTGTACAAACGAAGCTCAAAAGCGTGGACGCTCCGGTTTTGTAACGACTCGAAAATTTGAATTTTAATTAAAGACTATTCCTAAGACGATTATACCCCTTTGAGTGAGAGTCTCTGAGGGTGTTTTCGTCAGAGAGCCTATTTTTTTTGTCTTACGTGGGTGCTTCGAGGCGCGTCTGGTTCTGCGAGCTTTCTTGGTTTTCGACAAGACTGTAATTCCGGCGGGATCAACATTTACCATTTAGTCTTGTGTTTATTTACGTATCTACCACTGACGGTTGTATTCTTTTGTCAGGTATGACCTGGCAAATTGCGCTTTCTCGGTGAAAAATTGAATACATTTTATTATTAGACCGGAATGCGTTTTTGTGATATAAAAGCCGGCAAAAAAACAGACATTTCTCCAGAAACTAAACCCATAAAGAGAAACCAAAGCCGGCAGAAAATAAAGATATCCCCGGAAACAAAATCTACTACTAAAACAGCGAAATCGATAAAATTCAAGGTCAAACAAAGCCAAACCAAGACTGCATATCCGAATCCGTGTGGAGAAGCTTGAGCGAGATAAATCGAAGAAGCCCACGGCCCACCAACGATAACATCAGCTACACAAACAGTTGCTGAAAGATCCTCTTTCAGACTCAAAGAAACAAGACTTCATAACCTGACAAGAAAACCTCTAAAAAAAGATCACTAAACCTCTTTCGGATACGGTTGCGACGCACTTCAGTACGCTCAATAACCACCTAGATAGAAGCCTACAAGAATTCCAAATCTCCACCGATTTGAAAACACCAAAACCTAACCTACCCAAAAGGAGAGAAAAGTACCCACAACCAACACCGCAACAGATAAAAAAATGCAAAGTCAGATGACAAGCATGAACCTTAAACTAAGGAAAGCCTGAAACTAGAAGAGATAACTTAATTATCTAGACTATAGCCAAATGACCCTCTTCCAAACGAAAACCTTGAACCGGAACCAGCAAACGACCCAACCAAAAACCTAACCAGACCACAAACTCGAACTTAATCGGAGATGTCGACGAGAACAATGAGAACAGCCAGCCCAAAACCGTGTAAATCCAAATCTAAAATTAAAGCACAGACTCACCAAGGCGAGAGGATAATCCGGCGAGGGCGAAAGAGACTACGACGACTACCGGAGAGACGCACAAAAACGAGTCCGGCAGAGAAAAAGACGACGACGACAAAGACCGAGCTTGCAGCTGAAACTGCGGCAGACAAGGAAGAAACCGGTGAACCGTCGGGCAAGGTGAATTAGAAGATGACCAACAAAAAATACGGTGACTAGAGGGCCCTCCTCAGTAACGGCAGCAAACGCCGGCCAAGAAAAAAACGGAAAATAGCGAGGATCGGAGTGCTTCTGGAGTCGCACTGGAGAGAACTTCGTCCAATAGTTATTCTGTACTAATACTTTTTTTTGTAACAAGTATATATACATATATACTAATACTTATGGACATAATTTTGTTCTAATAAATCAAGATTGAAATTTATAAATGAAAGTTCACCTTTTACCCTTGTGAAATTATAAGATAAATTTTGAATGATGTTAGGATCAACATTATACAATAGCTTTGAGACATTTAATTTTAAATGGAACATCTAACTACAGTATAATCTATATAAATTAACAGTGGATATATAAATTAATATGATTTTCGATTTTTATTACATTTTGTTTTAATGATTTTTTATAAATTATATCTCGTTAAATTAATAAGATTGTAATCTTAATATTATTTTTATATAAATTTTATTGTATTAACTAATATAAAATTGTAAATTCCAATTTTCCCTATGTGCAAATGCAACAGCACTTTATTGCATTGCTAGTGAGACTTTCTACATGGCAATTGAAATATTTTCTTTTTGAAGTAATATTTTCAAAATGATATATAAGTAAATATTATATAATGATTTTAATTAGACCCAAAAATATAATTATTTAAATATTTTTGAAATCATTTAATATGGAAATAAGGTACGTGTGGACACAACATGACGTTGACTGTGGATTTGTTTTAAGCAAAACTTACCATTGAATAGTTGCTATGAGAGTACAGGAAGACCCAAATTTGTGTAAAAGAAAAGGACAAATTATCATTTTTGTTTGTTCTTGGGGTAGGACAAAATTTTAAAATCTAATACTACTATGTTTTAACGCATAAGTTTTGTTCAAAGAGTTTTGGGTTTTGGACCAAAGCTACTTTTGGGAGCAAAAAGATACATTTATTTGGGGGAGATGTTGGTTGAACATTTTCAGAGGTAGTAAAAGAGAATTTAGCTAAAAATGGAGAGAAAAAGTGTTAAATCTTGATACATGCAAATGCACATGTAATCAAATATGTTATGACATCTACTTACATGCAATATTTTCATTGTATATATATTGTTTGATGTCTACGGTTCTATCTGCTTTCAAATTTGTTTAATAGTTTCATATGTACCGTACTAAAAACTTTATGTAAACGTATTTTCATTAATCTAAATAAATAATAATAAATCATTTTTTTAAGGATTCGATCATATAAGTTCTTCCACTGAACTAAAAAGGATTCCACAATTAAACATTTTTAAAAAATATATACTAAACTTTGCTCTGACAAACTTCCTTTTAATGAAATTAATTTGATTTGACATATACAAACATAAAGAAATATTAGCATCAACCCAAGAAAAAAGCAAATCTTACGAAGATTCTCTCATTTTTATCGTTTCCCAATAACACTGCAAATAACAACAATCTTTTCTCGTTCATGTCACACATCAAAATCAAGTACACAATAATGACATAAGAAAAAAAAATCAAGAATGATGTTAAATTTTTTCTGTTCATACTGGTTAACCATATTTTTCTTATTTTTTTTTTTGAAAGCTGTTATGTTAATAAAGAAATGAAGAACCAAGGAGACAAAAAGACCAGAGCTCTTTCACATCTTGGAGCAGACCTTAACTGTGTAAGTAGACAAGAGTTGTTTCAGATTAAAAGCAGCTCAGAGTTTGTCACGTGGGTTTATTGCAACAAAATGTTTCTTCCTCTTTTTTTCATGGTCTCCAGCTGTCTTTTCGCATACTTCGTGATGACAATCGTTGTACAGTTCCTAAAAAGCCGAGAATGTTGAGAGCAATCTGTGTAACCGAGAGGCCGTGTTCATCTGCAGAAGATGCTTATGCCAATGTCTTTACAAGATTCCCTCTGCAACACACACATAAAACGAGAGATCTCACTGGTCAGGATCCAACAGTGAGTGAAAAGGGACTTCAATCAATCTTCTAGAAGCTTAAACTGTTCTACAATCATGGAATGTGACTATATATGCTACGGATTTTTTTAATCGAATTAGGCCTAATAAAATGTTCTTGACTCGAAAAAAGGGATAGAAACATGACTTACGTATAGAGATAGCAGCAAAAATCTCAGGCACCAAGTCTAAGAGAGAGCCTGTGATGTAAGGACCGTACTTAACACGAGTTGCTACAGAACAGTAGTTATAAAGCATTGTAAGGGAACGGAGAAATCCGGATTAAAGTTTCTGCTCTAAACTGGTGAAACCAACTCCCTTCACCAGCAGCTCTTAATACTACTGCTTGATCAGGATATCTTGCTAGCCATCCCTGTACAATCACAAAAAGAAAGTCAAACAGATATCATTCACAAATGCAGCTACATTGATCAAAATCATCATATGAGGAAACGAAACAATGTTAAATTCATATATATATAAATGCAGCTGTTTCCTACTTTCTAAACCCACCTTATAACTTACTAGAATAATAAAAAAATCCCCGGATATTAGGGATTGATTCAAACGAATGAAGGACACAGATACTTATTTGGCAGAAGAGATGTCCAATGAAGTAAGGAAGTGATACACCAACAACTGCAGCTGAAATAATAAGTAGAAAGCCATAGCCATAACCAAATGTCATCCCAGCAATCCACATTGATGGCGTAGACGGAACCAGTACAGCCACGGATGCAAAGACAAGAAGACCGCACACAGGATGTGTTAAAGTCCTTAGCTCCCATTTTATAATCGGGATAAGCTCCAGCAAAACCAACCAAGTAGATAACAATTCCCCTAATCCCTTTTTTTTTTTTTTGGGACAAAAGCCTGTTCCCCTTGTTAGGAACACAGAGAATATCTAATGCAAGAACTCAAGGTTTTGTCAATACCTCGTGTATAAATAGAGACATGAAGCATCAAGAAGATGGAGATTGTCAAAGCCACAGAAAACCTCAAATCTAGTTAACTTCCAGACTATGAACATCAAAGGCAATACACAATCACAAAAGAC
Organism: Orychophragmus violaceus; assembly: GCA_030180135.1. Classification (NCBI taxonomy): domain Eukaryota; kingdom Viridiplantae; phylum Streptophyta; class Magnoliopsida; order Brassicales; family Brassicaceae; genus Orychophragmus; species Orychophragmus violaceus. The sequence goes on along the minus strand of CM058233.1, from coordinate 100,337,405 downwards.
AGATTAAATATAACTAACTATGTTCTAACCTCAGTGTCAAACACTATGCTAACTTAAGTTAGAATCGTCTCCAAGACTAAGAAACCCCATCAAAGTAAATAAAACTATAAAAGCACTACTTTTTGTAAAAGCAATGCTGACTTTTCTCAAACGATAACACAAAAAACACTAATCCAAGTACGAAATATAGGGGATAAGAGACTTGCATTGCATTTCTAAAGAGTAGAGAAGGAGAGAATCAACCATGGAAAGATACAAAACTGAAACTGATGACAGTCAAATCAAACCTTATCATGATCAATGGACCGACCCATTTATAACCAACGACGGCCAACGCAGCAAGAAAAGCGAATAGAAGAGCAAGCTTGACCCAGAACCAAAACGGCGACGAAGCAGCCTCTTTTTCTTCTTTATCCTGCTCTGATTCTTGACCATTCTCTAAACCCTCACTCAGTTTTACATAAGGGCCATTCTCAACGTCGACTCTCATCCGCAGTCCAAGAACAGCCTTTTCGTCTTCCGGACAAGTCATCGAATGCAATCCAGAGACAGAAAGAGCTTACACTGCGCAAAACCTAACCTACTGGATTTTCCCAGTGTAACGGAATTTGACCTTCGCGTGAAGGAGAAGATTGAATGCAATCGAGCAGAAACAATTTGGTGTATGGGAGAGAGACGGCCAATTTGGCTATTCACGCAACTCAGCAAGTTTTTTCCTCCTTCTTGTGGCTTTGCTTTGTTCACATTTTTTTTTTTGTCAACTTGCTTTGTTCACCTTACACATGTATTCCAAAAATTAGTTTTAAAAGGAAAAGGACATTTTTTTTTTTTGCAGCGTTCGCCCTAGTTAAAGTTCTCTCAGGCCCGGAGTTCGAGACCAGCCGCCTCACCAGATCTCTTCCGTTTACTCCCCGGACGGCTTTCGATGCCGGTGCCGGGGAGGGTCACAAGCTACCGGTCCTATTAGCCACCCTATGTCATGTCTCTCTGCCATCTCCAACGGTTTCTACAGCGCCTTCTGCCGTCTCGTCACCTCCGGCCACCGTCGTCTCCTTCGCAAGTCTCCAATCGCCTCACCCTGGTTATTTGCGTGTGCGGCCGTGGAGTCTCCGACATCGTTATCCTCCGTCTTCTTTGGAAAGTCCTTTCGCCTCTGTTTGGTGAGTCTGTGCTTTAGTTTCTAATCTTAGGCTTTCTAGTGGTTCTTAGCGGAGTCGATCGAGCTTTGTCTGGTCCGTCGTGTTGCTGGTGAGTCGGTTCTATCGAGTTTTTGTTTAGGTATGTCTCTGAGCTGTATCCGGGTTATGGCTGGGTTAATGAGATTAAGGTCATTCGGTTTTAGTTTAAAAAGTTGTGTTCCTCTTCTAGTCAAGACTTTGGTGATTCACAATTTGGCTTTGACATCTGTTCTTGCTTTTTAACTTTTTTTTTGTGTGAGATTGTTGTGAGTGCTTTCTAATCTAGTTTATTTCCAAGTTAATTTTGGCTTCGGGGTAGTTAGGTTGGTTTGGCTACGGTTAATTCAAATCTGGTGAGATTTGGGGTTTTAGGCTTCTATCTAGGTGTTTTTGGGCGCATAGAAGTTGTGTCGCAGCCGTATCCAAAAGAGTCTTAGTGGTCCTTGTAGGGGTTCCTTCTTGTCGGGTTGTAGAGTCTTGTTTCTTTGAGTCTGAGAGAGGGTCTTTCAGCATCTGTTCGTGTAGCTGGTGTAATCGTTGGTGGGCCGTGGGCTACTTCAGTTAATCTCGCTCAAGCATCTTCGCTGGGTCAAAATTGCAAGTTCAGTGTCTCTGTTTGGTTTTGGATTTATCGATTGTTTTTCTGGTTTAGCTGTAGGATTTGTTTCCTTTCATAGGACTTGTTTCCGGGGATTTCCTCTAATTCCGCCGGTTTAGTTTCCCTCTTTTGGGCTTAGTTTCCGGAGAAGGTTTTGTCTTCTGCCGGCTTTTGTATTCCAAAAACGCATCCTACCATGGTTAATTAAAAGTATAATTTCAGATGAAAAAAAAAGGAAAAGGAAAAAACGAACACCAATATTTACCTTCTGATATATTTTTTTTTTGTTTGTCATCTGATGGATATATTGAATAAAACCAAAATCGAATACAAAGAGAAAGACATACAAAGACAAAAATAAAGCTGGCGAGTATAAAAACTCCTAGAAACAAAGCTAACGAGTATAAAAACTCCTAGAGACAAGCAAAACAACTTATGGCAAAGGATGTCCATAAGTTTATAAACACATAACAAAGGACTAGAAGTCGTCGTGTAGAGGTCACATGATGACTACTCTGAGACGTGACAACCGGAGCCAAGGATCTCTTATCCCAGGTGTATTGAACATGCGCAACAACTTGACAAGCTTGAAAAGGAAAACTCTCCGACAAAACAAGCAGCAAGAAAGTGTTCAAAACCTATAATTTGGCGCACCGTAGTTGTGGACGACTAAAAGCAGCCAACCGAAACAAAACACAAACCAGGTCGGAGCACGAACGAATCAAGAAAAAGAACCAATAGTTCCAAGGGCGAGAAGAAGGCAGAAACAAACCCGGCAACTAGGATCGAAGAAGGCTCAAACAAGAATCAAAGCCTGCGGATCCCAAGAACAATACACCACTGAGACGAAAATGACCAGAACTAGGAATAGAGCTGCAGAAAGATAAGCCGAGTCGAAGCGATAACAGCTATGTTGTACCCTCAAAAGGACTCAAGGACCAGTTCATCAGGCGCTAGTGCACGACGAATCCCAACTCTCCTCCCTATAATCAAAACCGCAACCGCAGCAGAACCGCAGAATAAACTAAACTACCTACAACCTTGAGCTGAAGCGAAAACTGCGCAATTGGATTCTCGCTCATAACCAACACTAGAGGAGCCATGGAAGCACAACGCTCGCACCCAAAAAAACCAAACCAGCCTTCACAGAACCATACCAACTAAACAACAGCGACGACAACGATGTACAAGCCACGCCCTAAAACCAAATCTAAACAAGTAAAAACTAACCAGAAGAAACAATCTGTACCCAACCCCAAACTAAAAGCAAGATTAAGAAACCTACAACCTCAGACGAGAGACCTCACTCTTAACAAGGACGAGCGACACGACCCGGCACAGATCCACACCCGCATGAAGATGAAGCTGCGCAAGACACGAACGTGATATATCATGGTTTTAGGACTTTCAACCATGATATATGTCTTTGTTATCGAGTCTTTTGGAGTCCTTTTATGTATGTTTAGAGGTCTAGGTATGTTTGGAGCGGATTTGGACATTATGACGCATTCTGGAGATATTTGGAGCATTTGCCCGAGAAGAAGAAGTCATTGTCGATATCAGATGTTTATGTCGATCGACACACTTGTGGCGTCCATCGACACACATCGTGATCAAGCAATTCTCGCGAGTTTAATAAAGAGTTTGGATATTTACACTTTGGCCCAAAAGTTTCTCATAATTACAAAGAAGCCCCATACGAATTTAAATCATTATATTAGGGTTTTTAGTCATTGTTTAGGCTACGCTTTTCATACGCTTTACTTACACATTCTATTATTCAGAGAGAGAGATTTGGAACTCATATTACTTGTTTCTACTTTATGATATTTGGTTTTATATTCATCATTTCTTTTGTTTCATCTGCCATGTCTGAGTAGTTTACTTGTTAGGTTTAGGGATTCTCACAGGGGATTTCATGGAATTATAGGTTGATCAATCTGTATGTATTCATACTTTCTAGTTCTTCATCTAGGGTTGTTCTTAATGCTTAATCTGAATTAGCTACCCAAATTTATGATGTTAGGTTGATTTCTGCAACGACAGTTGATTAATTAACTAGAAAGAACCTAGATGAGCAATTTGACTATTCGCAAAGAAATTTGGCTTAGGAGAATTGTGAACGAAAGAACCTGAGTTTAATGCATGTTTAGGATCTCTAGAACTCGCAACGAAAGTTGGTTTGCTAGGATTGTTAGACATATATAATACTCGCAACGAAAGTTGGTTTCTTATGCTTCTGTGATTCTAGTTCCAGAACAGTTCTTAATTAGATCATAATTGATTGATTAACATGTGTTCCTGATTTCCTTAGAACTTCCTTGACATGACGCTTCAATACTCTGTTCCACTAGTTGCGCATCAAACCATTGATCACATTCTTCCCACACTTTGTGCATCACTTCCTCCGCAGAAAACCGTATACCTTCAAACAGAAACAAGTTTTTATTCTTCCAAACAAACCACAAAATCCAAGGCCAAACTCTTTTAACCTCTCTTGGAATACCGCTATTTTATTCAACTTCAAAAGATACTGAAGGTTCACAAAAATGGATGATTCATGAAAACCCCCTTGAGGCTGAGGAATATTAGACATAGCCCATACCTGGTGTGCCACCTTACAAGCAAAGAGCAGGTGATTTATCGATTCTCCAGTGAGTCCACACACTTGACATCTATCATCCACGTCCATACCTCTTGAATTAATAAGGTCATCCACTGGAATCGCATTGCTTAAAGCCTTCCAAAGAAACACTCTAATTTTTGGCATCGTCTGAAGAGTCCAAACATGCTCCTTCAATCCATTAGTCGATGGAAGAGCTTCAGCAACACGAAATTTCTCAGGGTTAAGCAAATGGTTAGCCAGCCAATAACCAGATTTAATAGTGTAAAACCCTGATTTGTTGAATTTCCAAGACCAAAAATCATCAGAAGAGATAACCGGTTGGGACTTGAGAAGGAGTTTGACATCACTCGGAACAAAAACATCAGCCAAATCCTGTTCATCCCATCTTCGCAGCACATGATCAATAAGTTGATCCACCTTCAACATGACATCAAAGCTATAATTTTTAATCCACGGAGCTCTCAAAACTTCCACACCATCATCAATCCACCTATCCACCTAAACATTGATTGACTTTCCATTTCCTACACGGATTTTAATTCCTTTGTCAAGAAGTTCCTTGTTAAACAGAACACTTCTCCAACCAAACGAAGGGCGGTCTCCCAAGCTAGCAATACGAAAGTCACAATTGGGGAAGTATCGACTTTTCAGAAATCTAGAGAGAAGACACTCTGGTTCTGTTAATATTTTCCAAGCTTGTTTAGCCAATAAAGCTTGATTGAAAGCTTCAAGGTCTCTAAATCCAACTCCTCCTAAAGCTTTCAGAAGACATAACTTATCCCAAGCTATCCAATAAATTTTCTTCTGGTGATCAATTGAATTCTACCAAAATTCAGTCATCGTACTGGAAAGATTGGCACAAATCATTTTAGGCAATTTAAAACATGACATCGCAAAGACCGGGAAGGCCGATGCCACTGTTTTAATCATAATCTTTTTTCCACCTTGAGAAAGATTCTTCAAGTGCCAACCCGACATGCGGCCTTTATTTTTATCCTTGATGTAGGATAGTAACTCCACCTTTGAACCACTAAAGCATTCCGGCAAACCCAAATATTTACTAGCTCCACCTTCATTGGCAATTTCAAGGATATCTTTAATCACCATCTTCACATCTTCTTGAACCTTAGCACCAAAAGAAACTGAAGATTTTTCCAGATTAATAAGCTGCTTTGTGGCCTCTCCATAGTCTTTCAGGATGTCATTCAAAATAAGTGCTTGATCACTAGCAGCTTTCACCAAAAAAAAAATTGTCATCTGCAAATAACAAATGGTGAATCGAAGGCCCTTCTGGACCAAACTGAAGACTATTTATCCGTCCATCTTGTTCAGTCTTATTCAACTTATGTGAGAGACCTTCAGTACATAAAGCAAACATGATGCCTCTCTGAGTTGTATCTTTAATGAAATTAGATTTTGACCTTCAATACTTTTGACACTTTTATTCACTATCAAAATGGTTGATTACCAGGTTATCTTTAATGAAATTAGATTTTTACTATATTAAATTTACTTTATTTTTTTTTTAAATTTATTATATTAATTTAAATAATTATTTTTATTATATTTAGAGATATACATAGTATTGGTAATAAAATTTTTAAAATATTAGATAATTTCTATAATATATTTGCTATTTGATTTTAAAATATTATTAGATATATTTGTTATGGACAAAATAATTTATATAATGAATTTTATAATTATCTTAATATTAAATTTTAAAAAGTTTAAGATACATTTTTAATATAAAATTTAGATAAAAATAAATATTAATATTAAAAACTTTTTCCCCGCATCATTAGGTGAAAGCTTTGCAGTTAAAAAAAAAGTAAACTTACATGATCTTTTTTTGAACTGACAGATTTTCATTCAAAGATATCACAAATGAGCAAATGCTCTAAAACTAGTTAAAAGTTAAAACTAGCTGGAGGACAACTTACATGATCTAAGAGCTTATCCACATGGATTAGAGGGTTATATGAAGAAAAAAAGTATTGTTTTCGTTATGTCACATGTATTAAAAAGGACAGCACAGCTTTAAATGGGCTGGGTTAGGCCTGGCCGGGCCAGGAATTCCGTTTGACAGATAATTAGGTTGGTGATGATATTTTCTCTCTCTCTCTCCCATTCGCCGCTGATTCTTACGCAAAACTCGTGAAAATCTTACGACCACGAGCTCGAAATGAATGTGATCACAACTCCCATAGAAAATCTACATCTAAAGTCAACACTTGGTCTTCTACCACGAGCTTACCCAGCTCTATATCGAAGTCAACGGTTACAAGCTTTCCCGCTCAACACCTTGTCTAACTCTTCTTCTTTGACTTCTCCAGTTCGCATTGTCTCAGTTTCTAAAGGTTTTGTTCACCTTCCTTATTGATCGATATCTAGCTTGTTTGGTTGTTGGGTACAAGCAAATTTGTCTTACAGGTGGCGGATCGAGAAATTTGTGGCGTAGATATGTATCCGATAAGTTCTCAGATATGGGTATGGATCCTGGAGTTGATTCAGACAAGGTGCACTTTCTTTTATGTGTTGGGTTTGATGATTGTTACTATTGCATCTTATACAGTCTTCTCAAATGTTCTTTTGCACCGTTGATTTGGAGGTTATCTAGAAAGATTTATATGTTTTGTTCGAACCAATCGTTTGGGTGATCATGTTCAGACAAGATCTTAGACGTTTGGTTATTTACTGTCTTCAGATGTTTATTGAGACGGCTTCTATAGTGGAAACATTGAAGAAAGCAAACACAATTCTTCCTCATGTAGTGTTGGCGAGTACAATCTTAGCTCTTCTCTATCCACCTTCTTTCACATGGTTTACGTCAAGGTTCTTGTCATAATTCATGGAATTGGAAAAAAGGTCAAATTTGGTCTAAGAATTTGAGTTGTTTTCTAAAAAACTCTTCTTGATTGCTTCTTTTTGAAGGTACTTTGTGCCAGCTTTAGGCTTCTTGATGTTTGCGGTTGGTATCAATTCAAATGAGAAAGACTTTCTTGAGGCCTTCAAAAGACCAAAAGCTATTCTCATTGGTTACATTGGACAATATCTTATCAAGCCTCTCCTAGGTTTCATCTTTGGCTTAGCTGCTGTTTCTATTTTCCAACTCCCAACTCCAATAGGTAAAAGCTTTTCTATCTCTCGCCTCATTCAAGACTCTTTAACCGATCCGACTAATCTTTCTCAATCTTTAGGCGCTGGAATCATGTTGGTTTCGTGTGTTAGTGGAGCTCAGTTATCAAACTACGCAACTTTCTTAACGGATCCAGCATTAGCACCACTTAGCATCGTCATGACATCTCTATCAACCGCTACTGCGGTTCTTGTCACACCGATGCTATCACTCTTACTCATCGGAAAGAAACTACCTGTTGATGTAAAAGGAATGATATCCAGCATTCTCCAAGTCGTAATCGCACCAATTGCTGCAGGATTGCTACTAAACAAGTGAGTAGAATATAGATGCAGTTATATAAGCACAAGTTGTTTCTCAAAGTTTAAATTTTTTGATGTCTTCTTCTTCTTCAGGTTGTTCCCAAAAGTATCCAATGCAATCCGACCGTTTCTCCCAGTTTTATCTGTTCTTGACACAGCATGCTGCGTTGGAGCTCCACTCGCGTTGAACATAAACTCGGTTATGTCTCCGTTTGGAGTAACCATCTTGTTGCTAGTAACAATGTTTCATCTCTCAGCTTTCCTCTCTGGATACTTTCTTACCGGTTCAGTATTTAGAAACGCTCCAGACGCTAAAGCCTTGCAAAGAACATTGTCCTATGAAACTGGTAACCAACTTAACTAACTCTTTGGTTGTATGATTTGGTTTTAAAGCTTTGAAGAAGATAAATGTTTTTCTTTTGTAAAATTCTCAGGAATGCAGAGTAGTCTTTTGGCTCTAGCGCTTGCGACTAAGTTCTTTCAAGATCCTCTTGTTGGGATTCCTCCAGCAATATCTGTATGTCTCAAATAGAAATAGTTTTTCAACATTTTTGAATCTTCTTTTGGTGATGATAATAATAGAGAATTGTTTTTGTTTTTTTGCAGACGGTGGTAATGTCATTGATGGGGTTCACACTCGTTATGATATGGTCTAACGAGAAAGAGCAAAACATTTAACAATTTTACTCAGATCTTTTATTGATCTATGTACAAAACATATATGTAAGAAAAGAATTTGTTTTTTTTTTTTTTGGACAAATGAATTTGTAATGTTAAATCACTCTTTGTTCATGTGTTTGTGTGAAAACAATAAAAGACGGTTCGATGATAAACCCGGTTTATATTAAACCAGAACTTCTGTAGTTGTAGACTTGGGTATTCTCCATGCCTACGCCTGTTCCTTTCCATCCACAATGAGTGGATTGTAAGAATTTTTTTTTTTTTCACTGAATTGTACCATTCATTAAACTCGATCCGAAATCGAAAAACAAAGTTTCTGGCATGAACTTCAGCCCTCCTGAGAAAACAGGGCAACACCAAGCTCTAAGATCGGGTCTACTTGAAAATAAAACCAGACAAAGGAAAACAAAATACAGAACATACTACACTACGGTAGTACACTTTTCGCCGTCGAAAAAGTTCTTCAACCACCTCGGTGAGCCTCTAGCCACATACGACTGTCGGAAGTTCTCAGCCAAGACACTCTTTGCTATTTCTTCGACCCCACGATTGCTTTTGGGCTCTTCATAACATAAGTCCCAACCAACCTGATGTTCTGTTTTTTGAAGCAGCTCAACCATATAACCTTCATAAGATGGCCACTCCTTTGGTTTGTGTAACACCTTGATGATCTCAAGTGATGTTGCAGCAAAGGATACATTCGAGTAGTGCAAGCTTCTCATACCTTCCAATGCCCAGTCCCAGCTTTTCATCTTTGCATCTAGTTTAGATAACATCGAAGAAAAAGCACGTCGGCCGTGGCAAAGTACTTCCCCTGTGTTATCCCGTAAGACCCAAGAAGCCCCTGCAATCTTCGTTGATTTTGACCAGGCAAAGCCTATGTTACACTTTAATCTCCCTGCCTCTGGTGGCGCCCATACTAGATTACGTACTTCATGTTTTTGTTCTCCTTCCATGCTCTTTCTTTGCGCCTCTGCCCACTGTTTTGCACAATCATGAGCTTTCTCCACCACTTGATCAAGATGAAAGTAGTCTCCATGAAACATTCTTTTATTCATGTTTTTCCACATATACCACAAAATCCAAGGAGGAATCTCAGTATCAAATCTTCGATGGGCCCTGAGATATTTATCTCCCGTTATCCAGGAGGGACAAATTCCATCTTGTTCCATCCCTGTTTCTACACATACTTCATGATACGCACAAGCAATGTCGTTATAGCCGCCAGTTACAGAACGACGTTTGACAAGGTCAACACGCACCAATTCATATGCTAGAAAGCATGATGAACTCAAGTCTAAGGACTATACTCTATAGTCGTAATGAGAACCTCCCATGACACTGATATTACTATCCTGTGGAGTTCTCATTAAGCGGGTCATGCCCGATCATATGTTCACCAACATATATCTATGTGACTGACTGTGATAATCATATCATTGACTCCATGAAACTTAGTCCAACAGTCACCTCACATACTAGTCTGCGCGGTTGTTAGTGTCCCATTTTAACAACCTTGACTAGGGACAATCATAATTTATGTTATCTTTTGCTTATAGGGTTTCATGATCAAGTCTTCAACTTGATGGCCTATAAGATGACCATAAAGTACTTTGGGACCATTATTTAATCATCCAATCATTAAATAATACTGATGTCAGTCTTAACTTACACAAACACTGCCATAGCATGTCTCTGTAAAGTTTACAACATAACTAAAATAACTCCCACTAGAATCAAGATCATCTCTTCAGATATCTTATACCTACAGCAACAGAATAAATTCCGTGCTTAGGTTGTGGGAGAGTTTGCGGTGTTCTGCTTTGAAACAATTTCAATAGAGCACACCACCATTCAGATAAAAGCACTATTCTACGGTCCACTGCTTGGAGCCTTTCCAACAGTTAGCACCGCTATTCAGACAAAGAGACATAACCAGGTGGGAACCGGGAATCGTCTTTGTCCGACTGACTACTTTCAACTGGTTCGTCACTTTATCAGTTCACCACGAACCTATCCTTAGTGTTTCTCAACACTTGGGATATTTCTGGTAACTGTTTAGTGACTATTACCGGAATATATTGGTATATTCTCGTCATGCTTAAGCTGCATCTAGACGAGCGCAAAACATGGCATTCTTGATGGATTCCATTGCAGTAGCAAAAGCAATCACATTCATTAATACTAGTTCAGACAGTGTTCAAAACACTTCATCTTGCTAATATTGTTACTAGCTCAGCCGGTGTCCAAGACACTTCATCTTGCTTAGATTATTGCCATAAGACCTTTGGTATGAAGCCATTCTTGGAATCAAGCACATTGGAACTGTCCAATACCTTATCTACATAAGGATTTTGACACGATCCAATTAGCTTACTTAATCTATATCAATAGATTCTTATTTCAAGAATTCACTCGGCTACTCCCATGTCTTTTGTTTAAATTTGACTTCCGACCCAAATCTTGACAAGACTTTAGCGTCGGAACGTCGTTTATGAGATTAAGTATGTTATCTACATACAGTGTGAGAATTGCAATTACGCTCTTGTAAACGCATGGTTTCTTTTCTTTCTGATCAAGTCAAAACCTTTGACCACTTTATCAGAATATTGATTCCAACTCCAAGATGTTTGCTTCAATCCAGAATTGGATCGATGAAGCTAACATTCATGCCCAGCCAATTTTCGGAGTTGGGGCTCACCATCGCTTCTTTGAATTTCGCATGCTCGTCACTTTTCAATGATCAATAGATCACGACATTTGGTTACCAGAAATCACTCTCGAGTTGGTGACGGATCCTTTCGGATCTGCGAATTTCAGGCTTCACAGGTGTAGATCCTACAGCACTTTGTAGATCTCACCGCTGCTCTTTCTCAACAGGTTGAGCAGCCTCCTGTGTCTATCGAATTTCTTCGATGTGTACTTTTACTCCCACTGTTCCTTTTGAAAGTATGATCTTTCTTAAAAGACACAGTTTTGGACAACAAAAGTACTAAGCCTTGGTTTCCCTAGGACAACCAGCGATGTAGAACTTATCAGATATGGATTCAAGTTTGTTTGTTGACTACTGTCTTACACAAACCTTGCAATCCCAATTAATCAGAAAAACAAATTTGGAAATCACCCAGTCCACATCCAATGTGGTGTTTTTCACTGATTCTGATAGAAACCTTTTCCTGCGCAAAGACAGACATTTTAGAACGTATTCTTAAATGGTTATGGAAGATTCTTGTGACTCATCAATACTCGGAACATATCCAATAAGATCCGATTTATTCTGTCAGATGATCACCCAATTCTTGACTCTAGTATTTTCTTCCGCGATTCAATCGAGGATCTCAATACTTTTGTCAAATCGGTTCTACACTTCTTCTTGGAACTCCTCAAGGGATTCCAGCTCGTGCTTATTGATGCCATCAATAAGGTAATGAAGTATAGAATACTTCCTTTGGCAATAATGCTTGTTGGGCCGCATACATCAGTATTTGTGAGGCCCAATAAGCCTCTGGCCCGTTTCCTTTTAGCTCTGCTAAATGGGCCTTAGTCATTTGGTCCAGTGAACAGGATTCATATCTCAAATGATTAAAATCAAAAGAGTCCAAAACTATGGATTTACTGAATCTGCTTCACTCTTGTGGTTAAACGACTATACCAAAGAAAAGTCGAGTTCGAGTCATCAGACTCAAACCTTTAGTGTTTGTGTTATGTTCAAACTTATGCTGGTTTAAGATACAAAACCCATTCCAAACGGGGTGCTACCATATTATATTTCATTAAGATCTAAAGAACAAAACTTGTCTTTTATCAAAATGAAAAACATTCAAATTCTTTACAAGAAGATGAAAGGCATTTCTGCACAAGGCAGATACATAGTAGCAATTACTTAATTTCTAAAACCAAGTATGAAAGGTTCCTAAAAGTGGGAATCTCTACGACTCATACAACAACCATTGCTTCATCCAGACACGCAGTTCCACTTGTCCTTTCTTCAACGTTCTACTGTCGCTTAGGTCCTGCATATTTCAAAAATATCAGTACCACAACTAGTATCCAATACATAGTAGAACTTGAATCAATAACACAATACCTGAAGAAGAAGTACCATACATCTTCTCCATCTCTTGTGAATCTTCCAAGAATTTTATGCAATCTCTCTTCTAATGCCCCGACTCATTACAGTAGAAGCACTTACTAACACCAGATGGGCCTGATTTGGGCTTATAAGATGACACATGCTTATCCTGATTCCAAATCTGGATGGCCTTGCCAACACCCTTGTCTAAACAAGATTTCTCAAATCTTTTGTCCCTTTTGATGTTTTGCTCTGCTGCCTTGAGCATGCCATGCAGTTCAGTCAACGTCTTCGTCAAGCCTTTCTTAATATAGTTCTTCACGAACTTCTCATAACTTGACGGCAATGACTGCAGAATGATGTCAGTGGCCAACTCTAAGCTGACAGGACATTCCAGTTTCCCCAGGTTATCAATGTAACCCATCAGTTTAATGACATGAGGACTTACTGGAGCATCCTCTGGTAGTCTGCACCCAGTGAGAGACTTCACCATCTGGAATCTCTTAACTCGTGCCAGATCCTGAAACTTCAGTTTCAGGTTGGTGATCATCTCTATTGGCGACTCCATGTTCTCGTATTGACTTTTCAAGTCCGAGCTCATGGTAGCCAACATCAGACCACGCACATCCACCACATCAATATAATGCTTATTCCAAGCATTATATGCTGCATGTGAGCGATTGGTCCCAAGCCTTTCTGGAAGAGCCTTTTCAAGGACATAGTCCTTACTCTCCTGCTTGAGAATGAATCTCAGATTCCGATACCAATCCAGGAAGTTGGATCCATTTAACTTGTCCTTTTCAAGGACGGATCGCAACGAGAAAGTAGTCATAGACATAAGCTGAAATCCAAGAAAAGCAAAGATTTAGTTATGTATATGATGAGAAATCTTATCTAATAAGAAAACTCGCATTATATTAAAACAATGTTTCCTCTATGAATATAATAATCCAAGATCCATACATCATTAAAACCTGAGTGGACGACTCGCCATCACCCAGAGTTTAGCAATCTAGGTAAGCAAACCTTTGCTAATTGTACCCAGTACAACTCTTGGTCGCAGATGAGACAATCCATGTCTCATCCACTCTGACGTCTCTGGGCCCAGAACTTCTGATAGCCCAGTCAAGTAAACCAATCTCTTCTGCCTTGTGATCATTGACAGTCGCACTGCAAGTCTATCAATGATCACCTGCCTTACTCATGTAGCAGTGGATACCAAGGACTCCAAGACTATCCAACATACGAAACAAGTCTTGACAGTGACAAGATTGGGCAAGACATCAAGTTTACTTGATATTTTGTTGAGGAAACTAAACCCAAAAGTTTAGCAAATCAATCTCTTAGGTCATGTAATTGTTGATGTTTAGCACTGCAAGTCCATCAACATTACTACCTGCCTTACTCACGTAATTGTGGACACCAAGCTCTTGGCTAGACCATCACACAACGAAACGAGTCTTGACTGTTGACCACATTGAAGCTAATCTTTGATCAATGTTTAAGTCTAGTTTGGTTTCTGCAAATTCAAGGTTCAATAACCAGAATTTCGAATACTGTGTCGATCGACGCAGACTCTGTCTGTCGATCGACACCACCAAACAAAACCGGACTTCAATAACCGGTTAATTCAATTAACCCGGTTCATCGAACCAGTTATGTCGATCGACACAACCCATGTGTGACGGTCGACATAGACCTAAACCGAAGATAGTTTTTTTTTTTTTTTGATAACCGGTCCAATCTAATTGAACCGACTTATCTGATCAAACTGATCTTAACCAACTGGTTTATGCTAATTGAGATAATTAGTTTAATCCAATTAAACCAATTCATCCAATTTAAACCGATCGATTCGGACTTAACCAAGCATGATAACCGGTCCAATCTAATTGAACCAATTAACCATTCGCTCGGTCTGTGTCGACCGACACCAACCTGTGTCGATCGATACGTGGCCGAATTTGTTCTGTGTCGACCGATACACAACCTGTGTCGATCGACACAGAAGGCTTTCGGTTTTTCTTCGCGAAAAACCCTAGCCGCCGAATCTGTCGATTTCGCCACCTTGTGTCGATCGACACAGTGCGAAAACACAGATTCGCAGATCGATCAAATCGATCTCACCTGTTCTAATTCAAACAACCTAGTTTGCGAATCTAAATCATCAAATTCGATTAACAGGTGTGATTCAATGATAAAACCCTAAGGCTCTGATACCACTGTTGGAAATCCGAGCCAATTCTACCGTATTCAGAATCCTCGCGAGTTCCAGATAGCCTAGGATCTAGGGTCTAGTTAATCGAATCGCTGATGGATCTAGCGTTTACCTTGTTCTGGCAGCGGAATAGGGTCAGATAAACGAGATCTCTGGAGCGCCTCAGATGCTGCGCCTCTACTGTTCAGTCCACAAGCACACAAGCTGGAATCCGCCGGGATACTAGTACCGGGACTCGGATCTCCCTGGGAACTGAGTTTCTCTGAGGTTTCTGTGTTTTCTTTCTGAGAAAACACTCTGGGCGGCGCAGAGCGAACCACCTTAGGTCGAGATATAAAACGTGTTTATATACTGACCTCGAGGTGAACCGAAACATCAGTTTCGGTTTCGCCATTGTGTCGACCGACACACTTATTGGTGTCGATCGACACACGTCCTGTATCGACCGACGCACCCAATGGTGTCGATCGATACACCCCTTTGAAACTTATATTCGATCTGTATCCAATACATATCGATCAGACCATATACCAATGATCAATTCCCATGCAGAGTATATCCAACTTGCTTAGGTGTGTGACCCTGTAGGTTCACACGATACTGGAAACGAGTTACAACTCATTTGTCATAATTGGTTTCTAGCAAAACATTATGATTACCCAGTATCACATGAATTGTCCGATCTCGACAATACAACTATCTCTAGAGTTCGTACAATGTGATTTCAGGACATAATCCCAACAGGAACAAGTTATATCTCCGCAGGCATGTCTTTACGACTTACCATTGATAGTAGATGTGGGCGTTCGGGTATCTGATAACAAGGATTTTACTAATCCCCGAGGTATCAATTCCTCTTACTTATCGCGTAGTAAGAGGTATCGAACCTTTTTGAGAGTGGATAGTGACCAATAGGAATACACCAATCCTTAAAAGCCAAGCAAATTCTAAATTCAAATTGAGATTCTAGTAGTACTAAGTGAAATTAACAATGACAAAGCAAACAAATTGAAGCAGGGAGTACTAAACAAGCAAAAGACAAAGATATCTAGAAATCAATAATAAGGATAAGGTTCATGAGCAAGGTCAATGGATTAGAAGACTCGGGATGATCTCGGGATGCTAATCAAGCCTCAAACAAGCTAACCTCTTAGCGAGAACACAATAAGTCAATTAGCCTAATCTCTTAGAGCTAATCTCTTCACTTAATTCTAATTCAAGAACAAACTCTCATTTGTGAAATGGGATCAAGCAAGCATTCAATCAAGTTCTTAATTGCTAATAATCACTCTAGACATTCATTCCCATGAGCTAGAATGTGAAAATCCTATCAAAGCTAAAACTGGAATTTCATCGAACACATGGTGGGCAAGAAATTCCTAAGCATCCTAATCAACTTGATCAAGGTTAAATAGGCATTAAGATCACCAAGATAGAAGAGATTTAAGAAAGATTAACATTAGACATCCCTTAATCATCCCTAATCAAACTAATCCTACCTAACCCATAAACCCTATGGGAAACTACTCACTAATCATCATTTGATTCACAAAATCTAAGGAGATAGTGTAAATCATTGAGGATTAGAGAAAGATGAAAGATTTAAACAAGAAATCTCAAAAGAAGTACTTGGATTAAGAAAAGATTAAACTTATTCTTACAAAAGGTTTAGAAATCAAAAACAAGCTTAAGAGACAACAAAAATCAGGTTTTTTTGCTTAAATAGTAAATGGGGTGCAAACCGGGTCAACCCGGAACAAACCGGGTGTTGACCCGGATCCAAGTGAAAGTCAAAGGTCTGTATCGGCCTGGTTGCCCGGAATGCAGGCCGATATTGGTTCTTCTGGGATTCTGTATCGGCTTGACTGCCCGGAATGGAAGCCGATATTGGTTCAGTCGAAGGCTCGTATCGGTCTGCCTGGCCGATATTGAAGCCGGTACAGACTCTCGGATTAAATTTTGCATTTCTGTATCGGCCAAGCAGGCCGATATTGACACCGATATGGATTTGGCGAAGGTTCGTATCGGCCTGTCTGTCCGAAATGGAAGCCGATACAGACTCTCGGATTTTACAACGAACGCACGTATCGGCCTGGTAGGCCGATATGGAAGCCGATATTGACTTCCCGAAATTAATCCGAGAGTTTGTATCGGCCTTCCAGGCCGATATCTTAGCCGATATGCATCCTCTTGTCTCCTCCTTGGTTCTTTGAGCTCTAGAATCCTCTTCCAATGCTCACCTTAGCTCCATGCACTCAAGATCACCTGCAAAACACCAAGGAAACACTCCAAATGCAACAACCTAACCTAGAATGACCCTAAACTCTAAACAAACCAATAAACAAGGGAAAAGAAGCTAAATGAAGCTTAAAAGAACCGAAACAAAAGCTAATAAACATCCTAACATGCCATGAAATACAAGTATATCAATTCCCCCAAACTTGAACCTTGCTTGTCCACAAGCAAGCATAAGAAAATCAATCCATTTGGGAGAAAGGTTTGAAGGTGGGAACTCATATCCAAAGGTTCAATCAAGCTTCAACAAGTTTCAAGTCTATACAACCAAAGTGCAACCGAGAAAAGCTTACTCCAAGGATATAGCCATACTCATCAAAGCAAAACTTCTAGCTTAACCTTCAACCTACACAAGCATTCAAATCCACTAGCTCCTTGACATTCATTAGATTTTTCAAGTGAATCCTTATTCAAAGCAATGTGATCAAACTCATTTGGCAAGGGACAAGGTTTTGAGATTAAAGTGATCTCAATCAAAAGAGGGGATTCTCCAAGTGCATGAAGGTTCTCTCATAAAGAAGATGAATGAGCTATAGTAAAAGGCTAAGAGTTAGAGGCAATCGGTGCATACTAGGTTGATTTCCATCTACCCATGCCCCAATACTTCAACTCCTAGTCTAACCCACCTAATTGAAGTCTACCCTTTGACCAAGGCTATTTTTGCCTTATCCCTCTTTCTCAATCAAACACTTTCCATTCAAACTCTCCAAGGATCATTTAAAATATTTCAAAACAGTGGCAACTCTTTTCTCTTTTAACTTAGCTCAAATCTTTCTTTCTTTTCAAACATCTCTTCTCATAAACTTTCTCCTTTCTTTATGGTGAGCCTTTGGCTTCTTTTCATTTCAAAACTTGAGACATTTTTCTTTCTTTTCAAAACACATAAGAGCTTTTCTTTTAAACACTTTTGCCATAAACTTCAAGATCCCATTCCAAAATCCATTTCTCATTCTTTCCTTTTCTTTACTCTCTTTCTCTTTTCCCCCACTCTTCCCCCAAAATTTGATCCTAGCCTATTGCAAAGCCAAAGATGTTGAGCTTGCATCTATATGGAAATTTCCCCTAGTCGCCTCATACTCAACACTTTTTACCTAGCTCATTCCAAATAGGCCTACCACTCAAGATAGTGTTTGGGGCTTGAAATAAGGGTGGTGAAAGGTGTGGAAATCTATTAGAGCAAGTAGAGAGGGGTGGAAAGGATAAGCTTGCTCCAATATTCTATGGTACCCATGAGTTTATCACACAAAGCAAGAACAAGGATAATTAGATAGTTCAATTAAAGTTCGCACTTAGATGGAGCTAGCTTCAAATCTCAGCAAGTTTCGGAATCAAATCAAGTTTCAAAGCAAGCTGTCCAAGCATGGTTCGTTCTAGCTTTCAATGCAATTCTCGAGTTACAACTTTAGTGTGGTCTATCTAGCTTAAAGCTAGCATGTGAAACGAGTTTAACTCAATTGAACCTTACAAGGAAAACCAATCATTGTTCCCAATGCATGCGTCTATACTACTAACTAGACTCGATCTTACATGCTTTCTTTTTGAAATTTTTTTTTTTGTTGAAATTTTTCAATTTTTTGGATTTTTCTATGCCTTAAATATGCATGAGACTCAATAAAACGATGAAACGAAAATAGGAACAAAGAACACAAGATCAGCAACTTGGTCTCTCCTCCAAACTTAAATCACACGGTCCCTTGTGTGATCTAGGCAAGGAGGAAAGACCGAAAACAAACAGACAAAAAGCAAACAAAGAAAAGAAGAAAAATATGTACAACGGTGGAGTGTAACCTGGCTAGTAGTGGAGGAAAGGAGGTGATGAATCCCCCATTGAGTAGGTCGGGTTGGAGGAGGAGCAAGAGGGTGTCCTCATGGCTTTCCTCTTCTTCCTTCTGACCTCGCGAGTAGAGTGGCGGTGAGGATCCGCGTAGTATGAGTCATGGGCCATGCGTGCAGAACCTGATGTCTCGTGTCCAGCGACCGAGTATCTGCCCCCTTCTAACTCAACCTGCTCAACCATGTCATCTGCCTCAGCTATCACCTCCTCAGTGGCTGCCCGGATCTCTTCATCTACACCAACCGGAGCCTCTCTGGACGTGGAGGTCTGTCCCGCAGCACTAGTCTTGTCCTTCTTCCCCACGATCATCTTAAGGACCTTGGTCACCTTCTTCAAACAGGAAGCCATCTTCTTGATGTTCCTCCCGTGCCATTTGCTCTGCTTCTGGAGGAACTGGTTCTGGTCCCTGAGCGCACACATCGTCTTGTTCGCGATTGGCTCATCAATGGGCTCAATTAGATATCTGTCCAACCCATACACCCCAGCAGGTGCGTCGGGAGAAGCTGAACTGGCTGCAGTTGGTCCCCTTGGTACATAAGGCTCAAACTGATGTGCCAACCCCGGCATGAACAGGATGTTATCCCTGTTGGTGAAGCTGGTAATCTCGGGGTTTGGGAGTAGCTATTTCTCCTCATACTCCGCGTCGGAGCACATCCTGTAAAGGTGACGTCCCGGAGGTGATTTGGAACCAAGGTAATGAGTCCTAGTCAACTGTGGCACATCCAACCATGCCACTGGTGTAGGCTGACCAAATGTCTTGTCCTTCAGACTGCCCTCAAGCTTTACCTTCTTCGCGCTGAGGATGGGTGTGATCAACCCGCCCATGGTAAACTTGGGGTCCTCATCCTTAACAGAAGTCCCCCAGTCCCGATGAATGGCAAACTGCTTTGCCAGAATCGAAGTATAGCTCGGAAGGCGCTCCACTGGTGGCATTGGCCTACCGCTATGAAAGGTGAGCAAGAGAGGCTGTATCCCGATGTATAGAAGCTTCATTTCCATATCTGTGACCTGGTTAGCTTCCTTCCTGGCAAACAGGGTGTGAGCCAGTGCCTTGTGCACGTATCTAATGGCCGGATGCCGGAGCCGTGCAGCCTTCATACCCCCTGCCTTGTAAGGCCCAGCTGCTATCATAAACCACAGATCCCGAAGATCGTCCTTGTCAATGGGGATGAAAGTGCCTAGCATGGCACCATTCTCCTGAAACCCGAAAATGGAAGCAATTTCCTCGAAGGTAACAGTAATCCTCTTCCTGCCACCCATGAAACTTATCTCACCCCTGCTTACATCCCCTCTCTGTGCTGCTTTCCTCATAACAACTGTTATCTTCATGGTGGAAAGGAACTGGCAGGCAGAGCTTTGGTATCCATCGCTGGAGACGGTGAAGAAGGTCTTAAGCCCCATGTTCTCCACAATCTGATCATAATCATTCAGCAATCCCAGGGCCGTGAGGGTGGGGATATGAGGGTACCGCGTTGGCGCGAATGTTATGGCCTCCAGCTTTTCACAGATTTCAGCCGGGGTGAACTTCAGTGGAGTCGCTTCAACCAATCTCTCTTTAGCCGCAGGTGCTTCCTCAGCAGCAATCCCTTTTCCTTTGTCTATTGAGGAAGTCCCCGCATCTTGTTCAGAAGCCTTTGCTGTTGGTTTGGGAGGGGCTCGCTTTCTGGTCATTGTCCTACAAAACAACAAAGCTTAAATGTGCATTAGTAATAAACACAACTCTCCATCACACATATCTCATTAAGCAAAGCTGTATATTGACAATGCACATGTTCATACGAGCACCATAAGTTTAATATTAAGCACAAGCAAAGGCTACAATGCAACAATCTCAACTCATTCTCAAGCATTTGGTTAACTAGCTCATGAAAAATAGTGTGTGGAAATTTTTATAATCAAATAAGCTAGCAACCTCTTAAACAAACCTCATTTCAACTTCCAAAATCACAATCAAACAAGTACTAAGCTCTAAGACAACTCAAGAATCATGCTCACTTGTTAAAAACACTCACTCAAGCAATTTCAAAAATTTTGTGAAACCAAACTCAATAAAATTGAGTAGTCTCACACATACAAGCTATTAACAACCAATTGCACCTTTAGAAACAATCAATTCTAGATTACCCCAAAATTTTCGAAATTAAAGTATCCTCAAGAACCCTAATTCCCAAAATTCGAATTCAAGCAATCCTAGGGCGAAATTGAGTTGGGTAATCATCTAGAAGCATCCTAGCAAGTGTTTCTAACCATAATCATCAAACAAAAGGCCACAATTTCGAATTCTAAAAATCTGAATTTTTTTGTCCAAATTCGAAATAGAGAGAGAGTGTTATACCTTGTCTTGTTGATGGAGGATGGTAGAAGAGAGTGTTTGTGAGTGAAAAAGCTTAGAAAATCGTGAACTTAGAACTTGAAATCACAAAAATCGGTTGAGAATTGAGAGAGATATGGAGTGTTGGAAGAACTTGAGAGAAACCTTGGTGAAATTGCGTGAAAGAGAGAGAGGAGAGAGAGATAAACGATTTTGGAGGAGAAAACAAAGAGAAATCGGTTCATTAAGTCAAATTTCGGGTCAAATTCGGTTAAATCCGGTTTGAAATCGGTTTAGAATCGAGGAAACTTACCCGGGCGGAGAGCATATCGGCCTGGTTGCCTGGAAAGACAGGCCGATATAATCTCTCGGTTTTAATTTTTGCGACCTGTATCGGCTTATCAGTCCGATATCGTGACCGATATTCATGCATTCCGAGGATCCGTATCGGCTTGGCCAACCGATACGGAGGCCGATATTGACGTTTCTGGGAAATCCGTATCGGCTTGGCCAACCGATACGGTACCCGGTACAAACTGTCGGATTTATTTTCGAATTTCCATATCGGCCTGTCTAGCCGATATGGTGACCGGTACTGACCCTCTCGTAAGTCGGTATCGGCTTAGTATGAAGGATCTTTGGTGTTAATCCTGATTCAATTCATCAGATTACTTGATCCTATACATGCCAGATCTAGGTTCTCTTGAATAGAAACATAAGTAGATCTCACCTTTTACCTGTTTTGTGCAGCGGAAAGGAAGAACAGGTCAGAGATCAGAGAGCCACCGAGTGATAACTCCTCCAGAGGTTCACACACGCACACCAATCAGGAAACAGGCTGCTAGGCCACTGGGAGACAACGGCGCAGGGGAGAGAGAGAGTTGACGGCTCAAGTGTTAGGGTTAATCAGTCTGAAACTCGAGTTTTATGACACAAAACTCGTCCTGTTCCGTTTGGGCCATTTGGCCCAAATACCAATTAACTCGTCGGTGTTTGCGCACTGCATCGATCGTTGCACCTCATGCATCGATCGATGCACAGTGGCTAAACCTTTTATTCTCTCTAAGTACAGTAAATGCCTAGCACTTTTACTGTACTTCTGCTAAACCGTTCCTACACATTTTCCTGTTAGCTTAGGCGTGTGACCCATATGGGATCATATAACAAAGGCAATAAGTCCAAGACTTATAGATCATGAGCGGACTCTAGCAAGCCATCATGACCCCCAGTATTATATGACTTATGTCTGATCATTGACATACTCTTACTTTCTAGAGACAGTACCGAGATTACTGGACACAATTCCAACAATCTCCCACTTGTACTGGAATCTCTGTATTCATAATCCTTTTGTCACAATATCTCGATTAGTCATAAGGCAAGATTGGTGTCATCCTTATAAAGCCTAATCTTGTTCATCGGACTCTGATTCGATACTGACAATCCAAACGACTCGGGAAAGTCCGTTTGAGCATGGCCATGCGTTTTCCAGTATTCAAATCTCCGATTGGCCTAGAGATATTCACTCCATTTATATTGGAGGGACAAATCCCGTCTTGTTCCATCACTGTAAACTACTCATTTCATAATGTACCCAAACAAGGTCCTTATAACTATCGCAGAGCGATAGCGTTAGACAATGATCAAAGTGCATCAGTCCATGTGCAGTCACATGCATGCGAACTCAGGTCTAAGGACTATACTCTATAGTCGTAGTAAGAATCTCTTATGACACAGATATAAATATCCTGAAGAGTTCTTATAAGCGGGTCTTGTCCGATCGTATGTTCCCCAACATACACCTATGTACTGACTTTGACGCCGAGCATCTATGACACACTGAGACTTTGTCATAAGTCACGTATCAATCCAGTCTCACACGGTTGTTGGTGTTCCAATTTCAACAACCTTTGACTAGGGACAGGATGATATAAAACATCTATCAAATATAGGGTCTCATGATCAAGCTAAATGACTTTGATGACTCAAGATCAAGTCATTTACTTCGATGACCTATAAAATGGTTCATATCATTTTGGAACGATTATTTCATCACAGTTAAAATAATCTTGAAATAATAATTTCATTATCAAACATCTCAAATGTTTTTCAAGAACATATCAATAACTAAATAAAGCCCTTTACTAACTCCCACTGAAATTAAGACTACATCTTAACTTCACTTATCCTACAGCTACAGTCCGTGACTCGTGCTTAGGGCTAAGGAGTGGCTTCGTTAATAGATTAGCAACGTTCTCATTTGTTGAAACTTGCTGATCTACTTAACATCTCTGTCATTTATCTCAAGGTGTTTGGACCTCTGATGTGCAGCTAGTCTCATCTATGTTGGGAATCACATCAAGTTCATTGACGAACTCTTCTTTCCAAACAACCTCTTTCGCCGCTTTCCAAGCTGCGAAATGTTCAGTTTAAGTCATGGAGTCAGCAACAGTGCCTTGCACCGCCAGACAGACACAAGATATAACCGGACTGTGACCGGAAATCATCTTTGTCTGTTGGAAACTTGCCTTTCAGACTCTGCTGACTTGTAGCACATCACTTTTTCCGTAAATCAAGAACTTATCCTTAGTATTCCTCAAATACTTTAGGACATACTTTAGGAAACTTGATTCTTTGCTGGATTTGACTGGTCTTTACTTGTCTTGCTTAACATTAAAGCAACATCAAACAAGTACGTTTCATGGCATACATGATAGATCCAATTACCGAAGCATATGGAATCCTATTCATGCATTTAAGCTCAGCAGTTATCGTAGGATACTGTATCTTGCTTAACGTAATGCCATGTGACATTGGTATAAAACCCTTCTTGGATTGCTGAAAAACGTGTAGGACTTTGTCAATTTAAGAATCCTGACATTGTCCTACCAGCTCTTTTGGATCTCTATCTTTAAATCCAAAATCCAAGACTTTCGTGGCTATACCCATGTCATTCACAAAACCAACTCCCAAGCCAGTCCTTTACTGACTGCAGCATTGGGACGTTATATCCGAGAATCAGTATGTCATCCACATACACTATGAGAAATGCAATATCGCTCCCACTTATCTATTAGTAAACACACAGTTCCGCTTCGTTCCTGTTCAAGTCAAAACCTTGACTACTTCAACAGAACGAAGATTCCAACTCCGATATGTTTGCTTCCATCCATGAATGGATCGATGAAGCTAACTTACATAAAATGTAATTTTTTCGGAGTCCGGGCTCACTTTCGCTTCTTTGAATTTCGCAGATTCATCGCTTTCAATGATCATCAGATCATGTGAACTTTCAATGATTATCAGGTTTAACTAATGACGAGAAATCACTCTCGGATTAGTAACTGATTCATATCTGCGAACTTCAGGCTCCACAGGTGTAGATTCTACAGAAATCTGTAAATCCTTCCGCTGCTCTCCCTCAATAGGTTAAGCAGCCTCCTGTATTTCTCGAATTTCTTCGAGTTGTACTTTTACTCCCTCTGTTCTTCTTTGGAAAGTAACTTCCCTTCTTAGAAAACAGAATGGTCGTAAAAATACTTTTTACTCCCACTGTTCTTCTTGGAAAGTAATTTCCTTCTTAGAAAACAGAATGGTCGTAAAAGTACCGAGCCTTTGTTTCCTTAAGAAAACTTCGAGTTATGCTTTTACTCCCACTGTTCTTCTTGGAAAATAACTTCCCTTCTTAGAAAACAAATTGGACGTAAAAGTAACAAGCCTTAGTTTCTCTAGGACAACCAGCGAAGTAGCACAACTACAAATACTCAGTAAAGACAAATTTGGATCGATTCCAATCCACATTAACGTGGTGTCTTTCAACCGATATTTGTGGAACTATTTCAGCGTAAACTTAGATACTTTAGAGCGTTATTCTTAAATAATATCATGGAAGATTCGTGTGACTCATCTTTAATCATTTCTAATAAGATCTGATTCTTTCTCACAGAAACACCTTCAGGTTTTCAGGAGAAATGAGCTGTGAAACGATTTCACACTCATTAAGATGATCACACAATCAATGACTTAAGTATTCTCACTCGTGATTTGATCCAGAGTCTTAATACTTTTGTCATTCAGATCCTATACTTCATTCTGGAACTCTTTCGACCATGTCAAAGAATTCCGACTTGTGTCTCATCAAATGAACACAGTCACACTCACTGAAGTAATCAGTAGAGACAATGAAGTACAGGAAATTTTCTCTGGCATTACTGCTCATTGAGCCACATACATCAGTATGTTCCAGGTCCAATAAGCCTTTGGGCTTTTCTCTAGCTCGGCTAAGATAGGCCCTTTACCTTTTGGTCTAGTAAACAGAATTCAAGTCTCATAAGATATTTTATCAAATGAGCCCAACAGTCCATGACTATGGGATTTCTGAATCCGACTTACTCTATGTGACCAAGACTTTTATGCCAAGAAAAATCAGGTTTAATTCATCAGATTTAAACCAATTCGGTATTTATGTTGCATTTAGGCACTCTTTGGTTTAAGATATAAAACCCATTCCATGAATAGGGTGCTACAATTAATATTTCATTAAGATCAAAAGAACAAAACTTGTCTTTTATCAAAACGAAAAACATTCAAATTCTTACAAGAAAATGAAAGACTACTCTGCTTTAAAGCAGGTACATTGTAGCAATTACTTAATACAAAACCAAGCCTCAAAGGGATCTATAAGTGAAAAACCCTACGGCTGAGGCAGCATCCCAAGCTCCTTCCAGACATGTAGTTTTACTTGCCCTTCCTTCAACGTTCTACTGTTGCTTAGGCTCTGCATATTATCACAAATATCAGTGCCACAACCAGTATCCAATACCTTTAAGGTAGAACTTGAAGTAATAACATGAATACCTGAGGAAGTAGTCTCATACATCGACTTTAACTCCTCATTATCTTCCATGAATTTAATGCAATCTCTCTTCCAATGCCCTGTCTCCTTACAGTAGCAGCACTTACCAACGTAAGAGGTATCTGACTCGGGCTCAGAAGACACACGCTTGCCAAGATTCAAAATCTGGACAACTTTGTCTTCACCCTTGTCAGCATTAGGTTTAGTAAACCTACCCTTCTCATTCATGAGATTGTACAGGGTACTCTTCACGTTTGGCTCAACTGTCTTGAGCATATCATGCAGTTCAGTCAGCGTCTTCGTTAAGCCTTTCTTGATATAGTTCCTTCTGAACTTATCATAGCTTGACGGCAGTGACTGCAGAATGATTTCAGTTGCCAATTCTTGGCCTACTGGATAATCCAGTTTCCTCAGGTTATCTATATAACCTATCATTTTACTGATATGAGGACTTACTGGATGATCATCTGGTAGCTTGCAGCTAGTGAGAGACTTAACCAATTGGTATCTCTCCACTCGTATCTGCTCCTGAAATTTCAATTTCAGGCTGCTGATCATCTCTATTGGCGACTCCATGTTCTCATATTGCTCCCGCAAGTCTGAGTCCATGGTAGCCAATATCAGACCACGCACATCTACCGCATCATTATAATGCTTATTCCAAGCATTATATACTGCATGGGAGGCATTGGACCCGATTCTTACGGGGAGAGCTCTCTCAAGGACATAGTCCTTTCTCTCATGTCTGAGGACTAGCCTCAGGTTCCGCGACCAAGTCAAGAAATTTGATCCGTTCAGCTTGTCCATCTCAAGGACAGACCGGATCGAGAAAGTGTTTTGATTGTTTGTGCTAGTCATAACTGAAATTTAAGATAAAAGGATTTTAGTTAATATGTTCAATATGATTAATCTCGTATTAAAATTAATATGATTAATCACGCATTATATTCAATAACATAAGTTACCCTCAATAGAATATAATGATTCCAAGATCCACATATAACTAAGATTAAAGTGGGCCACTGGCCGTCACCCAACCTTAGCTTATATCGGTAAGCCCTGTATCGGCTAATTATATCCGTGATATAACTCTTGGTTGTGAATCTGGGCCCGAGGCCCAATCCACTCTGATGTCTCAAGGCCCGGGACTCCCGATGGCCTAGTCAAGAAAACCGGACTATACAGTCATGTAATCATTAATGTCTGGGACTCCCAATGACATTTATGAATCACAAACCGTCTTACCCACGCAAAAGCAGACATCCTCACACTGTAAGGCCATGAATGCAATTGAATGGGCTTTGACAGCTGACATAGCCTGGACAAGACATCCAACGCTTGATATTATTTGAGGTTCGTAGGTTTATTAAAATCATTCCCAAAATAGAAGATTACTATTTCGGGAAACTTTCTATTTATGGAAACCTACTATTTTTAGAAACTTTCTAAAATTGGAAACTTTCTAAAACCGGAAACTTTCTAACTTTAGAAACTTCTTTAAAATCCAAAACCCGCAAATTCAGAAAATTCTATTTTAAGAAACTTTCTAATTATAAAATTTCGGAAACTTTAATTTAAAATCGACTTTATAATAAAATAAATTTTAAATTTATCTGAAGAAAGACTCAAATAATTGGCCCAATTGTTTTAACTTCTTGGCCCGAGGCCCAAGAATTGGTCCATGTCCAAGACATGACCCAATTGTCCAATTAAATGACATAACCGGTCTGGTTCATTAAAATTGGACTAACCAAATTTTAATTACTACGATGACCACAATTGTCAACCGGTTATTTACTAAACCGGATTTTCTCAATTTACTTGGTCCAACCAAATCAAATTAGAAATTCCTGGTTTAGGCACTAAATCCAATAATTCTTTCGACATTGGATTTCTTATCCCGGTTTAACCAGACTTAATAAAATTATTAAATCTGTTTATTAAACCGAGACGTTTAATTTTAATTAAATTAAACCGAGCCGAAAACCTTAACCGCATCGATCGATGCTCACAGCATCGATCCTGCAACGATCGTTCATCGATCCTGCAACGATCGATGCTCTCACGTGTGCACGAACGGTTATCAGGTTTGGCCGAGAGATTCTCACGAGATCCATGCGATCGTTCGAACGATCCATGCGATCGCGGTCAATCTCTCGCGACTGCAACGATCGATCCTTGCATTGCATCGATCGATGCAATGCGATCTCAGTCGATGCAAAATCAGTTTAGATCACATACCAAATCAATATAGTTTGGTCATGCGATTTTACAACTGTTTGTTTAGGATTCAATTCTTGTTTCTTAAGTGTTTTAATCTTATCAGTAGATTGATTCAAAAACACCTCTTTAAACAATCCTAAACATGAATCTAAACAAGAAGAACCAGAACCAATGGCTCTGATACCACTGAAGGATCTTTGGTGTTAATCCTGATTCAATTCATCAGATTACTTGATCCTATACATGCCAGATCTAGGTTCTCTTGAATAGAAACATAAGTAGATCTCACCTTTTACCTGTTTTGTGCAGCGGAAAGGAAGAACAGGTCAGAGATCAGAGAGCCACCGAGTGATAACTCCTCCAGAGGTTCACACACGCACACCAATCAGGAAACAGGCTGCTAGGCCACTGGGAGACAACGGCGCAGGGGAGAGAGAGAGTTGACGGCTCAAGTGTTAGGGTTAATCAGTCTGAAACTCGAGTTTTATGACACAAAACTCGTCCTGTTCCGTTTGGGCCATTTGGCCCAAATACCAATTAACTCGTCGGTGTTTGCGCACTGCATCGATCGTTGCACCTCATGCATCGATCGATGCACAGTGGCTAAACCTTTTATTCTCTCTAAGTACAGTAAATGCCTAGCACTTTTACTGTACTTCTGCTAAACCGTTCCTACACATTTTCCTGTTAGCTTAGGCGTGTGACCCATATGGGATCATATAACAAAGGCAATAAGTCCAAGACTTATAGATCATGAGCGGACTCTAGCAAGCCATCATGACCCCCAGTATTATATGACTTATGTCTGATCATTGACATACTCTTACTTTCTAGAGACAGTACCGAGATTACTGGACACAATTCCAACATAGTAGGCCGATACGGAAACCGATATTGAGTCTCGGATTTATTTTTGAGACTTCGTATCGGCCTACTGTCCGATATCGTGGCCGATATTAGTCCAGAAAATCCTTCTCTCCATCCCTTTGGCCTTTGCTTAACCCCGATGAGCCCAGAACTCCTCCTAAAGACCAAAACCTGATACAAACTCAAACAAAAGATCAAAAATAACAAGAAAGTTTTCATATGTACAAGGATAAACATGAGAATGTCTCCCAAGTGCGCTTTTGTTTAAAGTCGCTAAGCTCGACTTTTCAAACCGGGTTTTTAGGCGGTTGGAGGGCTAGAGAGTGGAACCGAGGTCCCTTCTTCTATAGCTTCTGAAGCGGAGTAATGCTTGAGGCGTTGACCATTGACGGTGAACTCTTCTTCTGACTTTCCCCAAAGGACAACTGCTCCATAAGGCCTTACCTCCTTTACCTTGAAAGGTCCCGACCATCGAGACTTGAGCTTCCCGGGAAACAGCTTCAACCGGGAGTTAAACAGAAGCACAAGATCACCTTCCTTGAACTCTCTCTTCAGTATCAGCTTGTCATGGAAGAGCTTGGTTCTTTCTTTGTAGATCTTTGAGCTTTCAAAAGCCTCAAGTCTTATCTCATCCAATTCATTAAGCTGAATCAATCTCTTCTCAGTTGCGGTTTTGATGTCAAAGTTCAGCAACTTGACAGTCCACATAGCTTTGTACTCAACCTCAACTGGTAGATGGCAAGACTTCCCATACAGCATATTGAAAGGAGTGGTTCCAAGTGGAGTTTTGAATGCTGTCCTATAAGCCCACAAAGCATCATCAAGCTTTTTAGACCAATCCTTCCTTGAAGCTCCAACAGTCTTCTCTAGGATAGCCTTTATCTGTCGGTTTGAGACTTCAACTTGACCACTTGTTTGAGGGTGATAAGGTGTG
The DNA here is from genome assembly GCA_030180135.1 of Orychophragmus violaceus. NCBI lineage: Eukaryota > Viridiplantae > Streptophyta > Magnoliopsida > Brassicales > Brassicaceae > Orychophragmus > Orychophragmus violaceus. The sequence continues at coordinate 100,307,272 of CM058233.1, read as the reverse complement.
GCAACCTTATGCTTGACTCCATACTTCTTCATCAACCCTTCAAACAACTTGTTGATGAAATGAGATCCCCCATCACTAATCACCACTCTTGGAACTCCAAACCTTGGGAATATTATGCTTTTGAAGAGTTTGATAACAACCTTAGAGTCATTGGTGGGGCTTGCCACTGCTTCAACCCATTTGGATACATAATCCACGGCCACCAAGATGTAGTTGTTCCCATAAGAAGATGGGAATGGTCCCATGAAGTCTATTCCCCATACATCAAACACTTCCACTTCTAGTATTGGGTTTTGAGGCATTTCATTCCTCTTGCTAATGTTTCCCTTCCTTTGGCAAGGGTCACACCTTGAGATGAAGGTTTGAGCATCTTTGAACATAGTTGGCCACCAAAAACCAGCTTGAAGAGCCTTTTGAACAGTCTTGAATGTGGCAAAGTGACCTCCATAAGGTGATCCATGACAATGTAGTAGGATCCCTTCCACCTCTTCATCTGCTACACATCTTCTGTAGAGTTGATCTTTGCATAAGGTATAAAGATATGGCTCATCCCAATAGTACCTATTGACATCCCGAAAGAACTTCTTTCTTTGGTAGCTGTCAAGAATTGGAGCTTCTTTCCCACAAGCTAAGTAGTTTACAAGATCAGCATACCATGGCTCCTTATCATCAAGAGAATTAACCTCTTCCAACTTCTGACTTGTATCATGAGCTTCTCTCACAACTTTGACAGCCATAAGTTGCTCCTCCGGAAGTGAGTCATCAATGGGAACATTATCCTCAATTCGCAGCCTAGAAAGATGATCTGCCACTCCATTCTCTATACCCTTCTTATCCTTAATCTCAAGATCAAATTCCTGTAGCAATAGAATCCATCTCAGAAGTCTCGGTTTAGCGTCTTTCTTTGCCAAAAGATACCTCAAAGCAGCATGGTCGGTATAGACTATCACTTTAGAACCCACTAGATAAGACCTGAACTTCTCAAACGCGAATACCACAGCTAAGAGCTCTTTTTCAGTTGTAGCATACTTAACCTGAGCATCATCTAAAGTCCGGCTAGCGTAGTAGATAACATGCAGCTTCTTGTCCTTTCTCTGTCCTAGAACTGCTCCAACTGCATAATCACTTGCATCGCACATGATCTCAAAGGGTAATTCCCAGTCAGGAGCTTGTACAATTGGGGCACTAATCAAGGCTTCTTTAATCATCTGGAATGCATCCAAACACTCCTCGTCAAACACAAAGTCAGCTTCCTTACACAGTAAACGAGTGAGTGGCCTAGCAATCTTGGAGAAATCCTTGATGAACCGTCTGTAAAAACCAGCATGACCCAAGAAACTCCTGATCCCTCTAACTGAGTTTGGTGGCTGAAGACTTGTCATGACTTCTATCTTTGCTTTGTCCACCTCAATACCCTTCTCTGAAATCTTATGACCCAAGACAATTCCCTCTGTTACCATGAAATGGCACTTCTCCCAGTTAAGCACCAAGTTTGTCTCCTCACATCGCTTCAAAATCCTGCACAAGTTCAACAAACAAGAGGAGAAAGAAGAGCCATATACAGAGAAATCGTCCATAAAAACTTCTACAATGTCCTCGATAAGATCTGAGAAAATGGACATCATGCACCGCTGGAAAGTGGCAGGTGCATTACACAAGCCAAATGGCATCCTTCGATATGCGAAGGTACCATAAGGGCAAGTGAAAGTCGTTTTCTCTTGATCGTTTGGGTGTATCGGGATCTGAAAGAACCCACTGTACCCATCGAGAAAACAGTAAAAAGGATGGCAAGCAAGACGCTCTAACATCTGATCAATAAAAGGCAAAGGGAAATGATCTTTCCTAGAGGCTGCATTGAGTTTCCTATAGTCTATGCACATCCTGTGTCCTGTGATGGTCCTAGTGGGGATTAGCTCATTGTTATCACTCTTTACTACAGTAATCCCTCCCTTTTTCGGGACACAGTGCACGGGAGAAACCCACGTGCTGTCCGAAATTGGGTAAATTATACCAGCATCAAGAAGCTTAAGGATTTCTTTCTTTACTACCTCTTTAAGATTAGGATTCAATCTTCTCTGATGTTCAATTGAGGACATAGATTCGTTTTCAAGATGAATCCTATGGGTACATAAACTAGGTGACAGCCCTTTTATATCTTCAAGAGAATAGCCTATAGCCTTCCTAAACTTTTTCAATTCAGTAATCAAGGCAATCAATTCATCATCACTCAGCAAATCATTCACAATGACAGGATAAGTAGAATTAGGACCAAGAAATGCATACCGAAGCCCCCGCGGAAGGGGCTTTAACTCAACCTTTGGTGCCTTGAGCTCACTCCAATCATCAGCTACAAGCTGCTCCTTCATACCCTCAGCTCCATAGGCACCATCAGCTCCCATACCCACTGCGAAGACCTCTATCTCTTTACCAACTGAATCTGATCCCAAGTCAATGTACTCAACCTCTCCTTGCAAAGGTTTGTGTGAATCAAGAGCTCTCATGTAAGCCCAACTCTCATCGCGAAGATAACCATACTCTCCACATTCCTTTGTTAGAGCCACTTGCAATGGATCACTCATATTCAACTCTTCAAGAAGTTCATCAGCTAGCATATCCATAGTCTCAATATAGAACATCTGCCCCTCTATGGTTGGCTTCTTCATCACTTTGTTGATGTCAAATTTGAGCACTATGTCCTTTCCAAGGTTGAGATCAATCTTCCCTTTCTTGACATCTATTATAGCACCAGCTGTGGCAAGGAATGGTCTCCCTAGAATTAAGGGATCCTTGGGTTCTTCATCCATTTCCAACACAATAAAATCCGTTGGAACCTCAAATCCTCCCACCTTCACCGGAAGATCCTCTAGTAGACCAATTGGATATCTAATTGATCTATCAGCCAATACCAAGGAGATCCTACAAGCCTTGTAGGTGGAGAAGCCTAGCCTCTTGGCTACTGAGAAAGGCATTAGACTAGCGCTTGCACCAAGATCACACAAGCAACTCTCAAATCTGAAAGGGCATATAGCACATGGTAAAGTGAAACTGCCCGGGTCTTCAAGCTTTTTAGGGACAATGCTCCTTTGAATGAATGCACTACACTCATGAGTGAGCATGACCATACCCTGCACCTCCTTAGTTCTTTCCTTAATGGCATCCTTTAAGAACTTGTTGTATTGAGGAACAAGTAGCAATGCATCTATCAAGGGCATTGTGAGCTCTACATTCTTCATCTGTTTTTCAAAAAGAGCCTTATACTTCTCTAAGAGCTGCTTTTTGAATCTGCCCGGAAAGGGTAACTTGGGTTCATAAGGAGGTGGAACAAACTCGCTAGCTTTCGTCTTGGGTGCCTCTTCCACTACTTCTTCTACCACAGCCTTTCCCTTTCTCTTGGCAATCTCACATTCACTTTCTCTGTTGAGAGCAGAATTTTCAGAATTCTCCTCCCCCTCTTGAACTTCAATGTCCTCATTGATTTGAGGAATCACCTTAGGCTTGGGAACTTGATGAGGTTGCAGCTCTTTACCACTTCTCAATGTTATGGCATTGATATACTCCTTTGGGTTTTGCTCAGATTTTCCGGGTAGAGTTCCTTGAGGTCTAGAGGTTGAAGCATTTCTGTTCTCCATGTTGGTGACCCTAGATGTCAAACTCTGCAACTCATTCTTCAAATCTCGAACTTCCATAGCTCCTGAGGCTTGTCCCTGAAGTAGTTGCTGCTTCATACCTTTCAACTCACTGTCCAAACCTGAAGAAGAAGAGGCTTGTGGCTGTTGTTGGTTAAATCCGGGTGGAGGGTATTGTTGCTTTGGGATAAAGGGTTGTTGGCTCTGGAACTGTGGTTTGTTAGCAAACCCTTGCTGGTTGGTATAAGGGACAAAAGGCTTTTGTTGCTGAGGTTGTGTGAAGGCTTGTTGCCCTTGTTGTTGAGCTTGAGCTTGTGGTTGAGCTTGAGGATAAACCTGATCCTGTGGGTTGGTAACATTGGGATTTTTGTAAGAGAAGTTGGGGTGATTTCTGTAGTTTGGATTGAAACCCCTGTTGAAACCTCCTTGGCCAGCAATGAAATTGATCTCCTCTTGGGTCATATCTCCTTCAAGGCTGAATAGAACTGGTGGAGAATCATCATAGTTCTCTACAAAGCTGATTTGCTTTTGGTTGGATGAGATCATCTTGTCGATCTTGTCATTTAGAGACTTGATTTCCTTCTCATACTTCTCATCTGAAGAAGATGAGCCTCTAGGAGTCCTTTCATAGTCCTCATTATAGTTCCCATCACTTGTAGCCAAGTTCTCAATCAATTCCATAGCCTCATCAACTCCTTTGCCTAGGAAGTGTCCATTACTACAAGAATCCAGCATTGCCCTCATCCTAGGAAGCACTCCTCGGTAGAGGTTACTGAGTAGTGTCTCCTTGGTGAATCCATGGTGGGGGCATTGAGTGGTGAGCTTAGTAAACCTGTCCCAAGCTTCAGCGAAGGTCTCATTGTTTCTTTGCACAAACCCGGATAGCTCATTGCGAAAGCGGGCAGTTCTTGTGGGTGAGAAGAATTTCTTCAAGAAAGCCTTCTTGAGATCTGCCCATGTAGTGATAGACCCTGGAGGAATAGTGCTCTCCCAATCTTTGGCTCTATCTGCCAAGGAGAATACAAAGAGGCGCATCTTGAGACCCTCATCTGTCACACCGTTGAGTCTTGTAGTATCACAGATTTTGTCGAATGTGTCTAAGTGCTTCAATGGATCTTCTGAGGAAAGTCCATGGAATTGGTTGTTCTGCACCATATTCATTACCATGGCCCTGATCTCGAAGTTGTTATTGTTCACAGGTGGTGGAATGATACCCCTTCGATTAGCATTAGTATCCGGTGTATCGCCATCTCCAATGGCCCTGAGAGGTCTCTCACGATGAACCGGGATCCTGTTTCCCTGTCCATCTCTAGCATGTGCATCCTGTTGATGCTGCTCTTGATGGCCTTGTTGGCCCCGTTGGCCCTGTTGGCCCTGATCCTGATGATCATGGTGATCTTGCTGATGCAGATCCATAGCTGGCTGTTCTGGAGGCTCAAGCTGAGGCTGATCTACTGTTTCCTGCTCCAACCCAAGTCTCTCGAGATGCACAGCTCGCTCTAGTGATCTTCTCTCTCGTGCCAACTGTCTTTCAAGTGCTTTGATGTCTGAAACTTGCGCAACTAAGTCTGTTGGTCCTCTGCTCCGCAAGTTCATACACCTGACATCAAAGAGAGAAGAAGAAATAAGATTAGTAACCAAAACTTGATCTAAATAGGAAAGGAAATCGAATTGATCTATCCAACTTCCCAAAACGGCAACGGCGCCAAATTGATAACAAGGATTTTACTAATCCCCGAGGTATCAATTCCTCTTACTTATCGCGTAGTAAGAGGTATCGAACCTTTTTGAGAGTGGATAGTGACCTATAGGAATACACCAATCCTTAAAAGCCAAGCAAATTCTAAATTCAAATTGAGATTCTAGTAGTACTAAGTGAAATTAACAATGACAAAGCAAACAAATTGAAGCAGGGAGTACTAAACAAGCAAAAGACAAAGATATCTAGAAATCAATAATAAGGATAAGGTTCATGAGCAAGGTCAATGGATTAGAAGACTCGGGATGATCTCGGGATGCTAATCAAGCCTCAAACAAGCTAACCTCTTAGCAAGAACACAATAAGTCAATTAGCCTAATCTCTTAGAGCTAATCTCTTCACTTAATTCTAATTCAAGAACAAACTCTCATTTGTGAAATGGGATCAAGCAAGCATTCAATCAAGTTCTTAATTGCTAATAATCACTCTAGACATTCATTCCCATGAGCTAGAATGTGAAAATCTTATCAAAGCTAAAGCTGGAATTTCATCGAACACATGGTGGGCAAGAAATTCCTAAGCATCCTAATCAACTTGATCAAGGTTAAATAGGCATTAAGATCACCAAGATAGAAGAGATTTAAGAAAGATTAACATTAGACATCCCTTAATCATCCCTAATCAAACTAATCCTACCTAACCCATAAACCCTATGGGAAACTACTCACTAATCATCATTTGATTCACAAAATCTAAGGAGATAGTGTAAATCATTGAGGATTAGAGAAAGATGAAAGATTTAAACAAGAAATCTCAAAAGAAGTACTTGGATTAAGAAAAGATTAAACTTGTTCTTACAAAAGGTTTAGAAATCAAAAACAAGCTTAAGAGACAACAAAAATCAGGTTTTTTTGCTTAAATAGTAAATGGGGTGCGAACCGGGTCAACCCGGAACAAACCGGGTGTTGACCCGGATCCAAGTGAAAGTCAAAGGTCTGTATCGGCCTGGTTGCCCGGAATGCATGCCGATATTGGTTCTTCTGGGATTCTGTATCGGCTTGACTGCCCGGAATGGAAGCCGATATTGGTTCAGTCGAAGGCTCGTATCGGTATGCCTGGCCGATATTGAAGCCGGTACAGACTCTCGGATTAAATTTTGCATTTCTGTATCGGCCAAGCAGACCGATATTGACACCGATATGGATTTGGCGAAGGTTCGTATCGGCCTGTCTGTCCGAAATGGAAGCCGATACAGACTCTCGGATTTTATAACGAACGCACGTATCGGCCTGGTAGGCCGATATGGAAGCCGATATTGACTTCCCGAAATTAATCCGAGAGTTTGCATCGGCCTTCCAGGCCGATATCTTAGCCGATATGCATCCTCTTGTCTCCTCCTTGGTTCTTTGAGCTCTAGACTCCTCTTCCAATGCTCACCTTAGCTCCATGCACTCAAGATCACCTGCAAAACACCAAGGAAACACTCCAAATGCAACAACCTAACCTAGAATGACCCTAAACTCTAAACAAACCAATAAACAAGGGAAAAGAAGCTAAATGAAGCTTAAAAGAACCAAAACAAAAGCTAATAAACATCCTAACATGCCATGAAATACAAGTATATCAGTATCCATTCGGTTCGGTTTGGGTCTTTCGGGTTTTCGGGTCCATACATATAAGATCCATTCGGGTATTTTTTAATTTCAGTTCGGGTTCGGTTCGGTTCTATTCGGGTTCGGTTCGGGTTCGGTTACCCAAAAAATCATAAAAAAAAAATTGGTTAATTTAAACAAAAAAATATTAAAATTAGAAAATATAGCAATAAATTTCGTATATTTTATTTATTTTGGGTATTTTAGTTATTTTGATCTAAAACTAATCAATATATTTAGGTTTGTAGTTATAATTTTAGATAGTTATGTTATATTAAATCTAAATATAATTAATATTTTGGATATATAATTATGGTTCGGATATTTCGGGTATCCATTCGGTTTTCGGTTCGGGTCGGGTTCGGTTTCGGTTCTTCGGGTATAGAAGTTTAGGACCCATTCGGATATTTTGTCGATTCGGGTTCGGATTCGGTTCCTCTTTTTCGGTTTGATATTTTGGTTCAGTATTTCGGTTCCGGGTTTTTTGCCCAGCCCTAATCGATAGTACATGGTGCATATTCTGATAAATAGATTACCCGAAGCCACCTTGAGGATGAGGGACATTGGACAGAGCCCAAACCTGTCTGGCCATTGGACAGAGCCCAAACCCGAAGCCACCTTGAGGTCTCCTCCCTCTCGCCACATAATTGGCAATCTACATCACATCGCAGACCACTAGTTTTCAGCCTATCCGCTACAGCCAGGGCTCCTTTAAGAGTCCTCCACATAAAGTGTTTTATTTTCAGAACAGTTCTTACCTTCCAACACTTCTCGAGAAGAATGTTCACAGAAGGCCGTACTTCTGCTTGTAAAAATTCTTATTAAGCATTCCTATAATGATATATTATTATTTTTTAGCAGATCATAGATATATTTGATGAGATTATCATCATATCTTGCTTTCACAACAACAATGCCCAGATTCACAAATTGCCCATATGAATATGTATGGCCCTGAGATTTTAAACCAAACCGAAATAACTAAACCGAACAAAATAAAATAATTGGTTCGGTTAGCTCGATTCAGTGATTTTGGTAAGTTTAAAAATTAATTTTGATTATTTCTTCGGATCTGTAACCAAAAACCTTTTTTATAAACCAAAATAAGCTGATTTTAACCAAAATACATCAAAATTTTCCAACCAAACCGAACTACCCGAATTAATCAAAAATTTCGATTTTAACCAAAAACTCCAAATTTAACTGATTTTGGGAAAACAACCGGTTAATTTCGGTTTTAATTTAATAATCAAAATTAACCAATAACCACACTGAACCTTATGAAAATTAGTTATTTTGACAGTTTTCCAAAAAAAAAAAAAAATCGAAAAACTAAGAAACCGAACTGAAAAACCTAAATCTATACTATTAAAACAGAAGTACAAAACAGAAAATGTCCTATGTTTTCATTTTAATTACAATCCATGCCACTGGTTTCTTTTGTTTTGTGTTGAGTTCATTAAGGATAAAATTGTAGTTTTAAAAAACAATAATGTGAATCAATCTTTCGTAGGATTCCCATCAACATTTATATATAAATTATATATAGAAATGAATCAATCATTTAATGAAGATTTCCGTGGGATTCCCATCAACATTTTAATATAGAAATAATAAAATATGTTTATTTTAATATCTAAATTTTTAATTAATGCAAACCTTTAGAATTTTGTTGTAATCTATTTTCGAAATATTGAACTTTACTTATTTATCATCATTAAATCACGAAAATAATAATATATTAATATTTAATATTACTAAAAATAGTATTTTGGATTTAAAGAAGTAATTAAGTGTGTCTACTACATTTACGTTATTGGTATTTTGATTTTTAGGAAACAATTAAATCTACAACATTTATTTTAATTCCTCCTAATTTTGATATGTTTGTTAAAGGAAATCATAATCTCTTTCTCTATAATTTAGGAAACTATATATATTTTGAGAGATTTGCGTTACAAAAATCCGAATAACCAATAACAATTTTAATTCAATTATAAGATCACATAATAAGGAAATAACCACATATTAAATATACTATCTAGGAAATCTAACGATTAAACATAAAATCGTTTAACATATCATTTAAAATTCTAAAGGTTTGTATCTTGAATATGCTAATAAGAATGACCACTTGATAGATAAATATCTACAACCACTAAATGCATAAATAATCTATAATCAACCATAAATATCTTGATGAATATATTCTTAACCTTATCAAAATTAAACATTCCTATATTTCATATTTTCAAATATATGAAACTTAAATGATAGCCATAAAATCGGAAACTAATTTTATACTCAGAATATGCCAACTAACTAAAAAGATCTGCATTTTAATTAAAACTAGATTTTGACCCGCGCTAACAAAGCGCGGGTTTGTATTTTCTTATTATTTTTTTGAATATTTATATTTTACAATTAATGTTAAACCATTTTGTTAATTACATACTGAATGCGGAGAATCATTATAATTATAAAAAGAGTTATAGACTCTTGTTTTGTGATTGTTACGTTCTGAGTGCCGCAAAACGTATGAATTGTAATTGTTTAATTCCAGTTATTTGATATTTCCATCGGTGGAGATTGAATATATAATTTTTATTCTATAATTTAGTTCTTCTAGTTTATAGTACTACTTTACTAAATGAAGCTCTATATCTATTTTGAAGAGATTAACTTGATGTTGTCTGGAAAATAGTAATGGATAAGATTACTAAACCTATTTTCAATTTGACCAATTTTTTCATAAAATTAAATTATATATAGAAATATTATGTAATAATGGTTTAGATAACAATATTCCAAATTTAAATATGAATAGTTAATAAATGTATTTTATTTTTATTGTTAAGATATGAAATATAAATTAATTTTTGAATAGATATTTTATTTTAAGAAATTTCGTTTACCAGCACATAGAAGTGTCTGAATTTCAGTCACGTCCAATACTTGACCAATCAATTTATAAACATGTTCTATTGATCTGTATAATCCAGTCGATGTAGTAAGAGAGAAATTCTGAATTATTCTCCATTTACCAACAGGTAAATGCCTTTCCAACTTGCTGATCCAAGTTTTTTTGCAGGAAGCATGGATTTTGGTTCCCTAAAAAGCAAAATATGAGTCAATAGTAGGCTGAAACAGAGGTTAAATAGTTAATAGATTTTGTATAAGATTTAATACTTACATGCTGGTCGGCGAATACCATCTCTAAGGTTTCCCTTGATTGTGCAGTGTATTGCTTCCACGAGTGCAAAACTTTCACTTCGATCTTCCAAGCTGTCTTGTAAGGTTGGTCACTAAGGTTAGTAACCTTATTGATCGACATTTCTATTGTTCTGTAAAGATGGTATTTTCGGCTAGAGAAGATGTAGGTCAATATTGTGAGGTATGTTCTTTATATAGAGAAACTATGTGCTTGGTAGGTTAGGATTTTGTTTAGGCAATCTTAACTAAAATCCGGTAGATATAGAAAATAGGTTTATTTATGATTTCGTGTAACTGGAAATGACAATAAGATATAGAGTCCAAGATATTATGCTATTCTTTATTCCCTTGATTGAATTTAAAATGGGATATTTAGTGATATTCACGAAATTTGGTAATTCCCTTACAGAGGGAATATGCCTGTTTTTTGAAAAAATTGATGATTCTCTAAATAATTAGATTTATTATCTTGTTTCTAATTTGTTAAGATTCTTTTAATGATATCATGGCCTGAGAGATTTGAAAATTGTCTAAACATTAGGAAATTATTTAATACTAATAAGCTATGATTGGTAGTCTGTAATTATTTAGGTAACGTAATTGGATATTTCCAAAATCTCGGGGAATGCTGTTTATAACAAAAAAACATTATTTCATTGCTTTTTTGTTCTATAAGAATGTAGACAACCTTATTTGGTGATTTTTTAGTGATCAACGATCTGTTGTGACTTTATATGCCACAACAGAATAATGCATTAACGTTCAATTAATTTTCGTTATATGTCACATTATATAATTTACATCACTTTTGTTATGTGTATAACATTGTTTTGAAGTAAACGATTGTTAAAATTCTATTGTGAAAATGTTATTGTGAACTATCGACTTCATTATGCACAAGGAGACTATTTAATACTTTAGTATTATTATTCGTATAGTTATATGGTGCATTCAAGATCATTTGTCTATTATGTCATATAAGATTGAAATTTTAGTTGAAAGGTCAGGATTAAAAAGCATGAGATCCTATGATCAATACTATTAAAACAGGAAAGTTTGCCATGGTACATAAATGTTGTTCCCGAAATTTGCCCTTGATATTATTAGGATTTGTAATCTTCATTAAGGGTAAAACTGTAAAACAATTTATATTTGATTTATTATCTCTACAATCCATGTTTCCAAACAAGACAATTATTAAACATGTAGCCAAACAACCAAAATCTAATGGGTCACACTTTCCTAATTAATTAAAATCAAAACAAATTAATTGATAAATATAATTAATAATTTATACATCAACTATGTTGACAAAAAAAAAATACATCAACTATTATATATAAATTAAGATTCAAAATATATTTATAATATATTTTAATATCTTTTTATTTTGTTTCAAAAATATATATATATACACATATTACGATTGATGTTTTTACGATTGTACTTTTTAGCAGGTTTTTCCATCAAACTGAAAAATATTTAATTAATTAAACGGGTTGAAAAATTAATTAGCCAATCTCGATTATAAATTTTCTATAAAAAAAATTCGCATATAGTAAATAATTTCAGTTGATATATTTTAAAATTAATAAAAATATTAAAATAATTTCATACTTATATTATTCAAATATTTGAAGCGTCAAATTATGCTTTATGTTTGAATGAAGTTTTTAACGGATAGTTCCATCAAATTTGCAAATTATATATACGACTACAGCATGTATTTTATAAAATAATATTTTAGATAAATAAAATAACAATTAAACATATATCACATAACTTTTACAATAGTTGTTTTCACATATATATATTTTTTCCAAACTATGATCTTACGATACAACACAGATTAAAATATATAATGCGAAATCGTTATTTTAATCTCTTAATCTTTACGATATATCTCCTCCAAATAACACATAATTCATTTAAAAAAAACTAAATTGCTAACTCACTGTTTATAATGTTGGTTAAACAATTATAATCAAAATTAGATTACATAATTAAAAAATCTAAACTACTATTAACAAAATTAATAAAAAGTAAAATTTGTAAAGAAAATTATACCCGCACTTAGAAATGCGGGTCAAAATCTAGTAATCATTAAAAGAATAAGATCCCATGGTTAATATTAAAACTATTTAATCGGATCGGTAGGACCTAGTTAATAACATTTGTAACAGATTTTCCATAAATTGTATAATTTCCGCATGACAAAAATATCCTTAATGAAGGTTACAAATATTAATAATATCAAGGGCAATTTCCAGGAACAACATTTATGTACCATGGCAAACCTTCCTATTTTAATATAATAGATCATTTGAGAATATATTCCTAAATATTTATTCCAATATCAACCCTAATACTATAAATATACACCGTGAACCTAACATCACAATTAACCTTTTATATATTTTTTTGTTTGCGTCTATATTAATGTCATTGAAATCAAGGTACTGAGTTTAGTCTTTTTTTCTTACTTGCAGGTAGGACAAAGAGACTGTGGGGATGTCACAATCTTGCCAACATTGATCATCGACAATTCTCAAACCGTGGTTTGTTTTATTCATTCTTATTGTAACATGTTGTTTAAGAAATTAGAAAACAATAAAGATTCTTAAGTTAATCTGATTCATTTCAGGTAAACACCAAATTTCACATTGTTTTTAATATTTTTCTCCAGTTGTTGAATTTCAGAAATCAGAGACATCCAAATATTGTTGAATTTCAGAACTCAGAGACATCCAAATATCTTTGCCCTTTAGATTTAAAGGAGATGGTCTTAAATGTGAAGGTGAAAATTTTTTCCCCAGTTAAATTTCATAGTCTCTCATCTTATTTTCTTAAACTGATCCATCATCTTTCGCTATGTATACACACACATACATACACACACATACATCTCCATAATATATATATATATATATATATATATATATATATATATATATATACCACACATACATACAGACACATACATCTCCATAATATATATATATATATATATATATATATATATATGATTGGTTTTGAGTAAACTAAAACTGGAAAACTTTCTTTTTAGGCTTCGATTGGTGACATGTAGTATTGAAGTTGAGTTGCAGTATATGTTGTAATTCGATGTAACTTGCAGTAAAAACTATGTGGTAAAAACTGTAGATTAAGGTGGTAAGTTTGATGTAGAAATATGATTTACTATTTTGTCAAAATAAACGACTGGTAACATTTTTGCTGTATAATTTGCAGTATATATTTTATAAAAACATTTTTAATTATTTTAAATTACAATATGTAATATTTATGTTTTACAATTAATAATAATATTACTATTTATTCCAATATCAATAATAAAGTAAATTAAAATAATATTAATTTTAAAGTTAATTTTTTTACAAAAATGATAGTAGTAGTTTTTTTTATCAATGTTCATATTATTTATATATTGATCATCAATTATTGTTTCTCATTCGTCGACTATTAAAATTTTCAATTTATTGATTGAATATGCATCAATGTTATATTTTTTTTTCTTCAAAATCATCATTTGTAATTTTGTGAAGTCTAATAATGTTTATGGTAATTATAATGTGATGATATAGTAAATTTAAATTGTTATGTTTTAGTTACATATAATTAAATTTGAATTGTACTATTAAAAAAATATAATTTATAAAAATATATTAATTATATTGTATGCACCAAGTTAATATTTATTGATGATTAATTTAGCAGGAGACATGACATACATAGTCCACCAAAAAATGATACACGTATTACATTTTAGGATACTAGTTTTTTGTTATAAAAATACTTTTAATATACATAAATATTAACTCAATCTCTAATACATCTCTAATACATGAGTTTTTCCATGATGTTGAATTATGTTTTGAGTTAGCAATTTTATAAAGGGTTTAACTCAAAATTGTAACTCAACCATAATACATGATAACTCAATCTCAAACTCAAAAAATTAAAATTAATACATGATTGGTAACATTTTTGAGTTATATATTAGTTATACCCATAAGTCAAACTAAATCAAAGGTAACTCATGTTACCAATCAAAGCCTTAGTTACTATAAGAAAGTATAAAAATGGATACATGCATTTTGGATGATAAAGAAAATAGCACATTTTAGGTGGAAAAAATCACAACGTTTATACATTTCTAACGTATAATTTAATAGACTTAACAACTTTATATATTAAATATTTACTTAAATATTTTTTTTTTGTAAACATATCAATTTGATTTTGATTTAGTTTATTATTATTTTTAACAGTTTATGAAAATTACATATTTTTATCTTATACATCAGAATAGTAAAACATTTTTAACTATATTGATTTTGTTTATTTTAAACTTTTGTTTACTAAACGATTTTATTATTCAGTTAGTTATATTTTTTTTTTCAAAGCATTTCGTTTGTTTTTATTTTTAGTATACTTTTTAGGTTTTGAAAGTTTGTTGAGAAAAATACAATTCCCTGATTTTTAATACATCAAAATATTTTAATAAGAAGAAGTATTTAGATTGTATACTTTTTGTTTTTCTTCCAAAACATTTCAATTATTGTAATATTTTTTTATTTTAAAACTGTTTTTGAAAGGAAAAATATATTCTCTGTACCTATTATATTAAAGAGTTTTTTTCATAACGTGAAGATAACATATCTTTTTTTAAATATATTGTTTTTGAAAAAATAATTCGGTGGAGTAATAATATTTCTAAAACGAATATCCAGTAATTACTGATTGTTCGCAAAATTAGGAACAATTGCAATTATTAAATTGCTATTAGTTATAACTTCCCCTATATTTTTGCATAAAAATAAAGGAATATATATACGTTAGTTAAGTTTCCTTTTACAATTTAGTTGTAGATATTCATTATTTCCATAGAAATTCAAATTAAAATATATTATCAATTTCCAAATATTACTAATAGTTTAATTCCCCTATATTATTCCTAAAATATCTAATTATTAATATTTTATCTAATTATTTAACTTTTCTGGAAAAAAACAAACTATAATTCCCTATAAATAAATGTTAAAATCACTTGAAAAATACACACATCGGAAAAAAACAATATACTCTTTTGTTTTAATTTTAACATTTTTGTTTTCTTTGTTTTTTGTTGTTTTATAAACCTTTGTTATTTTTACGATAATTATATCGACAAAGTTAATTTTGTTTATATAATTGTAACGTGATGATAACTTATGTTTAAATATTTTTTTTGTTCAAAACATGTCAATTTGATTTGGATTTTGTTTATTATTATTTTTTTAACAATCTATGAAAAATTACATATTTTTCTCTTATACATCAGAATAGTATAACATTTGTAACTATATTGATTTTGTTTATTTAAAACATTTGTCTAAACGATTTTATTATTCAGTTAGTTATATTTTTCTTCAAAGCATATCGTTTGTTTTTATTTTTAGTATACTTTTTAAGGGTAAGAAAAGCACACCTATCATTAAGAAAATAGTTCTATTTTTTTGTTTTTACAAACTTTCTGATGTCAAATCTTTTTAAACATGTCGAAAACTCATTAGAGTTGATGACATACCAAATAAAATAATATAGGAATTTTTCTTATATTAACCAAATTCTCATGTTAAACATCTAACAATTAATTTAATAATATCGTTATCTAATTAGCCCTACCTTTTTTACTGCAAGGAGTAAATATCCATACGACATGTATAAATATAATCAAAGCTAGAAATCATCACAATAAAAAAAAGTACATGTGGAATTTTTCTAGATTTCCATAGGAGTTGATATTTTTTGTTCGCTAATTTTTTCATACTTCTGTTTCTTTGTCTCAACTTTTAATTCTTACTATTTTAAAATAAAATCAATACAATAAAGAAAAAAGGTTTTTACAATTTTTCTAAAAGGTATCAAAATTGAAATTTGAAGATCACATAAAAAGTTTAAAGTTCAATAGGGAATTTGTTCGCTCTTAAGATTATAAGGTGTAATATGATCGGTTTACCGATCCGTTGAGTCCTCCAGTATTACTATTGTCTCTAGCAAAACAGCATAATAACAAAAATGTTATCATATAGAGTTTACTAAAATTATAGTTTAAAAAACTTATACAGAACTTACAAATAATTTTAAGAAAGCGAAAGCTAATACTTTAAATAAAATTCATTTTATTATAATATTGACTACCTTTGACAATTCTAAAGATCAATAAATAGTTGTAGCAAAACGTTAACTTACAATTACCTAAAATGAATAATTTGGGTCTTCCGAGTATTTATTGGAAACAATTATATTGAACCTTAACAGTAGTTTCTATTATCACTACTCATTTTTTTGGTAATTTTTGTTGAACACAAAAATATTTGGGTTTTATAATCGCTAATGAGCATGCCTAATAACATCTTAGGGTATCATAAAGGTATTTTATTTTTATTCGCATGTCAAAAATATATATATGGAGAAGGAAAAATAAAAAAAATTCTTTTTATTTGTCAAATATAGTAAATCTTATCAAACCTTTCAAAAAATTATAATAGCAATAATTAAAATATTAGTTTTTCAAGTTTTTTTTGTAAAATAAACATATTTATTGTTCCTTTATGTTGTTAAATAAATTCTGAAATTAGTTAGTTAAAAAAACTTATAAACTATAATATTGATTTTTAATTTTAACTTATAAATTAATAATATAGTAATTAACATTTTTATATTATTACTATCTACTAATATTACAAAATATAAACTATATGATAATAACATCACCTAGACAACTAAATTGTCAACAAATCTCAAATCTCCACATCTACTTATGAAAATATATAAAAATAGATCATATTAGCATTTATAAATATATATTACATCCGTCCACGGGTAAATGAAAACCATCATATTTTTATATATTTTTTCATAATATGCTCAACAATATACATTTGTATAAATCAAATATAATTTCAACCCATAAACTGATAATTTAGAAACTAAAATTAGTTAGAAAAATAGAAGTTGTTATTTTCAAGTAAATTAAAATTCGTTTTTACTATAAAGTATAAAACTAATAAAGATAAATTTTATAAGTTTTTATTAAAAATGCAAGTCTAAAAAAACATTCCAAACATAAAATAAAAATATACATAAAAATTACTTATATTTGGATTAATAATATATATTCACCACCATATTACACATATGTTTTATATATTATACTAATTACTGCATAAAGATAAAAATGCTCAAATCATTAACAAACAACAATAGAATATGTGTTTTAAAAATAAGATAGATTATGTTTACAAATATAAATCTACATGCTATAAAAAAATAATTGTTCATCCTTAGCGTGGATCATTATCATTTACAAAATAAAAAATAAAAAATAAACTATATATATAAACATATCTCAAACATCTAAATTTGATATTAATAATATGTTATAAAACATATTATCATTTACAAATATATTAATTATACACAAAAATATCAATAAACAACAAAAACAAATTGTACCCGCCGATCGGCGGATCAAAATCTAGTTTCATGGTTAAGTCTGTAGGTCTCAAATCAACACATAGTCTTACAAGTAGGCCCACACAGCTTATCCACGAAGCAAATTTAAAATTATTGATTTATTCCAAAATCTGTTTAACAATCATTATCTTTATATTAATTGAGAAGTAATTTTAGTTTTATATTCCTTTTCAAAAAGTTTGATTACTAATTTATTATTAATCAAAAAGTATTTAAGTCTTAAAGACGTTAGATATTTTTGGGTTCAAAGGATTTATGTCTTAGGTAGCACGGAAGCTTCGCCGGGTGACCGCTTCTCGCTTCGGAATCGGAGTCGGAATCGGAAGCTTGTGGAAGCTTCCGGAATCTCGCTTCCAAAACGCTTCCAAAAATATTCTTTAAAAATGCATTGGAAGCTTACGCTTCCGTTTTGGAAGATTGCGCTTCCATTTTTAAATCATAAAATCGTAAACAAAGAAGAAATGTATAGTTATATTCTATATATTTTATAAAAAATCATAAAACTAAAGAGAATAAAATCATATATAAAACGTTGAAACTAATAGTAAAATTTGATATTTGTGCATAATAAATTTTATTTTTTACTTACAAATTTTTTTTGTTTAGATAGACTATATTAATCATTTGTGAATTACTAGAAATGATTAATTTAATTAATTGGACAATATTGTTTTTAAAAACTTGGATTTTTTAGTTATTTTTACAATATATTTTAAGCTCGTCTTATTTGATGTTAACTAAAAATGAATACACTATTTTGATATTTAATTTTAAATTATATAAGTTTTAATTATGAGTTATATTTTATTTTTAAATATAGAAATATACCCGTTTCCTATATATTTTTAAAAAGTTGCTTCTGCGCTTCCATACGATTCCATTTCTGCGTATCCGTTTTCGATTTCATGTAATCGTGGCTTATGTCTCTACCTCCATCATCTCAAACAAGAGATAAAGCATCATCACCATCCAAACCGTTTTTCAGATGCATTATCACCACTCATACTCTCTTCAGATGCATCATCATCACCGTCACATGAATCCTTTTTAGAGACATCAGTCTCATTCTCAATTTCATACTTCCTACTAATAAGATTCACATATATCTCTAGTTCAAAAAAAAAAAGATTCACATATATCTTTAGTTTTTATAGTTTTTTTATGAAAAATCATTAATTTTATTTACACAAGGCAGAGCGTGAGGACAAAGGCATATGTTTCTTTTCCCAAGAGTCCACTAATAATGGCATAATGCTCTTAAACATTGCGTAAACAACCCAAACACCGTGTACAATTTAATTCTGCTAATTTTCAGTATTAATTGTTGACAATTAAAAAAATCTTCCACAATTAAATTTATCATGGAAAACTTCATTTTTAGCGTAATGGAAAACATGCTTTCTTCAATAAAAAAAAAGGAAATATTTAAGAGTGATAAAGAAAGGGAAATGTTAAGAGTGAAATAAAGGAAATTGTTAAATGGGATTACAAAAATACAATTTTGACCTTACAACATAGAGATGCTACGGACAGTACCACCATTATTCCAATTAGCCGCCCGATGACAAATAAATTATCAGCGTCAAAATAAGTCGGCTTAGGGATCGGACGGCTAAGATTAATAAGGTGTACAATAACGCGATGTAGAAGAACGTTTCACCGGCATAAACTATAAAGTAAAATCCATGCGTCGTGACTGACTCATACCTTATATATATGTGTGTACAGATGTACATGTTCCTCCGTAGTTACGTGTTTGGTTTTTTTTTTTTTTTTTTTTTTTTTTTTGAAAGGAGGTTTTTCATATTAAAAAGCAAAAGAAAAGAAAATGGGTTACAAGCCTAATGCTATAGTTCAATAGAGCCTAAAAGATAGAGCCCATTAAGTTACAAAGCCCTTACAAAAGAGAAGCCCAATTGTTCATGTCCAAAGAAGAAAACCCTTCGTTGCTTTTGGAGAGGAAGCGAAGCGATAATTCCTAAGAGCAATACACACCAGAGTAAAGGAACTTAGGATGTTATGATCGTTAATCAATCACTGAGCAAGGGACGATTGATGGCGATCACACATCCAAAGGAAAGGTGGCCAACCATAGTTGCAGCATTGCTGAAGTAGCCACCGGATTTGAATCACGAAAGGTTAGGATCCTTTCCTTCACTTGTCTGAAAATTAATTTCTTCAGTATTGCACAAGGACGAAAATTAGCCCTATGCAATCTCCCATTTCTTTCTGCCCAAATCCAGTGAATACAAGCCTGCCAAAGAAGCCTAATCAAACGCTTATAATACTTGTTTCCTGTTAGGTTTTGCATCTGAAGAATCAGGCTATCCCACGATCGTTGAGAAGCCAGACCAAGTCGAGCCGACTGAGGAGACCAGATTTCCCAAGAGTAGACACATTCAAAGTAAAGGTGATTCCTCGATTCATTTGCGACATTACAAAGCAGACACCTTGGATCCGAAAGAAGACCCCAACTAATCAATCTATCACGAGTAGGACTCCTGTCAAGAACAAAAAGCCAAACCAGGAAACTGTGTTTAGGGATTCCTCCAGAGATCCATACCGTTTTACTCCAAGGTACATTTGCCATCTCATCTCTAAGCTCTGAATAAATTTGGCCTATCGAGTAGCGGTTGCATTTTCTTCCATTCACAATCCATTCATAAAAATCCACTTCATTCGTCAGAGTTAGAGTAGTAAGCTGAATATGAATATTAACCTGCTTTTCAGAACGTGGAGGAGGTATATTCCAGACGCCATTCCTGAATAAGGAGCCGAGAGATGCCGAGTCAGAGATGCCTAACCGTGATGAAGATTCATCTCTCAAATATTTGTACAGGCTACCAAGCGTGGACCAGTTGTCATGCCAGAAGCTGCAATGCAGACCATTTCCCACTCTCAAACTGATCCAGGTGAACATAACTTCCCTGCTTTTGATAAGCTTGTTGGCGAGCCAAGAGTTCTTAGGATTCGTTTTGACTGTCCAAAAGTTAGATAGAGAACCCTTTAGGATTTCTTCTTTAAACCATGCTACCCAGACAGAACCTGCTTGGAAAAAGAGCAACCATATTAGCTTAAGAGAACACGCCTTGTTCCAGGTAAATAGGTCCTTAATTCCCAAGCCACCCTGATCCTTTGTTCTAGTCACCACCTCCCATGAAACCCTCGCATTATGAGTAGCTTCAATATTTCCTTTCCACAAGAAAACTCCACACAAGCTGTTAATGCGTTTAATTACTTCTTTTGGCAGCACAAAGGTGGAACACCAGAAGGTAGATATGCCAGCTATGACAGTTTTTATCAGCAGTAGACGGCCAGCAAAAGATAGCATTTTCACACTCCAATTAGAGAATCTCCCTTTGACCTGCTGAATAAGAACCTCACAGTTCACCGTGCTCAACTTCTTCGTACACAGAGGTATACCCAAATATCTCACTGGTAGTCGGCCATTAGGCATACCAGTAGAAAATTTTATGATGTCTAGCTCATAGTCTGATAGGCCAGATGCGAAGAATGAGGATTTTTGAACACTGACTGCCAATCCTGATCTTAATTCAAACTCTCGCAGGACCTGGAGCACTTGCTGGACAGAGTGTAGGGAACCATCAGTGAAGATTAGTAGGTCGTCTGCAAAACAAAGGTGAGTAAGTTTTGTAGATTTGCATTTATAATGGTAGCCAAATTTCCCTTCTTCAGCTGCACGGTTCAACATTAGGGACAAGATATTCATAGCAATGACGAAAAGGTAGGGAGACAAGGGATCTCCCTGCCTTAAACCTCTTTTGCCCTTAAAATAGCCATTTATCATGCCATTGTATCCTATAGTATAGTTTGCTGAGCACACACAAGCCTTCAACCAGCCTATATAAAGAGCAGGGAACCTTAGTCCTTGTAGGCAGTTAAACAGGAAATCCCAAGAAATTGTATCAAAAGCCTTAGCAATATCCACTTTGATGGTGATACGTTTAGGACCCCTAGCTTTGTGATAACCATAAACCAATTCTCCAGCAAGAACAGTATTTTCCACTAACAGGCGATCTCTAACAAAAGCTGTCTGGTTTTTCAGGATGAGAGATGGGAGCAAGGGCTTAAGGCGCTTGACCAGTAACCGAGAGACAGTCTTGTAGAGAGTGTTGAGGCAGGCTATAGGACGAAAATCAGATACAGCAGTAGCCCCCGGTCTTTTGGGAACCAGAGAGAGGATGGTAGCATTGGTAGAAGAAGGCATGAAGGAAGAACTGAAGAAATGACTGATTGACATCACGACCTCCTCACCTAAGAGATTCCAGCACGCCTTGTAGAATCCTGAGGATAGCCCATCAGGACCAGGAGCCTTTCTAGGGTTCAGTTTTAGTATGGTCCGAGTGATCTCTTCAGCACTGGGAATTGAACACATGGAATTTTGTTGAGCGATGGAGCAGGTGAAATGAGATAGACACTGAAACCAGTCAGGAGAAGAGGCCACTTGGACAGGAGGCAGAACATCCGGACCCAAAATGTTTTTGAAGTGATTTATGGCAAGCAAGCTCATTTCAACAGGGTCAGAAACCAACAACCCAGATGGCAGCATAAAGCATCTAATGGAGTTATAACTCTGCCTTGTTTGACATACTCTGGAGTAGTAGGGAGTGTTTTGATCACCTTCTTTGAGCCAAAGTACCCTTGATTTTTGCTGGAAGAAGCTCTCTTCAATCTGCCTCAGAAAGAACCATTTTTGATGAAGCTCCCTCTCCAGCTGAAAGATATGAGGAGATGGGTAAGACAAAGCCTGAACCTGCACATCTAGCAAATTTTGGTTAGCCTCACAAACTCTCTCCTGAATTTTAGAGTAGTTATCTTTATTTAACTGTTTAAGTGCACTCTTAATATTCTTTTGTTTCCAGCACAGGGAAGTGAGAGTCAAAGCAGCATTTCCGACTTGAAACCAAGCATCCATAACCACCTGCTGGAAGTTAGGGTGCTTTGTGAGGTAGTTTAGGAACTTAAAGGGCTTAGTACCAGCTCTAGGTAGTAGGTGGGATAGATCAAGAAGGCAAGGACAGTGATCAGAAGGGTGAGGAGGGAGAAAAGTGGCGACAGCATTTGGAAAGGTGGCTATAACAAGGTTGTTGACAAGAAGACGGTCAAGTTTTTTGGCTAATGGGTTAAGGGGCTGGTTATTGGTCCAAGTGAACAAAGGGCCTTGGAACCGAAGATCAAACAAACCAAGTTGAAGTAAGCAGTCATTGAACTCAGTCATGAGATTATCCATAACATTGACATCAGGATTTGAATGCTCAGCATGATGTCTAACTTGGTTGAAGTCTCCTCCCACCATCCAAGGAACACTAGACAAAGAGAAGGTCTGCTGAATGTTTATAAGATCTACCCACAGGTCAGAACGTTCACCTCTTGTATTAGAAGCATAAACAAAAGTGTAGGCAAATTTGATAGCATTAGGTAGCTTTACTTCGCAGGTCAAAGTCTGTCTTGTTTGGTGGATAATCTGAACCACAGCCGGATCCTTCCAGATAACAACTATACGGCCATCTTCATCAGACAAAAGGTTAGAGCTATAGTACCAGCCTCGACAGAGTTTAGTCATAAGAGAGTCAAGATTATTAGCCTTAACATGAGTCTCTAAATAGGCACCAAAAATGGGTTGATGGCTGATAAGCCATTGTACAAAATCTATATGTTTATCCGGGTCATTTAGGCCTCGGACATTCCAAAAAAAGAGTTTAGCACTCATAGTTATTTATTAGAAGCCCCACCCTTAGGAGGGATAGGACCTTGAGGAAACAAAAGTGAAGAAGAATTAGGAGCTGAGAATAATAAAGAAGGAGAATTTGAGATAGGATTACTAGACCCCGATGAGAAAAAGGCTAGTTGAGAAGAGAAAGTAGGAAAACTGTTTAAGCTTGTGTTTGGATCAGGTCGAGAACGTTTGTAAGATGTTCTTTCCCTTGCCTTTTCAGGAGAGCTGGATGGAGAACAGAAGCCATCCGCAGCAGGTTTGGAAGCAGAGTAAGGAACCAAGTGGGTAATGGGATTTAGGGGCAGAGAAGAAGGAGATGATAAAAAGCTTTTTGTGATAGGAAACAAAAGAGGGGATATTTGAGCAGAGTTTAGAGGGCCATCCACCAGCTTATGGCCAGAGTTACTAGCCACAACAATCGCTTGACTAGAAGCAGATTGGACAGGACCAGGCAGACCAGGTTCAATTAAATCTCCATCCTTTGAGACATCAGCAACCATAGGAACAAAATTAGAAGGTGTCTGACTTTTTTTCTGAACAAATGCAACCTGAACCTTGTCCTGAGACTTTCCCTTATTGGCTTCTTTTAAATCAACCTTGGACATTTTTCCTTTAAGCTTGTCTTTACTAACGTCTGGTCTTTTATCAGCAGGAGCAGAGGAAGCAGACGGATCCTTAGGCTTCTGTGGAAGAAGAAGGCAGTTACGAACAATGTGACCCATCTCACCACAGTGGGAACAGGTTGGAGGAAGCCAAGGATAAGACACTAGGACCTCCACAGCCTCTCCACTTTGTCTGGTAAATTCAACAATAGTAGGAAGTTTTTTTGATAAGTTTACCTCAACCTTAACATGTGAAAGGGTAAGGCTAACAAGATTTTTCGTAAACTCATCAGTTTCTTTGGGTTCACCAACCAGACCAGCCACAAAGCTCAATCCATCTTGATGCCTAAGATCCAAAGGAACACCATATAGATGTGCCCAAATCTGCATAGTATCAAAGGCTGGGGCCTGTGTGGAGGTAGAAGGAGACCATTGAACAGCTTGGAAGAGTGAATCACCAACATACCACACACCTTTGTCTAGGATTTTCGTTCTAAGGTAATCATTGGGAATCCTTACTAACATGGACCTTGACAATGGATTATTATGAATTTCCACCTTAGAACCTTTACCCCACATATGATTAATGACACTCTGGATCTGACTGTAGGGAGGGGCTCTGCCATTGAAGAAACAGATTATAAAATCTTTGTGCATTTCAGCACCTTTTTGAAAGATGCTGTCCGGGATAAGCACTGTAGGAATCCCCTTATCAGTATAGGAAATAGGGGCAAGACGCATCAATGATTTATCTTCAAACTTCCTGATTTTATCAACCAAAGATGGAGTTGGACCAGATTTTCCAGCAACATTTTCAGAACCATCAGCAGAAGGAGCAGTAGCCGGCTTGACCGTAGTAGATTGCGCCATAGTTGGGATCGCATTACTCTTAGGGATAGAAGAACTTGCAGGAAGAGGAGGAGTAGGGAGAAGAGGAGTTGGGTTACTCATAGTACAAGACTGAGCTGAAGCCTTATTGGTTTGCAGAGGAGAGTTATGTTTAGGAGGAAGAACCTTGTACTGTTCATGAATAGTACCAGATCCAGATCCAGATTTAAACTGAACAGTACACACAGATGGAGAAGATGCAACAGCCTTAGGGGAGACAGAGGCACGCTGAAACATCTCAACATCAGTAGAAGAAGGAGAAACAGGAGACCTCTTACTAGTTGGCTCTTTTGAGGGAGCAGATGACATAGCAGTAGGAGACCGGTGAGGGGAAGGAGAAGAAAGGGGTGGGAAAAGAGATAGAGGAAAGGCTAGGTTTGGGTCAGGAGGGTCAGGAGGGAAAGGAGGGATGGGTGAGGGATGGACGCCGGCGGAAAGGAGCTTGGATTTCAAGTCGGAAACATGCTCTGAGAACCAGGGGTTCTTCTCCATAGGGACCTGTGCCAGAGAGAAAACTAGCTAGTATTGAAACTTGAAAATTTTAAAAGGGTTTTTTTTTTTTGGTTCTCTATCATTATCTTCTTTCTCGAAAAGGAAAGGAATCGTTCTATCGTTCTCAATTCTTATCGAATTAAGAACAAATCATAACACATCTTCTTCTCCTTTTGATTAAGATTTAGATCAGATTAATCTTCTGGTTTTTTTGTATTCTTTTCAATAAAAGAAACCAGAAGAAAGAATAAATCTCCGGTTTTAAACAGGTAAAAATCTACCATCTTCTTTGTTCTCCTTGTTTTTTGATTGATTGATTGATGGTTTGCATGATTGTATTGTCTGATCTGTAACAGAACCTTGTTTTGTCTTAAATATTTGTGTCTTAAAAACTCAGATCTACCTTTGCTGTAAATTGAACATATCTCCTCTTTTCGTTTGTATTTATGGGAATTTGATGAAGAAATTGTTCTAATCAAAGCTGAAACAACCTTCATCTCATTCAAACTTTTATAAATCAAATCGTGATTTTGAATTTGAATTCATCTTTGTAGAATGAGCTCTGAACAAAACGATTGCACTAGTTTCAAGCAATCATCAGAACCAAAGCTATGTGCAAACGGATGTGGTTTCTTTGGATCACCATCAAACATGGATCTATGTTCGAAATGTTATCGAGACATATGTGCAGAGAAAGAAACAGCTGTTGCAAAAGCTGCAGTTGAGAAATCTTTCAAGCCATCATCTCCTCGTACCCTCTTTATAGCAGAACCGGCTCTTGCAAAACCATCCCATCCAGAGAAAGAAAAAGCCGTTGTTGTGGTAGTGGCTGAGCCATCTTCCGCCGAGGGAGAAGAACCAGTTCAAGTTCTTGAAGTACAAAACGAGCCATCAAAACCTGCACGACCGAACCGGTGTCTATGTTGTAACAAGAAGGTTGGGATACTTGGGTTTAAGTGCAAATGTGGCAGCACTTTCTGTGGGGAACATCGGTATCCTGAGAGACATGATTGTACCTTTGATTTCAAAGAAGCTGGGCGTGGAGAGATTGCAAAAGCCAATCCTGTGATTAAGGCTGATAAACTTCAAAGGTTCTGAAACTTCAATGTTGCAAATGATTTGTTCTTTCTTTTTTCTTTTACTCAAATTATATTTGAATGGAATTGGGTTTGCTGGATGGTTTTAATGGATTGTTAGGGATGGATTTGGTTCCATAATAAAGTGAATCGATGAAGTTTGGTTATCTTGTCTCAATGATCTTTAATGTTTCAACTTGTTTGTTTAAAAGCTTGTGGTCTGAGCAAGTTCCTGACCATAATTCTGTTTCCGACCGAACTAACCCAAGTGGGTTCATGATATTAATGTACGGACTAGACTTGAGAGGAACTCTCTCACAACCAATTTATCAAGTCTCCTTGTGGCCTGTGGATTAATCTAATGCTTTGGTCAAGTTGGACTTTGATCCGAGAAATCAAATGAAATAGTCGTGTCAAAACAAATTTATTTTATTATAACGTATTGACAAATCAATTTTAAAATAAATATTTACTTTTCTTATTTAAAAAATAGTTGATAGATAATGACATGTTTAATTTAGTACGATATCAATCTTATGACTTATCTATAACTCTCGTGTTTCTTCGTCATATAAAATTTTGTTTGGTATAAAATAAGAAAAAAATATCTGGATATATTCTAGTACATACATGTAATTCATCTTCTCTTTTTCTCTCTCTTCTAGGCGATATTTCGATTTCCTCCTTTAACCGGCGACGGTTTTGGTTGTTTTCGTCTCTTTTCGTTCTTCTAGTTCTGGTGCTCTTGGTTCCGGATGATTTTGTCCTTGTTCGCTCTACTTTGCAGATCTCGTTTGGCGGTTTTGTTTCCAGTGGTGGCTTGAAGCGCCGGTCCTCTTGGACTACGGGGTGGAAGGGTTTCTGGAAGCTAACGTGGATGGCTATGGGGATTTGCCTCCTCTTCAGATCTGAGCTCTTGGTTTCGTTTCGGTGGTGGCTCGGGTAACTTCTCCGGTGTCGAATGGGGTCTTCGTGTAAGCGGTTTGGGGTTGAGAGCTGAGGTGTCTTGTTTGGTTCTTGGGCTTCCGGCAGTTGGCGTTTCGGTTGTGGTGATGCTTCAGTTTATTCTTTGCTATTAAGCCTTGTATGCTTGTATAATTCTGTATTTAAGACTGGATCCAGGAGTTTATGTGATCGATCTTGAGATGTAGAGGTCAATCTTAGGTCGGATATTGCTAGACTTTGATGTCGAATGGTCTTACTTCCCGAGTTGCCGGATGAAACAACTTCCTTAGATCTTTTTATCGGTTCTTCAAGTTTTTACCGGTGTCTTTCCTCTATAGTCCAATTGTGTCTTTGTAAGATTCCGAGATGTTTATCGATAATCTTGCCTCTAATGCTCCCAAGCTATAACAGCTAATTATCAATTGTATAGTTCTCATGTTTTTTATTCTTTCTTTTTTTGCATGAGTTCTTGTTTTTGGGTTTAGCAATTTGTATATTCATTTGTAAAACTACATTTCCTCGTACTTATAAAAAAGAAACTGAGATATATTTTACCATATTAAACCAAAAAAACTACATTCGTAAGATGAGATATATAATACTATAAATATAATTTGACTATATAATACTATACTAAATGAGATAGTCTACTACTATGGCTTTGATTGGTGACATAAAAATAAAAATGTTAGAGGCATATCACTTTCTTTGTTACCAATCATGAAAATGTTATCAAAATTACGGTAAAAACGATTATTCTCAGTTTTTTGTTACCGCTTTCGCTAACAGCTTTCACTAACCGATTTCACTTACAGTTTTGCATTATTCAACCGCTTACCACTTCCGCTAACCGCTAATATAACTGCTGCGCTTTTGATTACCAATCGAACCCTATATTCTCAAAACCACATTATATCAAATGTTCCATTTAGATATTTTGTTTGACTATAAAAGTGAGAGAAATTTTCTAGCACTTTCTTATATCTGACGTGGAACTCTCCTGAATTTTATAATCTCTCACTTTTTTTTTAATCTCTCGCTTTTTTATTTTTTATTTTTTATTTTATATCAAAATCTCTCGCTTTTTTTTTAACTTAAATATTGGGCCTTTAGAAATATATCAATAGAGGAGGAGAAACCGTATCGTCTCTTTTCCTTAAAAGACGACGAAATTGAGAAGATGCATTGAGATGATCAACAACAGAGAGGTGAGATAGGATCGTCGAGTCCACAATATGAGATGAAGGGAACGCCCGGCACGCATGGAAGGTTGTAGACCTGCAGTCGAAGATGAAAGAAAGACTGGGATGAAAAATCGATCGGAGACCAAGTGAGAGATTTCAATCCATAGGATATCTCATGGCGGAGCCGAAAAGGAAGACTGTACTGGAGTTTAGTTATCAAGCCACAATTGCATCATCCCTGAGGAGAACTGAGGTCTTTCATGTCTCAAACTTTAGATACGATTTTCAGTAATCGATTTGATATCCAAGATAACACTTGCGCTTGAGGAGAAATGATTTCTATGTAGCCTGATATTCCTTTGTTTCCAATGCATGTAAATTGACGCTTTCCATGAGAAGAGGAGCAACCATTTTTGAGATTTGACCCCATGTAGGTATGAATTTGCTGCATCAATGAAAAGAAGCTAATATTGTGTTTTGTATTGTTCCTTCATTTGGATTGATCACAAATCGTTGGTTCGCTTACTAATCGGGTTGCTCTAAGATTTTATATTTCTTTCGGTCTGATTATTAACCATCTTAGACCGGGGCGTGAGTTTAATTTGCTTCATTATTATTGCTGGTGGCTACTATTGGATTAGGCACCAAAACAATATAGACATGCTTGTATTTTTTTTTTTTTCTTATGCAATTACATCTAAATGCCCTTTTTTAAAAATTGCTTAAAAAACTAGATTTTTTTTTTTGGGGGCATATTTTGGTTTTGAATATAAGAAGAAAAAATTAGTAGATGCGTGAACCTTTTGATTTGAGTGCATGATATCCAATATTACTTAAAAAGGAAGTGAGAATTTTCTTTTTTCTTCTAAATATTTGAAATATTCTATAACTGATACATGTTTATCATTTAGTAACTACACCAGTTCCTGGTCATGTTAGACAACAACTTTCAATACATGAATTTAAAATAACGAAAATAATGATTTCATCATATAAAAGAAATAAAGATTTATTCTTGTATTTCTGAAAGTTTTTTAAGAAATATATAAATTTTTTACTAAATAGATAACAAATGGAAAGTGTCATTATTTGCAAACTTCCAAACAAAATAAAAAGATGGACACTTAATTGCTTCCGTTTGTTCTCTTAATTACTTTAGTTTTACACGTCTCACGCAATTTGTTCTTAGTTTTCTATATAAAGCAACCCACCATCGGTAATTTCAACACAAGAAAATATATTCATGCAT
Source organism: Orychophragmus violaceus (assembly GCA_030180135.1). Taxonomy (NCBI): domain Eukaryota; kingdom Viridiplantae; phylum Streptophyta; class Magnoliopsida; order Brassicales; family Brassicaceae; genus Orychophragmus; species Orychophragmus violaceus. The sequence goes on along the minus strand of CM058233.1, from coordinate 100,277,370 downwards.
GCTTATTTTGAAGGGATTGTAGAGATGGAGAACGAGATGGAAGATAGGTTTGAAGATTGGAGAGGTGAAGAGGCAATCCCTGGCAAACATGGTGGGATTAAAGCTGCTTCCATTGCTTGTGGTAAAATTCTAAAACCCAACAGAAAAGACTCTTAAATTCATTATTTATAAAAAATGATTTGGTGTGTGTTAACGTAGTTGTGGAGATGATGGAGAATATGGTGTTCTTAGCATGTTCAACCAACTTCATCACATACTTTACGAAATCATTGCATTACTCATCAGCCAAAGCATCAAATATGGTGACCAATTTCACTGGAACATCGTTTTTGCTCACTATCTTTGGTGGTTTTGTCGCCGACTCTTTTCTCACTCGCTTCACCGCTTTCATCCTCTTTTGTGTCATTGAACTCATGGTAAATAAATAAAAATCATTTAAAATAATCAAAATATTAATTATACAGAACTTAAAGGTCTACTACTCCTTTTTATAGGGTTTGATCTTGTTGACCCTCCAAGCTCATATCCCAAAGTTACAACCTTATGGAGATAATACTCCTTCGACTCTTCAATCCGTGGTTCTATTCACCGGACTTTATGCAGTAGCTACAGGTGTTGGAGGTGTCAAAGCCTCTTTACCTGCTCATGGAGGAGACCAGCTTGATTGTCGGAAGCAGACACTTATCTCAGGATTCTTCAATTGGTATTTCTTCTCTATCTGCCTTGGAGGTTTCTTGGCCGTAACAATTATGGTTTGGATTGAAGAGAACAAAGGATGGAGCTCCAGCTTCGACATCTGTACCGCGATTTTAGCCTCTGCACTCCTTATTTTCGCTGTGGGATTCCCGATGTATAGATTCAAGCGTCCAACAGGAAGCCCTTTGACCAGAATTGTGAATGTGTTTGTTTCTGCCGCAAGAAACCGAAATAGGTTTCCAACCGATGATGCAGAGATGACGCAAAGTCATAGCTCTACCGACAAAAGCATTCATTACAACAAATTCAAGTAATTATATTTTATATTCGCATCAGCTAAACTAACATAATGAAGCTTTATCAACCTCCTAATTAAGTCCTAAAAGTAAACTTCTTAAGGAATTTAAAAATTAACGAACAACTACAAACTATCGTAAAAAAAAAATGTTTTATTGTGGATTTTAATACATGAATTTTTTTTTTAATTAAAAAAAAACATATTTCATATCATGTACTGTGTCGTTTGTTTTCTCAGTTGAAACGGACTTTAGATAGAATATTAGACTACCTAAATTTTATAGAAGTTGTAACATTTATGTGAAAAAATGGTTTATTTCAGAAGCCATAGATTGTTGTTATTATGATTTATGTGATATTCACAGTATGGTTCAGTAAAAATGAAAGCCTAAACACAGGTATATGATTTTCAGGTATTTGAATAAAGCGAAGTTCAACAACAAGATCTCAGCAAGAGATATTGAAGAAACAAGAACGTTTCTAGCTCTCCAACCAATCTTTGCGAGTACAATTGTAATGAACTGTTGCTTAGCACAACTAGCGACCTACTCAGTACAACAAGGCATGCTGATGAACAGAAAACTCTCGCATTCCTTCGAGATCCCCCCGGCTTCCCTCCACGCCATTGCTCTCTTATTTATGCTCTCTTCTATAGCTTTCTACCAACTCTTTGGAAAAAGGAACGAAAGGTCATCGATGAGCTTCAATTTGAAACGCATAGGAGCCGGCTTAGCTCTTACATCTGTTTCAATGGCGATTGCAACCATCGTGGAGATCAAGAGAAAATATGAGGCGGTTCACAACAACATCAAAATCTCTGTTTTCTGGTTAGAGTTTCAGTATGTTTTGCTTAGTTTCTCGGATATGTTGACTATTGGAGGAATGTTAGAGTTCTTTTATAGAGAATCTCCGGCGAGTATGAAGAGCATCAGCACCGCGTTGGGGTGGTTCTCCACCGCATTAGGTTTCTTCCTCAGTACGGTTCTTGTGGATGTCACTAACGCGGTCACGGGATGGCTCAAGGGAAAAGATGTTAACGAGTTCAGACTGGAGCTGTTTTATGTGGTCTTATGTGTTCTTAACATTCTTAATCTTTTTAATTATATTTTCTGGGCGAACAGATACTAAGCAAAAAGGAAAAAAGTATGTGCTTGTCTTTTGTCAAAACCCTTTTAGTTTTTATTGTTTTTTTTTTTTGCATTATCTTTTAGTGAAGATGATATGCATAATGTGTGTGTGTGTGTGTGCTGTGATGTAGTGGAAGTCTTAATCAAGTCACTTGTGTACTTGTTTCTTGTGGTGGTTCACAAGTTGGTTGGGATGTCATTGTAATAATGGGACGATGTAGTAACTATCCCGTTTAAAGCTTCATAATTTGTGATTCTACCCTAATTAAGAAAGTGTGAAGATTACATTTTTCTACGGAAGAACGAATTGTAACAAACTGATTATAAATTATTTGTTTTTATAAATAATTAATTTAGAATTAATTGATTTCAGCCGAATTCAACGTTTATTAGTGTCATATCGTAAATGGCGTTAACGCTATCTAGGAAAGTCGGTATTTTTGACTGACTAGGTAACTGAGGAACTAGACTCGAATGGACCACTAACTAGAGATATGCTTAATATTAAAAAAATTTAAGTTCATACCTTTAGCATGTATATAAAACCATGGTAATGTCGTTAAGAATACGTGCTTTCACTTATATGTTGTAGTCCTTTTTGTGACGATCTTTTTAGTCTTCTATGTTTATTTGTTATTGTAAAACGTCATTAACTTAGTTTGTATATCCCTTTTCTGAATATCTACACTATATATCTATATACACGACTATATATTATGCATAAACACCATGAATATAAGTAGCTGGTAGTCCCGAAAGGAACATGGTATCCATGAGCAAGCGCACGTGCAAGGCAACAGTTGAACAAATGTATTGTCTCCTTATCCACATATACACACACACTCAAAGATCTAATAATATGTAAGCGTATAAGCTTGTGTATGTAGAGAGAACATGCACATAAAGCTCCCATACCTCTTTACTTTTCTCGTAAATTGTTAGCTCCCGTTTAAGCCGCCGGTATTGCAGCTTTTTCTTATATATATGCAGAATCAGTTAAATAAAAATATAATAAACAGTTATATTTTATGTATATTATGGTTACTTGTACATATGGTTGGCTGATTGCTAATATATAATGTTTTTGTATATCGTCTTTTTACGGATATATATGTGACTTTAATTCATCATCAACTAAACATATATACTCCAACAAACGACATGTGTATAGCACATCTATTATCATGTAATAACTAATTAAGGTGATCATTATCTTATCAACATAGGCTTATTGATTGAAATTTGGATATCCGTAATGATTAAGGACGAGATGAAAACATCTCATGCATTATAAATGTTTCAACTTGTAGATGAACTTAATCCTTTCATCATACCAATAATATTTTCCAACATAAGTGGTTTTCTATTTTAGGAAACTTCCTTAACTTTTTCGTCACTTAATTCAATAGAGATAATGTAACACAGTGAATATGCGTTGACGTAGACCACAGAAGTAAATTATCCCGAGTTATATAAAACAGTATGCTAATATATTCATGTATATAGCTGTAGTGTAAATATGCATATATAACAATTTACTAAGTAGCTAAACATGTTTTGTTTTCATCTTCTTCGACTAGAAAAGCATAAAACTATCTCTCCCTATCGAAAACTCAAACTTAGCAATAACGAATACCAACTAAGTAATATAAATTAACTCTTGCATGTGTGTCCAAATAGTTTCATATTCAGAATATGTTACGATCTATAAGAATTGTTACCCATTAGCAAAACAAAAGAACAATAAGAATTGTCGGATAAAAACACCATAAATTGTTGATAAGGAAAAACCATACTTAGAGCCAATAAGATAAAAGCAAATGCAAACTACTAGCAACGAAAATTCATCAAAATAAACCAGGAAACAAAGGAAAATGTTATTCAAATCAAATAGAAAGATCTACGAACTAAAAACAAAGAAAGAAAAAACCTGATTCATCTTATGAATGTTGACCCAAATATAGTGAAGCTCCATCGAATCCTTATCCACCACATCATCCTCGACTAAAGTCATAGTCTTATTTGTTCATAATCTCGTGATTATTCGTTAGCTAGCTATAAATATACATATAACTAGCTACGATGATGAGAAATGTGTATATGATTAATATGATGGTCGTCCCGTTGACCAATACGACTGATTATCATGCTGTGGTAATCCTTGATGAGCCGAACCAAGAAGATTGGGTGGTAACCCTTGATGACTAGCCGACATAGCTTGTTGCTGATGTGGCAGTTGTCCTCCCATCATCGGCGGCGACTCCATTGATCCTCCTACTCCTCCTCCGCCACCTCCGTGAACCGGCGTTTGCATCTCATCTTCCTCTAACGGGAGCCTCTCGTACGCCGCATTGCTAAAAGACGCCGCCATAACTACCACAGGACCAGCACATAGCAAAGGACCCACAACACTTCCTCCAACAACCTGTCCTTGTCCTCCAGCAAGGTAAACGCTCAATCCGGTGGCTGTCGGAGGAGCCGGAGGAGGAAGAAAAGAGCCTGAGAGAGAGAGAATCTCGAACCTTCCGTGAAGGCTAACGACGGAGCCAGGAGATGGAGATCCAGGCTGACGTATGGTGACGTTGGTGACGTTTCCAGTACCGCTCATAACGCAAACGCCGCGTTGGCGTCTGCGTGCGAAAGTCGCCACGCTTTCGACTAGATCGCAGCCGTCACCGATCTCCATGACGTGGGTTCGAAGCGCGTTTGCGCTGTCCCTTGTGATGATAATCGGTGGTTTTGGTTTGTTCTTGGATCCAGCTGGTCTTCCTCTTGGTCTTCTTGTCATCTGATCTCCCCCTGAGCCGCCGCCACCGCTTCCGCCTTCTCCCAAGATCATGTCTTTACCTTCGCTACCACTGTTGTTAGCGATGTTGTCTATGTTGTCGCTTGTCTCTTCACGATCCATCTTGATTTGTCTGTTTATTCCTTGATCATCTTGATCGGTTTGGTTTCTTTGTTGCTGGTGATGATGGAGGAAGAACTCTTGTTGCTGTTGTTGTTGGAGATGTAATTGAAAGTCTCTTGAGTGGAAAGTAGGAGGGAGTGAGCTTTGTGATCCATGAGGTTGCACTGGATCCATGATCTATGATTCGATGGTGGAAATTGGATCAAAATAAAGAAGAGACTGATGGATCTAAGAGCTCAGATCTTTAAGTTGACCTTTTTCTAGTTTTGTTGTCGAAGCTAGATAAAGAAGAAAGTAGTTATGATGAACAACGAAATCCAAGCTGGATCTTCTTCATCTTCGTCTCTTCTTCCTTTTGATTTTGTAGGGTTTCTCTCTCTTCTCTCCTTACTTTTGTTTCTCTCTCTTCTCTTCACTCTTCTTCTTTTTTGTTGTTGTTGAGTTGGATGAAGTGAAATCTGGAAAGTGAAAAAGGGGGTTTTATTTAAACTAATATTTGAGATGTGTGCGAGAGCTCGAGCCTAGCTTTGGGTTGTGATTGGTAACCTAGGGTTAAATAAATATATGATATTTTGTTATTATTGTTCTTATTATGAATTTTGACTGTGACTTCCTTCTATGTATGGGCAGTTTCCTTTTGCCCCCACCTCCTCGCTCTATAATTCGTACTAAACCTTAATATTTCGTCACTATATAATTAGTAGAACCAATCAAAATTGGTAGGACAAAAAAATTGCATTTTTGGATTGCATGTAAACCTTGTTCCCCTAAATTATGACAAGGAAAATATGAATTCACACCGATGATGTTGGATAATTCCAAATATGAAAAAGGAAAATATCTTTAGATAAGGAGAAACTTATTTAGAGAGAAGGAAAATTACTTGATAAGTAAGATTAGGAAGATTTGCCTAATGCCTATATAATAGAATCTATGAGGAGATGTCTCATAAGATTGAGAGTTGAGAGATTTAGTTTTGAGAAGTTTCTAAATCAATAAAGAAGAGTAGTTCTTTATACAAATCTTGATCAAGCTTATAAAGCTTTTATTTGGTATCAGAGCTTCTTCGATCCAAGAAAGACCTCGCTAAAACCTAGAAGAAACCGAACTAGGGTTTTGCATAAAAGATGTCTAACACGGATGAAGAGTCATTACGAACCAGAGGCGACGATGCTCCACCGATGAAGAAAGATGTTCAATGTCCCATGTTGACATCAACAAACTACACAGTTTGGGCGATACGGATGAAGGTAATATTGCGTGTGTACCAAGTATGGGAAACCATCGAACCTGGTTCCACTGATCTGAAAAATAATGATATTGCAATAGCCCTTCTATTCCAATCCATCCCAGAAGCTTTGATCCTGCAAGTTGGAGATCAGGACACATCAAAGAAGGTGTGGGATGCGATTAAATCTCGGCACTTAGGAGCAGACAGAGTACGAGAAACACGATTACAGACTTTGATGGTTGAGTTCGACAGGTTGAAGATGAGTGATACTGAATCAGTAGATGATTTTGCTGGAAAAATATCAAGTTTGGTATCCAAGTCAGCCTCGTTGGGAACAAGCATCGAAGAACCGAAAATCGTGAAGAAGTTCTTGACATGACTTCCTAGAAGCAAATATATTCATATTGTGGCTTCTCTTGAGCAAGTGTTAGACCTAAACACAACTGGTTTTGAAGATATTGTGGGAAGATTAAAAGCATATGAGGAACGTGTCAAAGAAGATACGAAGGATGAAGAGCAAGCAAATCTCATGTATGCAAGTAATCACAAACCGAACCGAGGAGGGTACGGTAATAGTCGTGGAGGCAGATCCGGTGGGAACTCTGAAGCAGACACCGGTGGTCAAGGAAGAGGTAATAGTAATGGCGGTTTCAGAGGAAGGGGAAGAGGCAGAGGACGAGGAAGGTTAAATATCCAACACCATGGAAAAGAAACCGCTGAAAACTATGACAAAGGAAAGAAGGACTTGTCCAAGGTTCAATGCTGGAGATGTGACTAGTTTGGTCACTATGTGAACACTTGCCCTATGCGACCACCTCGAAATCAAGAGGCAAACATGGCAGAAACACAAGAAGCCGATGCACTGTATATGCATGAAGTAGTGTTTCTGAATGAAGACAAAGTGTTCCCAAGGAAACTTGATGCCAACAAAGGAGATAATGATGTTTGGTATCAAGACAATGGAGCTAGCAATCATATGACTGGGAACGAAACTTTCTTTTCGAGTCTAGATGAGACTGTCAAAGGAAAAGTGAGATTTGGAGATGGATCACATATGGACATAGTGGGCAAAGGTTCGATTGTCTTCGTGAGCAAGACTGGAGAGAAGAAGTCACTCAAAGACATCTACTATATACCCGATTTGAAGCACAATATTATAAGTCTTGGGCAAGTAACAGAGAATGGATGTGAAATAAATATGAAAGGTGTCATTTTGGTATTGAAAGACCCTCTTGGAAGACTACTTGTACAAGTCACAAGATCGTCAAATCGATTATACAAAACGCCAATGCAGATAGATGTACCCAAGTGTTTTCATATCCAAAGTGAAGATCCCACATGGACCTGGTATGCTCGGCTAGGACATATAAGTTTTGGAGTTATGAAAAACATGGTAGAAAAGAAGATGGTAATTGGTATGCCGTGCGTAACACAAGAGAAAGGTGTGTGTAGCACATGTAAAGTTGGGAAGCAAGTAAGAGGCTCGTTCCCGAGTCAGGCAAGCTTTCGTGCCACCCGGACGTTGGAGCTGGTTCATGGAGACTTGTGTGGACCAATATCACCTCCAACACCCTCAAATAACAAGTATGTCTTTGTGCTAATTGATGATTTCTCAAGATATATGTGGACTATGCTACTTAAGGAGAAGAGTGAAGCCTTTGATCGATTCAAAAGATCCAAAGAGTATGTTGAGAATCAAACAGGGATGACCATTAAGACCTTTCGTACTGATAGAGGAGGAGAGTTAACCTCAACAGAATTTAATCAATTCTGTGAAACAAATGGAGTGAGCAGACATCTAACAACACCTTATACGCCTCAGCAAAACGGTGTAGTAGAGAGGAGAAACCGAACATTAATGGAGATGACAAGGAGCGTGCTTAAAGAAACCGAACATTAATGGAGATGACAAGGAGCGTGCTTAAAGAAATGAAAGTGCCAAATTACATGTGGGGAGAAGCAGTGCGTCACTCAACATACATTATAAATCGAGTGCCCACAAAAGCATTGAATGGACAAACTCCATATGAAAGTTTCAACTCAAGGAAACCGAACATTGAGCACTTGAGAGTGTTCGTTTGTGTCGCATATGCAAAAATCAATGGACCAAGTGTAAGGAAGCTAGATGATAGATCAAGGATCGTGATCAATCTTGGAACAGAACCTGGTTCAAAAGCTTATAGACTCTATGATCCAGCTACAAGGAAGGTAGTGGTCAGTAGAGATGTGATATTTGATGAAAAGAAAGGATGGGAATGGTCGACAGGCACAAGTGACAAAAGCGTTGAGTCAGGAACATTCAGTGTCTCTTGTGATCATGATAGGGGAGAAGTAGAACATGACGAATTCGATCATGATCAACAAGATCACAACACCCATGACGAACCTGAAGCATCAAACGACGAGCACGAGGAGGTGGCGTCGAATCATGAAGAAGAAGAGGAAACCGAGACCCAAAGGTTACCTCATAACAACGTTCAACAAGCAGTAACGAGGTCTGGACGAGTTATAAACAAACCAAAACGGTTTGATGACTATGTGTTACTTGCTGAATATGAAGGAGGAAAATTGCTATTCACCGTGGATGGAGAACCAGAAAGCTATAATGAAGCATCAACCATGAAAGAATGGATCAATGCAATGGAGGCTGAGCTTGAGTCCATCGAAAAGAACAATACATGGGAGCTGGTCCAAAAGCCGTATGGGGTCAAACCTATAGGACTGAAGTAGATCTTTAAGATCAAGAGAAAATCCTATGGAACTGTAAACAAATACAAGGCAAGACTTGTAGCTAAAGGTTATGTACAACAACAGGGCATTGACTTCGATGAAGTGTTTGCTCCAGTAGCTCGAATAGAGACCATACGACTACTTGTATCTCTTGCAGCAAACAATGGTTGGGAGATACATCACCTTGACGTCAAAACAGCCTTCTTGCATGGTGATTTGAATGAGGTAGTGTATGTAACTCAACCTGAAGGCTTTGAGAAACAAGGAGAAGAAACTCAAGTCTATAAGTTACGCAAGGCCTTGTATGGGTTACGCCAAGCTCCTAGAGCTTGGAACCTGAAGATTGATGATACCCTAAAGAAGATGGGGTTTATCAAGTGCAAAAAGGAGCCATCAATTTATCAAAAGAAGAAAAAAAGAGATCTCTTGATCATTGCCATATACGTTGATGATTTGTTTGTAACAGGAACATCTAGTCAGGTTATCAAACAATTCAAGGAAGATATGTCAAGGAGATTCGAGATGACAGATCTTTGCAGATTGTCATACTATCTGGGGATTGAAGTAATACAAGGTACTGATGGGATCAGACTGAAGCAAGAAAGTTATGCACATGGAATACTCATTGATAACAAGATGGAGACTTGTAACTTGACTCACGTACCAATGGAGTCAAGTCTGAAAATCTCAAAAGCTTAAGAAGAACAGGAGATCGATGCAACAGCCTATAGAAGAACAATCGGATGCCTAAGATACTTGCTCCACATGCGACCATATCTCTCATACAGTGTCGGAGTGCTGAGTCGCTACATGCAGAGTCCGAGAGTCTCTCATGGACAAGCAATCAAGCATGTTCTTAGGTATGTTAAAGGAACTACCAAGTTCGGGTTGTTCTTTAAGAAAGATGGGTCAAAGAGAATCATTGAATATAGTGACAGTAGTCATAATATCGATGTTGATGATGGGAGAAGCACCTCTGGACACACTTTCTATTATGGCTCATCTCCAATCACATGGACATCACAAAAGCAACCCACGGCCGCCTTGTCATCATGTGAAGCAGAGTTCATGGCTGCTACTGAAGCTGCAAAGCAAGCTATATGGATAAGAGAGTTGTTACGAGAAATTCTAGGAAAGGAAGAGGAGAAGGTCCTGCTTAGAATAGACAACAAGTCAGCCATAGCCCTCACCAAAAATCCAGTGTATCATGGAAGAAGCAAACATATACTCTCAAGATATCACTTCATAAGAGTGTGTGTGGAGAACCAGCAGATCGAAGTTGAACACGTACCAGGAGAGGAGCAGAAGGCTGACATACTCACAAAGCCATTAGCTAGGAACAAGTTCAAGGAAATGAGGAGCTTGATTGGAGTACAGGAAATCAACACACCCAAGATTCATGTTGGAATTATGGGGGAGAATGTTAGATAATTCCAAATATGAAAAAGGAAAATATCTTTAGATAAGGAGAAGCTTATTTAGAGAAAATGAAAATTACTTGATAAGTAGGATTAGGAAGATTTGCCTAATGCCTATATAATAGAATCTATGAGGAGATTCTCATAAGATTGAGAGTTGAGAGATTTAGTTTTGAGAAGTTTCTAAATCAATAAAGAAGAGTAGTTCTTTATACAAATCTCGATCAAGCTTATAAAGCTTTTAGATGGATAATTCTATAATTAAATCTTTCGCATCAACTACTATTCACCTATACTATTCACTACTAAAATCTATTATACTTTTATTTTTGGACAAATCTCGAAATAACACAAAACATGGTATTTGACAAATATAGCAACAAAATGTTTTTAATCAAAATAGAATTTATTAAAAAGATAAGGATTAAATTAACCATAACTTTAAACCCTAAATATTAAATCAAAAATCCTAAATACTAAACCGTAAATTCTAAATAATAAACCATAAATATTAAATACTAAATTTTAAACCCTAAATACTAATCTCTAAACTCTAAATAATAAACAAAAATCCTAAATAATAAACCATAAACTCTAAATACTAAACCTAAAAGTTTAAATACTAAACCTTAAACCCTAAATTATATAAATGTTAAAAGTATTTATAATCTAAAATAATGTTAAAATGTTAATTTCCCTTGCTGCTATATTTGTGACATGATATATTTTGTGCTATTTTATATTTTTTTTTTATTTTTTCATCATAATTATAATAATATTTTTTTTTTATCTTTTCTAACTAAATCAGGTGAAGAATTCATAAGAAGAAACATAAGAAAAAAAGAAAGAAAGAAGAAGAAGAAGAAAAAAGAATGAAAGAAAATATATAAGAATAGAAAAATGTGAGTTTTATTTTAATTAGTAAAAGAATAATGTTTGAGTCAATAATATTTTCGAGTGAACATTGTTTGATAGTAAACAATATTCACGGTAATAAATAATGTCCACGGGTTAATATGATTCTTAAAGAAGAAAGATAGTTAAATATATAACACAATTAGTTTTAATTACCTAATATGTAACATTCAATAATGATATTAGCATGATAATATTCAATATTACTTTTTTCTCATAGAATATTCTATTAATACTAAGTTAATAATTTAACTGCGTTAACACAAAATTAACGAACTAACACTAAATTAATATTTTAACAAGTTAACGATAGTTGTGTTAATTCCATACACAGTTTGCCGAAAACTGGTTTTGTATCACAAAATAACTGAGTTAACATAGTTTAAGTAGTGATTGATGTTTCAACCAGTCATTTCAAAACATCAACATACATATGAATTCAAGTTTCAATAGCCATTATAATCAACATGACACTTTACATGTTGTAGCAAAAAGAGTCCAATGGTTCAAACATTTTAATTAGCAGACAGATGTAAAGTTGATATCACGCATTTACAAATTTACACAGAAATAATAATATTGTATTTCTCATTGAAAGACAAATCCTTACAAAATGATTAATTGACTAAACCCTCTACATAATTGCATGTGTTAGCTATATAATTATTATGGGTATCTGATTAATTAGTATGTATCTATATACTAACAAACTTACAACTAGCTCATTAATTCAATGATAAGTACAAGAAATATCAATTACATATGGTTATATATTGGAATATATATTGTTCTCTCTTAAATATACTAATTTTATAAAGTTTACAACCTGATTAAAATCAGGAACCGAAAGCAGTAACCGGCACCGATTACTCGACAAAATCAACCATTTACAGATATGAGTTTCCACTAATGTTACTATAGGCAGAACACTAGAGAGCATAACACACACCTACAAGTGGAAATTCGGCTATGAGGTGGGAAAAATTATACAAATCTACCACAGGCGGGCACACCGAGCTTGTTCCTTCACTACATAGAAGGTAATCGCGTTTGCCGGTCAATCTGAAACCAGTTTCCAGATCCATCACTGTGCACCATCGGAAAGATCTCGCTTCGGATTTATCCCACAGCCACTAAAATTGAGCACCATAACCAAGAGTAGCCGGCCTCATCGTCATCTTCCACCGCTTCCACCGCAACCTTGCTTCATCAACATCTTCCACCGTCACACATCACATGCGACCTCGATTCGTTGAAAATCCACCACCGCGACAGACGAGAAGAAGCTTCCGGAGAACCACCTTCTCCTTCCGGATTCTCGACTCCGCCATGGATTCTGTTGACAAAGATGCTTACCCAACAACCAAGGAAAGGAAAATTGCCCCTCTAGACTCCGAAATCACACAGTCATATGGAACCGGCGAGATCTCTCCACCGTCCTCTCGTGGATTATCCCTCAGCCGAGTCAGGCAGTCGACCCTCAAAGCCCTGGAGCTTCCGCAACAATTTCTTCCTCGGAGTTCCCATCTCTGTATCTCGGAGAAAAAGAGTGTGCATCCTTCGCTGACACGGAGTCACCGTCCCGTCGTTAAAGCTCGAGACTCGTTTGTAACTTGGGAGGCTTTTCTGACTACCGACGCGAATCGCCGGGACAAAGAAGACCTCAAACGTGCAAAGTTCGACTTAGAACCCTAGAGAAAAAAAGATTGGGGGTGCATGTGGCTCTAACGCGTTTTTAATGTTTTAATGGAATAATTAAATCTTTAGCATGATTTGTAATTTTGTATTACAATTATTATGATGATGTATTGATGAATACTGAAAAAGGTATTGATGAATATTGTTTTGTTCCTTTAGAAGTCATGGAAGAAAAATAGCCACATTAGTAATGTTAGTTTAGTACCTTGTCGATCATCACGGTTATAAGATGTAGCATTGTGCGTTGAATAGAAACTGGTCTATATATTAAATGTAGCATTTAACTTTCTTTTTTTGAACTATGCCTTTTACTTAGTTGAGAGTCAAACGATCCATTTGTCAATATCATTTAGATCTAAAGGTGTTTGTTTATACAAATTTGTTAATACTTTGGGGGGGGGGGGGGGGGGGGGGGGGGGGGGGTTGTGAATACACACATATGTATTAGATAGAGATTGAGCATTGGAGAGCGTGAAATAACAAGAAGACGCGAAGATATCGCTGACAATTCCAAAACCACGAGAGAAGGAAACGAAGAAGAAGATAAAGAGAGGAGAGGCATCGCATGAACTGTTGGGAGAGAGATTAAACACAAACTCCAATGTCTTAAAGAGATGCTCTTTGTCGGCTCTCTCATGCTCCACGTGCCCTTCTCCTCTCACTCCTTTCTTTTCTTCTTACATCGAGAAAATTTTCCGATCTATATCAACCAGTAATAATAAGCAAGTTTCTGATAACCAAATCCATGTGTGATGCCGTACTGGCGTGGGGTTGACAACTAAAGAGTTTTTCAGAACGTAAATTAGCAATAAGATCTAGGTTACTTTATATTTTGGGGTTTCAGCTCAGATTCTTTAACGTGATGGACCGATAAAGCGAAGAGTGTTCTGTAATGTGGTAACCAAGGTGTATCATGTTGGTATGTTCACCAAAATATAGTAGAATTTTTTTTTTGTCAACAAAATAAATAAAAACCTATCACTCACTAATCAAATTTGGTGGAGTAAAAATTCTATAAATTAATAATTTAATTAATTAAAAATTTAGTTTTAAATTATATTTTTCATTCAATTGATTTATTTTGATAAATTACTAATTTTCGAAATTAATAAAATATTAATGTTTTAGTATTATAAATTTATAGAGTTTTATTGTATATAAAACTAAAACTGTCATTAACTCATCGTTGACTTCCAGTTGATTCATTTAAAACAGAAAACATGAAACCTATATATGTACGTTATATTGCAGATTATGCTAAACAAATGTGAACGTGTACCAAATCATAAAAATATATACAGATGCTTCTTTATAAATTTTCTACTCTTTTAATAAACAAAATTTCCTAATTTAATGAAACCAAAAAAAGTTGACGACAGTCTATCAAATGATGTGCTTCTTTTTCATATTGTAGTTACAATATTTAATATTCTCCGAGAAGTTACAATAGATAATTTGCTTCCAATAATTAGATGGGTTGTTAATGATCCAATTCAATAGTATTGTTGGGAAATGAGGTTAGCTGGCTTATTTTATTTTAATTTCAAAAGGCATGGAACTTATCAAACCAACGTTGGAGTTAACGAGCTCGCTCAAAAAGAGAAAAGGACAGCTTGCTTTCAATCCCGAATTCTACGGATAATTAGTTGATTGGTTAGTTTAAATTATTAGGGTTTTCATTACTTTATTATCTAAGTAGTAACCGAGGCATGAACATCTGTTAACCATTTTTGACGTCATACTCTCACTCTGTATAGATGCGTTGGTGATTATTGTATGTTTTGCTACCAGCAGTGCCATTATCCAATACTACAGATGGCTAGCTAGTATTAATATGCTACAGTCTTTATTTATATAAGCATAAATTGTACTTAGCTTTGATTAATTATTTTTATGCTACAATCTCTTTCTTTATTTAGCTATATATATATATATATTTGTATTTAGCTTTGATTATTATTATTTTTTAGCTTTGATTATTTACAAGACCCTAAACACATTAAAATTACAGAATTACAAAAGCCTAAAAGTGAACGTGAAATCATCAAAACATATAAACCTCATCATCATCCAGGGCCAATCCATATACTTAAATCTTAAAGAAGGGTGACGTTTGCGGCTTTGTCACTATTTATAGTGTTTAGCAAAGTTTATTTCTGATCTCCAAGTATAATTGATAAGCAAATTAATTAAGTTAAAGTTAGTAAATTAAGCTAAGTTAATTAAATTGAAAATGTAAGTCGTCCCACGTGGAAGACACCTAATTGCGCATATCACATCGTCGTGCTTATGCTTTTCTCATGAACCCAACTAATTATGCTTTTCTTATGAACCCAACTAATGGTCCCCTCCCACCATATGTAAATAATCATATGTGTATGTATATAAACGTTAAGTGAATTTCTTTAGTTGTCAAGTGAATTTAAATCATTTATAGGTTATATATATATAATCAATAAGCCTCCTAAATAAGCCAGCAACCTTTTCCCGAAAAGAAAAATAGGTTTCTGTTGCTTATTTCTAATTGTGTACTGAGAAATTGAGATTAAGAGAGTTGAAGACTAATGTCAAATTCTGGGGGTGACATGTGGGTTAATTAATGATTAAGTGAGTGTTTTGAGGACCATTAATACAGCCTAGTTGAAGACAAATTAAGCTAACGACAAACTAAAGCTCAAAAGAAACCTCACATGATTTAAGGGTTCTTTCCATGAAGATTCTCATTATTATCAGTAAAATTCTCTTCCGTCTCATATTCTAAACACATATTTCATATATACAATCAGTCGTTTGAGTTTTGAAACATGGATATTCACCACTAAAACATAAAAATATCTAACTGTGTTCTTTGAGTGTTTATTACTCCAAAACATGGACTAACAGTGAGGTTCTACTAAAGTACTAGTATTTACAAAATTGATCAAACACGAAAAAGACTATTGATATTTTACAAGAATATGTTTGTTAGATATAAAAAAAGAAGAGATTTTAGGCAGATGCAGCACTTTATTGGCTAGCATTTAGTGATATAATATTTATGAGTTTTTAAATAATAGGATGACACTTTATGATTGTTGATTTTAGTGAAACTCAGATTTCACTACAACAGAACATGTTTTTTGCGACTACAAGTTGCGACTAAGTTTACAGTCGCTAAATTTAGTGACTATTTAACGATTTAGTTGCGGATATTGCGACTAATAGCTAACAGTCGGTGATTCGTCGCTAAATTGCGACCACAAGTTTTTAGTCGTTAGTTAGTCGCTAAATTAGCGACTAATTTCGGCGAGTTGCTAACCGGTCGTCTTTTGGTCGCAAAAACCGGTATAAACTCACATTTTAATTGTTTCTAACTAATTTGTACCTAATTTTTGCGACTGATATTGGTAGTCGCAAAAATAGTCACAAAATAGTCGCAAAATAGTCTATATATACAAAGAACCCTCACACTTCTCCTCAGCCACACATACACCAAACAAACACGATAATGTTCGGAAAAATTGAGTAAAAACAGAGGAAAAACGTTTTCTAAGTGAAAAAATGTCAGGAGATTATAACTACATTAATGATACCCAGTGGGAAAAATCAGTTGCTAAGGGAGAAAGGGAGAAGAAAGGAACCAGAAACCGACAGTTTGGTGGTCAGCTACTGAATGATTTGAGTCCATGTGTCCTCAGATCGATACTCCCTCCGTGAGACCGCACCTAATTGTATACAGAGGTTAGTGTGGTGAACTTGAATGTCCTATCTTGATTGTGGAGTTTACTTGGGACAATTGCTAAGTGTGGGGGGGGGGATACATTGTGGTCTTGATCTCTGCAGGAATGTTTTCAGTGGCCTACTAAGTGAATGTGAATGCGAAAGTTCCTAGGACGAAACGAGTTTCTGTGTTTTCAAACCTCTTTCTCGTTGCTTTGGTTCTTTATTTGCTTGTGGGCAAGCAAGAGCTAAGTGTGGGGGAGTTGATATATCATGGTTTTTAGGTGTTTTGGGCCATGATATATGTACATAAGAGCATGTCCATTGAAGTATCTTAGTTAAAATTTCTCGCAGGTTCTTAGGTAGAATGCATTAAAAATAAATGAAAAAGAGCAAATTCGGTTAGGACCGATCCTTATTTAAGGATTTTTAGGACCCGTTTCTTAACCACGTGTCACATACCGATTGGCTTTTTTCCGGTTGAAAGCCTCTAGCCGATCGGAGAAGAATCGGTCGTTCCACCGTTGGCAAGTGTTTCCGGTGAATCAACTCTCTCCGATATGACTCAGACAATTCATTTTCATCTGGAAATCCTAGAATCGGGGAGACTCGCGGCGTGATGCACCTATTTTCCCACGATGCCGTTTCGTCATCGTCGTCTTCTTCCTCCTCGAATCTCCCTGTAATATTTCTTCCTTTATCATTCAAATATGCCTTGGGTCACTTTATTCTTTCATTTGATTGCATCAATTTATCTGAATCTGGAATCATTTTATTGTCTATTAGATTGGGAGGAACTGATAGAGAACAACGAGACTCAGGAAGAAGACAAAATTTTCAGTTAATAAGCTTGTAGAATATATATTCAGTTTATATAGTCAGTTTATATAGTCAGATTATATAGGACCGGTTTACATTAGAACTATACCGGTTCCTATTTACTCTATTAGGAACCCTCTTGTTTGCGTTCTTGGGGTCCCGAACCATATGACATACGCAGATGTTTGCCAGTTCTGTGGCTCCTTCATCCAACAGTTGAGGAATAAATGGTTTTTTTGGGTACTAATGTGCAGATCATGTGAACCATTAGATTTTCTAGAAGAACCTTGCTCCTATCAAGGTGAGCTTGTGTTAAGAGTTTCTTTCAAATGTCTTCCATTTAATTGTTCTGTGCTTAATGGTGTGTGTTTAAATATATAACATGAAGGTGGTGGAGAGCCACCAAAGGGATCTCTTGGCAGCGCTATTGACACTCACTTTGGCTCCCTCGAAGGTTTGGTGAAAAAGATGAGTGCTGAAGGGGCTGCTTTACAAGGCTCAGGATGGGTGGTTAGTATTCTAGATTCACCTTTTCATGTCATCCGGTCACATTGTTGGTTTTGTTGCAATACTTATAATCATGGTCATTGACTCAGTTTGTCTTCTCTTTGATTGATTCAGTGGCTCGGTTTAGATAAAGAGCTTAAGAAGCTTGTGGTTGACACAACCGCCAATCAGGTACACAATACACATCCATGATATCGATTTGTTTGAAAGATTTTAGATTTTCCGGCGATCTTTATATTCCTTAAATATGTGGTTTAGATGGATTTAAAGAACAATCTCTCTTTGATCTCAAGATTCACTTATGATAAAAGGAGGAAGCTTGGTTCCTATGGTGGGTATAGATGTTTGGGAGCACGCCTACTATTTGCAGGTAACAAACACTTGTTAAGAACCCCACTTAAAGGTTTATCAATGGATGAGCAAAAAAAAGTAGAGTTCTTAACTATTTAAAACCAATTAAAAAACTATTAAAAATTTCTTAAGAACCCCAAGATGAGGTTCATCAATGTACATGCTCTAATCGAGTCTTCTATAGAGTCTTTCGAGTCCTTTCAGGTACTTTACAGGTTTTATCACGTTTGGAGCTGACTTGGACATTATGGCGCATTCTGGAGCTTTATAGAGCATTCATGCGATTGCAGAAGAGTTGATATGATCGTCTGGATTTGGTGTCGATCGACACCACTCAGGTGTTGGTCGACACGTATCGCGGGTGGAAGGTTTTGGCCGGTTAATGAAGACTTTGAAGAATCTGCAAATTAGCCCAAAAGTTTCTCATAATTACAAAGTGACCCAAATCGTGTTTTAGCTTTTAATTAGGTTTTTCAGCCATTGTTTAGGCTAAGCTTTGTTTTATCAGAGATTAGGAGATTTGGGTCTGTTCTTGTTCTCGAGAGAGAGAAGATTTCGAACTTCTGTTCCTACTCTTTTTGATTCATATATGATATCTATTTTGACTATGTTTTCTGTTATGTTTACTATGTCTGAGTGATCTCTTGTTAGGTTAGAGAATTCTCATTAGGGATTTGAAGGGATGTTAGAATAACTGATTAATTTGGATTCATTATCTAGTTCTTCATCTAAATTGTTCTTAACGCTTAATCTGGACTGGCCATTTAGATTATTGATATTATGCTGATTTACACAACGAGAGTTGGTTAATTAGCTAGAAAGGATTTAGGTGAGAAATTTATCTATTCGCAAAGAGATTTGGTTTAGAGAAGTTGTGAACAAACGAACTCGGAATTAATGCATGTTTAGAACTCTAGGATTCACAACGAGAGTTGGCTTGCTAGGTTGTTAGACATAGATAATTATCGCAGCGAGAGCTGGTTAGTTATACTTCTGTGATTCTAGTTCAACAACGCTAATAGATTGAATCCTGATTGTCTGTTATCTAATTTTCTGATATCCTGAGAACCTCCCGAAACCTGACGCTTCATTAATTGCTTACATTCACCTCACTTCATTCGTTTACTTGCTGTCTTATTTACTGCTTTACAATCTGCTTCGCTTAGCTTAATTTGCTTACTCATAATCTATCGTGTGAGCCGTGAGTCCTTGTGGATTCAAAACCCTAAGTACTACATTGCATAACTGTGCACTTGCAGTAGAATATGATAACTCTGAGCCTATCAACGCGCACACATTTCGCCGATGTGGCTTGATAGGGGGAAAGGCGATTTTGCCACACTGGAAGTGTCACGTGCTTCATGACACCGCCAAAATGAGTCAGACCTATAATAACCGACTCAAGAAGTGTCATAGCGCCAAATTACTCCAAAAAAATATATGTGAATATGTGGTAATAACAATATCAAATTGGATATATCGCACAATCGTTGCCTCATAATTTTCTTCCACCTTTCTCCTAAAGGTGCGCCCTAAAAAATCTCTTGCCTTTTTCACCGTTGGCTTTCTGCCGCAGCGGATCCCATTTCTTTAGCAAGGCCTCGGCTCTTCAGTATGGTGTTGATTTCCTTTTTCAGCAATTGAGTGTTGTCCCTAAAATTCTGGTGGTGTTGCATAGTGGTTGCGGTGGTTGGTGGGTTGGTTTTTCCTCGGCAGTTTTGTGAGGATGAGATCTAAAGCGGTGGTCTTTCTTCCCCTCTATGTGGCTTCCTCTCAGCGGTTCTCGACCTGCATATCTTTGGTGCTTGCAGTCTTGGTGGATCTGAAGTTTTGGTGGTGCGGTGGTGGTGAGTAAATTTCCATAGAAGCACTAGTTTAAATTATTCGTATAGCCACAAAACAACCACAAATTTTCTGTGGCTATGAAAAGACACGAAAAAGACAATATTGCCACGAAAATGGTTGCAAGAACACACAGTTTCTCACATGGTGTCCGGTGTTCAATGAAATGGCAAATTAAAAGATGGTTATATAACAATATTGTCTATACACTTATTTCTTCTTGTCACAAGACATGTATCTAATCAAAATCTCTTCAAAAACGCTTCCTCGCAAGGAATATGAATCCCTCCTTCATGTTCATACCCAAACTGGTCCGCTACTTCATCCATCAAAACCCTAAACTCAGGATACTCTAGATACTTGGTCGGTATCACGAACCTCTGCATCTCATCACGGCCCACGTAGATCGCAAGATGCCCTCTCGGGACACCGTTTTGATCTCTGGCTTGTCTGCTACCGTCTGAGAATTCCCCGGAGAAAAGACGATCCTTCATGTTAGTTTTGGATCTTCTGTTTCGTCTGCTGTCATGTTTTTTCAGGCGTACGATGAAATTTAGCGAAATCATTTTGTTGAAAATATATATATATATATATATAATCACAAGAACTTCAAGTTAGAAAAGAAAGATTCAAAAGATAGCAAAATCAAACAGGAAATTGTGTATTGAGAAAAGTTCGAAAAAGATTCATTTATATATGTAGCAAAGTCAAGGGACTTTGTATTCGATAGATCATAGATAACTGTAAATGTCTTCTTAAAGTTGTTATCTTCATAGAAAAATAAAAAACAAGCTAGGCTATAGAAACCCTAGTTGTTCTTGCTTCTTATTCTTTTTAGGGTTTTCTGCAAAAAAACCCTTCAGGTGGACATATATTTCGGATTAACCCTTCACCCCAATTAAATGCAGGTCAACCCTCAACGTCACGGTCAAACCGCTATATAGGACGTCCGTGTATCGATGACGTGGCACCGTTTAATAAACTAACAGAACCCAAAACGGCGTCGTTTTGAGTCCGGTTTAAAACTACACATTTTCAAACTTATTGTTGTTTTTGGGCTTGAAAACAGCACGTAGTGTTGGTCTACCGACATGTAACTATTTTATTACATTGGTGGGTGAAAATAACCGTGGCTCTCATTCATTGGTTGACTTATCAATGGTGTGAGAAGCAGAAGATCACTGCTGTCACCATGTCGTCGTCTTCTTCCTCTATCTATTTTTTTTTTTTTTTTAACAATTCTTCTTGTTCCTCCTAGCTTAAACCGATCAATTTAATTCCCTGATAACGAAAACAAAAATCTAATCGTGAATTACAATTCTTCTTCTTAACTCACCTTTTTCTCTCTTTGAGGCATTTTCACAAACACATTGAGTGCAATCATCATCAATCTATAAAACCTTTTGTCAGGTGTTAGTGTTTTGATCTCCACGACCAGTTGGTTCCATATAAGAAAGCTTGGACATGGCAGAAAAGCATTATCGAGGAGAAAAAGTCATTGATTTACAGAAACGAAGACTGCCCAGATACTGTGATTTTATTGCAACACTCTCCTGTTTACATAATGGGAACTGGACCAACTGGTAGTTCAGAGGATTATCCCAATTTCGACATAAAGAATGCTCCTTTCGATGTGTATCGAACTGAGCGTGGTGGTGAAGTCACTTACCATGGCCCTGATCAGGTAACTCATACATTGAAAGTTTCTTTCTTTGCTTACGAGTTCTTCAAGCTAAAGAATTTTCAGTGAATCGCTCTATCCCTAGCCATTTCACGATCCCATTTCACAACTTAACCCTAATTCTAATTTTCCCCAAATTGTATAGAGATAGACCAACTACATGCTGTTTTCGAACCCAAAAACATGCTGTTTTCGAACCCAAAAACAACAATAAGTTCAAAATTGTGTAGTTTTAAATCGGACTCAAAACGACGCCGTTTTGGGGTCTGTTAGTTTATTAAACGGTGCCACGTCATCGATACACGTACGTCCTATATAGCGGTTTGACCGTGACGTTGAGGGTTGACCTGCATTTAATTGGGGTGAAGGGTTAATCCGAAATATCTGTCCACTTGAAGGGTTTTTTTTGCAGAAAACCCTTCTTTTTATTCGTTTTAATGATCTGTCTGCCTTTAATGTCTTTTCTTTTCTTGGTTAACAAGGTATGTAAGAAGACTATAATTGGCACCAACCCAAGTACAGCCGTCCGTACCGTACCCTACAGTTGGTACGAGGTTATTATTCGGTGAATCCAATTCACAAATTAAGACCAAGACTATCGTGTTATCAACTAAATTTTTTAAAGTATAAATAGGCACCAACCATCTCCACACATCAAATGTTACGCAATAACTTTCATATTTCTAAGTCGATCACATTATTTTTGCATAGATATGTTTTTTTTTGCAAATCATTTAATGGAACAAGCTTGTTCAATAGCTGAAACAGTTTGCTGCACATCCACTCCCATATTGCAGATATTGGCAAGTGCACCTGTATACTTCATACCGTAATCCATCTTTGCTCCGCAGTGATTCTTGAAACTATTAACCTGCAATGTTTTATCAATATATACTTGCTCAATGGTTGTTACGTAGAACACAAGTAACAAGGTTTGAGAAGATGTTGTTACCAGAGTCTTGAAGCAATCCCAATCATCTACAAGAGGTTGTCCTGTTATTCTCGTGGAAGTTAAGAGATTTAAAACATTGGTTTCTTTAAGCGAAAGTCTCAGAATCTCTATAATGTTCTGATCGATTTGTTTCCTATGATTCATTTCGTCAAACAGCTTCTTCTGAGCTTCTTGTCTTTCAGGTGACTCCATCGGATACTTTTGAATCTGAGAGATAAATAGTGAAAAATCAATAAACAGACACCTCTTTTGTTTATTTTTGAATCTTGAAAGATCAGACTGCACCTTTTTCTGGAGATATAAGAGAGGGATATCGCGCGAATTGACCATGCTTAAGTTAGAGATTTGTGAGGCAGAGAGAGTGAAGTTTGCGTATTCAGGATTGGTTCCAATGTAAGAGACGAGATAGTCTTTAAGAAGCTCCTCTGATCCGAAACGGCAGACATGAGAACTCATCCCCGGTTTTAAACCCAATGCTGTTCTTCTCTTTACAACTTGGTATTGCTTCTCCAAAGTCTCTTTGCTCATGTCATGAAGATCGCTGTCCCCAAAATGACAAAACAGAGAAACATTTTTGGACAGAAAGTGATTCTTAATGTCTTGAAGAACAAACAATCAAATCATTCGATTGTCCATAAAGATTTGAAGTACCTGTCCTCAAGCCAAGAGACGCTAAATACATCGCCGAGACAAATATCATAGTATTCAGGAGGAGGAGGGTTGAAACCAGGACAGTAAACTCCATAACTGTTCTCTGTTGCATTAGCAGCAGTCACTGCGAATATATTGAGATTCTTCTTTAATAGCCCTTCAAACATACTTCCAGATTCACATGCTTCAACATAAATCACCTAACATATCACAAAAAAAGATTCTAGAACAGAACACATAGAGAGAGATGATAATGAATGATTTGAGTTATTAGTATACCATCTTCTTGTATCTTTTTAGTTTATGCATATTCTCCAAGACTTTGATGAAATCTTTTGCATTGAGATCATCACCATCGGGCATCGCTGAGAATTATAAACATCAAGAAAGATCGCGGATTAGTATCATGAGAAACATTTTAAAAAGTATAGATATAAATTGATGGTAAAAAAAATACATAGGAAGCCAGGAGCTCCATGGTCAGCATAATAGATGAAGATATTATCATTAGGACTACTTTTCACAACTTTGCCACTTCCTCCTGTGATGCCACTTTCGTTTCCAAGTAACACATTGAAGAAGTTCTTCACATTAACAGCTTCTCCAGTGTAGTCCTATATATTTAACCAAAAGACCAACAAATTTTATACATGTAGATTCATTAATCATAAGCATATAAATTAAAAAGATAAGAACCTTAGGAACTCCTTCATAAACATCCTCTCCATCGGGTCTATTAATGATAACTCCAGGCCTGGGATTTTCCGAGTGAAAGGCAATATCATCATACATAAACACAATAATGTTTTCATCTTTTAGACCACCTTTTCGCAGTATCTGATAGGCATGGCATATGTCAGCCTGAGAAGCAAAACAACGGTAGAATTTAGTTCACATAGAATCTCTTTAGGACCACTTTTTCCTTCTTATAGTTAAAAACTTTGATAAAAAACCTGATGCCTGTAGTTAATATAGTCGCTTGATCCAGCAACTAGAACAGCCCATCGTGTACCTTTTACTTCATGAGACAGTTGGGTTTTGCTAGAACTCGCTGAGAAAACAAGAAGAGCATAAAGAAAAACAACAAGTTGAAAGCGAGCAAGAGAAGACATTGTCTGAAAAACACTTCTAAACAACTGTATTTTCCTCTCTACGAATGTTCTTGAATCTGATTGTGATACTAATTCCGTAGTATATAGCTCGTTTATATAGCAAAAACATTTGGCCAGAAACACTCATTTGCGTATTAGGGTTTGAGTGTGTGGGTGCAAAAAGTAACGCGTGATGTTGTCACACCTAAGCACTTTGCATGATAATAGAACTAACAGCCTTGAAATGTTATTGACTTTGTTTGTTAACTGCTTGTTTTTTTCCTTTTTATTCATATCTTTAGTTTCTTGTGACTAGCCTCTGCTTATTTAATGAATGCATATTAATCAGTGGTTAACAAGAAGAGAAAAACAAATAATTATACATAACTTTTACTTTTTTCCTTAATTGTTATTGGTTACTTTCGATGATTTTTATATTATTTACTAGGTATAAGCAAAATACCTCAAACAAAAGAACCAAACCGAATTCTAACAAAAAACTAAACCTAGACCTGAATGGACAAAATATCTGAACATATTCAAATCTCTTTTATTAGAAAAATAGAAAATCGAATGAATATCCGAAATATATGAATTATAATTATATTATCCAAATATTAGTTATATTTAGATTTGATATAACCGAATTTTTCAAAATCACAACTATAAACTCAAATATATTGGTTATTTTTAAACCGAAGTAATTGAAATACCAAAATAAGCGAAATATATACAAGTTCTTGTTATATTTGTCAAAATTCATCAATTTATTTATTCAAACGTAACCAAATTTTATTTGATCTTATGATTTTTTAAATATCTAGAATCGAATCCGAATGGAACCGAACCAAAACCGAGCGAAATTCTAAATACTCGAACATGTTTTATATCTTAGACCCCAAAATCCAAAATTTTGAACCAAATCGAACGGATACCCAAACGCTCATGCATATTATTTACAATTTTAAATTTATATATTTAATTTTAACACACATCTATTAAACTAAAATAATACTAATTTTCGTAAACACTATATAACTAAATTAAACGATACATTGTAGTGTAAAACCAAAGAAAAGAAGATGCGTTTGAATTGAGAATTCAACTAAATAGGAAAATTTTGTTACAAAAAAAACTAAACAAGGGAATATCTTTTAGTTAAAAAAAGAAAATGGACAAATACAAATTGAGTCATGATCGCAAAATTGCGTCAGGTTCTGCTGAAATTGAGGCGACTACTTCCCACTGAAACCAATGAGCTGTTAAATTAATTAATAGTAATGACTAGTTACCAATTTCTCGATTTAGAAGTTAACTAGGATTAGAATTATGCATTGTGTGATCCTAACTCTTACATATCAAAAACAGAATTAACGTCTTGCAGAGAAATTAGGACAAACCTAGCCATTTTTTGTTCCTATTGTCTTCTTCAAGGGAAGTTCTTCTTATGTGAAAGTGATGCATCTCCAGCACTTTAACTTCACTTTTGGTGTGATCAACACGATGTTCAAGTGAGTGTGTATTTATTCCATCTTTTCTTTGTACAGTTAGCGAAACTGCCATCATTAAGCAAAGCCTTCAAACGCTAAATTTTATAATAAGTTTAAGGACATCAAGTAATAAAAAAAAAATTGATATAGTGGTTTAAGTGTTTCTCTAACCTCTTAGAAGTGACTCGTAATTTTATAATTTTGCTCATGTCAGGTTTCATGAGAAAGCCAAGTACCATCCATTTTTCAATGTCAAAGTAGAGCACCGTTATGCGAAATAATTTATACATATCTCAATATCAAAGTGTTGTCTTTTTCAATATTATAGGCTTAAAATAATTTGACTCACCTTCAGTGTGCATTATTTATGAAAACATTGTGATGGTAAAGAAATTGTGACCAATAAAAACAGAAAGATTGTAGATTTTAAAGTGGAGCATTGTTATGAGAAATTAGTCAAGGATCACATGTTTAATTTTGCCCACGATTTCGAAGAAATGTCAGTAGTGATGTATACACTATCTTCAATTGTTTGAACTTCACAGACTTAATGTTTTGTAGGTTAGGAGAAAATTCATTTTTACTTTTATTTTTCTTATTTATAACATGTTTGTTGCCTAATGTGCGGGATGGGCCATTAAACTTGAAAATTGAAATACTCCAAAACAAAAAAAAAACTTTGACGAACTGACACAAATAAATGGGCCCTTATAAGCCCCAAGGGATAAAAAGTAGTAACGAATAAACGTATCTGATTCTGAAGCAATAGTTATTTCTATATTATCCTTCTGAGGAAACGTTTCAGTTAAAGTTGCAATATTGCGATCTTTAATTGGATGCAAGAGTGAGAATCATATTAGTACGATGATATCATTTTTTATACATACTAGGAGAGAATCCACGCAAATTTTTTATACATATTTTTTTTAAAATTTTAGATATATCATATATTATAATATTTATTTTGAGTATCAATATTTTTATATGTTTTTAATTTACAATTTTGGAGTTTTTTAATGATTATAATATTTTTAGGAGAGAATATACGCTAATATATAATAATTAATTATTTGTTTTATAAATAAATATTTTTAGTTATCAATTTTTAATTATCAATTTTTAATGAGATTTTTATAAATTTTTATTTCCTTCAATCTTTTTATCATCCTTTTATTTACTATAAACTTTGTAAATAGATAGACTTGTTCTTTATACATTTTCATTCGTCAAACATTTTTAGTTTTCGTTTATAATAATTTAATATTTTTAGTTATGATTTTAAATTTTGTTAATTTTATATATATATCAATGATTGATTTGATTTTCTTTCCTATGTTCTTATATTTTTATAATTTAGTTTATTATTTTACTATCATTTTATCTTATTTTGGAATATTTTCTTTCGATTCTTAATGATAATTCAATATTTTGATATTTTAGTTTATTATTTTAGATTTATTTAATTTTAATATATTTTCATTGATTTTATTTGATTTCTTATTTTCTTATATTTTGTATAATTTTTATTGTCATTGTATCTGATATTTATAATACTTTCATTCTATTTGTAATAATTAATATTTTGTTATTTATATTTTTGTTCTATGGTTCCTTACTTCTAATTTTCAATTATTGTAAATTTTTAATAATGTTATCTTTATTTTTAATTTTATAATTTGATATCTTACTTTTATTGAGATTTATTTATTATTGTTTATTTATTGCATAAAATATAGAGGATGTATTATAATATATAATATTTATATATTTATGAGATTCTA
The DNA here is from genome assembly GCA_030180135.1 of Orychophragmus violaceus. NCBI lineage: Eukaryota > Viridiplantae > Streptophyta > Magnoliopsida > Brassicales > Brassicaceae > Orychophragmus > Orychophragmus violaceus. The sequence continues at coordinate 100,249,486 of CM058233.1, read as the reverse complement.
AATTTAAATTAAATTTTAAAATTTATCTTTCAATAATTTAAATTAATTATATTTAAATTAAATAATATTACATTAAATAGTATATTTTTTTAGCTTAATGATGATGTGGAAAATGTTGTTTAAAATTGACCAATCAAGGGGGGCTGATGTGTCAGCTTGAGAGATATTACATTAAATAATATGCGTGGATTTTGCTTAAATTTACGAACTTGTATCTTTTTATTTCTTTTTTTATAAATATAATGATTTATAATAGAGAATATGCGCTAACATACGATTATTATTTTAATTTGTTTTATGAATAAATATTTTTAGTTATCAAGTTTTAGTGAGCTTTTTATAAACTATTTTAATATATATATACTTGTTTTTATACATTTTCATTCATCAAACTCTTAAATTTTTACTTTTCATTCATAATATTTTAATATTTTTAGTTATCATTTTAACTATATATATATATATATATATCTTAGACTTTATTTTTCATGTGTTCTTATATTTTTTATAATCATTTTATCTCATTTTGTAACATTTTCTTTCTATTCTAAATATAATTATTTCTATATTTTAATATTTTGTATAATTTTTTATTATCATTGTATCTCATTTTTATCATATTTTCTTTCTTTCCTTAATAATAACTATTTCTATTATTTATATTTTATGTTTTTGCTTATAGTTTTCAATTATTGTAAATTTTTAATAATACTATTTTTACTTTTAGTTTTATAATTCTTTATTTCATTTTATTGAGATTTATTTAATTTGTTTGTTTATTATATAAAAATATGGAATATATATAAAAATTTTAATAGATAATATTTATATATTTATGAGATTATAAATTAAATTTAAATTTTGAATTTATGTTTTAACAGTTTTATTTAATTACATTAAATAATATTACTTTAGATAGTTTAATTGTTTTAGTTTAATGATGATGTGAAAAATTTTGATTAAAATGGCCAATCAAAGAGGGGCTGATGTGACAGCTTGAGAGAGCCCCCTTCTCTTATTATATATAGGATGATTTCCATTTGACGTAATCTTCATAAAGTATGATAATTGTCGCAAAATAAAAAAAAAATTATAATTAAAGTGATTCCCTTAAAAATTATACAAATACTATTTGTTGATGGAATATGAACTACTTATTTAAGTAATACTAGCATGATTTGCTCGCACCATGTGCGAACACAACCTTTAATAATAAATAAATTCTTAAAAAATATAAATTTAATTTAGCATTAATAATTTTATAAGAAAATATTTTTATATATTAACTATAATTAAACATACAAATATATATTATGATATTTCACCTTTTTATTAAAATATTTTATAGTTTATTATAAATTTTAAACTTATAGCAACAATGTAAATTATTATCTAAAATCATATATATAAATATTTAAATTTACTATATATATATTCATATTAATTATAATAAATTATAATTATATATGTATAAACATCAATACAGGTAAATTTTTTATCATAAGTATTTTTCGTTTATATTTATGTAAATTCAAAAATTTATATAAATATATGAATTTACAATATAAAATAGTATTTACAAAAATCATACTTATCAATATTTAAGTTTCATATTTAAAAAATATTTTTCGCATTTATCACCTTACTTTTTAATTTTATTTTATATAAGTTTGTATTATCTCTAAAATAAAATTAATATTTCAAAAAAAAAAATTTATATTTATCATCTTACTCTTTATTATTATTTTTATATGAGATCATATTTATCTTTAAAATAAAATAATTAATACAAATTTGTATTATCCATAACAGTTATAATTATCAATACTAAAAACTTATAATTCAAAAATATTTTCGTATTTATTGTCTTTTTTTTTTGGAATGATGTATATCTCTAGAATAAAAAAAATAACTTTTAAAACTAATATAATAAATAATAAAATTATAAATGTAAACTAAGGTTAATTTTGTAATTAACCTAATTTCATTAATGGTAAATTAGTAATCAACTATTTTGAGAGTGAATATAAGGTCAAAAGCACTTCTCAATTAATATAAAGATAACTTTGAAGAATAGTATAAAAACACTAAAAATACTAAAAATCACCTAAAATATATCTCAAATTTTCTGATAATAATCTTAACCAACCGACTTTTTTTTTTAACAAAAGGTTTTCATATTAAAATTGCAAGAAAAGAAAAAAGATTACAATCCAATGGGCTAAAGTATTTGGGAAAGCATAAACCACAAACTTAAGATTTCTATGAAACTCAAAAGCTTAAATGGCAAGAGATAAAAAGATAGTAATCAAATCTTCCGCTTCGACTACAGAAAGAGAAAACAAGGAAGACCATGCTAGCCACGTCCACCTTTATTACCTCTACCACGATTTCCATGCCACTGCATTTCTTTGGCCTTCGTTGACGGTTTTACATGTCGTTCACGCAGAATTCTCTTACCCGTGGGGGTTAAAAAATCCGCATGATCCTGCTCAATGTCAACATCCATAGTAACTGCCCCATCCTCCGACAAGTCCAAAGATGAAAACCTATTGTGTCCCAAAGTTGCACTAGATAAAGACCTACGAAGAGTATGGTCTACTTGAATAGCTAGAGGAGATACCTCATTGGTGATGATGGTCTCATTCGATTTAGCCAAGCCATAATGGTTAATGGAAGTAGTAGGAGAAGTCATGTTGGAAGACAAATTTACCCGAGGGTTAATTGAAGTACCTTTTTCCATTTGTGTGGCAACTGCTGTTGAAGGAGTAGAAATCAGTTCATTAGTTTCTTGATCACAAACCGGAGATGTCATGCTTGGAGCACTAATGCTAGAATTTCTCTGCCTTGAACTCTCCTCTTCTATAATAGGCAATAATGCAGCAATTGGAGCCTTACCAGTGCCAGTTATGAGAAGTGAAGAATCCTTAGTGTTATCAGCCATCTTTGGAGCTGAAGCAGTTTTTGAATTTAGAAACAAGCAACGAGAAACTTTATGTCCTAATTGACCACAACCACTGCATGACGTTGGCAACCACGAATATGACACATCCACCATTGTGATTGAGTCACTATTATTAATTAAGGCCACTCTTTTAGGGAAAGGCTTATCAAGCTTTACCTCAACTAGTATCTTTGCTTTTCCCATTAGAGTTGGGTCTAGCCATGGTTTTTCTGTCAACAATGGTTCTCCAATACCTAAAGCTATTCACTTGATACCCAATATCGAGTATAGCTGGTCTGGAATATTAAGAAGAGTCAACCAAACAGGAACAGTAGTTATCTCTGGGATAGAAATAGTATCTGCTGGAGACCACGGTGATACAAACATTAAGCAGTCATCAATATGCCATAATCCTCTCTGAAGGATCCATTTACGAGTTGATTCATCAGGGATATGGAATAAGTAAGTTGAATCTCCTAGTTTCCGAGTAAAAATCCTACATTTTCGACCCCAAATTCTAGAGACTACTGCATGAATCTGCCCTCCTGTCGGAGCCAAACAACGATAAAACTGCCCAACTACATATTCTTTTTTGTAACATGACTCGGAATTCGTACCTTCGGAATTCCATCCTCCATGTATTCAGGAATTGTAACTCGGTGAAGGTTTCTGGTCGATGGATTCATCCTTGCTGCCCAAGGGTACTCTATGGACTGAGCTTTCAAAGATGCTTGTTGAGTCTCCAAATCTCCTATGTCTTTAGCTACTTTCGAAGATTCATGAGCTAAACGAGAACCTTTGTTTCCACATTTGCCCATCGATAGAGGAGGCCACTGCGAACGTAGAGGTTCAACAGAATGCTGCACTTCTTTTCCATGTTGAAGAGTACGAGAGAGTATTGGTAGAGGCTTTGACCAAAAGCTCCCAAAGGAGTTGAGAAGGTTAGTTCCTTCTGCCCATTCAAGTCACTTTCAGGGGGCTATGACCGAAGAATTGAGAATTCAAATATTGATTTTAGCATTTTAACTAATCAAATTGGTCATGAATCTGTTTTTGGATTCAGTCTATCTTATTCTTTGGTTTTTAAGTTTGTTTTGGTTCTGCAAAAATATTAGCTTTTCTTGGATTGTGGTTCCAAGAAATATATATATATATATATATATATATATATATATTACGTTAGCTTTTAGATTTTAGAAGTTAAGTTTATGATTTTGTTCAGAAAATATTATAACGGAAGAAGTGAGAATTCAGATAATGATTTTAAGATTTTGAACTAATCAAAATAGTCATAAATCTGTTTTGGATTCAGTTTAGCTTATTCTTTGGTTTTAAGTTTGTTTTGGTTCTGCAAAACTAGAGTTGGAACCGAAATATTCCGGGTTATATTCGAATTTTATTTACATTTTTTATACTAATAAAATTTATATAAAAATTACATAAAACAAAAAACAATATAAATAAAATATAAAGAGAAAGACAAAAACAAAGAATTTTTAAAATATATATATAATTTCACACTAACAATTCATATAATTTTTGTTTTCTAAATTTTTTTCAAAAAGTTTCTATAACAAACATATGAAACAAATATATTTTTATAAGCTTTCTATGAATTTTGGAATCTCTATAAAGTGAGACCCCCATTCAAATGTTTTATAAAAATATGTTCATGTATGACTTTGTGCAAAACTATCAACTTTTGTCCGATTGTGATTCCAAAAATATATATATATATATATATATATATATATATATATATTTTAGAGCTAAGTTTATCATTTTGTTCAAATTCTATATAATTTCTTATTTGTTGTATGTTGAATATAATCTCTATAAGCAGTGACAAAAAAAAAACCTCTATAAGTGAAAGAAAAACTAACCAAATTGTTATCCAAATTATTCATCATTTATTTGTTCGATTTAACTTGGAAAAAAATATGAATTATGTGCTGTCCATTATCATCACCCATGATTTATGAATTTTTTTTCTCTTTCACAAAGAGGGTTGGGTTGAGTTTCAAACCCGACTAATCGGAGTTGTTCATATGTTCTGTTTTTTTTCCTTGTATATCTTCTGGTTTGTTTTGCTTTCAATTAATTCATAATTTTATTTCCGTTCTGTTTTTTTTTTTTTTGTCAATTTCATCTGGAGTTTCGATCTCACTTCAGCAGTGCTTTAATTTTTTCCAGAGCCAACTGTACATGTTCAGCTTCATCTATGTTTCCTGATTTGCAGTAGAGTAATTACATTTTTTTTTTGAAAGAATGCTAATTTTTTTCAAACAAAAAATCGTTTTACAATGAATGCAACTTTAATCGATTTGTACAACATCTAGCAAGCTGATTATGGTATTCTTGCGGAAAACCATGCCTTCATTGCACTGTCGAACTTCATGTTCCCCATGTTTCTAAGAGACGTGATACAACTCCGGACATTCTTATCGATATTTCGAATGATCGTGTCTGGTGGAATTGAATTTTCTCCATGCTTTTTCGAATTTCTTTGTCTCCATATGGTATGGACAGAGATTTGCAGAGCGTAGCGACAAAGAAACCATTTCTTTCTATCAAGGATATCATGGTTTTCTTAGTGTTCAACTCCGGACTAGACCATGGGAAAACAGAGCATAGTTGGTCGATTTCGTCAAGACATTTTTTAGGCAGCTGAAATGCAAACATCCATAAGTTAGTCAAACCTCGGATAACATACACAATCAACTGAAGATGGCCTGCGAATGAGAGGTATCGAGCGGTCCATGAACTGATACGAGTCTTATTTTGTGGATGAAGGGAACATAGTCATGGGTTGTCATCCTCTTTGTTAGTAGCGGAAGGCCCAATTAACAAACTGGAAGAGAACTAGAATCAAACGGAAAGTCCTCTAATACATCAGCTTGTTCAGTCCCTGTAACCCTAACCATGAAGATCATAGACTTTTCCAAACTTTTACGAAAACCATACAGCTGAGCAAAATTTCTGAAGACGTTAAGGACACTTGGATGGAATTTTTCTTCCCATCTGTAAAAACCAACAAATCGTCAGCAAAACATATTTGAGTGAGACCTATGCTTTGGAAAAATGGGTGGAATCCAATATTTCTGTTTACAGCTGATTTATCCAAAAGCGTAGAGAGAACTTGCGTGCAGATGACAAAAAAAATAGGGTGATAGAGAGCAGTCCTGCCGAAGACCTTTGGTACTCTTAAAATAACCGGCTAATTCCTCATTAAACTAGACTGAGAATAAGGCGAGACTGATGCATTTTTTAATCCAACCAATGAATTTTTCCGGAAACCTCAATGTAGACAAGACTGACAGAAGAAAATGCTAGTGAACAGAATCGAAAGCTTTGAATATGTCAATCTTAACAGTGTATTTCGAGGATACATTGCTTTTGTGATAGCTCTTCACCAGTTCTGAAACTAGCATGGCATTTTCCATAAAAATTCAACCCTTAACGAATGTAGATTTATTTGGAAAAACGAAGTTTGGGAGAATACTTTTTAGCATGTTAACCGGTAATTTGAAAATGATTTTATAGATGATATTACAGCACGCAGTTGAACAATAATCCCTTATGTATTTTGCTTCGTCATTCTTCGGAATCAAGGTCAGAATTATTGAGTTTATTCTAGTAAGAAGGAACCCAATGATAAAGAAAGACTTGATAGCCACGACAAAGTCCTGCCATGTTGAGTAATTTCTTCTTGCTTTCACTTACTCGTTGAGAACGAGTTGGGTTGTGGACAATGTCAAACCAGTAAATTGGATTTGACTGGCGATGAAGTTTCCATGTTTAAAAATAGCGCGGGTCACGGATGTGACTAAAACTCAAGGGTGGTTTAACCGGATTTGAAGATTGGCATGTGGGTGTTCACTGGACGGCATAGCCTATGTATGCCGACAACGTTCCCTCAGCTATTGTCGGTGTGCATGCCAAAGTTTGTAAGCGGTAGTTACGTGGACTGCCACTGTCTATGTTGTGGCAGTTAAAGCCACGTTGGCTTCTGTTTTATTTGTTCTCTAACACTTTGTTCGAACCCATCTGTAATGTTGGGTTTTTAAATCTTTAAAATAAAAACCACCTCTCCTAAACTTACCAACCAACCGAACCCTTTATTTTTTTCTCTTTTGGTTCTTTTAGAATTTAGACTAGACCTCTTTTGAGCAGCACCAAAATAAAAGTTGAAATATCCATATAAGAGTTAAGTCTATTAAATTCATGATATGCTCATTAGACAATTATTATGCCTTATTGCAGTTATTTGTTGGTTTTCTTTTTTTTTTGTCAAATTTTTTTGTTGGTTTTCTATAAAGAAAAATAGAAAGTCAAGGTCACATATCTCTTTAATTTCCGATATTTTGTCTTTTGACTTTTTTATTCTTATTATTTTTGTCTCGTCTTTTTATATATTTAATTATTTTTATAACAATTATAGGTTATATTTTTTTTTCAACGAAATATTATTTTATTAATTTAAAAAAGAGTTTACATAATCATTGTACAAACTAGAAGAAAGCCAAACAGGAGGATATAATCTAGAAATGTAAAAAGAATTATTTGGTGGTCCTTGTTTTGCTATGAGATGTGCAGACTCATTTGCTATGCGTGAAGTGTATTGAAAAAGGCAAGTAGTAAATCTATTCTTCCAATACATTATATCATGGCATATGTTTTCAATGGAAACATTGCACGTATGTCCATAAATGTTATCTAGTAGAGTTTTGCAATCTCCTTCAAAGATAATTTGTGTATATCTCATTGTCCAAGCTTGTTGCATAGTCATGAGTAGTGCTTTTGCGTCTGCTTCTAAAGCCGAGTCCGAGTATCCTTGAGCTGCGGAGCCCCATCCATTCAAAGTACCATCATGTTGACGACTTATCCAACCCGTTTTTGATAGTTGAGAACGGTGATCAAAGCTTGCATCATAGTTGAATTTTACAAAGTGAGGAGGTGGTCGTCGCCATAGTTTGTTGTCTTGTCTTGTAAAATTTGTTGTATGCTCTGTTAGTTGTGAATCGTGGGTCTTTAGTTCCGTAGTGATGAATTCCCATTCCATAACATCACTAATGGCATAATGTACTATCTTTGTTGGTATAATTTTTTGTTTTCTGAAAAGTAAATTGCACCTAGATTTCCATATACGCCATAGTATGTAAAGAGGTAACCATTTCTGATAATTGGTCAGAAGATCATTGTTTTGGATGTCAATTAGTGATGTTATTTGATCATCACAAAAATCTGACAGTGAAGGAGGGGGAATCCAAGCTACACCCGAAAGTCGCCATATTTGTATTGAGATTGGACATGTGAAGAAGAGGTGAGACAAGGTTTCCGGTTGAACCCCACATCTTTGACAAGTGACATCTACATGCATTCCTCGTTGTGTTAGCATCGTTGTTGCTCCGATGGCTCTTGAAAGCAATCTCCATAAAAATATTTTCATTTTTGGAATTATTTGAGTCTTCCATATTTTTGATTTAACTTCTGGATTTCCTGATGGAATTGGTATATTATGTGTGATGTTTCTTTTTCGTTGAAAGTTAACCAATACCCACTTTTGACCGTGTATTCTCCGTGATCAGTAAAATTCCATATGATTCGATCTGGTTTCAGTTGTTGAGGCAGGTATAGACTTGTGAGGAATTTCTGGTCATTGTCACTGAAAGTTGTTCTGATTAAATTTAGATTCCAGGTTTTGTTCCCGTTATTGTCGTTGATAAGACCTTCTACTTTAAATAAACAAAAATTGTAGGTTCTAGTCAGTATTAAGATGAGTTGGAATTGATAAAATATCGGTTTTTATCAGTATTAAAATCGGAGCTCAAACCGAGCCAGTATATTTATACTTTGACCATCATAGATTTTTGCATGGCAGTTAAAACAAAATTTGGAATTAAGTTTAAAAAACTTTAAGAAGAAGATGATATATACAATATTAATTAGTTGCACATTTTTAAAATTTAGAAAATAAAAGAAACAAACAAAAAAGTGCAAATGCAAATGGGACTGGTATATATGGTTTCATCATCATCAATGCACTAAGAAGTATAGGAAACCCACCAAGTTGTTCCACCTCCTCTTCTTGAGCGTTACAAAAAAAACTTTCTCCAGAAAATCATGATTTTCTCACGCAGACCATGATTTTCATATACAGTCCTCCACGAAAACATAAAACCATTTTCCACCTACAATTTTGTCGATCTACATCAACAAACAAACATACAATCATCTGTGCAACTCTCAAAAACAGGCAGAAAATTGGCTGAAACCTCTCAAAGTTCTCTTTTTTTCTTTGCTTCACTTATCAACTTCCCTTTCTCCAAATTATCCTCACAAAAATGTCAGAGACATCGAAGTTAAGAGTCTTTTCATCCAGAAGTCTCTGAAGGGTGTTGTTCAAAGAACTTGACACAGAGCATCGTTCATGAGCTCAAGCTGCAAAAATGAGAATTGGTTTGCCACTGGTGGCTATGAACTTGTTGTGATTCGGTAAGATGACAAGTACATCAGTGTTTCTTGGCCATCAAGGTTAGCATAACCTAGCCGTCGCTTGGAATGTAGGCGAATCTTGGTGGATTCTACCTATTGGCTTTGCCGTTAGGGGCGAGCTTGGCATTCAAAGCTAAAGAACGTCTTGAAGGGTTCTTGATAGGTTTTATGGTTGGAGCATCCGTCTGTTTCTCGATATTGATTATCTTTATTGCGAAGATCGATTGGGAGAAAGAGGCCGGTAAAGCACAGATTCTAACATGTGAAACAGAGGAAGGAGAAACTCCACAAGACTCAAAACAAGATAGGATCTCAAAATAAACGTGAAGAGGTATCTTATAAGTCTTATGATATAATAAGTTAGAAATATCTTTTTGGTAGATATATAGTCAAATCTATGTTGTGGAATTGTTTCTCTTCTTGATGCAAATCTGGCCTAAGCTTTAGAAACTATGGGCCTGTTCTTTTCCTCATCTGGAAATTGCGTCCAGATGCAGTTTCCAAAAATTGCATCCAGATATTGTTCAGTTGTTCTTTTGTGCATTTAGAAATTGCGTCTAGAAATTGCGTCTAGATACATTTATGTTTCTTTGTGTGTTTGTATATATTAGTTGGATGCATTATTTTTAAGGTTTGGATTTTGCGGTTTTGGAGGAAAAATTCAATTTTGCGGTTTTGGCGAGAAATCACAACTTTTCGGTTTTGGCGGGAAAATCGCAATTTTGCGGTTTTGGCGAGAAAACACGATTTTACGGATTTGGCGGGAAAATCGCAATTTTGCGGTTTTCGCGAGAAAACACGATTTTACGGTTTTAGTGGAAAAACTCAATTTTGCGGTTTTGGCCGAAAAACGGGATTTTTTGGTTTTGGCGGGAAAACGCGATTTTGCGGTTTTGGCGGAAAAACATGATTTTGCGGTTTCGGCGGAAAAACGCGATTTTGCGGTTTCGGCGGAAAAACGCGATTTTGCGGTTTTGGCGGGAAAACGCGATTTGAGGTTTTAGCGGAAAATCACAATTTTTTTTTTTTTGGCGGGAAATTGATATTTTACGGTTTTGGCGAAAATGCTATTTAAAAAAAATCAGAGTATTTTAGATTTTTGGTAATCGAGATGCACCAAAGTGCGTCTCAACTCAACTTTCAATTGCATCCAGAATTTCCAACTATTTTGGATGCAATATCTGGTTTTTGCGTCTGGGTGCAGTTCTTAAGTACCACTAGAAGAACAACATCTTGTTTTTGTAGTGAGATGCAGTTTCTCAACGCACAAAAGAACAGCACCCATATATATATATATATGTATATTTGCCGAAAATGTGAAACTTAAAAAGGTAAAGCAAAGAGTTAATAACCATTTCAAGCAACTGTATGGTAACTATGAATTAAGGATTTCATTTGAAGAAAAAGAAAACAAAAAAATATGTCAACTAGAGAGGAAAAGAAAAAGAAACGCTCACCATGGGGCTCGAACCCACGACCACAAGGTTAAGAGCCTTGCGCTCTACCAACTGAGCTAGACGGGCTTCTTGTTTGTTAAGTCATCAAACATCATAATCGCTTGAATAATTGACCAATCTTACTAGTCCCTAACACCGTCACAGATTCACAAACCACGAATGCTTTAATAGTCAGAGACACGAAATTCAGAGCGAGTTTTGACTGAAAGAACGAATTCAAAAGTTTGATAAAAAAAACTTTTCTCTAACATCGATTCAGCTCACTAAAAGATACGATTAAGCTGTACTATACAAGTAAGCCAAACCTGGTTTTGGTTTTTGTATTTACAGATAAAGAATCAAGTAAATGATTTGTCAAAAAAAAAATAAAGAATCAAGTAAATGCCCTTTAAGAATGTTCACACACCATGTAAAGCATAATACCATTTGGCTGAAACCACATAAGATATTATATATAACCTTGATCAACAATTATTCCCATTCACTATTTTGAATTTTTAAATCATTCTGTTCAGAAATCTCATAACTTTCACACAAATAAAGGGTATTTTTTCATTTTTAAAGGGTAATTTTCGCATCAACTACATCAATAAGATTATTGGATAAAAATCGTCACCTCAATTATAAAATTTCTGGATAATTGAGCTTGATATGATAGCGTCGGGTATTGATCTGTGCATGCGCATATCAGCTTCTGATGCTATCCCTAAGAGAATTGAGATCGTGGCAGAGAGAGAATTGGAGATCAACCATGGATACTTCAAGCATTGATTTCGACAAAGATCATCAGATATGCCCTCTTCTTTTTTTCGCCTTTCGTTTGGATAGAAAAACGAGTAATAGACCAAGGAGCCAGAAGAGTTTCCGAATGATTATGAAGAACAAGGAAACGATATCGTTTATTAAACCTGTTGACTTTCTTATTCATCTTTTTTTTTATCAGATCTCTTGTTTATATTATCTTTGACTTTCTATCATTTTGGAGGCCTAAATATTATTTTGTCAGATAAGTGAAACTTTACCAGGCCTCCATTAACCCTAATATATATATATATATATATATTTTTTTTTTTTTTTTTTTTTAGTAAAAATGTTTAGATTTATTACCATTTTCAATTTTTGACAGAATACAAATACAGAGAGAACGAAAGAAACAGAGAAACAAATAGAAATCTACGAACAGAAAAAACCACAACAAAGTACGGTTGATACGATCGCTAAGGACATGGATCGAGAGAAATGAAATAGAACCGAAACAATCCCAAACAAGAGAGCAGCAATCAAACGCCAAAGCGCCGACCATCCCGTTTTTGCCATAGCTTCGAGAAACTAGAGTTCTCATCATAGTTGCCACGAGCATCATCCTAAAGCCAGCCCTCAAACCTCTTGAATAAATGCCTACAGCTTCTCCGAAAACTAACGAGATCTCCGGTTTCCATTACGGACTAACTTGCATCTGTCGACAAGGGAGCCCGAGCGAGCCGTCGAAGTGTCAACTCCAATTACCATGCCCAAAAGAACGAACTCTCAAGAACCAGCCCCCACAGCTACAAGTTAGCCGCAACAACAAACCGGCGCCTCAACATCTCTAGTTTGGAGTTGTTCCACCATCAACACCGATCATAACCAGGAGCTAACTCGAGCCCAGACCGTAAACAGAATCGCATAAACGCACCTTATTGAGAACAAATACTGCCGGGTAACCCAGGCCACACCGATAGAAGACGGCGCCGGAGCTCCACTGCCGAAGAACCGAGAGCAGTCCGTCGAGCCACCCGCCTTATCCATCGCCGGGAGACGCGTCAGTAGATCCACGCAATCAAGAAGACCGTGAGCCACCGCGTTGAAGCTTGCCACAAGACCATACCCTCTGTCGACCACCTAAGCCGGGCTCTAGGATCCGTCCTCTAGATCCCGGAGCCGCCGCCGAAGCCTAAGAAGACCGAACTGTCTACACCGTCTCTCTGCCGCTAAGGGAACACCGATATACAGCCCAAAGCGGAGAGAAACCGAAGCGGAGAGGGAGGAAGCTCCACACCACCACCGCCATCGTCAACGAGCACGAGCCTACCTGAGACGCAGACACACCGAGGTAACTGCCGAAGAAAGGAAAACAGTCGGCTGAACGCGAAGAAGAAACACGGCAAAACGACGAGACAGAAGAGACGGAGGCGCCAGCCACAACACAGCGGAGCTAGCGCCGGGAAAGCGCCTCGCCTCCACCGCAAACCCCACGACACCGGCGGCGTCCTACGCACGAGGACCTCGCCGAGTTAACATCCGTCGCGAAAGCCAGCTCCGACAGAAACCGAAACAATAACGAAGCAAGGGAGAAGAACACGAGAACGGGAGAACACTGAAGGCCCGACGCCGGTGCTGAGGAAGCCACCGGCGCCGGGGAAGCGAGGAAATCGGAGGAAGCTACGCGGCTGCACGCGAAGAAGAAGAAGAATTAGGGTGAACCCTCGATTTTAAACAACCCAACCATCTAACTAAAGTCTAGCCGGTATTCGAACAAAGACTATAATCCAAAAAGTGAGAATTGAGATAGTGATTTTAAGCTTTTGAAACTAACCAAATCGTTTTCCAAATTTTTCATCATAGATTTTATTAGATTTAATTTGGCAAATATTTTTTTTAAACTGAATTATCTACTATCGGTATTATCACCCATGATTTATGAAATATAAGCACGAATAGTTTGCTACATATCGTTTTCTTATAGTTTTGTTCAACCACCAATTTAATACTCTTTAACTTTAAGGGTAAAAATAAAACAGTGAAACACCTCACCTAAACTAACCAACCAATCCTCTTTTGGTTCTTTTAGACCATGTACAATGGTGTTACTCCTCTTTGGTGTTCTTAAAAAAAATTATTATTATTTTTTTTTATTTTTTTTACAGATAAAAAAAAAATAAAAAAAGTAACCAATGAGGATGCGCCACGTCACATAAATAGTTAAGAAACGGGTTCTTAAATAAAGATTTTAAAAATTCGGTTCTTAACTATTCATGTGGGATCCATAATATTTTATTAATTTTTTTTTTAAAAACTCTGCTTAAGAACTTCCATTGTACATGCTCTTAAAATTTAGATACAGGAAACATCTTTTGAGAAGCACCAAAATAAAAGTTAAAATATCCATAAAAAGAGTTGGTATATTAAATTCATGGTGTGCTCATTACACAATTATGCCTTATTGCAATTATTTGTTGCGTTTTTAATTTCTGATATTTTCTCTTTTTATTATTATTTATTATCTCGTCTTTTATGTATTTAATTATTTCATAGATTTTATAGGTTATATAAATAAATAAAATTATAGTTTCTAGTCATCAGTATTAAGATGAGATGGAATTGATCAACAACCAGTTTTCATCAGTATTAATCGGAGATCAAACCGTGCAGAATTTATACTTTGACCATCATAGAATTTTGAATAGCAGTTCAAAAAAACAAAATCTGGAATTAAGTTTAGAAAACCACACTTGATCTTACAGAAGTTGATATTTATAATATTAGTTGCACATTTTATTTTATTATCTAAAAAAGAAACAAACAAAAAATTTGCCAATGGGACTGATATGGTTAATGGTTCCATCATCATCAAAGCACTAAGAAGTAAGAAGTATAGGAAAGAAACCTACCTCTACTTCTTGAGCGTTACAAAAAAAACTTTCTCCGGAAAATCGCAGCCTCTCACGCAAACCATGCTTTCAATTTACGATTTACAATCCTCCACGAACACATAAAACCATTTTCCACCTACAAATTTGTTGATATATATCAACAAACAGATACAAGAAATTATATATCGTGCAACTCTCAAAACCAGCCTAAAAATTGGCTGAAACCTCCGAAGTTTTTTTCCTTCCTATTTTGCTTCATTTATCAAGTTCCCTTTCTCCAAATTATCGTCCCAAAAATGTCAGAGACATCGAAGTTAGAGACTTTTCATCCAGAAGTTTCTCAAGGGTGTTCTTTAGAGACTTCTGGATTGAAAGTCTCTGAAGGGTGTCGTTCAAAGACCTTGACACAGAGCATCGTTCATGAGCTCAAGCTGCAAATGAGAATTGGTTTGCCATTGGTAGCTATGAACTTGTTGTGGTTCGGTAAGATGACAAGTACAACAGTGTTTCTTGGCCGTCAAGGCAAGCATAACCTAGCCGGAGGCTCATTAGGGTTTTCCTTTGCAAACGGTACTGGCTTTGCTGTTTTATACGGAATTTCTGCTGCAATGGAACCCATTTGTGGCCAGGCTTTCGGAGCCAAGAACTTTAAGCTTCTCCACAAAACTCTTTTGATGGCGGTGCTCTTGCTTCTCTTGATCTCGATCCCGATTTCTCTCTTGTGGCTCAATGTTGACAAGATCCTCATTGGTTTTGGTCAAAAAGAAGACATTGCCTTGATAGCAAAGAGATATCTGATCTACCTTCTTCCTGATCTGCCAGTCCTCTCTTTGCTTTGTCCCCTTAAGGCTTATTTAAGCTCACAAGGTGTTACGCTCCCCATCATGTACACCACAGCTGCAGCCACTTCTCTTCATATCCCCATCAACATATTCCTCTCTAGAGCAAAGGGAATCCAAGGAGTTGCAATGGCGGTTTGGATAACCGATCTAATCGTCGTGATTCTTCTAACGGGATATGTGATAGTCGGTGAGGGATTGAAAGATAACAAATGGAAAGAAGGTGGGTGGTTGGACCAAAGTGTTCAAGACTGGTTTAAGCTGATCAAGCTTAGTGGACCGTGTTGTCTCACCGTATGCCTCGAGTGGTGGTGCTTCGAGATCTTGATCCTATTAGCCGGGAGGTTACCAAACCCAGTGGAGTCCGTATCAACCTTGGTCATAGTTTTGGACTTTGACTATTTGCTTTACGCTGTGATGCTCTCAATAGGCACGTGCGTGGCTACACGAGTGTCTAATGAGCTAGGCGCAAATAATCCCAAAGGAGCTTATAGAGCAGCTTACACTGCACTAGTTGTGGGTGTTGTTTCGGGTTGCATGGGAGCTTTGGTGATGATAGCATGTAGAGGTGTTTGGGGGTCTTTGTACGCCCACCACGACCAAATGATCATAAACGGTGTGAAGAAGTTGATGTTGATAATGGCAGCTGTTGAAGTTATAAACTTCCCGTTATTTGTTTGTGGAGAGATTGTTCGTGGAACAGCAAAGCCGTCGCTTGGAATGTATGCGCATCTTGGTGGATTCTACCTACTGGCTTTACCGTTAGGGGTTAGTTTGGCGTTCAAAGCTAAACAAGGTCTTGAAGGGTTCTTGATAGGGTTTTTGGTTGGAGCATCCGTCTGTTTCTTGACATTGATAATCTTTATTGCAAAGATTGGTTGGGAGAAAGAGGCCGCTAAAGCACAGATTCTAACCTGTAATACAGAGGAAGAAGAAACTCCACAAGAATCTTGATGCCTTAAGATATAATAAGGTAAAGGACATTCATGGAACTATCTTCTTGGTAGATATATAGTCAAGGCTAGCCTAAACTTTAGAAGGTTTCAAGTTAGGTTAAGGAGTCGATATATCTCTGTATATTTTACAGAAAATGTGAAACTTAAATAAGTAAAGCAGAGAGTGTACCAAATTACAGTTTCAAGCAACGTAGTACTGTACGGTAACTATGCATTAAGGATTTAATTTGAAGAAAAAAGAAGGTTACAAGTTAAGGAGTCAATATATATGTATATATTTTTTGCAGATATTGTGAAACTTAAATAAGGAAAGCAAAGAGTTAACCATATTTAAGTTTCAAGCAACTGCATGGTAACTATGAATTAAGGATTACTTTTGAAGAATAAATAAAACATAAACTATGACTAGAGAGGAAAAGAAAAAGAAACGCCCACCGTGGGGCTCGAACCCACGACCACAAGGTTAAGAGCCTTGCGCTCTACCAACTGAGCTAGACGGGCTTCTTGTTTGTGTAGTCATCAAACTAACATAGCCCTTGGTTAATAGACCAATCTTACTAGCTAGTGAAGCCAAAACTGGTTTTAATTTTTGTATTTACAGATAAAGAATCAAGTAAATGCCCTTTAGGAATGTTTTTATTAATCAGAAATCTCATAACTTTCACACCAAAAAGGGGTGGTATTCGCATCAGAAACTACATTAATAGGATTATTGGATAAAAACCGTCACCTCGATAATAAAATTTCTGGATGATTGAGCTTGATACGACAGCTTCAGGTACTGATCTTCGCATGCGCATATTAGCTCCTGATGCAATCTCTAAGTAATTGAGATCCATCGTGAGTCTGTGTGTTGTTTCCTCTCAAAAAAGTGCGAAGTCAAAATCCCTAGTCTGTGTGTTGACTTTTCCCGTTCTTGATGGCCGGCTCTCCGGTGTCTCATCCGGTTCATCCAATCCCCCCAGACCTCTTGTTCCTCCATCCACCAACCCTCTGTTCCTCTGATTCTCTGGTTCTTCCTCAAGTACCGTTGTCCCCTGCGATTGACATAGTCATGGGTGATGCTACGTCTCCTTCAGGTGCTAATGACCAATCGATCTCCAACCCACTCTCTGGTGATAAAGGTCTTCTCCCTTCACCTGTTCCCAGAGTCTTGACGGCTGCAACTCAGTCTTCACCAGTTACGGCATCATCCTCCCCTGTAGCAAAGGGTTTGGTCTCTGCTATTTTACCGCCTAATGAATCTGCTACAAAGGGTCCTTCGGATATACCTTTGGAATCTGGAAATCAGCTTCCTCCCAAATCAAAGAAAGACTCAAGCTTCTCTTGGGCAGAAAAGGCAAAGTCTGGCTCGCGATTCCCGAAATCCTCGATACATGTTTCTATCCAGGAGAATGGAGTACCGAGGGTGAAAGTTCCGGATGTAGTCTTTGAGCGTGGTGCTCGCAAACACTCAGACTATATTGTTGGAATCTTTTATGGTAAAGCTCCTTCGTATGGTAAGATATGGGGTGTACTTAATTATTTGTGGGGTAAAGATAAACGTGTCACAATCCATAATCTATCTGCGAACGCTTTTCTCTTCCACGTTCCCTCGGCATCTCTTCGTCAGCGAATCTTACAGCATGAACTATGGAGAGTTGGTGATTCACCTTTTTTCGTTACCGAATGGAAGGCCTCCTTCAGCTTAAATCCTCCCTCTCTTCAGTATGCGCCGGTATGGGCATTATGTTCTAATGTCCCTTTCGACTTAATCACAGATGAGGGGCTAGCCATCTTATCCAAACCCTTGGGCAGAATTATTGATGCTAAGCCCTTCGCCAGTGTCAGCTCCGTTGAAATTAAAGTGGTCGTCGACCTAACCAAACCACTGCCTGCTCATGTAGAAATCGAGAGGGAGAGTGGACTTGTTGATGTCGTCCTAGTTACGTACCCGTGGTTGCCTCCGTTATGCTCAGTATGTAACGAAATTGGACACAAAGCCTCCTTCTGCCCTCTAAATCCCGAGCCTCCAGTAATCCCTACTGATAAAGCTAAAGGAGGAATGGGGAAGAAGCATAATGCCTCGAAGTACAAGGTAAAATCATCCACTGTTACAGCTTTTCCTGCCTCTCAGATGAAGCCGGCTAATGATGTTCACTCCAACGCTACTCCTCCTACTGATCTTACTAATGCAAAAGGAAAGGAAAAAGACATCTCGGCAGCGGTAATTATTGACATTCCACAGCCTGAGATTTCACCTCCGAACCCCTTACCCGAGGTCACAAAGGATGCTATTGTTGTCTTCCACAACCAACCTCGGAAATCTTCTGAGGAGTCGGCCCAAGAAACTGACACTGCTCCAAACCAGGTCATGGAAGCACCTTTTATTCCAGTGATTAAAGGGGCAACAAGAAACCTTATGGCGAGGAAAGATAAGGCTCTCTCAAAAGCTGTTCTCTCTAACTCCTTCCAAGCTTTACTTCTAGAAGTAGAATCTGGCTCTTCCTTGGAAATCACAGGAGATATATCAGCTCCGAAGTTACAGAATGACTCAGTGACGAGATTAACACCAGCTACTCATTCTAAGAAACAATTTCAGAAGAAACGCAGAATTTCGCAGCGATCCCCGGAATCCGGTGGTGGAGTTCCCCTATTATTAGGGGATCGTCACCAACTCTGAATTTTTATGGTAGACACATTTTTTTGGAACGTGCGTGGTATCAACGACCAAGTTAAGCATCGCCCCTTTATATCGTGGGTAAATTCAAGAAGATTAAGCTTTGGTGCCATTTTGGAAACGCACGTTAGAGAGGAAAATAAGCTCTCTATTTTGGCGGCTCTAGGTTTGGAATGGAGTGTGATCTCCAACTATCAATTTTCAAACATCGGCCGGATATGGATTATTTATAGAAATCCGACTTGCGTCTCTCATCTTTTTTCAGACGCTCAATCTATCACTACAGAAGTCTCTCTTGAAGATGGCTCTTCTTTCCTTTTTACGGCAATATATGCCTCTAATGAGCTAGTGGATAGGAGGTTGTTATGGGACTCTCTCAGAGATACCCATGTTTCCTTCGGTATGGACTCTAAACCGTGGCTAGTTTGTGGTGACTTTAACGAGATTCTAAGCCCCCTTGAATCTTCAAGCAATGCGGTTATATCCTCAACGGCTGCTATGCGTGAGTTTGGTAATTGCTTAACAGATGTTGGGCTGTGGGATCTTCCTTATCAAGGTCCGAGGTTTACTTGGTCTAATCATAGACCTTCGGATCCTATAGCTAAGCGTCTAGATCGATGTCTTATAAATGATCAATGGCTCTTGAAATTTCCAAATGGTCATTGCAGGTTTGAGCCTCCGGAATTTTCGGATCACACACCTTGCCATATAAAGCTTCAATCGCCTCCTCCTTCCTTTGGTACAAGGCCTTTTAAGTTTTATAGTTTTGTCACTACCCTCCCACATTTTGGTTCAAAAATGAGATCAGTATGGGATTCTTTGGGCGTGACTGTTTCCAACTTAACCAACCTCTGTTTCAAGTTGAAGGGTGTGAAGAATCCTATAAAGACAATGTGTAAGGAGTCCTTTAGCGACATTGAGCGAAGGGTTAAGATAGCCCATGAGGAGCTTCTGGCCTGTCAATCCATTGCTCTCTCTAACCCTTCACAATCTGATGTAGCGAGGGAAATTCAGTCAAGGGAAAAATGGACATTCCTGAGGTTAGCGGAAGAATGTTTTTTTCGTCATAAATCCCGGATAAGATGGCTGGAAGGGGGCGACTTATGCACCAGGTTTTTCTTTTGTGTTGCTAAAGCTAGAAACTCTATGAATGCCATCAAGTATCTTCTTCGTGAGGACGGTTCAAAAACTTCGTCTCTCCAGGAAACTCATGAAGTAGCTTTAAATCACTTCTCCTCTTTATACACGACAATAAGGGGGGATTTCTGTCATGTCTTACCTGAGTATCTGGACCGTATAGTGACTGGAAAATGTAATGAGACTCAGATAGCAGGATTGTTGAGGGAAGTCTCAAGTGATCAAATTAAGGAGGCATTCTTTCGACTTAAATTGAACAAAACTCCGGGGCCAGATGGTCTAACGGCGGAGTTTTTCAGAGCCTGCTGGGACATCTTGAGTGAGGAAATAACCAGCTCGGTCAAGAACTTTTTCATTTCTCCGTTTATGCCCTCTGCCCTCAACTCAACCTCCCTGGTTTTGATAGCTAAGCGTCCAGGAGCAGAGGATATAAAGGAGTTCAGGCCAATCTCGTGCTTAAACTCGATGTACAAGGTGATCTCAAAGTTGATTGCTGATAGAATAAAGCCTCTACTTCCAGATATCATTTTACCAAATCAATCGGCCTTTGTCAAAGATCGATTACTTTTGGAAAATGTTCTCTTAGCATCTGAGGTTATAAATGGTTATCATCTGCCATCATCTAGTCCGAGGTTCACACTTAAAGTTGATATCTCAAAGGCTTTTGACTCAATAAGATGGGACTTTATCCTTTCTACCCTTGCTGCGTTAAATGTCCCAGCTCATTTCATATCGTGGATTAAGGCTTGCATCTGTCATCCCTCCTTTACGATGAGTATAAATGGAGTGACGTCGGGCTTCTTCAAAGGCAAAACTGGTCTTCGACAAGGTGACCCACTTTCGCCTCCCCTGTTTGTCATTGTGATGAATGTGCTCTCAATTATGCTCAACAATGGAGCAAGAGATGGAATCTTCTCTTTTCATCCTGGCTGTGAGGAGGCAGGTCTAACTCACCTAGCTTTTGCCGATGACCTTCTAATCTTCTTGGAAGGTTCAGAACGTTCTCTCGCTGGTGTTCTTACGGTGCTATCCCAATTTGAGAAATTGTCTGGTCTGGGAGTGAATATATCTAAGACTTCTCTATTTTCCTCTGGTGTAGATCAACCTACCTTGGATTCTATTAGAAACCGACTTCACCTACAACCTGCGTCTTTACCTATACGGTACTTGGGTTTACCTCTTTGCTCTCGGAAGCTTAGAGTCTCTGATTTTGACCCGTTGCTAGCGCAAATAAGGAAAAAATACAATTGCTGGATGCATAAGCACCTTAGCTTGGCGGGAAGGCTACGACTCATCAGTGCTGTTATTCCGGGAATTATAGGCTTCTGGGCATCAGCGTTTGTCATCCCAAAAAAGGTCCTCCGGTTAATTACTAGTCTCACATCATCTTTCCTGTGGCATGGAAAATTGGATATCTCTACGGGTGTGAAAGTAGCCTGGACTAATTTATGTTTTCCAAAGGACGAAGCGGGGCTGGGATTGCGACCACTTTCCTCTTGGAATCTGATTTTTGGACTCAAGCTTATTTGGTTGCTGTTTTTTAGAGGAGGCTCTCTTTGGGTCTCTTGGATGCGAAGAAGATATTTATCGACTAAATCTTTTTGGTCTTTAAGTTCAACAAATTATTCCTATTCTTGGATGTTTCGCAGGCTGTTAAAACTGCGACCAGTTGCTATCAATTTTCTTCGGATCAAGGTGGGCAGAGGCGACTCAACATACTTTTGGTCTGATCCATGGACTGAGCTTGGTCTCCTCATCGATTATATTGGCCCCTTAGGACCCTCTGAAATGGGAATTCCTCTGGATACTCTTGTTAGTGACCGAGTGGATGAATCTGGTTGGCTTCTTCCTAATGCAAGATCAGAGCGTCAACTTCAATTGATGATTTCCATCACAGGTATCACTCACTCAAACACCTCTGATGTAGTGGAATGGATTGTCAATGGAACTGTTTGCTCTAAATTTGTTGCCAAATCAGTTTGGAACTACATTAGACCTGTTAAGCCTAAAGTAAACTGGTCTCGATTGATATGGAGAAATGTGATTATACCGAAGCATGCCATCACTGCCTGGTTATTTATTCTGAATCGCAATCCTACATTGGATAGACTTCAAGCTTGGGGTCTGGATGTCGCTACTACTTGTCTGTTATGCGGTTTATCAAATGAGTCAAGGAACCATTTATTTTTTGACTGCGTGTACTCCTTTTCTATATGGTCTGGAGCGTGTCAAAAAATAGGTCTTGTGAATGTATTAGTGGATTGGGATCAGACCCTTCATTGGCTGCAAGAGACTAGGCATGTTCCTTGCCAAAGTCTTGCTCTAGCTCAGCTATGGACGACTACTATTTATGAGGTGTGGAAGGAGCGCAACGAGCGCTTTCACTCGGGTATCTCGGTACCTCATTCTGTCATTCTCCATAAAGTCCTCAGTTCAGTGAAAAGAAAATCTCTAGCACTTAGAAATACAGGTTCCAAATTTGGTGAAGACCTGGTTCGTTTTTGGGGAGGATGATCTACTCATCTCTCTATGTTCTTTTCTTATGCTCTGCTCTTTAAAAAACAGAGTATCCTCTCCCTCTTTTCCCTTTTAATTATGTACCTTCTCTGTCAAATGTAAACTCTCTTTTAATTTTTATTAAGAAAGCCTTTTAAAAAAAAAAAAAGTAATTGAGATCGAGACAGATAGACAATTGTGGATCAACCATGGATACGTCAAGCATCAATTTTGAGACAGATTATAATCTAAAGATCAACAGATATGCCCTCTTTTTTTTTCCGTCTACTCCACTTTCGTTTGGATAACAGAGAAAAACGAGTAAATAATACACCAAGGAGCAAGAGGAGTCTCCGAGTGATGATGAAGAACAACGAAACAATATCATTTTGGAGGCCCATTTATTATTTTCAACAAGTAAGTGAGACACCTTACCAGGCCTCCATAACCCGTTTTGTCATCTCATTAACCCGTTTATCTAAAGTGATTCCAGCGAATGATTATAATATTTCTCTTCGTTTTTTTTTCCAAAAAAAAAAATAATAATTTGTGAGTTCATGATTTTGATGAAGAAAAAGAAACTACATTCTATATAAGTTTACGGCACTAATCTCGTGGCTAAAGACGTTTCCACATACTTGGAACATTTAATTTAGATTTTATTTTTTGTGCAAAACATTTAATTTAGATAAATGTTATATATTACATTTGTTAAAAATGTACCAAATGAAAATTGATATCTTAACCATGAGTGTACCACAAGAAACAGTGTACACTACTTCTAGCTTCGATTGATATTTTTTTTTTTTCAAAAAATGTCAAATTTTATTCTACTTTAAAAAAAAAATATTATTCTACTAAAAAAACTTTTACAAATGAATTAATGCAGCTTTTATGTTCTGAGTTCTCAGTCGAGATTGCCTTTGGAAGACTCTAAATTAAGTTGATAAGAGAAGTGGGTTGTGATCTGGATCTTGTCTCCAAACCATAACTCAAGCCCCCCATTGATAATTATGAGAACTACTTCTGCAACTATCTCTACGAGTGGTGGTTTTGTTTGTTGATTGAAATAAAAGAATGACATTTACCAAAGGAAAATAAATACCTTCTTCACCTATGCAGCAAAGTTATTTAGGTACAAGCATTTGGTTCTTGGTGTTTTGGTAGACAATGAACCTAAAAACATTGAATGTGTCTTGTGCCTGCCACGTGAATCGGAAACACATATCCGAGGGAGAGGAGAGTGTGGGACAATCAAATCTCTACGTGGTTGTAGCTTACTAACATTAATTGTCTTATTTATTTAATTTACTAATATTATATACTGGTGATTTTATTATCGTTTTAAATGTACGACCACGTTTATCGTACGTAGATCGATGGACACGCATTCGGGTCATTCTCGGAGTTCATATTACATTTTATTTTAGAAGGGGCTTTTGTCAACGTTTATTAATTATTTATAACGTTGAGTTTTTGTTAACAAATGCACTATATGACACCATTCTTTTGCGAAATGTCAAAACTCGGTTTGGAGTTTAGACTCTTTCTTATGATATATATGAACATACTTGAAGTTTAGGTTGCTGCCATTATATTTAATTAGTTTGTGGAATCTATCGCATTAATTCTGCTTTTCAGAGTTGGAATTGTTTCAAAATTCATGACTAAGTCGATCAGGTGGGTTTGTATATCCTTGTGTAGACTTTGTACTTTGTCTGTTTTTTTATTTTTCTTTTTGGTACTTTGTTATAATTTGTTTTCTATCTAGTAAATATTACTTGCCAATGGAATTGATAAACAGACTGTTATACAGCATATATATATATTAGTATACACAATACACTTGACATGATCTATACTATACATACATGGTGAAATGAGATAGATTAGTTGGTTTATGCTAAGAAGAGGATTTAAGTGGTTTAACATCCCATGTGATGCAATCAGCTTGTGATGTTCCTTCAGGGCTTAATTAACGCATGCAAGTAAGAAAGTGAAGAAGAACTGCATGGTAAAAATTAAAGTGATAATAATTAAATGGAAATCTTTTTAACTTTTTTTTCTTCTAAAGGAAATCTTTTTAACTTAACTAACAATTGGTGAATACATTTAATTTATTCGTATACCTAAAATAAATTCAATTCAATCACATAAGTAGAAAATATTATAAAATATTTAGGTGAACAAAATCACATCATTATTCTACCAGTACGATGATCACATATATAAAATTAGTATAATTTATTGTATCATGTGCAGATACAAAAATTAAAATTAATATTTAAAAATTTTATTTAAGCTTTATATTAAAAATTATCTTATATTTTTTTTTTAAAATTACTATTAATGATACTCATAAAATTCATGATATAAAATTGTTTGATATATAATAAAAATATTTAGTAATATCTTAAAATCAGATAGTAAATATATTATAGAAATGATTTGATATTTAATTTCTTATTATCAAAATTATGTATATCTACTAAATATAATAAAAGTAATTATCTAAATTATAATAATAATAATAATAAAAGTAAAATTAACATAGTGAAAAATCTAATTTAATAAAGAATAACCTAATAATCAATGAATTTGAGAATTAATAAAAATTTAAAAACACTTCCTATTTAATATGAAAATTATAGGTAGTTGTTGAACCTTTCTAAAATTTGAACAAATTATAATATTTTGAATAAAAATACAACGCCTATACTCCTAATCTTGGTATATATGATCGTGATCAGGCAGTTACTTGTCGCTGTAATCATCCAAGTTTAAAGTTCAAGTTCAAATCATAATTTAAAAAAAAAAGTTCAAATCATAAAAATTCATCTTGTCTGAACTCTGAAAAATAACTTTTTATTATTAAATGTTGGATACAGCTGTAATATATAATACGCCATAACAACAACATTTAAATACTATATATTTTATACTGATACAAAGTAATTAGAAGATGTCACGATCTTCTAAATGTGTGAGTCAAATATTTAAGAAAAGTTGATTATAAAAAATTGGCCGGTTCAAATGTCTGAACTTACAAGCCAAGTTATAGTCCCACGCCACACTTTTCTCTTTGAAATGTCTACTTTTTTAATCATACTTTGCTTAATTCCGGCTTACATTTTAAATAAATTACTCACCCCGTGAGTATCAAATGTGAATGGAATTATTTAACTAAAAAAGTTGGAATCAATATCATTGGTTTATTTTATTATTCCTGACCACTGAGAAATGAGAACTGTTGCATGCAGTGAATCAGTGACCACATGTTCTGTCTTTGACCAAATCCTAATCCACGCTACTGTTCTGTTCTTTTGATTCTTTAAGACAATCTAACTTAACCGAGATCGACGGCTCAGATTTTCTGACACTAAAATATTAAGATCTCACATAACTAATTAAGTGCGTCCCCACTTTCGTGGGTTCACTTTCACCACTTACTGCGACGATTGCGGGAGTTTATCCATAGTGGTTTGAAATACTCAGCATGGAGTTTACACATTGAAATGTTAGTCCACTTGGTCCGATCAAATTTTTACCGAACAATCACAGTATCATACAAAGTCTTATTTAGTTGAAGCCCCCAACTATGCTATCGATCGCCTAAATCACATGCTTAAAGAATGCATCTCCGATCTCGGATTCATGTCTAGATAAATGTAATATTACGTATAAAAATATAATCAAAAATAGGTGTGACTCCATAAAAAGACGAAGGAAAAAAAAACACATCGTTGCTACCTGCTACAGCTACAAGCACTCAAACAGACACGAACAGGACACAAATCATGTCTTTCCCATTTAATAAGTCTCAAACCTTCATTATATTTTCACATGACACATTAAACATCTCAAGCATTGTTTTTAAAGATATCTTTTATTGCCTAAATCACATTTCCGTTACTATATAGATTTTTCATATAAATAGTGATGAGAATTTAATGGTAACAGTCTAACAGAACAACGGTTACGATTTATCTTTTATTGCTAAATTGAGACGGTGACGATTTATGAGTTGTTGTATCTTCATAAAAAAATAAATAAATAAACCAGCCACGCCGACCAGTGTCGTTCGCATGTCGAAAGATACACGTGGGAGTAACGTCTGCTTTGACGCGCCTTCGACTAGTCTTAAAGCCAGCCGTTTCTTCTCGGTTCTCACCGTGAACACATGATCATTTTTCTTTATTTTTCAACACGTTTTTTTTCCAATAAAATAAAAATAACAATAGCTTTTCTTTTTCTTTTCCCTTCTAAATTCCTAATACTAATATTATTATATACCAAAAAATAATTTACACAATTTTATAACGCTAAACATTCAAATATTTTGTTATCTGTATATGTTTAAAAAGAAATGAAACTGTAAACAGTAATATATACACAGATGACATAAATTTTAGGGTTAATTCACCGTATAATAAAAAACATTAAAATCGAGAATATATATATTAATTATATATATATCAATACTATTAAAAAATTAGAGTCAAAAGAAGAACTAACATTTAGTTCATGTGTTTATTACAACTTATGCCATTGCATATTAATGATTTAATTAAATTTCATTAAGGGTAAATAGGGAATATAACATTATCTCTACAATCCATAAACAAGACAATTATTAAACATGTAGCCAAACAACCAAAATATTGGGTCTCACTTTTCTAATTAAACCAATCAAAAAAAATTAATTGATACATAAATTAATAATTTATACATCAACTATTATTAATAAATTAATATTTTCTAATTTATGATTTAATTCAATCATATATTTATAATATATTTTAATAGTTTTTATTTTGTTTCAAGATATATATTTATATACATATTACGATTGATGTTTTTACGATTGTACTTTTTAGCAGGTTTTTCCATGAAGTTTACTGAAAAATATTTAAATAATTAACGGGTTTAAAAACTAAATTAGATTTATTTTTTATTTTCTAAAAAAAATTTCGAGATTGAGTTTAGTATTTATATATAATATATATATTATAAATATGCATATAGTAAATAGGGATTTCAGTTGATATATTTTAAACTTAATAAAGATATTAGGGATTAATGATTTCATTTTATATTATTCAAATATTTAAAAGCGTCAAGTTATGCTTTATGTTTGAATGAAGTTTTTAACGGGTTGTTCCATCAAATTTGCAATTTATTTTTAACTACAAGTTTTTTTTATAAAATAATATTTTAGATAAATATAATAACAATTAAGCATTTACCACTAACTTTTGCAATATTTGTTTTCATAAATATATATATATATAATATTTTTTCTTCCAAAATGATCTAATTAGGATACAACACAGATTTTAAAACCTATAATTCGAAATCGTTATTTTAATCTCTTAATCCTTACGATATATTTCCTCCAAATAACAATAATTCATTTTAAAAAATACTAAATTGCTAACTTACTGTTTTAGGGTTATGTGTCAATTATAATCAAAATTAAACATAATAAAATCTGTAACTACTATTAATAAATGCTATAAAATATAAAACTAAGAATATATGCGGGTAAAATAGTTAATTCTTTAAATAAACAGAATAACTATTTCAAAGTTTACAGGAAACACTATCTTTTTTTTTTGACATCACAGGAAACACTATCTTTCCATTCTAGGTCTTTTTGGCATGTGTAGTTTCCATTCCATTTTCCTATGCTTGTGGTTTCAATAATGATTATTGCATCCGTAAATAGAAATACAATATTAATTACTACATCAATAAACAAAATATTACACTGCCTAAACAAAAGGTTGTATGCGAATAATTCCTCAGAAAATACTTGGATTTCCATTTGTCCACCTTCTCTTTTTCTAACCAATAAGAATATACCATATTAAAATTAAAAAAATTAAACACATTTAAATATTTTATAAAAATAGATCATGTATATATATATATATATCAATATTTATATATTTTTAAGAGTTTAAAATTTGGGATTTAGGGTTTAAGAATTAGGGTTTAGTGTTTAGAATTTAATTGTTAGGGTTTAGGGATTAGGGTTTAGTCCTTTGGAGTTTAGGGTTTGGGAAATATGACATTTTGAATTTAAGTCCTTTGGGGTTTAGGGTTTAAGGATTAGAGTTTATTTTTATTTTTTAAAGTTTACATATTAAGGTTTAGAGATTAGAGTTTAGTTTTATTTTAATTTTATATATTTTAAATTAGAGTTTAGGGTTTAGGGATTAGGTTTTTATTTTTAAGATTTACATATTAGCTTTAGGGATTAAGATTTAATTTTAATTTTAAGTTTTTTTAGTTTTTTCCGGGTTTGTTTGGGTTTAGGGTTTAGGGTTTAGAAATTAAGATTTATGTTTTTTTTTATAAATTTATTTATTTTTAATTTTAGTTTTTTCCGAAATAAAAATATTTATTTTTAGTTTTAAAACTTTTTAAAATTTTAATTATTTTAATACTAGATTATTTGTAATCATTTGATTGGTTATAAAAGAGAGGTGAACAAATGAGTTTACTGCTTCGGTTAAACCCAAAAATTGTTCTAATTCATGGGAATCATACTATTATATTTCTCAAACCTTAATTTCGTTTTATTCATGGATTATATATAAAACATAAAATAATATAATATTTTTTTGCCAAATAATAATAGAATATATAATAAAATAATTTGGTTGCCTTATAGGTTTAGGGCCTTTTATGTCCGTGTTTGGACTTTAGTTTCGTATGTGTCTTTCTACTACAAACAAATAAAACTTGTACACAAAACTCATAAAATAGAATTGCTACATGGATATAGAACTAAGGATATATTAAGAATTGTTGTGGAAAAAATATAGACAATATCATGACCATTTTTGCCTGGCTAGCTTGTTAATTGGGTATCCTTGTTAATTTCATATGTTTTTGTGGTTATTTCACCTAAAATCTCCAAATTTGTATTACTCGAATAGATTTAAGATATTTGGTTTCTCGCATTTCACAACAACTGCAGTTGGAAAAACAAAACAAAAAAAATCTTACAAGTTGAAATGAAACGTTCAGTCAATTAGTGCGATCAATATCTTTCTATCCTAAAAATATCTGCTAGTGAACATGAGATTTGGCGGGAAGACAACTGACTTTCCGCGTGAACCGGAATCATCAACGGCTACTTGTTACTATTACGTAATTCCCGTGTCTTTAAAACCATCTTCAATGGAACTGTATTTTCCACTCCAAAATGGAGTGTTTGAGTAAATTTTTTCTAATAGGATTGTATTTTCCACTGCAAAATAGAGTAAGAAATGAGATTACTTCAAATATGGAGTAATCGCATTTTTGTTTGTTAATGACTGCATTTTTTACTCCAAAATAGAATATGGTTGGAGTAAAACTCAACTCCATTTTAAAGTGACTCTATTTTGAAGTAAAAAATGGAGTAGTTCATTGGAGATGCCCTAAAGAGTCAATCATTATAACTCTCTATCCCCGACAGTCCTAACTAGCTCAAAGTGTTTTCTTTCTTAGTTGAACGGCCGAGCCATTGTATGTATTTTCCTCCTAAATTTTGTGAAATAAAACAAAACTCTTCATTTTTTTTTGATAAAGAGTTTGATAAAACAAAACTAAAAGCCAGGAAAGTAAAAAACAAAAAAAGGAAAGTGGGTAAGAAGAACCCAGATGGGATAAAAGGAGACAGAACGGAAAGTCTAATAAGAAGATAATGGTTTAGATTATTTTTTTGCTTCTTTCTATGGGAGCCCGCAGAGGATTCCAAAACAGGAACAGGTCAGCGTCTGTTTTCATTTCATTTTTCAAGAGCAGGTCCTAACGCCTCGTTTGATATTTTTAATTAATATATTACCATTTATTTCTTATCCTATTAAATATTAAAGACAGACTTGGAAGTAACTCTGCCCCAGAAGAGGAGAGAGGGGGAGAGAGAGAGAGAGAGAGAGAGGGAGAGAGAGAGAGAGAGAGAGAGAGAGAGAGAGAGAGATTCTGTAGAAACACAAGAGTTGTTTCTTCCTCTTAACATTTGAAGGAGAAAGAAAGATTAAAAGGGTGTTTCTTGAGATATAGTTTTAAGGATTAATTCGCTACAACAAGGATCAAGAAAGAAGAATAAAGATGGAGTTATCTGATTGCTCTAATGAATATGAGAAGCTCGTTGTACGGATGAACATGCCCAGGTATTTTTTCTTTTCTTTTTCTTTTCTACTCTTTTTTTTATTTGATGTAGAAAATTTATCATCTTCTATAAAGAAAAATCAAGATCTTATTCCCAAATATCAACTTTTTCAAGTCTTGGAATCATTCGAAACTTGATTTCTTTGTTAAAGAAACATTATATTCCTTTTTATATGTTTGTTTCATAATATATAATCAACTCAACAATTTCACCTAATTAAAATTCATCATATGATGAGTTTGCTGAAAAGAACAAGGATTTGACAAGATTAATGTTAAAACAAAAAATCTCCAATTTGTATGGAAGTCTTTGTCATTTCCTGGCTTTACCGTCATATATTAATGTATAGTAAAATGTTTTTCTATTTACATTATCATGTTTTGGTCACTTGCAGGGTCGTGATTGACAATGGAGTTTGCCCTAATTCAACTGTCGTCAAGGTTTTTACCCTCCACGCAACCTTCCTCTGTTTCTTCCTCTTCATTTCAAAATGATTTATAATTAAAATATTTTTTTTTTTGTTAGATCGATAGCGCAAGAAGCCCAGGGATATTGCTCGAATCTGTACAGCTACTCACCGATATGAATCTCTGGATTAGGAAAGCTTACATTTCCTCTGACGGAATTTGGAATATGGATGGTAATTAATTATCCCTAATCTTACGCTAATTATACTTATTAAGGAAGTAAATAATAATTAGTTGATTCTATTTATTCTTCAGTTTTTCATGTGAGCGATCTTAACGGAAACAAATTAACCGACGAGAACCTAATCCGTTACATTGAAAAGGTAATTAAATCTAAGTTACCAATTAACTTCTCAATATTCTAATTTTTAAAATGTATTTACAGTCTATCGAGACGTCTCATTACTGTAAAAGCGAAGGGTACACTGGTTTAACCGCACTAGAGTTAACCGGAACAGATAGAGTTGGTTTACTTTCAGAGGTTTTCGCGGTTCTAGCTGATCTTCAATGTGATGTTGTTGAAGCTAAGGCATGGACGCATAACGGGAGAATTGCGTCGATGATCTATGTTAAAGACGGCAACTCCGGGACTCCGATCGACGGAGACTCCGACCGTGTCCAACGGATAGAAGGACAATTACGTAATTTACTAAAAGCCGACGATGGTTACCAAAACGATACGAGGACATGCGTTTCGTACGGTGGAAATACTCATATGGAGAGAAGGTTGCATCAGAGGATGTTCATGGACCGTGACTATGAGAAGAAGTTTGATCCCAACAAATCTCCGATTGTTTCGGTACAAAATCTTCTGAAACGTGGTTACACTGTCGTGAATCTGCAGTGTAAAGATCGGATGAAGCTTTTGTTTGACGTTGTTTGCACGTTAACGGACATGGCTTACATTGTGTTCCACGCCGCGATTAGAACGGTTGGAGAAACGGCGTTTTTAGAATTCTATGTTAGACATAGTGATGGAAATCCGGTTAATTCAGAACCGGAGAGACAACGTTTGATCCAATGTTTACAAGCTGCAATTGAAAGAAGAACGATTAAGGTATGAAAGTATGACCAATTTCAATTCCGGTTTAACTGAACTTTAACCGAAGCTGACTTTGTACCTTTATGCAGGGTGTGAGCCTGGAGCTATGCACTGCAGATAGAAGGGGATTGTTAGCCGATGTGACACGAGTATTGAGGGAGAACGGATTGAACATTGCTAGAGCCGAGATATCGACTAAAGACGGTATAGCAAGGAATGTGTTCTATGTGACAGATGCAAATGGCAACCTTATAGATCCTCATCTAATCAAATCGATTAGAGAGAAGATTGGAATCGATAATCTAAGTGTTAAACCGTTCCCGATTAGTTGCCGAGAAGAAGTTGAGAAGGAACAACAAGAGCAGCAAAATCAAGCACGCATTGGAGGAGGGGCAGTATTAGTATCAATTGGGAGTCTAGTTATGAGAAATCTATACCAATTGGGTTTGATCAAATCATATTTTTAGGGACAAACCGGGTTGACTAAATGAGCCATATATACCAATTCAATCGTGTTTGTTAACAACCCACGCGGTTGAATTGGTGTATTTGGAGCAGATAGTGAACCAGTATTTGATTTGGTTTGGGTGGGGAAAATTTGGTATTATTATTGTACACAAAGAAGGTGGGAAGTTCGTTAAAAATTTGGTGGTCAGTCTTCTTGTTGGACCAATTGGTAGTAGAAGGATGTTAGGTAGATCTTGGTACATTTATTTTTTATCTGTACATATTTATTATATAACCTATGGTTGTTAGAACATTAGCTTGTCAATAGTACGTCTGTGAGTTATGTAAATATTAAGTTGGCTTATGGGATTTGTTTTACGTAAGGAGACAAGCGGGTCCTACATGTGAATCTAGTCGATCTTATTAATTTGTTTTGTTTTATGAATCTCGTTGTCGTGTGATCCTAGCATGTTTATAAAAAAGACAACTAAATTTCTTCAAGATGAAGATAAGCTTTTCATTTGGCATTGGACATGCGTCCCCATGACGTAACATCCACGTATGTTCATGACAATTGTGATGATGATGCATAATCCTAACTCTGAGTCATAATTTTTTTTATTTAACACTATTGTGATTGAATAACTGCAAATAAACAGTTAATATAACACTATTGTGATGCATAATCCTAACTCCGATATCGTTCTTTGATAGCCGGCTTCAGTTTATTTTAGTAACTTCTCAAAAATGTATTCCAAAAACGTATCCGTCCTTGGTAATATAATGGAAATCTTTTAGTGAAAAAAAAAACTGCAAAAAACAGAGTACAAGAATAGCACATACAAGTCCCAACTATGCAAGCATAAACAAAATTAAGCGAGATTGGAATAAAATTATCAGTACATTCATCCTGGAAACAAAGAGAGATTAGAGATAGGCTACCATCATAAAAGGTGAAAGCAAGTGAGTAGAAGATAACACATTCAGGTCCAAGATGTGAGATGCGAGTTAGCTGTGCCTGAAGACCGTAAGTCATAGAGTATTGTGTGTCTGAGCCAATTGGGGTCTCCTTTAGCCACGTAAGAGCTTCAGAAGCGATTATCTCGAATGGCACTGTCAGCGATTACTGCAGCAATTCTATTATGTCTGGCACCACATGTACACAGCTGAAGCTGTTGAAGTTATGGAGGATGCAAAGTAGAAGATGATAGGGAGAGGAAGGTAGGGTAGCAGTTAGGATTCAGAAGTCGAACTCCTTCAAGGGAGGATTCAAATAATACACTGACAATCATTTATCACTCCGACATATATAACAAACAAGAATACCATAAAGAAGTTACCGGATTCACCGATAGCCTCCAAAGCGGTACATACATCACTCATGAGCCCACCCTTGCACAATTCCAACTTATCGGTTGCGAGTCGGGGTTGAGACCAAAATAAAAAAACACACGAAATTTGGGTTTATGCATCCACGATCATACCGCCTTGCCAAAATAGGTTGGGCGTGAGCACTGGAGCAACACAACCTATAAGCGGCTCATCTGCAACTTCCACCACCACAAGTGCCTTCCTTGGTTTGCCACGCTTCTGCGGAAGAAGTACAACCTCGGCGGCGAATGGGGCAGAGGGGTCGCGAGAAGTATTCTTTGGTACTTTCGCAAAGCACTTATAATCAATTCTTTGGAGAGGAATAGACACGAAAGTAGAAATATCTTGAGAAGAAGGATTCATGATAGATAAGAAAAAACAGAG